>OZ059829.1:5270755-6505058 GCA_964057195.1 Orthosia cruda | reverse complement strand
GTGTCAAACTGTTTAGAAATCGTTGTAAGATCCTGGAATATACTTTTAAGGTTGGTTTTAATGTTTAATGCAATGTCAGTTGATTTTATAAAAACTGGGTAATCTACTTAAGTATTGGGTACCTGTGTTGGTATAAAAGGTACAATACATTTAAATCAATGTAGTATGCTAAGACGGAGCTCCCTCACAAGCAGTGCCGATCGGTGCTGCTTGTGAGAAGACCAAAGCTGTTTCGGACCTGGTGAGAACCGAAGGAGTTACCTAGATGCACAGGATGGTTAAAGAAAGAAAGAAAAGTATTTTTTGCCACAAAACGATATACAAACATTAGGTTGTTTGGTTGTTAGTTTTGGGGAGGCCTATTATCCAGCTGTGGACGTCTTTCGCCTGAAATATGATGACGTTAAACAGACACTTTTTAGTATTTTCCTGTAACACATGAAAAAAAAATACTTAACATATTATTTGAAGATTCTCCTTAAATTAATTAAAAACATATTTTTAACCTACATCGAAAAAATAATTAGGCCGGTCATTTTCCGGGTTTATTTCCCTCACGAATAGGGTTCGGCGTGGCGTGAATCACGGCATGTATTGTTGCCAATTAATATGGTAATTAGGGGTGACACGCGAGGGATGAGTCTGATAGTGTAGCTGATAGCTCGCGTGTTATGACATAGGTACCTACTCGTACATTAGGTAGATATGTATGTGTCTTGTGACGCTTGAAATCAAAACAGATTGAATAAAGGTCCATTCAGATTAAGGAATATGGAGAAGCGTTGGAGTAGACCCTACTGTGACGTCTTAAAACCACCATGGTTCCGGTGTGGAATAGAGAGATGGAGCTCCTACTGGACGAATAGTACTGTCACTTTTGCAGGTCCCTGGTCACATTATGAAGTTATGTTACCATCAAGAGTACAGTACGTGAAAAAGATGTAGCTGTAAATAAAGGGTTTTTCAATAAGAGCGGGTAGATGTTGAAATGAAATAAAACAAGCTGTGTGTGAACAAAATATTTTTTTTATTTGAAAGGCCCAATTGTGCCATTAAGTGTGGAATATGACGTCGTTCAAATTCCCGCCTCGGCTATTTACAGTGGCAGTGATCCGATTGGTCCAATTTTCAATGATTCTTCTGCATAGATCCGGCTGAAAATCAGCGATGGCCTGTGTGTGTGTGTTAACTTTTAGGGGATCGGTCGATTGTGGTTTGTTGCATAGACCTGCGACTTCAAGAAACTCCACAAGAAAAATTCTAGTGGGGTTAAATCGCATGGCCTTGGTGAAAAATTCACATCACCTCTGCGAGAGATAACCTTAACCTCAAATCGCTCATGCAGAAGTTTTATCATTTTAACGTGCGGTTCTATCGTGTGACTTGCCATAAGTAACTAAATAATAAACAAAAGATTTCATAGATGTCACCAAAACAAAATGCGCGCCACGGGCCGGCAAAATCTACGCGCGCCAATTGAAAAACCGTTTACATGACTGATAGCACAATCCCATTTTTTCAACTAGGTGCTTCATAATACGGTCCCCGATTACGAATATGGTGGTTAGGCACCCACAAAATTGGAAGATTACCTGATGAAGATGACGGGAATATCTGTTTGCAAGAAGCACAGGGCTATACGATGTGGTGACACTTGGGTGAGGCTAATTGTCTAGCAGACGAAGCTTTTCATTCGAGTGAATGATGATGGCGATGCGCGGTGCCAGAATATGCCTATGGCACGTTGATCGTGTATGTAATAAGGATAAGGTATGTAAGGAATACTAGGTAGGTGTAGCTGTGCGCCTGTGGATTGCAGCACAAGGCAATCTTTAGTTTGCCGCCTATCCAATGAATTGACATACCTAACTGCATACATTTAATAGAAATCATCGACCACATCATCGCTTCGGTCCATCCATCAGGTGTGATAGTGGTCCAGCTCAAGCCTATCAACATAAAATAAAAAAACAAAAATACATAAAAAGTATACAACAAAAAATCAAAACAATACACCCTTAGGTATTAAAACAAATGACAAATCTAAATATAAGGTGAATGCCATAACACCACTCAAGCATATTCAAAACCCCCATTTTCACGTTTTTTTAAGCTCTCGCATTTAAATATTACGGTCGAATAAAACACGAATATTGCCAGCCGTTACTCAACAGAAATTTTCTTGTATTTTACTCCTAAAGGAGAGAAAACGTGAAAACGTCTGCACTATTATTTTAAAGAGAGATCATTGTTTCCATGTTTGTAATCTAGAAGTTCTATTTCGATTAGAAACAATCTTATACCGATAAAAGGCTGCACTATTGCTAAGTATCAAAAGCATTTTATCCCGGTTAAAGAAAGTTTATTTATTTTATAATTAATGTCTATAGAAGCCGAACTACGATAAAACATAGTATTTACCGGTAAATGTCGTTTTGTGACAAATAAACACTTTTTCATACTTTCTTTTTCTTTTTAAAACAAAACGATATCAGCGCCTCTAACGGTGGATAATGTAACTATTTGACGATATTTATTTTATTTATTATTTATTTATTTACACATACAATTATTTTTACAGGTAGAACCCAAGGTAATAAAAGTAGTCATACAATGCGACACTCAGAGACGCCCCTCGAAATCTGATCACACACCTACTCGCGTCTATGATAGACCAGTCCAAGTAACGGCTCCTTGTGGCGGCACTAGTTACATTGAGGACAACACAGTAATTGTCACCCTCTGGAATTCCGCCAAAGAGCAGGAAAAAATGTCCAACCGTTGAGAGATGCTATTAATGATCGTAACCGCCCGACATACGGGTGCAAACTTTAATAGGTTTGTACGGGCTACCGGAGTTTTAAACAGACATTCCCTCGGTCCCAACCGTAGCCTACTGTTTGAAACGAGTAATCCCAACGATTCCAAGATTTGCTGATTGTTTAGCATTCCACGAAACACCATAAATACATATTTAACCAGAGCAAGATTGCGCCTTACTTCCAACTTATAGTACCCAACCATTCCTATTACAAAGAGAGTTGGGTACTAATGTTTCACCATATATCATGAAGTAGCCGTGCATTTAGCTGCTCATAATATCGTCAAACGCTGATTATTATTCATTGACCTGGCCAGACCATATCATTATGCGGGCAGCGGATGTTTTCCATATCATGAAATACAACCATTTCATGAAATGGTCGGACACATCATGAAGTAATTAATTCTAAGATCTCGATAGAATATTTATAAAGTTATACATAGGGCAGCTTATTTATAAAAATATCGACGGTGTTTAGAATATTTTATTAGTTGCCAAATACCGTAGAGAATTTTATAATAAGGGTGAATAGAATAATACAGCCCAAAAATTCAAGCCTGTTTCGGGTTTAAAACAGTAAACCACAAATTTTATCATTTTAATAAATTCGTTTTTATCGCGAATTTACAATGACAGATTAAGAAAAACGAATATATTTAACAGGCAATATTTCGATTTGAGCTCCCTTAATTGCCTACCAGTATCTTAGACCATGAAAAATTTATTATTTTATTTTTGTTGTTTCACTGCTACTTAAAATTGTTTACTGCTTGAGCATCATAAAAATCTATAGGCAATTCATCTATCATAAATATCGCAAATATTTGATAGCCTGGTATAAATATTTCCTTGTAAGATAATAATCAGTTTCGTTTGTTTTATTTAAGAATTTGTGAACTTGGAATCTACGCGATATTGTTCGTAACTTTTATTTATTTTTAACCCCCGCCGGAAAAAGAGGGGTGTTATAAGTTTGACGTGTGTTGCTGTGTATCTGTATATCTGTGTATCTGTGTGCCTGTCTGTGGCATCATAGCGTCCAAACGGGTGAACCGATTTTGATTATTTTTTTTTTGTTTAAAAGGTAACTTAATCGAGTGTTAGCTTAACCAATTTTATTCAAACATAGCTAAGATATTTTTGAATAAAATCGGTTCAGCCGTTCAAAAGTAATGGGCGTTTAACTGTTTGAATCGGTGTGTTTTCGCAAGATATCGTGTCATAATTACGTGTTCAATAGATTGAAGATCGAAGCGTATCTACTATGTACTAGATAAATTATGTAGCATTTAATAAAAATGTGTCGGGTGTTTTTTAAATTTTACTTGTTTAATTGTGATTTTGTTTGCGCTGAATGAATAATTTATCTTTCTAAGCATACTCTTTTCAATCTTGTCACTACATCTTTATATTTAACCCCCGACGGAAAAAGCGGGGTGTTATAAGTTTGACGTGAATTGCTGTGTGTCTGTCTGTGGCATCATAGCTCCTTAAAGAAGAAAGAAAGAAAGAAAGAAAGAAAGAAAAAATATTTATTTGTGACCCGCACAGGAGACACGAGAAATACGCATAAATTTAAACAATAATAAAAAATTTAAATAAAAACCCCGTGCGAGACCAAAAAGGCTCCTATCTCAGCATGTGCAGCGATATCCAAAAAGAAAATAACGCCGCGCTGATATTCTGATAGGACCCACTGTTGATGCCACGGACACACTTATGGAAACAGAAAATACTTAAATAATAAAATAATATATAAATAACAAACAAAATAGAATAAACACAGAAGGTGGGTCAAAGTATGTATATTATAATTATGTGTAAGTTACAAATATATAAATAAAAAAATCATATTAAATGTAGGTAGAACTAAGAGTACAAAGTCCGCGATGCTCAATGATCATTTGTCAAAACCATAGACAAATAACAGAGCGCGCGGACCAAAGGGTAATGTATTAAATTTCTTAGAAAGGACCCTAAATGATGGAAAAAAGAAATCTATGGTCGGCTGTCAAGGGTTATTAACGGATAAACCGATATGATTTAGTATTTTTTGTTTGAAATATGGCTTTTTCGAGAGTGATCTCAGCTATGTTTGATTAAAATCGGTGTCGCCGTTCAAAAGTTATTTGCATTTTACATGCGTTTTACTCTGTTTTTCGCAAGATATCGTGTCATGATTACGTGTTTCGATAGATTGTTGATTGAAGTTATATATAATATGTAGTTTAAAAAACATAAAAAAATTATAAACCCCCGATACAAAAACCCGCCATTTTTTACAGTAGTTTATTATATTTACGCTGATCCCCGAGGCGAGTACCAGGTAATATTTTTGCTTTGCAGAGGTTTTTGTGTCAGGGGTTTATAATTTTTTAAATTTAATTTTTATTTAACTTTAGGTTTTCAAATCAACTACAAAGTTAATTATTCTGATCCACTTGCATATTATGTTGAAGAGCTAACATTCTAAAACAACTACAAATATACATTGAATATATTAATAATAATAACGATAAGAACCGGGTTCTTGCACAAACTAAAACCATTTATTTATAGAATTTCTTGAGGAATTTTTGTTTATTTACGTGACCCATAATTAAGCTCTCAGCAACTCCATAACTCGAAAGACACTCAACTTAACTAATTTTTGGAAAGCCCTCGATAAACACAGCGGTCTTTAGAAAATGGCGTAACTTCAAACCACTCTACGTGAGATCGCTTATAATAGTCCGACGTCGCACACCCCTCCATTGTAATATGAAACTAACGAAGCTTCAAAATGTACTAAAATATTTAACGTGAAGTAAATGGGGGGTACATATTAGAATATCGAAGATTAAAATACCTACGGATAAAATGCCACAGTTCAAAACATCGAAAATTAAAATAACGATTGTATCAAAATATCGAAAATTGTTACATCTAAGCATAAAATGTCTAAGATTAGAATGCCGACTGATTTAAATATCGACTAATTCAAAATCTTGATAGTCACTATACCTATGTTCAAAATGTCAACATTTAAAACACCAAAGTTAAAAATACCTACTCGTTAGAATATCTAAAAAAAAAATATTTATGTGGTATGAGAGGAAAACATTTAATTTTTCCGGGGTGGAAAATCCTCATTGGATGTCCTCCGCCCTGGGGGAGCGGAAGGGTCTGTCAGACTTGTACTGACTAAAATCCACCCCGGTGTTCCGTCTCACACCTACACCAGGGGTCGCGGGAACAACGATACCCAGTACAAAATGACGAATCATTCACCTGCAATCTGCCGCAGAATGTTGCCACCATTGTCTAATTATCTAGTCGCAGGCAGATTGTAGGTATGATTCGTTATTTAGACCGGGTGGTTTTAGGTTAGGTTAGAACTGTGACCAACTGCGCGTGAGCCGAGCGAGTGAAGCGAGCGGTGCCGCGGCAGCGGCCGGAGAGCGCTACTTCCAACTTGCTCGCAGATTTTTTTCACCATTTTCTAATTATGCGGGTTTTCGCAATATCCGAAATATCAAATTACCCTGTGTAACACATAATAAATATCGATATTTTGGACATTCGATACTCTGTACTTCGATATTTGGGGCATTCGATACTCTGTACTTTCGATATTTAGGTCATTCGATGTCACTTTTGTCGATAATTAGATTTTAGATATATTGGACGTAGGTTATCTAACCATTCGACATTATAAACTTTTACTATTTTAATTTTCGGTTAAATGGTCATTCGATATTTAAATTTTCGATGTTTTGAACAGTGACATTTTAACCGTTGGTATTTTAATATTCGATATTCTAATATGTACCCTAAATGGGTCATACATGCAAGCACCGTGACATCACTGCATGACGTCATCCGCCCCGCACGACAGTTTCCCGCGCAGCACTTTGACAGTGGACTGATGTGTTGCCACTTTTCAAAACTTCCCGCCAGTCCGCCATATTTAAGCTGTAGAATATGTTGACGGTTTTAAGTTTTCGTTTTACCGTTGATGTATAGCGCTTGGAATTGTATTCTTTATGTGTTATGTAAACTGAACAATTTTTTTTTTTCTCTTTTTTTTATGGCAACCAGTCGGCTTACTTTCAAATTGAAGGCACGTGAGCACATTCGCAAGAAGTTTGCAGAATCATCACAAAATTGATTTGTTCGTTTCGGATTCTCTATAACATTGTTTATATGTATGTGTGTATCTAAGTATATATTTATTCTTCCTTTTTTTTTCTTTTATAACTATATACTCTTTTCTCTATTCATCCTATCATTTAGTTGCACCTGCCTTATTTTATCTCTGCACCACCCTTAGGTCGACTGGTAGAAAATGCCTAAGTCCGCCTTTGTACTTATGCATAAAGTTTTAATAAATAAATAAAATTTTATAAGAAGTCCTTGCTGGCATTATTACTTGTTGGATAAATGATAAATGATTTTATCAAGAAAGCTTGATTTTGATGATTTTTTATAAATGACAGCTGAATGTAGTTTTAAGTTAATGTTATCTGACCTTTTCCAATATATCTTTATTTGTCATTTTACCTTTCTATGTATCCTTACTACTATGTTATTTTGGGTTGAACGACATTGTAGTCAAGTATGATCTTCGTCAAATCGGCAATTCGTCAAATTTGATATTGGTCAAGCTGTAATTCGTCAAATCGTCTTTTTGTCAAATTATGATATTTCAAATACGCTATTGGTCAAGTTATTACAGTACAATCAACTTTAAAAATAAAATAACCTCATTATGAAATGAATTCGGAGTCCAAATAAACCAAGAAAAAAGACAGCTAAGAATAGATGCTTAGTACCCGAAGATATGTTCAGAACCTTGTAACTTAGCTAGAGAACCATGAAACCTACTTTTGTACAAACGCAGGTAACTAATTGAAGAAGGTCGATATGTAGACATTGTCAAACGAAGCCATTAGGTTTGTCTATGTTGAATCGAGTGGAAAATTATCTCAAACGAATATTTGAAAGGGCCAAATTTAGAATAGAAAAGTAAAACATAAATTTGGAGGAAGATAAATAAATCAGTAAATTAAACATCATCATTAAAGTCAATAATAATAATAGTAAGTCTATGGCCTGACCTGTCAAGAGTGACATATAATTTTTTTATCTTGTTGTGCGTGTTATGTTTAGGGTCCAGATAAATTATACGCAACTTGGTTTATACTGAATATGAAAACTGTTTAATTTGGTTCACAATACTTAGTTACAATTCGTACCGTAAAATATGACGTGGCAAGGTGAAGGTATGTAAGCGACTGGCGAGCCCGGCGCTGGCGTTCCTTCAAATAACAAAATATGCAATTCAGCAAATCGCATCGCTGGGGTCGCTACATCACACCCCCCCTTTCTCCAAAAATTTAACATATTTTAAATTTTGATATACATTAGGTTTACAATGGTGCGTACAGCACTACACAATACAATATGGCGAAAATATTGCTTACACGCTATCTTATCTACATCGTGCGGTCTCTCGAGTGTTTCGGAGCCGTCTTTACATAACATATATCTACATAGTACTAAGTCACATGAGTTTAAGGGTAGCTGTCATAACGTCCACTCTGCAATAATTAATAACACCACAAAGGCCGGCTAGCTTCCGCTATGACAGCGCCAGTTAAAAAAAATTCGCCATCCCTTGATAAAATACAATCATAATACAAAACCACAGCTATAACTGTAACGGTACATTGTTCACTATAACAAATACATTGTTCGCTTGCTACGTCAGCGAACGAGCTCTCTGAATAACACACTACATTAATCTGATGATTCTTGCACAATTCACTTTTTGTGGACACTGTTTACACGTAACTTGCTGCAGTTCCTGCGGTTGCCGGATTGGCCATATGTGCAGGCACTACCGTTGTCCCCGTCAGTGTAATTACTTCCTTTTTCAACCAATTTTTCAATTGGCCTATGCAACCTCTCTTAATTGCGTAACATAACAAAATGCCCAATATTACCGCGATGATGATAAGTATTATCCCAAAATAATTCATTTTGTTTTCTAATTGTTGTCCAGCTACTACCTGGGCTTGGGCTATGGCAACGTATTCTTTATTTGGTGTATTTCCCATGTTTTAAAATTTATATGCTCTTTACTTCAATGTGACACTGTTATTAGTGAATTGTACAAGAAATACCTTAAACTTACAACATAACTGAACATTTTTTTTTTGCTAGTTGTGTAAAAATCGCACGGGTTTCTTGATAACCCGACCCGAGCGCGTGGTTCTATTCATAGGCGGTAGCGGATTTTGCTCAACCTGCTGTTTATGTGTTTCTATATTGATTTTGTTTCCTACGCTTTCTGGCACAGTATTGTCGTTTATAATATATGCTGGCTTTATTCTATCGATGGACACGGTTGATTGACGGTTGTCCTTTTGTATTTCAAAAGTCTTCTCGCTTCTGCTAATGACCTGGTATGGGCCACTATACGACGGTGTCAATGGCTTCCTTACCATATCATTCCTAACGAATACATGAGTACAAGTTTTCAAATCTTTGTGAATGAATATTTTCCGCGAGCCGCTATCCGCTCGTGACTGTGGGCGCATGTCATTAATTATGTTTCTCAATTTGCTTACGAATGTCGGCAGATGTCCTACTTGTGATTCCTTTGCCTCGTGATAAAAATCGCCCGGTAAACGCAACGTGTGTCCTAAAACCAATTCTGCCGAACTTACATTTTGGTCGCTTTTGCAAACTGCACGAAGTCCCAACAATGCGGTCGGTAATTCGTCAACCCATGACCTATTTCCTAACAGTCTTGTCTTTATTGCTGCCTTAAGGGAACGATGCATTCTTTCTACCATACCATTCCCCTGTGGATGATATGCTGTCGTGCGTATTTTCTTTATCCCTAACATGTTCATTAAACTGCCGAATATCTCGCTCTCGAACTGCCTGCCCTGATCGCTGGTTAGAGTTTTAGGACACCCGAATCTACATATCCATCCTTCATAGATCGCCTTGGCTACTGTGTCTGCAGTAATGTCTTTGACAGGAAATGCCTCCGGCCAACGAGTAAACCTATCTATGACGGTGACGCAATAACGATAACCTTCTTGTGTGGTCGGTAGTGGCCCTACTATGTCTACGTGTACGTGATCAAATCGTTCTGTTATCGGAAATGTGCCTAATTTTGAAACTGTGTGTCTGTGTACCTTTACTTTCTGACATGGTATACACGATCTCGCCCATTTGACGATGTCTTTATTCATGTCTGGCCAAAAATAACGACATGTGATCATCTTTCGTGTGGCCCTAACGCCAGGGTGGCTTATATTATGAACCGTGTCAAAAACAGTCTTTCGGAACTGTAACGGAATGTATGGCCTTACCATGTCTTTTGTAATACTACAATATATCTTTCTTTTACATAATGGAGAATGTACTTGTTCTAAAACAATGTTGCCCTGTGAGTTTGCTAACATGTGTGTCATTTGAGCGTCTGTTTCCTGTGCCTTTGCGATTTCGTCGTAATCGATGTTTGTGTCACAAGTAATGGACTCTATTCGTGATAGCGCGTCAGCAACCGCATTATCGGTGCCGGTGACGTATTGTATGTCGCTCGTAAATTCGCTGATGTACAATAACTGCCGTGTACGCATTGGTGTTTCTCTATCCGTACCTATTTTTGTAAACGCGTATGTTAAAGGCCTATGGTCTGTAAAAATTGTTAGTTTGCGCCCTTCTACCATGTTTCTGAAATGGACAATTGCCAAATACACTGCTGTCAGCTCGCGGTCGTACGTGCTGTATTTTTTGTTGTGCCGCTGATAGTTTTTTCGAAAAATACCCTAGCGGTGTCCATTTACCTTTTGTTTCCTGTTGTAAAACTGCGCCCACACAAGTGTTTGATGCGTCGCACATTAGTGCCAATTTGCCTTATTCTCCCGGATGAGCTAGCGTAATGGCGCTTTTTAGGCTTGCCTTACACTTCTCGAACGCGGCCACTGTTGTATCGTCCCACTCTATTTTTGACTTATCTTTCTTTTTGGCCCCGTGCAAATATTTATTTAACTCCGCCTGGCTTTCCGCCGCCCCTTTCAAATGGGACCTATAAAAATTCACCATTCCTAAAAATCGTCGCAATTGTTCGATTGTTTCCGGTCGCGGATAATTTTGTATAACCTCAATCTTATTCTCCAGTGGTTTAATTCCGTCCTTATTTACGTTGTAGCCTAAAAATTCTATTTCCGTTTTCCCTAAATCGCATTTTGCTAAATTGATTGTTATTCCGTATTGCTCGAATCTACCGAATATTAATTTAAGGTGTTTTTTGAAAAGCTGTTCAGTGGTGCTGGCTATTACAAGGTCATCGATATAACAAAATAAATACGAGTTTTCTTGGCCTTCTTTTATATATTCTATATTTTTCAACACTGTATTATTCATAAATCTTTGGAACGTTTGTGCTGCGTTTCGTAAGCCAAACGACATCCGCGGAAACTCGAAAAGCCCGAAAGGAGTAATGATCGCCGTTTTTTCGATATACTGTGGTGCTACACAAATGTTATGATAGGCCCGGTTGATGTCTATTTTTCCAAAAATTGTCTTACCTGCTAGCCCATAAGTAAAATCCTGCAGTCTTGGTATCGGGTACCTGTCTGGCTTCGTGATCGCGTTGAGTGCACGATAGTCACCACAGGGCCTGATCTGTCCGTCCTTCTTCGGCACGACGTGTAACGCGCTCGCCCAAGGACTGCTGGATGGCCTGCAAATTCCTAACTCCTGCATTACTTTAAACTCCTCCTGTACCAATTTATACCTATGCGGTGGTAATGGCCTAGCACGCGTGAAAACTGGAGGGCCTGTAGTTTCTATGTGGTGGTATACATTGTGACTAGATGGTTCTTTGTACGATACAGGCTTGGTAATGCTGGAAAATTCCTTTAGTAATTCTCTATATGGGTTATCCAGCTGTATGCTCGAAACCGATGGTTCCGTACACTTTACGACGGATGCTTCCCTACTAAACTTAGTACGCCCGTCAATCAAACGTTTTTTATACAAATCTACTATCAGTTGGTGTGCCTCTAAGAAATCTGCTCCTAAAATGGGCTGTTTTACGTCACATATAATAAATTGCCATTTAAAATTCCTTCTTAAACCTATATTAAGCTCTATGTTAGTTACACCATAAGTTTTTATCTCAGTGTTATTCGCTGCGAACAGCTTATACGAACACTCACGTTTAACTTTGTTGCCTCTCACTTTACCCACTGGTATCACTGATACGTTAGCACCTGTGTCCACTAGATACATAATACCACTTCTTAAATCTCGCACGCAGAGTCGGTGATGTCCCGCGGTACAATCTCCCACCGATGATGACTGCACTGCCTCTAGTTTTCCGCACCCTGCTGCTTCTTGGACCAATTGCACGGCGACTCGCACGCCCGCGCATTTTCCCGGTAACGAAAGTGGTGTCTGCATAGCCAATTCGGAGAACTCGGTGTGCGATACGACCTTGACTGGCCCCTGGGCCTGTAGCGCCCCTGCTGCCATTGCTGCCCTCTCCGGTCTTGTCCCGGGTTCCCGTTTCGCTTCCTGATGTCATTAATTTCCCCACGCATCTCTTTCATTTCCACAGTTAATGCGCTGAGATGCTTGGCCAAATCCGTCTTTGAGTCGCAAGTCAAATCCGATATGCTCGGTGCTATTGACGCGATCTCACCGGTCCCTATGTTTTCCATCACTCTGTCTGCCGTTGCAGCGAGATTTTCTAGTTTCGTGTCTCCGGTCACTGCCAGGACCGCCCGCACGCCCGGGGGTAAACGATTCAGCCACAACCTTTTTAGTGGCTCGTCTGTCACGTTGCAATTCTTGGCTAAAGCCGCCATCGCCCTATATAGCTGTGATGGTTTCTGTGTTCCCAGGTCCATTTCCGCTATCAGCCTCTGGAATTGCTTCTCCGTGCTTTCCTCATAAATTACTAATAAACGCTTCTTTAATGCTGCGTACTTGCCTGACTCTGGCGGGGCTTCGATTATATCGGTAACTTGCCGCACTGTGTCCTGGGGCAACCTGGCGATTGCTATGTCGAACAGCTGCGCATCACCCTGCTTCTGCGGTGCCATAATAGCCTCGAACTGGCAGAACCATGATTTGGGCAAATCCGTCCAAAAATCTGGTATCCTTGACTGCACCGATACCGCTGCTACTCCGGTTGTTGTTGGGGTAGTCATTGTAGTGTAGTTTCACTGGTTTCGAGACTATTCACTGTTACTTGCGCCCACGCGGTTTCTAACGCGCACTTGCCACGTCGCCACTGAATCGCTTACGGCGCAAAAATAATAAAACACAAAAACTATTTTTTGTAAACGTTCGGGGTCACCAATTGTTGTGCGTGTTATGTTTAGGGTCCAGATAAATTATACGCAACTTGGTTTATACTGAATATGAAAACTGTTTAATTTGGTTCACAATACTTAGTTACAATTCGTACCGTAAAATATGACGTGGCAAGGTGAAGGTATGTAAGCGACTGGCGAGCCCGGCGCTGGCGTTCCTTCAAATAACAAAATATGCAATTCAGCAAATCGCATCGCTGGGGTCGCTACAATCTAAATATAAAATAAAATAATAAAAACGAATATAATAATACAATAGAAAAATACAATAGAACAATGTACAAACACACCAATAAAATGAAAAATCAAGAATATAAAAGAAAATTTCAATAGTGACGATAACAAACAAAACTACAACATGAAAAATCATTTGACAAACAAAGATGAATAAAACATGCTCACAAGAAGCCAGGCCCGAGCACTATCCACACGCCCAACATCTTCGGGTTCGTCGCTCAGCTCCGCCTCGCAGCCGCCGGGACCACCTAAAATAGTGAGTGAAGCGATCCCGGACATTGCAGTTGCGTCGAGTTCGAGCGACGAATATTTCTCTCCGCCGACGACACCACCACCTGCGCGTCGACGGGGAGGACGCCGGCCGCCGGACAGCCTGGGACCTCGAGGCCCATCGGCCTCTGACAGGGTCCCCGCTCCCGGTGGAAGTGTGCAGCGCATGCGATGGACGCAATCGATCTACGAAAACGTCATGCGCGCATACTTTGGGGCTACAGAGGGGGGAATTGACCTGACTTCGTACAGTGGTCGGATGCTCTCTCTGTTTCAGGTGCTTGAGCCAGCTGTCAACGTGTCGGCCCAACGTCTATCGGATCAGGTGCGGGTCATCCAACGTAACCGTATGCTGGATGACGCCGTACTTGATAGACTGCGTGAGGAATAACAGAGTAGCCGTGTCTCACCTGCCTTGCCACCGGTTGCGGTGCAACTACAACCCAGTGTTTCACCACGACCCGACCATGTTGGCGAGGATGACGAAGACGGGGCTATATCTGTGAGTACCCAATGCAATGCGTGTTTGAGGAGCGCTTTGGAATGTGCATTCAGCGAGTATCGCTCCACACCGCCTGAGCTTAGACCTCGACTACCTCGTTTGCCCATGCATAAGAAAAATAGGGCGCTGGTGTATGCTCTAGATTCGCAGCTATCTAATGTTTTTGATAGCAGCAAAGATCTTGCCGACACCCACTCGATCTTGTACTGTGCGGCTGCAGCAGCATGTCGTGTAGCTAACGTCAAGTTTCCCAAAACTGACAGAGCTACACGACCAGCAATACCAGCTTGGCAGTGCAGGATTGAGCGTCGTATCGGTGAGGCTAGAGCACTCATCGGCAAGCTTATCTGCTTCAGGGAGGGCAACACTCGCCCTAGAGTGATGCGCTTTGTGAGGCGGGCGTTCTCAGGGACTGATATCAGTTATCGACAATATAAGTCCCGCGTCACAGGGCGTATCGACTTCCTGAAGCAGAAGATCTATGCATGGGCAAACCGCATTTGTCGGTACAAGCGGCGAGTTGAGCGATACACTCAGAATCGCACATTCCAGAGCAATGAAAGGTGAGTTTATAGGGCTTGGCAGCAACCCAACCAAGGTGTGACAGATACGCGCCTACCGGATAACGACGCCATGTGTTCGTTCTGGCGCGATATCTGGTCAGTGCCTGTCAGTCACACCGAGGGTGACTGGACTCGGGAGGTCGAACGGGCGTGCGATCCGATACCACAAATGGGGGCAATTACCATCAGCCCCCAAGATGTGGCTCGTGCAGTCCGTCCGTTGCCTAACTGGAAATCTCCAGGGCCGGACGGACTGCACAACTTTTGGATAAAAAGGTTCCAAAGGTCGCACGCTCGTTTGGCAACTCAGTTCCAGTCTGCCTGAGAGTCAGGATCGCTGCCCCAGTTCCTAACGACAGGAATAACCCACCTGCTCCACAAATCAGGTAGTACTGTGGATCCTAAAAATTATAGACCGATGACGGGCTTACCGACGGTCTATAAGGTTCTTACATCCATTCTGAGAGCGAAAATTAATCAACATATTGACAATAACGCCATCATGTCTGCTTCTCAGAATGGATGTAGGAACGGGTCCCGCGGTACTAAGGAGCTGCTCCTCATAGACATTGCCATTAGCCAACAGGTTCGCCGTTCCCGCAAGAATCTGGCGACATGTTGGATAGATTACAAGAAGGCCTATGACTCAGTGCCACATACATGGCTCATGAGGGTGCTAGAGTTGTATAAAATTGATGCAACTCTACGCGCCTTCCTGACGTCATGTATGGGGCAGTGGAGGACGGTCCTTCACTATCCAGGATGTCGACAGATTCAGGAAAACAGCGAACCTATAAGGATCGAGCGCGGAATATTTCAGGGCAACAGTCTGAGTCCTCTGTGGTTTTGTTTAGCCCTAAACCCTCTTAGTACACTGCTGGAGGGTTCAGGTCTGGGCTATCGGTTGAGGAGAGGTGATCAGGTCATATCACACCTCCTTTACATGGATGATCTGAAGCTCTTTGCCCCCAACAACTTGCAACTGATGAAGCTACTGAAGGTAACAGAAACCTTCAGTGACGCCATCCGTATGGAATTTGGTGTGGACAAATGTGCAGTCATGCATGTAAAGCGAGGGGAGATTATGGAATCCGTGGGAATACAACTCTCGGATTCCATAAACCTTCGATCCCTTTCCTCAACCGAAACTTACAAGTATTTGGGTATGTAGGAAGCACTAGGCATCAATGCTACTGACGTGAAACAGTCGTTGAAGGAGCGCTTCTTTGGCCGCCTGAAAAGAGTACTAAATAGTCTTTTATCGGGCGGTAACAAGGTGCGCGCCTTCAACGGCTGGGTCATGCCGGTACTGATGTATTCTTTCGGCATACTCAAATAGACTCAGACTGAACTTGACGCCCTGGATAGGAGGGTCCGCACGCTGCTTACGGCAAATCGTATGCATCACCCACGTTCATCGGTTATGAGACTGTATATCCCTCGGAAGTGCGGGGGTCGTGGCTTTATAAATGCTAAGACCCTACACAACCGCGAGGTATGCAGTCTTAGGGAATACTACCAGGCCGCTGACGTGGGTATGCATCGAGAAGTGGTAGCGGTGGACAAGGGCCTCACCCTGCTCTCCTTAGCTAACGAGAACTGGCGCAAACCTATAGTATTAGATACTAATGACCGCAGGGAGGTATGGCAGAGCAAGGAGCTTCACGGATGCTTCTTCCGGGTCCTACACGGGCCCGATGTAGATCTTTTAGCGTCCGTGGCCTGGCTGCAAAATCAAATCAATTTTTTTTTATTCAATTAGGCCATTAAGCGGCACTTTCGAACGTCAAAAATAAAAATTAAATGTAATAATAATTGATTCTACCGTCCATTCGGAAATGTAGCTTGTTATGGAGAAGAACGGACAAGAAACTCCACACTTACTCTTTAAAAAAAAAAAATGTGTTTTACAAGTATATGGTTACAATAATCTTGTAGGAAAAATACATATATGTGAGAACGATGTAAAAAAAAACGCACTTAAAAGCGTCTAGAGTAAAACAAACAATTAAAAATACAATAAATAGGTAATTAAAAACAGGCGGAGGCAGCTAAGATATGACCAATCCCAACTGATGGCGCCCGTTCACGAACATGACACATGGATCGGCACCACTCAGCTCAACCATCATGAAGGGAACCGAATGATCCAACACATGTGCCACCATCAGAGAGACATTAGAGAGAGCATGACACACTCAACTGCCAGGGCACACTGAAGTCAACGAACGACACATAGTTACAGTAAATGTTAGATTTACAGTTGGTACATAGTACTCACATAATTATGTGCTGTGCAGTTATATAATCCAAAAAATAAATTGAGTTTATACAACACAAATATACATTATAATTATTCGTACAGTCTTCAGCAGGTCCAACAATACTTCATAACTTTTCTGCTTATCACTTGTTTTTGTGCCCTAGTGGCTGTGGAGCTGGAATAGCGTTGGGCCAAGCATTTTTATCAGCGATGTAATCCCCCAACCTATAATATGCCTGCCTGCATAGTGTGCGTTTTATACAAGTTTTAAATTTCGTCTCATTCAATTCTAGAATGTGTGGCGGTATTTTATTTTAAAATTTGGTTGAATTAATCGGTCCCTATTTCTAGTAACATAACTATGTCTATCGCTGTTTTTACTAAAAAGATGTAAATTCTCTCTAACGTATATGATGTTTTCGTAAATATATTGACACGGTACCGTCATGATGTTAATGTCCTTAAACAGTTCCCTTAGAGAATCGCGCCGGCGAAGATTGTATATCGCTCTGATGGCTCGTTTTTGTAGAACAAAATTTGACTGAATGTCTGCAGCCCTTCCCCATAGTAATATGCCGTAAGACATTATACTATGAAAGTAACTAAAATAGACCAGCCTCGCGGTATCTACATCAGTAAATTGACGATTTTTTCTAACAGCATAAGCCGCCGAACTTAACCGCCCCGCAAGTGATATTAAATGAGGACCCCATTGTAACCTTGAGTCTAGCGTGATACCCAGGAAATCCGTTTTGTCGACGAATTCTAGCTTCTCGTTGTTTAATATAATGTCACAATCATAACTTTTGACATTCGGCAAGGCAAATTTTACACACTTAGTTTTTTTAGCATTCAAAACTAAATTATTAGCAGTGAACCAATTTAGAACTTGCCGCAATGCATTATTTACGTCGGCAACGTTACTCGTACGTCTATTTATGTTAAAAATCAAAGAAGTGTCATCAGCAAATAACACCATGTTTAGTTTGTTTTTCAACGATTTACTCGTTAATGTATACTAAAAATAAGAAAGGACCTAAAATTGAGCCCTGGGGTACCCCCATTTTCACGTTCAACCCCGACGAATTGACACCGTTTATTTGAACTAATTGCTGTCTATCATTCAAATAGGATTTTACTAAATTTAATGCTGATTGGCCTAGCCCGTAATGCTCAAGTTTCAAAAGCAATGTTTCATGATCAACGCAATCAAACGCCTTCGACAAGTCGCAGAAGATACCTTTGGCATCTTGTCCCTCCTCCCACGCATCAAAGATGTGTTTTATTAAGGTGACACCAGCGTCGGTTGTACAACGTCCTTTGGTGAAACCATATTGTTTCTCGTGTAGGATGTTTTTCGTATTAAAATAAATGAGCATTTGCTTTAGCATTATCTTTTCAAATACCTTGCTGAAAACCGGCAACACGGATACGGTTCTATAATTATTTGTGTCTTTACTGTCCCCGGATTTAAAAAGTGGTATAACCTTACTATATTTCATTAGATCCGGAAATACTCCTTGATCTATACACAAATTAAAATTAAAGCTAAGTACGGCGCTATAGTCTGAATAATGGAGGTACAAACTTTGATGGACATTCCCCATAGATCTTCTGTCAGTTTTATCTTTATTTGCTTAAAAGCTTTTATCACTTTTATTGGGTTTATATGTGAAAAGTTAAATTCAGTCGGGACGACTGAAACGTTAGCGTGTAATAAACCATAAGCGAGCGGCGGCGAAGAATTTAAGGTTTCAGTAGTTTTAATTGGGATACTGGTAAAGAAATTTACAAATTCTTGAGCAACTTCTTTGTTATCTCTAATAAGTCCATGTGTAGTCTCAAGCGTGTAATCAGTATTTTTTCTTTTGTTCCTGTTTGTTTCATTGTTAATAATTTTCCAAACCGTCCTAATTTTATTTTCTGCGAATTTAACCTTATTGCTAATGTATAAAGCCTTAGCTAGATTACATGAATTTTTAAAAATTCTTGAGTAAGTAGCAACATACTTATTAAAAGTTTCAGTGTTAATATAAGGATTAAGGCCATACAGCTCGTAAAGACTTTCCCTACTTTTCCTGATTCCTTTAGTCGCCCAGTCACTGAACAAAAACTTAGGGCTTATAGTTTGAGTTTTCTTCTTAAAAGTGTTATTGAATTCTGTTTGAACAACTGAGAAAACTTTTTTGAATAAAATATTACCATCGTTCACTGTGAGGTCCTGATAACTTAACTTACCAATTAAAGCGCTGTTAAATATATTTAATTTACCAGATGTTATTGGTCTGGATTGAATCTGCACTTGTTGTATTGGTATGCTGGACTCAAATGTTACCAGTAGCCCACTATGATCTGAAGGCAGACAATTCATAATGGCTTTGTTTATGTAGTCGCAGCAACAAAAAACATTATCAATACATGTAGCAGTAGTCACAGTCGTTCGGGTTGGTTCCTCAAACACATGCGACAAATTAAATGATTTGAAGAGATTTAATAGTCTACTGCTATCTGAATTATTTTCTAAAATATTTATATTAAAGTCACCACAGATTATGACTAGTTTATTACCAGTTGTAAGTTTTGCCAAAACATCTTCCATCACTGACTCAAAAATACAGTAGTTTTTTTATAATTGGGGGGTCTGTATACGCACACTATAATATGCTTGTCCAGCTCAACACAGGACAGTTCAACACTATGTTCAACTGATAGATCTACAATATCTTTACGAGGTTTTGATTTAATAGCATTTTTGATTAAAATAAGTGAACCTCCACGTAACATAACAATTCTGTTAAAACAGCTGCCCACAGTATAATTTTCATAATTAATAAGCATTGAATAATCTTTCAGCCAATGCTCAGTAAAACAAATAATTTCAAACATTGTCTTTTCTAAAAACAGTTCTATTTCCAATTGCTTTGCAGAAAAACCTTGAATGTTTTGATGAAATAATTTTAAAGAATTCTGCTTAGCCCCTTTGTTTAAATTAACTATGTGAGAGCAAGAAGGTACCTTCTTGTAGGTGGATGTACTCCTAACTATTTGGTTATTGGTACCCTCCCTTGTCCTACAAACTAGTTTAAACTATAAATATTAATAGCAGAATTGCTAACGTTATTAATGTTATTGGATACCTGTAAATTAGTATTACTACTAATATCAACTACAGTACATGACTTCGACATACTATTTATCTCTGAGTTTAAAGTAAAAGATAATAGCCTCGCTATACTACCTCTTACCCTAATAGGCAGATACACTGTATTGCCTGTCGACTTTAATTTATCAACAAAAATGTTGATGTCAAAAAAAACTAACTTGTCACTGTAATGGCTGACAAGGAAATGAACATGTTTATTCAGCATGTGAATATAATTATTTTGACTACTAGACAATTTTTCCAAATATGGAAAAGCACACAATATTATTTTATTACAATTTAATTTTAGTAACTTTGTTACACACTCAGTGATGTCGTCTTTTTTTACATCCAAACTATTACCTATAAAGACAGTTACATTGGTGTCTGATTTATATACATTGTTTGTTACAGATTCCATGATATGCTTGTAAGATGACCCAGGCATACAATAATCAAAAGTCGAATAACTCTGATTGCTATTTAATAATTTACCTAAACCTCTTCCAACACCATCTGCAAACATAACCGAATGAGACCCATGATTACTATTACTAGATGCAAAGGTAGCCGTCTCAGGCTGGTCTACTTGAGACACTTCCTGTGAAATATCAGGTGTGTCTTGGTCTTGGACAAAGATACCGTCCTGAGACACCCTCTCAACCTGAGCCGGGCTCTACGTTACCTCAGGCTGGACAGCCAGGTTTGAGACTATCTGACAATTGCATTGACACATCACCAACTCATTTGCGGCCAAAATGTGTTCCTTGATTTGTAACTGGGATCTAACATATTTATTGTAAAGGGAGCCCAGTTTGTCTTCAAGTACCTTAATATCATTTTGTAAGTGTCAATTTCATAAATTTTTATACTGTCCTCTAATTTAATCTGGTAATTGTTTAATTTATTAAGCAGGTCAACTCGTTCTTTTCTGAGTGGAATATTTTTTAAGAAAAGTTTGTGTTGTTTCCTGTACTGGGTATAATTTTTACGTCGGTGCTCCATGGACCAATTGAAATTTGACCAATTGGTCTATGGGGAAAATTACAAGTTTCCATCGTCCAATTACCAACTGGGCAATGGAGAATTGAGAAATGTTCCGTTGACCAGTTTAATAGTATTGTAAAGCCTTGTCCATAAGCATGAAAAAAAACTTTTTTTTTAAATATTACCGACTTCCAAATAAAAACACTACAAAGTGAAAAATAACTCAATTTCGGAAATGGGTGTTCCTGTTTTCGAACTGTTGCCGAAATTAAAGTTATTGTTCACTTTGTAGTGTTTTTATAAGGTGGTCGTTTGTATTTTTTTTGAAAACATATTTACATAGTTGATGGTTTAAAATATCAAATTACAGAAGTAAGCATTACACGTACCACAGAGAAAATAAAACTACGTTATAGTACGTACGACAGTGAAAAATATGCAAATGGGACAAACTGTCTGAAATATTCTGTAACAAATGGATAACCCTTAAATGCTCAAAAAATGGATTATTGTCTTGAAAAGAATTATATATTAATTTAATCCGGAAAAAAAATCGTCAATTCTTCTCACTGGGAGGCAAACGAGTTAATCCAAAAATTTATACATTGTCATTACATGGACGCCATAATGACACAAGTTTTCTGTGAAGTTGCCATTTCAAACAGTTTACATAGGTACTTTCCTATATTTTCATTGAAGATTCTATTTTAATTAACTATAATTAGCCAACATTATATTATATTTATTTTTTCATAATATTATTTAATTCAGTTTGATGTGAACCAAAAAATATATCAAAGGGTTCTTTGAACCCAAAGTAGAGAAAACTGGTGTGAATTCAGGGTTATAATGTTATAATGGAACATAGTTTTGGTTTACGTTCAGTGTTCTCCATAGCCCAATTGGTAATTGGACGATGGAAACATGTAATTTTCCCCATAGACCAATTGGTCAAACTTCAATTGGTCTACGGAGCACCGACGAATTTTTAATTATTTTATTAAATTTTGCATACTTTTCAATTTTTTATGACTAATTTTATATTTATTTGTCTCATTTAATAAGGAATTTGCAATTTGGTGACCTTTTCGGGGAAACCGAAGGTTTTGTCTTTGCGATTATGGACGAAGTTATGAATACGAACAACTATCGGAAATACATTATGAAGGACGGCACGGTTGACATCTGTCGGGCATGTCACCGGCCGGGTGAATCAATCCGTCACATTATCTCCGGTTGTTCTAGTCTGGCTAACGGAGATTATTTGCATAGACACAACCTTGTAGCCAGGATAATCCATCAGCAACTTGCTCTTAAATACAATCTTGTGGAGTCGGAAGTGCCTTACTATAAGTATGTGCCCGACCCAGTTCTCGAAAATGGCAATGTCACGTTGTATTGGGATCAGTCTATCATCACTGACAGGACTATTGTTGCCAATAAGCCTGACATAGTGGTGATAGACCGACTTGATGGTCGCGCAATGATTGTTGATATAGCGGTCCCACATGACGAGAACCTCGTGAAGGCTGAGAGAGATAAGAAAAGCAAGTATCTTGATCTGGCTCGCGAGGTTGTCGACATGTGGGACGTGAATACAGCGATCATTGTGCCGATCGTCGTTACGGCCAATGGCGTAATAGCCAAGAGCCTCGACCAACACCTTAGGAAGCTCTCGTTGGGCAGCTGGATCAAGGGCTTGATCCAGAAAGCGGTACTCCTGGACACGGCGCGTATCGTTAGGAGGTTCCTCTCTCAGGAGCCCTGACCACCGGTAGCTTGGACTCTGTTCCCGATACCGGTGGGCTACTATTTTTGTATTTTTAAATGTTTTTTTATTTTATTTTTTTATAGAATAATATTTAAAAATGTAAAAATATGTATATATAAAATGAATAAATGGAATAATAATAATAAAAACTGGCAACACTGAAATGTCAACATGTTTGCGTTTTTCCTCCACAATTTAAATCATTTAAAAATTTTCTACAATCACCAAATTCGAACAAAGTACCCAACAGAAGACACCAATAAGAAAATTAAACCAATTCACCTATAATATCAACTCAAAAAACCAATCCAATCTATAAAAAATACAAGAATCCAGTTGACCTATGTCAGTGACGACGTCAGAATCATGAAAATGTTTAAGGAAAAAGCATAATGTTGACGAGAGCAGCAGCTAGTCGCGCACGACTTCCACCCCCGGACTCGTCGCTCAGCTCCGCCCCGCCGCCGCCGGACCTCGGATCACCTGTGTCATCGGTGGCTGAAACCGCGTCGAGCTCGAGCGACGAGTATTTTTCCCCGCCGACGTCGCCAACACCTGTACGTCGGCAGGGGAGAGGCCGGCCGCCGAGGAGTTTGGGACCTAGGAGCCAACCAGCTCCAAGCCGGGTCCCCGCTGCCGGTGGTTGTGTGCAGCGCACGAGATGGACTCAAAATATGAATGAGAACGTCATGCGCGCATATTACGGTTCTACAGAGGGGGGAACTAACCTCACTGCGTACCGTGCTAGGATGCTAATGCTACTAATGATGCTACTAGGATGCTAATGATGCTAATGGCTACTTAAACAGGACTATGCCGCAACGGAGTCTTTACTTACCTACATCACCTAATAAAGACACACACATCTCCATGCTTGCACGAATACTTTCATCCTCGCATCTAAACACTCTCGCACATACAACTCACTTACACACCAACACCACATCATCTACTTATCTACAATCACACACAAATATCGACACATCTACAATTCACATTCATTCGCCCACAGCCTCGCACTCTCACATTCTCATACATAATTAAAAACTAAAGTCAACTATCTCTTTTTTCCCTTCTGAAGGTAAATCGACACAGTCCACACATACATAAATCAATTAGAACTTTATTGCGAAACGCTGTCTCTTAAGATACAGGATACCCTAGTTTAGGAGACAGAGTTTAATCTATTGTGTACAGAGATCTTCGGCATCCAAATGTTTAATGTAAATGTTTTCTACCATAATTATAAAAAAAAATTGTAAACATAAAGTACCTACATACTTGTACTTTATTTTTGGGAAATAAAGATATTTATTATTATGTCTTTAATTCAACTTTTTTTCTTATTGATTACATTTTAAATATTTTTACAAAACACACACAAAAAAGAAAAACATTTAAAAATATAAAAAATAGAGGCCCACCGGTATCGGGAACAGGGTCCAGGCTACCGGCGGTCAGGGCTCCAGAGAGAGGAACCTCCTAACAATACGAGCCGTGTCCAGCAGTACTGCTTTCTGGATCAGGCCCTTGACCCAGCCGCCTAACGAGAGCCTCCTAAGGTGTTGGTCGAGGCTCGTGGCTATTAAGCCATGGGCTGACACGACTATCGGTACAATGATCGCTGTATCCAGATCCCACATGTCGACAACCTCGCGAGCCAAGTCAAGATACTTGATTTGCTTATCTTTCTCGGCTTTCACGAGGTTCCCGTCATGCGGGACAGTTATGTCAACAATCATTGCACGCCTCTCGATTCGGTCCACCACCACTATATCAGGCTTATTAGCGATAATAGTCCTGTCAGTGATGATGGACCGATCCCAGTACAATGTGATTGCCATTCTCGAGAACTGGGTCGGGCACATACCTGTAGTACGGCACCTCCGACGCCACAAGAGTGTACTTCAGAGCAAGTTGCTGGTGGATAATCCTGGCTACAAGGTTGTGCCTATGCAAGTACTCTTCGTTAGCTAGACGAGAACAACCAGAGATAATGTGGCGGATCGATTCACCCGGACGGTGACATGCCCGACAGGTGTCAACCGTGCCATCCTTCACAATAAATCTCCGGTAGTTATTCGTCATGATAACTTCGTCCACAATTTCACAGACGAAACCTTCGGTTTCCCCAAAGAGGTCACCGAATCGCAGCCAGGCCACGGATGCTGATTGGTCTACATCGGACCCATGTAGGGCCCGGAAAAAGCGTCCGTGAAGCTCCTTACTCTGCCATACCTCCTTGCGGTCGATAGTGTCAAGCACTACAGGCTTGCGCCAGTTCTCATTCGCCAAGGAGAGCGGGGTGTGTCCCTTGTCCACAGCTACTACATCTCGATGAATACCCACGTCGGTGTTTAGAAAATATTCTCTGAGATTGCATATCTCGCGGTTGTGGAGGTTTTTGGCATTTAAAAAGCCTCGGCCTCCACACTTCCGCGGGATATACAATCTCATGACTCACGATCGTGGGTGATGCATTCGATATGCAGTCAGCAGCGTACGGACCCGCCTATCCAGGGCGTCAAGTTCCGTTTGAGTCCATTTGAGTATGCCGAAAGAGTACATCAGTACCGGCATGACCCAACGGTTGAAGGCGCGCACCTTGTTTCCGTCCGAAAGAAGTCTATTGAATACCTTCTTCAGGCGGCCAAAGAAGCGTTCCTTCAACGATTGCTTCATGTCAGTAGTACTGATACCTAACAATTCCGACATACCCAAATACTTATAGGTTTCGTTTGGAGAGAGGGATCTCAGGTTTATGGAATCCGCAAGTTGAATTCCTACGGATTTCACTATCTCCCCTCGCTTTACATGCATGACCGCACATTTGTCTACACCAAACTCCATCCTGATGGCGCTACTAAAAGTTTCAGTTACCTTTAGTAGCTCCATCAGCTGAAGATTGCTGGGGGCAAAGAGCTTCAAGTCATCCATGTAAAGGAGATGGGATATAACCTGACCACCTCTATTCATCCGATAGCCTAGCCCTGAATCCTCCAGCATCATGCTTAGAGGATTCAAGGCTAGGCAAAACCAAAGTGGACTCAAACTATCGCCCTGGAGTATACCTCGCTCGATCCTTACAGGTTCGCTATTCCTCTGGATATTTCAACATCCTGGAAGGCGAAGGACTGTGCTCCATTGCCTCATACACGACATCAGGAAGGTGCGTAGAGTTGTATCTATTTTATACAATTCTAGCACCCTCACGAGCCATGTATGAGGCACCGAGTCATAGGCCTTCTTATAATCTATCCAACATGTCGACAGATCCTTTCGGGAACGCCGAACCTGTTGGCTAATGGCTATATCAATAAGGAGTAGCTCCTTAGTACCGCGGGACCCATTCCTACATCCATTCTAAGAGACCGACATGATAGAGTTATCGTCGACGTGCATATTAATTTTAATTCTCAAAATGGATGTAAGAACCTTATAGACCGTTGGTAAACATGTAATTGGTCTATAATTTTTGGGTTCCACGGTGCTACCAGACTTGTGGAGCAGGTGAGTTATTCCTGTTGTAAGGAACTTGGGTAGCGAACCAGACTCTAAGGCTGCCTGGTACTGAGATGCCAAACGAGCGTGCGACCTTTGTAGCCACTTGATCCAAAAGTTGTGCAGTCCGTCCGGTCGTGGAGATTTCCAGTTCGGCAACGGACGGACTGCACGGGCTACATCTTGGGGGCTGATCGTGATAGCCCCCATTTCTTGTATTGGATCACACGCTCGTTCGACCTCCCGAGTCCATTCACCTTCGGTGTGACTGACAGGCACCGACCAGATGCTGCGCCAGAATGAACACATAGCGTTATCATCCAGCAGGTGCGTATCAGTCACACCTTGGTTGGGTCGCTCCCAAGCCCGATAAACCCATCTTTCATTACTTTGGAATGTGCGATTCTGGGTGTATCGCTCCACTCTCCGCCTGTACCTACGAATACGGTTTGGCCATACATACACTTTTTGTTTCAGGAAGTCGATGCGCTCTGTGACATAGTCCCGGGGGCTGACATCAGTCCCCGAAAACGCCCGTCTCACAAAGCGCATCACTCTTGGGCGGCTATTGCCCTCCCTGAAACAAATTAGTTTGCCGATGAGTGCTCTGGCCCCACCAATACGACACTCGATCCTGCACTGCCAAGCCGGTACGGCTGGTTTCGTTCGTGTAGCTCTGTCATCTGCAAATTTGACATGAGCTACACTACATGCCGCTACAGCCGCGCAGTACATGATCGAATGTGTATCAGTGAGGTCTTCGCAGTCATCAAAATAGTTTGACAACTGCGAATCCAGAACAGCCACCAGCGCCCTATTCTTGTTATTCATGGACAAACGAGGTAATCGTGGCCTATGTTCGGGTGGCATGTTGCGAATCTCCCGAATAGCACACTCCAAAGCACTCCTCAATTCCTCATTGCACTGGGTACTTACGTTTGTAACCCTGTCACTATTCTCCTTGTCAGCGTGGTTAGACTGTGGTAGCACCACAGCCTGCGACGATGGGGCAGTGACACGGTTACCCATTTCCGTTCGGAGGCGATCAAGTACAGTATAATCCAACATACGATTACGCTGGATGACCCGCACCTGATCCGAAAGTCGTTGGGCCGAAACGTTGACGGCTGGCTCAAGCACCTGAAACAAAGAGAGCATCCGGACACGGTACGCGGTCAGGTTGTTTCCTCCCTCTGTAGCCCCAAAGTATGCGCGCATGACATTTTCGTTTATGGACTGTGTCCATCTCATGCGCTGCACACTTCCGCCGGGTGCTGGTACCCTATCCTCTGATGACCGGTATGCCTCGAGGTCCTAAGCGGTCCGGCGGCCGGCGTCCTCCCCGTCGACGCGCAGGTGGTGGTGTCGTCGGCGGAGAGAAGTACTCGTCGCTCGAGCTCGACGCGACTGCCACAGCCGGTGTCACGGCACTCACGGTGGGGCTGGTTTCCAGCGGCGGCGAGGCGGAGCTGGGCGATTTTCCACCAGAGATATGCTATGCAGCTATGTTGCGAGGATGTGAAAGCTAAGCTACGAATATATGTAACCGTTTCCACTGGTGCTTAGCCATGTAGCGGGCGCTTACTAGGGCGCGGAGTAGCTGTGCGAGGAAGATGCGCAGCTCGAGTTACCCGATGTGAAGGCATTGGGAGCGGCGCGATCTTCTCACTTCATATCATGTTCCAAATAATAAATTAATTAGTTGAAATATATCTAATCTTCTCAGGACTCCTCAGTTCTCAGCGACGAAATTAAGTTCCTGATACACATGTATTTAGTCTATATATTCATAATTATACTATTGTTTTATTTTTTATATTTTCTTCTTCTCTTTTTGTTTAAGAAATCGAATCTCACACTGTTCCGTTGTTTTTGAATAAGGTAATTTACCTATGTTTGCAATATTTGTAAGTATGTGGGAACCATTTTCCTATTTATCAAATTAATGAATTTACCTGTTAGTGTTTGTAATATTTTATACCTATACGTAGTATAGTAGTGTTAGTCTGGGTGCATCGTCCTCACGTATATGAATTAATGTATGTATGTAAATATTGTAAAACACTAATCTTTTTTCAGAGTAAATGTGGAGTTTCTTACCCGTTCTTCTCCATAACAAGCTACTTTTCCGAATGGACTGAAGAATCAATTATTACTACTTATAAATTTAAATTGTTAACGTTCAAAGGTGCCGCCTAGTATTTGTTATTAAAATAAAGAAATTTAACATTTTAACTTTTTTGACATCTCATCATAAATCTTGCTTAATTCCTTTGATAAAATCCAATTCAAAATGATTGCCTTGTTTCAATTTTAAGTCTGAACCAGATTATATTTCAGATTGGCGAAACATGTCTTTTAGTTATACCCACAACTGAAACTGCCATAGAACAACAAACATAATATTCAAAATCAACAAATAAACAAGTTATATTATCTAAGCAAATTTTCTGGTGCCATAATAACTTACACACTGAACAAACTTCGCAATGAAGAAATATCGTGTGGAAAATCCAACAGACTGAAAATGCACACATAAGTACAATTGATAAAATATGTTGGTTTGCAGGCTAACTAGGATTACATACTAGGAGTATGTAATCTGAAGTCGGTTGTATTTTTTGTAAAAAGTTTATTTTTATTTTTCACTTTTTAGTTGTGCTACATAATTTATATAGGCTAGGTACCAATAATGCTCAAAGTAAAACCAGAATAGATTTACCCAATAACATGAAACTTAAACAAAACCGGTCGAATAAGGGTATACCAAGGTGAACTGTTTACACCTGCGTACCCTTTTAGAGCTTACTAGTGTGATGTTATGTTATGAAATATTGTAAACAATAAACATAAATGCGATTGCAGCTATCCCGAGTGATTTGCCGTCATTTATTGAAGAGTTCTGATGTGTATCTCCGAATTTATTTATCAGATCTTGATGAAAATTAAATGAGACCACATGACAAACACCGTTTTCAAATAAAAAAAGAATCATCAAAATCGGTTCACCCAGTAACAAGTTCTGACCAAATCAGAAAAAAAAAAATGGGTTTGAAAACCTCCTCCTTTTTTTGAAGTCGGTTAAAAATAAAATGGTGACGATTCAATCACTCGTTTCGGAGAAATGCGTGGATAAACATACATACATACAAAAACACTTATGAAATTTGGCACACGTGTTTAGAAGCCCACATAGAGTAACATATGTGAATATTAAGCAATTACAACACTATTACATACATACGTATCGAATTGATTACCTTCGTTTTTTTAAGTCGTTAAAAAAAAGCGAGCAAAAGGTACGAGTATTAATATTAATATTTTTGAAATGTTCCTGAATATTCTAAGTCTTGGATTTGGCTTAACATTATTCCTGCCTTACAACTGTTATACTACAAGTGCTTAGTAGAGACGGGCACTTAACAACACGCCCATTTGCTCTAAAAGGTAAGGCAGAGGGGTATCTATGAAAACATATTTAAGCCAAAGTATTATAAGTAAGATTTCATCATCATCAGCCTTTTAATTTTCCCACTGCTGGGACACAGGTCTCCTCTCTGTGAGAGGGAGTGGACTATAAACCACCACGCGGGCCCAGTGCGGATCGGTAGATGTCACATGTATTTTAAGGACATGCCGGTTTCCTGACGATGTTTTCCTTCGCCGTTTTCAGAGCAGTGCGATACTGCCTCTTGATTCGTCGCTGGTCCGCCTAAAAAGCAAATCAAAAAGCCTCTGTAAGAATAATAATAACGCGTAGTTTGTTTGACTACAATCTAAATTCCTTTGTAGACTGAACTGTGTAGGAATTATGTTTAAAGACTCCAATGTACTAGAAAAATAAATACGTACCTATATGTAAGAGTTTATGACGCCGTAAGTACTCAAGAATTGACGACACAAAATGTAAGAATATTTTTATAAGGCTTGTCTCTCTCGTAACTAAATGTCTTTGTGTTTAAAAATAAATAGCCATGCGTGTTCCAACACGTCTATTTCTTAGAACACTTGAACGATACGTCAAAACGCAAAACGAATGTTCTATGGAACAGGAAAGTTCTGGACAGAGGTACTGGAATATAGAGCTGGAAAACTTCCCTCAACGTGGACCAACGACCATATGAGGGCCGTGGGAGTCCGCTAGAAGTGAAAAGCATAGGCTGATAATGACGATTTTGTCGGCAAAACATAGCTTGTGCTGGAACTTTCGCTACATATTATTACGTCCCGGGGTCTGTGTGTGTTGTAGCGTTATCCACTACAAGTCGGTTTTGCCTCTTTTTTTATTTGCCACTGGTCGGTTATATTTTTCAAAGTTATATCATTTCATCTGTAAAGAAAAGAGAAGTCAAATTATTTTCTAAAAGAATGTCATTCATAGAAAATTCATTGCATACAAGTCTTCAACCAAATTATTGATATTTTTATAGAGGCTGTTAAAATCGATAATTTTATTTGAAAGGTTGAGCACGATGTTCAGACGGGGTCTAGTCATGGCACCGGTTTCTCTGGTGAAACAGGTGCAAAGGGCAAAATTTATTTTAACTCGATATGGTGACAGAGCGTTATATTAGGAAAACTGGTATGTGACGTAATTATTCTTTGGGATGCCGCTTCTTCTGATATTTCAGAACCTTTTGTTTCATAATTTTAATTGTCAGTTTCTTTGTCTGTAGATACCAGTTGATAGAAGCCGACTCTGGCTTCACCCCTCGGGCAAAGCGTTTACATTTTACAACGGGTTCCGTAATTTTTTCAACGGCCTGTGTTTTGCTACGAGAACTACGGCGTGGTCCCAGCTCAGACCACGCCGCAGCTCTTAATCCAGTTTTGGAGTGGTATTACTGAAGGCGGTTTTCTTCGTCCAGCGTGGGTCTGCCCACGAGAGGCTAAAGTATCATATTTTTATTTATGTATTTTTTTGTGTTATAAATAACCTGGTACTTATGTGTTCGTTTCTACTTTCTAAATTCCACGGATGAAAACTTAGTTTATGACGGGATTTGTTACCACCTGGATGCTAAAGCCAGAATTTAACCGGTTGCAACTATGTCGAGGATAGGCATGTGTATTCAGCTTTCAAACCTTGCAAACATTTCACTCCTAAGTTTTTATTTTACTTAATATTGAAAACAATTAGTACATTTTTGTTAACTGCGTATTTTTTTCCCTGTATTTTAATAATGTTATTTACCTTTTTACCCGACTTCCGAAGGACGGTAATGTGTTTATCAGTCTTTAAATGTATGTATGTCTGTTTGTATGTACGAGTATGTTTGTTCCTATGTGGCGTTTCAGAGACCAAACGCGTCTGCCGATTTTGATGATTCGTACGTCAATCGATTCGTCTTAATCTTGCGAGTGTTACTGGCTACATTAAAATTGGAAAATACTAAAATGGCGGCTTTTGGGCGGCATATTGTGGGGCCCAATATTTTGTTTTCTTCCAATCTTCTCGTGTGGGGTATCAAAATGAAGGGTTTTAAGAGGCAATTTCAAAAATATAAAACACTTATATGTTCCAATGTACCTAATTCGAGTAATATATTAACTAAAAAGTGTTAATAAAAAAAAAAAAACAAAAAGTCAAAAAACCCGACTGCTTAAAAAGCGAACTAAAAAGACGTAAATAAGAAAATAATTATGCTGTGCAGTCGGCGGATACATGATCTGGTTTTGTTCAGCCAGCTCGCGAATATGTATTATTATTTTAAAACAAAATTATACGTAATAACGTGACTTTGAGTGTTATTTTTTTTATTTTATAACGTTACAGTATGTAAAAACGAAGCTTGCAAGTTAAATTCAACAAACTTCCCTGTGTTCGATTGAGCTGATACTACGTAGGGGCCTACCTGTGTAGGCGCCTTCCTTTCGATATACGATATCGCGCACATATTATGTGTCGCGTCAAATGCAAATCGGTTGAATGGCATCGCATTGCGTCTTGCTTCAAGCGTGAACGTGCTTGAATTTTCGCTTAGTGTTATCTTTTTTACCAAAAAATACGACCGACTTCCAAAAACAAGCCCTACAAAGTGAAAAATAACTTCAATTTCGGAAGTCGGTGTTACTGTTTCCGTTTCTTCGTTTTTTAACACCGCTTTTCGGAACAAAAAATAATTGCAAATCCGTTTATATAATGACAGAGTTATGCCTGAACATAGGAACATAAAAAAATGTACTGCTGAATTGAGAACCTCCTCCTTTTTGGGAAGTCGGTTAAAAATCGGTTATCAGTGTGATATAAATCGTATCATGTTGAGTCATAAGGAAAGTCGCTTAGAGATTACGAAAATTTTGTGAAAATCAATTCATCTAATGTTCCATCCAGGATTAATTTATTAAAAAAATGAAACATGAATCCGCCATGTTCTTTATCCCTTTCAATCCGTTGAACGAGAATCTACGACTAATCTCTAAAAAAATACTCTGAACCGTAAATATATATAACGCTGACTCTGACCGGATGAAATTAAACTTACGCCTCAATGATTTTTACCATTTTCGTTTGATAGAATCGAGATACAATTTTAAACCAAAATGATTTTTTAAATTGGCTTTCGAGTTATCATACCTACAAAGCGTACATCAGGACCAGTTAGAAAAAGAAAAGAATGCAAATTGGTAGCAGAGTGGTAAGTTTGTAGTTCATGCTCCCACTTTTCCTTGTAAATGGAATTCTTACAATATAATATAATGTAGTAATAGGTAGTACCTTGTTAAACTCTTCCGGGAAAGAACTTTCACCTTTTACCTACAGGGACAAGTACAAAATCAAAATCAAGAGTAATTTATTTAGATGAGGCTGAGAGCCAATTTTGATTTTATTTTTGATTTGATTTTAGATCTACCTAAAGACAATCCCCAAAAAGGCCCGTGAATCATATAAGACATTTCGACTTTGTCAATATCAAAACTGTTAAAAATATTATATTATTACTATATGTCTCATTTCCTGATGCATGCCTAACAAGTTTTCGACGTTTTATAAGTGCCCATGTAGGCCTATGTAAAATAAAAATAAATTGATTTTGATTCAAGGCCTCTGCAAGTTTGCTTCGGCTCCTCGCACGTCTTTCCATGGACCTTGTCGAAAGGAGATTTTCAAAAACTTAATCTTTCTTCCTCTTTCTTTTCGTGTGAGGTGTGGCCACCTCTGGTGTCAGAGTTAATTAAGCCGCCTCTGGGAATCCCCACAGGCCTCTGACTTGGCTATTTCAGACTTACATTATAACTCTATAAGTCCAGGTTTCCTCACGATGTTTTCCTTCACCGTTGCCTGTGATGTCCAAGATTAACTAAAAACTTATTAATAATAGTATTTATTTATTTTCTGACACACGGAGGAATTTTTGGCTAAATAATAACAGCCGCACGGGTCGATCTTCATGGTTAAGCAACGCTTGACGAGTATGGTCCGAGGATGGGTGACCATTTCAACATACCGAGTTTCCTCCGTGCCTCGGAAAGCACGCTAAGCCGTTGGTCCCGGCTGTCATTTGAAGATCTTTGACAGTCGTTACGAGTAGTCAGAAGCTTGAGATCTGACACCAGTCTTAGCCAAGGGGTACCGTGTTACCCAGTTACTGGGTTGTGGAGGTCAGATAGGCAGTCGCTCCATTTAAAACACCCAACATAGTTGGGAAAAAGCTAGGCAGATTGATTTATTGATAGAAACAGTACAATATTACATTCTGGTTAAAGATATTTATTTTCATAAAGAAATTTACATTTCACTTATATGAAAACAGTAATTAAAAACTAGGGTAAATTAATCATAAATCTTCGACATTCGGACTTAATAACATTTTATAGTAGGTATTCCTAAAATTATGTTGTTAAAAATCATTCATAACTACCTCGCTTGGAGAAAAACAGTTCGATCCCGCGGTCATAAAGCAAAAACATCACCTTCGACATTCGGTCTTAATAATATTTTACAGAGGGTATTCCTAAGATGTTGTTACTAAAATCATGCATAACTACCTCGTTTGGAGAAAAAAGAGTTCGATACCGTGGTCATAAGACAAAAACATCACTCAGAAGTACCAGTCTTGTTTACATTTGTCAGTTATGTGTTCCAAAAATAATAATTATGTATAAAACATAACAATTGCTTTCGGTTTAAATTATGAATGCACATTCAGAGTTACATTAATATAAATGTTTATTTAATTAATATTAACATTTTGGAAGATGTGTTTTTTTACCTCGGTTTTTAAAATATTTAACGTATTCGAACTCCTGATCTGCCTTGGTAATTTATTATAAAGTTGCGCTCCCCTGTAAACAACTGTTCTTCTACCTTGAGTGGTTCGCACTCGAGGAAGTACAATGTCATCCCTTCTACGACTGCTACGGTTTTGTATTTGGTGTGTTTTGGTGAAGGAAATTTGTGTATGTATGGTTTTGTTAAGTATTTTATGTATGAGTATGCAGGTACAGTATGCGTGGAGTTGATTGATATTCATGAGTTCAGTGTCTTTGTATATTTTAGTTGTAGGTGTTAGATAATCGAAGTGAAAAAGCATTTTTATAATTTTATTTTGTGCAATTTGCAAGTCTTTTAGATTTGTTTTGGGTGCATTGCCCCAGATTTCAATTAGGTACAGTATGTGTGGCTTAACTAGGGAATTATATATTGTCTGGCGTACATTATGAGGCAAACAATGAACTATATTGCGTAATGAGCCCAATAACGACGTAAGTTTGGATTTGATGTGGTCGATTTGAATCTTCCAATTCAAATGGCAGTCCAATCTTAGTCCAAGGTACTTCTCATGTTGTTTGAGTTCGAGTATTTGATTATCTAATATAAGAGGAGGATGTGGTGGTATTTTCTTATTTTTGGCTTTAAATATGACGTAGCTTGTCTTGGATGCATTGATGGTTAAAAGATTATGTTGGAACCATACCGATAATGAGTCTAGATCTTGTTGGGCTTGACTTATCATGTCAGCAATAGAATCACCAAAGTAAAAAAGACATGTATCGTCCGCATATAGCGAGATATGCCCGTTTAGTGGCACCTTGTGGATGGAATTTATGTAAATTAGGAAGAGCAATGGACCCAACAGTGAGCCTTGGGGAACTCCAAACGTGATATCATGCGGTTCACTTTTATATTCTCCGATTTTTACTACCTGGGACCTTTTAGTCAAATAAGATTCGAACATCTTATACGCTATGCCTGATACGCCTATGTCCTTTAGCTTTTTAAGCAGTATAGCGTGGCTCACAGTATCGAAAGCCTTCTTGAGATCAATAAATAAACCTAACACCATGTGTTTTTGATCAACGTGTGTTTGTATTTTGGTAGTTAGGTCTACAGTAGCCGACAGGGTGTTTGACTGTGACCGAAACCCATACTGTCTTTCGAAAAGGAAATTTATTGATGTGAGGTGTTCATTTAGACGAGTATAGAGAATTTTTTCGAATATTTTAGACATAATTGGAAGCACTGAGATAGGTCTATAGTTGTTAGGGTCCGTCTTAGTACCAGATTTGTGGATTGGGATAACTTTAGCTATCTTTAGTTCGTCTGGAAACGTTCCTCTGGCAAGATGGATGTTTATACAGTCGGTCAGTTTTGCCACAATTAGGTCACTCAAGCACTTAACGATTTTGGTAGTAATGCCGTCGATGCCCGCACCGCAGTTTGGATCAAGACTCTTAATTATTTTTAATACTTCGTCAGGTCGACATGGCTCGAGGGTAGTGAGTTCTTTCTCCGTTTGGATATCTGGTGTTAGTAAAATGCTGTGTTGTGTATGAATGAGGTTTGCGAGGGTGGAACCAATCGTAGAAAAGAAGCGGTTAAATGTTTCACAGATCTCATAGCCATCGGTCACTGACCCAGAATCAGTTGAAAGTTTAGGGGGAATGCATTCCGACTTAATTTTATTGTTAGAGAGTGTATTTATTAAGTTCCACATCTTCTTAGGGTCTGTAGTATGTTTCATAAATGCCTCGTAGTAGTACTTTTTCTTAGTGTGTTTAATTGTTTTTGCAGTGTCATTGCGTTCAATTTTAAAGCTTTCGATAAGATCTTCGTTTCTTGGCTCTTGTCTTAATCTTTGCCAGATTTCATTCCTTTTCTTAATTTTATCTATTACCTCTTTACATATCCAATCTTGGCGTGGTGGATTTAAAATTTTCGTTTTTGTAGTTGTGCTTCTACGGATACCACACTTTAGGTACCTCTCAAGATTTCCGTAGCTGTTATCGATTGAGTTGTATTGGGCAAGTGCGATGCTTTCGTGTAGTTTTTCATAATCTATCGCTTCGTATTTCACACGTTTCTTTGGTGGTGGTTTGTATTTTTTTACGCTGAAATAAATTTGTTTGTGGTCCGACATAGGCGAGTCGATAATGGCCATATGAAAGCTTTTGTCCTTTAAGTTTGTGCATATATGATCAAGGATAGTTTTTGTGGAAGAAGTCTCACGCGTGCAGTAATCTTCATGGATGTTATTTATAAAATTATATCCAGCCTCTTTCGTAGCATCTCGGTAGCACTTAGTCTTGGCATTTTTTGTTAACAGATCGATGTTAAAATCACCAAACACGATGGACCGGGAGCTTTTAGTTAGTTGCTGTGAATATGTTTCGACAAACTCACGTGTGTTGTTGTTTCCTGGATTGTAGATAGCTCCTATGTTTAATGCGTGTCTCTCAAGATGTATCCAAAGGTAGTTGATGCCTCCAGCGTATACTTCATTGCCTTTGCTGTGATTAAGAGTATTGTGCACATAAATAGAAACACCACCACCCCTGGAATCTGTTCTAACATTATAGTAGTGGGTATAATTCGGTATTTGGAAATTATCGGCGTCTTCGCTTGATTTAAGCCATGTTTCGGTTAATACTATAACATGAGTAGTGTGTCTGATGGATTTTATTATGCATTGCAGTTCGTCAAATTTTCCTTGTCTTCGAATGCTTCTTATGTTTGCGTAGAAGAAAGTGAGGGCTGATTTAAGCGATGGTAGATCTTGGTAGGATTGACAGAGCTGATACGTAATGGTTTCATCAGAGTTATATAGTATGTTTGGTGTTTTTATTGACATTAGTTTTTTGGGTTGGTTTGCACAATTTTTGGGGTGCCTTTCACATATTTGATAATTATATCCTTTTCACCGTTTTCTTTGCGGCGGATTAGTTCTTGGCTGAGCTCCTTCATTATTGCCTTTTGGGCAGGGGTCTGATCCGAGTATATTTTAATGTTATCCGGTAATTGAGCTTTGCTTCGTAGTATATGTTTCGCTTCTCCAGGTGATCCGAAGCAAATCTTTAGTGGACGGTTTTTTGCCGAGGTGTATTTACCAAGTCGAATTGCTCTTACTATTTTAATATGTTCAGACAGACCATGTTGCAAAACGTTTTTAGCCGAATTCATGTCCTCAGCCTGACGTGCAGCGTTATCTGGTAGAGTTGGCTCAGGTAGGCCTATAATAATTATATTCTTGCTTCTGTTTGCTCGTTCCTGCAGTTCGCTAATAACTTTTTCATTTGCGAGAACGCCGTTTTGTAAAGTATCTAGTTTCGGTGGAGTAGATTTGAGCTCACTAATTTCGGTTTCAAGTTTAGATATCTTTAGATCTGCAGCGAGGTTGTTTTTCTTCAGTTCTGAGATTTCAGTTTTTATGTTCTTATGTTCCGCCAACATCTTGGCAGTTGAACTTTTCATCTCATTGATCTGGTCTTTCATTGAGGAGATATCATCGCGCACTGGCTTTAAGTTCGTCTCCAGTGTCGAGACCATTTGTTCACGAAGTTTATTTATTGCGGATAATATGTCACAGCATTCTTTTTGTTTTCTCTTCCCTCGAGTGGTAAGACTGTCTGTTTCATCACCACTAGTTTTAGAAAGATCCGATTGTGAACCACTTTGACCTACTGTTGTTGTCTTGTATTGTGGCGGGCGTCGAGCATTCATGATGAGATGGCTGATTATAAGCACTCGTGGGAAGGGGATAAAAAATGCAACTGTCTCTTTTACCCGAGGTGAGTGGGAGGCACGCGCGCCGCTTTGTTGCGCTGCTACTCGTTGTTGTATAGTAACACACAGTCGCAACCAAAATCACTATTTGACACCACTTTTGTACCTGCACTGTAAGCTTTATGACTTGTTATTGCGTAAAGTGTATTTTTTTATTTTTGCAAATTAGTTAGGAACACGTCTGCACGGTCCGTCAGCCGAAGTGTATATCTCAGTGTATACATTCTATAACAATTGATCAGTTCCAAATTAAAATTTCCAAATGAAAATAAAATGTCATTCATTAATATATGATTTAAAAAACAAATCACACATTAAGCAGGCCAAAGTCCGCCAACGAAAAAACAAACAAATACACCATAAAGCTTAATATTAAACAGTTTCATAATGACTGTCTAAAAACAACAACATTTTCAACCAAAACATTTCACATGTTAGCACATGTGTGAATATAATACTCGTATGCTCTCCTCCAAAGTTCATATGAATAGAGAAATTGCAGCCAAGCCACGCTGGGGTCCGTGCGAAATGCAATATTGTGGCAAAATATCACGACTTGTGTTTATATTTTATTTCAATATCCGCGTCAAAACTGGATTGCGTGGAAATTCGTGAAATAGAGATGCAGTTTTTGTTGAATTATTCGAAGCATGTCCCTTTGAGTTCGGTATCTAATATAATCTGATGCATGAGGCGCATAGTCCACAGCTGTCGATGGTTTTTTTACCCGACTTTGCCAGACGGAGGGTAATGTTTATGGAAATTATGTTAGTTAACTACATAAACTGTTAAGGCTTTCACAATAAGATGCGATGTGAAATCGATACGACGACGCTTTTCCATATTAATTGTTCATTCTATAGAGCATTTTTTTTAAATGCGTCATCGCATCATTGGACATTGCACCTATCTGCGAAAGACTAAAGGTCTATCAGGGCCGGGCCCAATCATAGAAGATCCGTCACTGGCCCGTGCACGCAGGTGTGTGAACGAGTTCATATAAAATGTACACAACGATATTTTTATGAGCCCCTGACGGGGCATGGTCCATCCACGTCCCGGGCACGGCCCTGATATGTGTGGACCTTTAGACTGTTTTTTGGTATAAATCGAATGGTGAAATATACCAAAACAAAACACTAAAGAGTGAAAATAACTTTCTTTTCGGAAGTTGGTTCTTTGGTATTTTTTTCTCTATTGACACCGACTTCCGAGGAGAAAGTTATTTTTCACTTTATAGTGTTTTGTTTTGGAAGTTGGTTTAAGGTTTTTGTTAAAAAGATTTTTCTTTTTAGTTTTGATACCTTTAATACCTTGGAAATAATTTATAACCCGAGAGCTTCTCATAACAATTCTAACATGACTAGGATACATTGTTTTATTACGGATTTCGAGATTCCGGTGTCTACCTTCCGACTTCATCACCAGATCAGTTCAATGGTACCATTTCCATTAGAACCATTTATTTAAATTTTCTTTACCACATCCATTTAACTATTCGAGATATCTTATTCCCAAAAACTACTTATCATTGAGACATTCTAGTACTTCCAGTAGCCATCTATATTTAATATAATAAATAATAAATAAATAAAAATCTACGGTCTTCTTCATTAGTTACACTTCACCAAATGATACTTTTTTTAATTTGTGATGGGTTTGCTCTTGACTCTAGTCTAGTTTCTGAATGCAAATGCCTGCTATGTTGATGAAAGTACCAAAATCAGTTTATGTGTGGCTATAAAATTTGATGAGTGTTCTCGATTTCCATGGATCATCATCAGATTCTGACTTGGGGCAATGAGACCTTCTCCAGAGAATACTAAATAAAAAAAAAAAAACGGTCCATATTTGCAGGAGTAGTCGCGTAACAAACTTAAAACTAAACTACCTCTGCCTAGTCCTCTGAAGAAAACAAAGGTGATTATATCAATGCAATGATCCTTCGATCCAAAACCCTTTCTAATTCAAAAAAAAAACCTTCCGTCAAAATTATCGCAAACACCTTAATAACGTATATTTGTCTCACTCACGTACTCAGTTTCACAACCAAAGGATCACATTATGACCCGACACGTAACGCACTGAGCTTTGATTGGTGCAATCAGCTGCATTTAGTGCACTACTATGCACTTCCAATGTGCTAATTGGCCAAATCATTGCGCGGTATAGGCATTGTGCGTCACGTCTGACATTTGTGCATAGTGGTACTATTTTGTACCAATGGCGAAGGGCAAATTTAACATACATGTTTATTTTTATTGAAAAAAGATTATGCGCACAGACAAAGCATGGAACTCTCTGCTAGCATCTACGTTTTACCACCCATCAACCTTCAATGCAAGAGCGAATAGACATCTTCTTAATTACTATCATGCGAGATCGGGGTCAAGAGTAGGCTCACAAGAAGTAAAAACAAAAAACTTTTTAACAAAAAAAAACTGACTTCCACAAAAAACACTACAAAGTGAAAAATAACTTTTTTTTTCCGAAGGTGGCCTCTTTGGTACCTATATTTCAGTTTTTTGACACCGATTTCAGCAAACAAAGTAATTTTTCACTTTGTAGTGTTTTTTTTGGAAGCCGGTTTTTTTTGTGAAAATTATTTTATTTATCCCTGTTTAGTTTTGATACCTCCAGTTGCCGTAAAATCATTTATAGCCATCATATATAGCAAAGTACATCTCATGACGATTCCAATAAGCCCAAACACGACTAGGATACATTGTTTTATTTCGGAGTTCCATTGCCTACCTGCCGGCTTCATCATCAGATCAGTTCGATGGTACCATTTCCATCAGTACTATTTATTTATAAGTATTTGCTTCATCATAGTCGTTTAACTATTCGAGATATCGTAGACCCGTGACTACTTAGCATTAAGGAGTTCCATTTGCCATCTGTCTTCTTCACCAAATGTTACTTTCTGAGTGCAAATGATTGCATTGTTGATGAAAATGTCAAAATCGCTATATGTATGTCCATAATATTTGACGAGTTCCCTCGATTTCTCCAAAATCCTATCATCAGAACCTGACCTGATGACTATGGGACCAAATGGGAAGTATACCCTTTCAAACAAAAGAAGAATTTTTCAAATCGGTCCAGGCGTCTTTGAGTAATCGGTAACATACATTAAAAAAAATACCATTCGAATTGAGAACTTGCTACTTAAATCGGTTAAAAAAGTTGAATCTACGCCGTCGATTAATTCCGCAGAATTTAAAAAATGAAACAAAATATGTTTACTCAACAAAATATCGCTGTATTCTGTAAACGGAATTTACTTTTTCCCATAAAGGTCACCTATTTATGTAATTCTTCGAATCCCAAGGCGGCACTGAATTTTCTGTTTTGTTGATAACTGAATTATTTACCTGTAAGAATTTCAGAGTATCGACATTTTCGCAAACTAGAGAGAGATATCAATGAGTACCTACATAAAGCACTTATTTATAAATACTTCAGGATATTCTTGTAGCACACAATACTTGTCTACCAGGAATTTTATAACACCAAATCTCTGCTTAAAAATAACAAGAGCGTAGTGAGTGACGATAAAATTAGTTTCGTACTATTTTATCAAAGTTTGTTTTCCAATAACCAATGTTTGCTTAAAATTTTCCAAAAATAAATCGGTTAAATAATACAAAACATATTTTGTAATGCCTGAGTCCGGTGGATGCGACACGCACAGGACCTATCAGTATGGCGACGCTTGGAGGAGGCCTATGTCCAGCTGTGGATGTCTTTCGGCTGAAATGATGATGATATTTTGTAACTTTAAATTAACTTTAGTTATTAGAAAATATATTTAATTCAATAATTCAAAACTAATTACCAAATAGCAAAACCCTATTTAGTAGCTAGAATGTAAAACGATTCGCAAGTCTCAATATTTTTTTTCCGTGAAAACGTCTCAGAAGAATAGGCATTGTGCTTCGAATACCCTCACAACATTAATGGACTTTTCCACGATTTCCACTAGCTACCTACTTAGAATACTCAGTACTAACGATGGAAACAGGATGTAAAAGTGAGAACATCTTCGGCATACTAAAGGGGGCGCTCTAACTTGTACAAATATTATGAGATCCCACTACAAAAAACTGTATTTTTTTTTTTTTTTAATTCCATGAATTATACTTGATAGCAGAATAGATTACTGCAGGGTTACCTGTTGCAGTTTTCTTTTTTTTTTTTTTATTCTCACAGGGAGTTTCTCCTGTATCGTGGATGCGTATGCAAGGTCATCTATCTAGCTCTCAGTAAGCCACCCTTTATGGGTAGCCAGGTTTTGCCGTTAAACTAGCAACCTTATTTATTCTTTTTTTCTACACCACTTTCTTTCAAATGGCTATTGATTCACTTGAAAACTTGTATATTGGGAACAATCTATTTAACTATCAAGTATCATTTATGAAAGTTAAGTTTAATCAAAAACAAAATTACCTGCGGTTTTTCGCAGTGGGGTCTTAGGTTACTTGTACAAGGAGTACTTATTCGCATCTGGGGCAGACACAATAAACTTTGATTGGATACTCGGCGATCGCGGCCTCGGTGTTGTCTTCGTCTTTCCTGATGTATGTAGCTTGTTAATTAGTTTTTTTAGGAGGTAACTCGGTTTAAGAAGTGGACATTATGATGGGTCAGGAAAGTTAGGGGTACTATTACGGTTTAATTGTGTTTGCATATCATTGATGCCATGATCATTCTTTTCGTTTACCCATTAAACATAGGGTATAATACATAAAAATATTAGATTAAGTACCAATTTAGTAAATTCGAATTTGCCAAAGAAAGTTTTGAATTAACAAATCAGTGTTTCTAAAATGTATTATGGTCAAAAAGTTTTTATAAATTAAGCTGATTTTTTTTAATAGATGTTGACAAACAGACGAGCTGATTCCTGATTACTTTCACTGGACAGAGAAAAGTTCTCATCTAGGGCTCTAAGCGTCCTAAATAAAGATTACCAGCAATTTCAATCAGCATAAGTTTTCTCCAAAACGCTTGTTTCGTTAACTAATCGGCCTTACAAATAAGTTTAGTACAGTTGTTTTTTCTCAAGACGGCGGCGGCGCGGCGGGCTGGTCTTAGCCATGTGCCATTTCACATGCATTTCGTTTCTGTGTGCGTAAGCTAGGGAGCGTTCAGTATCGCTTACGTACACAGAAACAATGTGCATGTGCATACACACGACACATACACACACGACTAAGACCAACCCGCCGTCATGAGATACAAAACTGTGGTTTTTGCTGGAAATAGGTTCATGTAAATGAAATTATTTAGAGATAGAACTTTTGAAGCGTCGCCAGAAAAATCGAGACCGTCATATTAGGTAATAGCAGTCAAAAACATATTTATCTTTAGGTGCGAGAAAACTGTGAAAAATAAAAAGCTATTAGTTTGTCCACACATGTTTGTGAACAACATTAAGTCCCATCTAGACTACTTTTACGACCTAAATGTTAAGAAAAACAGCAGTTACATGCTGTGAATGTTCTTCTTGAGATTAAAATGAATTCTTGTGCGTGTAAAATGTTTATGAGCTTATAAATAATGCCGAGTAATGTTTTCAGAGCTTGTTTTTTGTCGACACGAGAACTTGCATTAATTATAGAATACACTTCATTCTATACCAAATTAGTTACATAATCCATTAATTTGTCTCAGTTACGTTAAATATTTTTTTTCAACATTTTCATTGCCAGCATCTTTTTTTAAATTATATGCTTTGAACATCTGCAAGTCTTTAATAGCTAGGCAATTCAACAACATTCTACCAAAACACCATATATTCTAGCGGTTACAATCGGCAATAGATATCTAACAGAAATAAATAGTAGTAATAATATGAAAACAAGCAGGTTAACCAAAATTCAGTAGATGGAAAAGCTGGCAATACGAATCGGCAAGTCCAGCAATGTGTCTGACATACCTAATCAGAGCCATAAATTAACAAAGAGCATTTGCCTCCAGCTATCTTGTTCACGTTGCATTCACACCAATGCAGAGATAAACACCAGTCGGTACCGGTAGATAGATCCGTAGGAATTTTGCTACGAAGCGTATTCGTTACGAAGCGTAATTGCTACTAGGCGTATATCCTACGTACTGCTGCGTACTGTTAATTACGTCGTAACTTTATGCCTTCGTCGTGTTTGATGATCATAACTTCGTCGTGTTTTGAATGATTAAGTGTTAGTATGAATGATAAGCTGTTAGAAATTATTGTAGGCAAGTAATTGTATTTTACCATCTTTGTATTCAACAAATTATGAAGTAGTATGAACACTAATGTAAGAAAAAAAAGAAACATGAAGAAAAACGTTTATTTGCGCCAAGCACGAACTTAAATACAAATACAGAGTATGCGTCACAACCACGCAAAACGGTCATCGCTCAGCATAATGCTGGGACTCGCGTGCGAGACAGAGCCATAACGCTGGTTTTCAGCGATAGCCAGTGTCACCTGGGTGACGCCGAACCAATGAAACCTGGGCCAAGTGACGGATGAAGATTCGGACTTATAAAGATGACTGTGTGGAAGAATAAAACTTACCAAGAAGACCCTAAATATATAAAGATACTAGAAAGATGATGATGCTGATTGAAGTCACTCGCTAAATCAGTTTTTATACCTTCAAATTTCAGTTACGCAAGTATTTTCTTTATATTTACAATATTACCAATCATATATCTGAAAACAAACCTTGTCAATATCTCATATTTACAATTCAAGATAAAATCACTATATTCTACAAACATTGCTTTATTCCTCAAATAAGTAACACTGCAGCACCATACAATTTTATTTCAACGCGATAAAACACAAAACTTGACCAAACTCGAGAAATACAACGCCATTATACGGATCCAATAAAAGTTAGTGGTGGACAAACATGGCCGGATCAGACACGGACGGATCATGGAAACCAACACTAGTGTTACGTCATGAGCTTATCACTGCACTGCGAGGTGGCCGGTTATTCACTGATTGGAGGAAGAATGTGAGAGAGAGTATCGTTGAGCCTAGTAACGAATTCGGTGGATTTTCCAACTTTTGTAGTAGAGCTTAGAGGTGAAATTCTGTTTAGTCAAGTGTTTGTGTCGATGCTTCAATATGAGTATTGAAGCATCGACACAAACACTTGACTTACATACATAACACTTGATTTACATACTTCGACCATAACAAATCGAATTTTGTTTTCTTAATCGTACCTACTTGCAATACGTGGGACACTGTTGTGCAACGGTAATCAACTCAACTTATTTTTTGTATTCTATGTTTTGTTTCGTTATTAATTGTTTAGTGACAGTGCTTACTAACATAGTTGTAAGTTTTAAAAACCATTTTTGAGTCTTAATTCTCGAATAAAGATTTATTCTATACTATTCTAATACGCGAGAGCCACCTACTACCTGAATACTTCTCTGTCTATTTTTCTGCGTGTCTGTGAATGTTACTGGTTTTATAGGATGAGCTTCCGCAGCTACTTTTTAATGGTAACTACAACATATTCTACTCACACATGTATCTGCAAATTGTATCCACCTTAATCATGCCTCACCATCTACCTTCAGTAGTCCATATTTATAAACCGTAAAAACCCAGTCAAATACCAGCCAGATCTTAAACACAGTCAAAAACTTCCAAGATTAAAGAAAAACCATCTACATGCTAACATAACCTAGTTTCAAAGGCAGTACCCGCTTTGCCTTATCTCCAAACCCAACTGGTTACGCTTCCTAATTTATAGTTCATATTTTATTACATCACCATAGGGCGATTGAAAGGCATTGGTATACTAGTTCCAATTTATTAAATTAGTGTCACCTATCGTTGTTTTGGTGGTATTCCGCGCGGTGGCACGACGGTCTTTTTACGCCGCCACCACGCCACCGATGGCCGCCGGCGATGGTGGTCAGTCTCTTATCAACCAGGGCGGAGGTGCGCGCACTAAGTCACCCTCTCGCCCAAAACTCTTAATTGAACCTACATGGAAAGTGTTATCTGTATTACCTAGATCTACTGTGTTGTGTACCGCTGGCCAGCATAGTGTACCTGGTCTGTGAGCTGAACTTCTCGAACGTGGCGTCTGCATCTGCATGGGAATCGCTGTTTCAAAGGTATGTGGCATAATTAGTAAATTGAACTTTATCCATTGCCTTTCGTCTCATCTGCTTACTTTTCTCCTTCAATTTAGCACTGCTGAATCAGTAATTATAGCCTAGATTACTCTAATAATTTAGGTTCAATCGCGTGTGATTTTACTAGTAATCTTCTAGAGGTTATACGCACCATTTTGGTCCTTCGAACTGGATAAATTAAATTTGGGCCTATTTACAGCCTAATTTTAAGTCCTAAAAGTCTAAATTTAAGCAAAAAGTTTGGGAAATTTCCATATTAATTGCAGATCATCACACAATTCTCGCCTCTATTGCGTTGGGAATAAGGCTGGCTGCCTTGCATGTAGTACTTTCTACCGGCAAATTAATTGTTAACGTAAATCTTTAATTTCACTAATTGAAACTCCGAAAAATACATTTAATTGAATATCAACGTTGATTCATATCGCTAAATAAGTTTATTTAATAAATCAGTTAATTTTCGGCGTAATTACATATTTTTTTGTTCGTGTTTGAAAATTGTGGGTAGTCTGTTAAAACATTCGTTCAAGTTGGCCTACGTGACTGTGGAATATTCCAGTTCTTGTTATCGTACGGTTAATTTTGATTTACGCATTGGAAACTTTTGTATATTTTTTCTAATCGAGATTTGCAGAATGAATGACATTGATTATTTTACGATACACTACTACTGTTGGTTCGTTAAGTAAATGCCTACTATACTCGTATTACACGAGTAGGTATTTTTTATAATTCTAGACTCAACCGCATTTGATTAATTATTGCAATTAACCAGATTATCATTGCGTCGTTAGTTATTTTATTTTGTAAGGTAACTTGATCTTTTGATAGGAACCTTCAGGTAAAATAACAGATTTGTATAAACTTTACGCGTTTAGTTCTCCTCATAGGAAACAGCCGTATATTTATACATATCACCCCCGCACCTAACTTGTAAGCGTAGTACTTACTAGATAATTTACTTCGAACGGTCATCTGCGTATTTACTTGTTAGGAATTTTATTGTGTTTTACGAAGGTATTTTGTTACGAACACAATCGCATCGCTTACGGAAATAAGTACCATACTTGTTTCTAAGTTTCACACTTAACTTATTTATAGTTTATAGTATATAGTATAGTTGGTTAAGAATCTGTACATATTCTATGTATTGAGTAAGTTAATCTCATATAAATAGAATACTACAAAGAAAAAAAAATATCGCATCGCATCCGACATAAATATTAATAATCGGGTTGTAGGTATCACTAAGCTAATCATAAATATAGGTAGATGGGTACGTTCATAAGGTATTTCGCGTGCTTACTATTTTATTTGTATTAGACTTTGTTACTTGTACGCGGTTCAAACTTTGTACGTTATTCAAACTTTGTACGCTTTATATTTTTTTCACCTTACAATTTATTATTGTTAGGGTTCGCGTGTACGGATCGTTCCGTACTATTGTTTACGTAAGTTGTAAAATCTTTCGTTGAGTTATCAGTTTGATTGGATCACTAATTTCACTTACGCGGGTTCCGTAAAAGATAAAAAATTGTTGTTTTTTTTGTTTCCATATTTTAACTTCTGTTCACTATGACGGACAAGGTTAAACTTAGATTGTTGGAAAGTAAACGCGACTCGTATTTCGCGCGGGTTCAAAGGATTTTGGATTCAACAGAATCTTTAACAACAGAAAGATTACGTAAGTCTTTTATTGCTCAGGCTAAACAAATTGACGGCCAACGTAGCGAATTCAATGAGATAATGGACGAGATAAATATGTTAAAATTGACATTGGATCCAAAGTGCGAAGTAAGCTATAGTGCCTTACATTCATTTGATGACTTGGTCGGCGAGATAAAAATTACTTTAGCTTCATTAACTGAATCAACTGTTTCCAAGGAACCTAGCCCGACAGTGAGCCCTAGGGCTCATCATATAAAGGTACCTAAAATTGAGCTGCCTGCCTTTGACGGTGATATTCAGAGCTTTCCGTTCTTTTAAAAGACTTTCAAACGTATTATACATACGAACGCAGATTTATCAGATTCTGATCGCATTCATTATCTGTTGAGTTGTCTAAAGGGAAAGGCTAGGAGTATGGCAGTAGGTATTGTACCTTCTGGCGATAATTACCGCGTTGTCTGGGATGCGCTTATCGCAAATTACCTGGATACTCGCGCGCTCGCCACTAATTATCTAAATCAACTGTTCTCATTGAAGTCGTTCGGAACGACACCCGCTAATATTGAACAAGGTTTCGATAAATTAACTTCTACGGTTGCTGGACTCAAACAATTAAAAATACATAACTTGGATGATTTTATATTTATTCATTGGGGTCTTAAGTTAATAGACTCAGATACAGCAAAACATTTTGAAATGTCGCTTCGTAATCAACAAGAGTTGGATTATGATTATTTCGTAAAGTTTGTTCGTGAACAAGTAAAAATCTTATATCGCTCCTCTTCTGTGGCAACTAAGGTCGCCCCCGCAGGTAGACCCAGCGCCTCATCTAAGGTCTCGCAGGTGTTTGTGGCTACCGAATCTAAATGTTCGCTTTGTCGATCCACGCATAAAAACTTGTATACGTGCAAAGCGTTTCAAAAGTTGAGCGCGGATAATAGATTTAAGTTTGTAAAAGACAATAACAGATGTGTTAACTGCCTAAGTAGCCAACATACCGTCTCTAAGTGCCTATCTAAGTCAACATGTAGGAAATGCAACGGTAAGCATAATTCCTTATTGCATTTTGAGCAATCGACGCAAGCCCCTGCGCTGGCGCCCGCTAGCGACCCAGCCTCCGTTTCTGCGGCCGACCCAGCTACTTCTGATCGTGTGGCGTTGTGTACGCATTCTTCTGCTCAAATCCAGGCCACACGTAGTACCGAAGTTCTGGCTACTGCCAAGGTGTTAGTGGCGGGTAGCAAGGGTAAGGGCGAGGTGGTTAGATGTCTTTTGGACCCTGGGTCGCAAAAGAATTATATGACATCGCGTTGCTGCCGTATGCTCGGTCTAACTATACATACGGACTCAATAACTACCGTTCGTGGTATTGGTGGCACATCGCAGCCCGTTCGCGGCTCAGTGAATCTAACGTTCAGCTCACGGTTTTGCTCGCAGCCTAGGTATAGAATTGACGCTCTAGTCTTGGATCAGATAACCGGGCAGCTTCCTCTGGGTGCTATAGATACTGCCGAATTGAAGCATATTGATCCTAAACTTCTCGCTGATGACAGCTGGGGTGTGCCAGGTAATATTGACATGTTACTTGGAGTCACGTTGTTCGCTAAGTTATTGCGACCCGGTACCGTGACCAGCGCACCCGGTTGCCCCGATGCATTGGAGACTATGCTCGGCTACATACTTCTAGGAGAAGCACCTATTATCGAACCTTCAACTGACACTGTCTTTCTTTGCGAGTTCTTTTGATAACTTCGATCTTCGTAAGTTTTGGGAGATTGAAGATGTTACTGCTTCGTCCGTTGGGAGTGTGGATGATAAACACTGTGAAGAGTTTTATTGTAGCACAATTACCCGCGCTCCAAATGGCAAGTATGTTGCAGCTTTACCACTGAAAACAGACGCGTCAGCGTTAGGAAATTCTTTTGATATAGCGCGCAAGAGATTCTATAGCCTCGAACGTAAACTTAAATCGCTTCCTAACGTCAAGCTTCTTTATGATGACGTCATACGGGATTATCTACAGAACAATTATATTTCTTTGGTGCAGAATAATTTACCTGAATGTGGGTTGCCCAAACGAAATTGTAAGGAGCGAGAAATGGACTACTATATTCCTCACCATGCTGTTATTCGAGAGGATAAAGTGACCACTAAGCTACGCGTGGTCCTAGATGCTAGTGCAAGTACAGATAACGGTACCTCGCTCAATGATATCCTGTACGCAGGTCCAGTCCTTCAGGCTGACCTTTTTAACATCTTGTTAAATTTTTGGCTTTTTAGTGTCGCTATTTCCGCAGATGTTAAGTCTATGTACCTACGTATAGGTATACGCCCACAAGATCGTTCGCTTCAACGTATCTTATATCGGTTTAATGAGGATGAAGAACTTCAAATTTATCAGTGTTCATTGCTTCCCTTTGGATTAAAGTGTAGTCCTTTTATAGCGATTCGCACTATCCAACAGTTATGTCAGGATGAAGGAACGCAGTTACCTCTCGCCAGGGACATTTTGCAGCGAGATATTTATATGGATGACATAGTTAGTTCTATACCTAGCACTGCGCTGGCTATAGACTCGGCTCGTGAACTAATAAAAATATTCTCTCTCGGTGATTTTCAGCTAACGAAGTGGTCTAGCAATAGTGTCGATGTTCTTCGGAATATTCCAGAGTCATTACGACTTTCACAGAGCGTGGACCTAAGTACAGATCCGACACAGAAAATACTGGGACTTCGTTGGTTCCCTGATGAGGATTGTTTCGTATTCCAGGTTAACCCTAATGTTCGCCCTTGCACGAAACGGAATATTCTTTCTTCCATTACACGTCTTTTCGCCGTTGTATTTTATACGCCAAGCTTCTTATCAAAGAGCTTTGGCTTGTCAAACTTGGATGGGATGACGTCCCACCACCTCGCATTGTTCGTCTGTGGGAACAATTTCAAGCTGAATTGCCAATTATCTCTGAACTGAGATTTTTGCGACATGTCGGCGTCGTAGAACGCTGTAGGCTCTCCCTCGTCGGTTTTGCCGACGCTAGTGAGAAAGCTTACGGTGGTTCGGTTTACGCCCACGTTGTCAGACCCGACGGTAGTATCGTCGTTTCGCTGGTGTGTGAGAAATCTAAAGTCGCGCCACTGAATGTAGTTTCGCTAGCTCGTCTCGAGTTATGCGCCGCAATCCTCTTATCAACTGTGATTAAGCGAGTATATAATATTTTCGCAGCTCGGCACGCCATTGAGGCAGTCGTAGCTTTCTCGGATTCAACTGTAACCTTGAGTTGGATTCATTCCGCACCGCATCGATGGCACACCTTCGTAGCCAATCGTATCGCTAAGATTCATGAGAATCTTTCGTCAGATCACTTCTTGCATACGAAACCTCTATTATTGCTCCCCGCCCGCGAAGTCAATGAAACGCGGTTACATCTTATTTCGCGTTATGAATTAACTGACCAAATGGTCCAGTCTTTTTGGAAGCGGTGGCGCCAAGAGTACCTGCACACCCTACAATCCAAACAGAAATGGAACACCCCTGCCAATCCAATACGGGTCGGTATGGATGTCGTCTCCATGCAGGACAATGTGATGCCGCTGCATTGGCCGTTAGGAGTAATCACAGAAATATTTCTGGTAAAAACTAAAAGCGGGATCCTTCAGAGTCGCCCGGTAGTAAAGTTGTGCCCTTTGCCAACGCAATAAGTTTCGTTACATTAATAATTAATTTTACCGTGCACCAATGTGCAGTATTAGATTTAATTACCGCGTAGAATAGTTAATTGAATATTTTTATTTATAATAGAGAGTCGCAACTTTAGAGTTCTCATAACCTTTGGTAGAGTTGTGATGATCTGCAACTTATTTTATTTCTCCTTTGTGTTTCGAAAGTAGGAACTTTCAAGCCGGGGAAAATGGTTACGCTTCCTAATTTATAGTTCATATTTTATTACATCACCATAGGGCGATTGAAAGGCATTGGTATACTAGTTCCAATTTATTAAATTAGTGTCACCTATCGTTGTTTTGGTGGTATTCCGCGCGGTGGCACGACGGTCTTTTTACGCCGCCACCACGCCACCGATGGCCGCCGGCGATGGTGGTCAGTCTCTTATCAACCAGGGCGGAGGTGCGCGCACTAAGTCACCCTCTCGCCCAAAACTCTTAATTGAACCTACATGGAAAGTGTTATCTGTATTACCTAGATCTACTGTGTTGTGTACCGCTGGCCAGCATAGTGTACCTGGTCTGTGAGCTGAACTTCTCGAACGTGGCATCTGCATCTGCATGGGAATCGCTGTTTCAAAGGTATGTGGCATAATTAGTAAATTGAACTTTATCCATTGCCTTTCGTCTCATCTGCTTACTTTTCTCCTTCAATTTAGCACTGCTGAATCAGTAATTATAGCCTAGATTACTCTAATAATTTAGGTTCAATCGCGTGTGATTTTACTAGTAATCTTCTAGAGGTTATACGCACCACCAACTTTACAATTAAAATAAACCTTTGTTGAAACTGAAGTACTGCCGTCAGCTAGAGCGTCACTATCTGATAAAATAATTTCTTGAGTGTTTTTTTTGTTTATACTATATTAATTTATTCACTGCTTGGCAAGTGGCTCCCCCATAACCTTTCAACGATCTTTATAATTGTGAATTATGGACTAAATACAAAAAAAATCACGAAGTAATAAAAATCGATGCTTTTTATCAACTTTAATTCATATCTGAAAGTTTCTGGTGTCAAAAAATAGATCTAAATTCGCACTTTTGTATAGGCACATAATTAGTTTAAGGCCTGATTTTCCAATAGTCTGATCACTTTTAACTGAGGAATAAAAATGGCGGTTTGATAGCTTTAGTATAGAAAATATGTCAAACGGCCATTTTTATTCCTCAGTTAAAAGTTATCAGACTATTGGAAAACGGCCCTTAATAAATCACTTAAAATTATCAAGAATAAAACATTTTGGTTGGTAAACATAGCAGTTTGGGCTTTTTTACTTTTTATCTATTCATAGTAGAAAAATATTGCTTAGTCAGATCTACAGAAACTTTTTTCTTTTTTGCTGATTATGGAGGTGTTAAAAACTCAAAATCGGCTAAATGTCGTAAAGTGACACTTTAGCTACAGAACGGCAGTGTGGAATATCTAACGCAATTATGAGGTGTTATCTCAATCAAAGAGTTCGCTTGAATATGATATGAGTAGCATGGAGACTGGATACATTATTCATTGTGGCGGGTGTGTTCATCGCTTTGCGTATGTGATTGTGGTTTCAGAGGTGTGGGCTCGCATTGTGGAACTATTAAGTCCGGTTTACTGAGCTGTACTCAGATTTTGGACTCGATATTCTGACTCTTAGGGAGCGTGAGAAGTCCGAGCATGCGTATCGCGCGATGTATGCGATATCTACCAATGGAGTCATTTTATTCTCCTATTCTCACACAATTCAGCACTCATGTAAAAAGATTTAGCGGAGGCGAGCTTTTGTACATACCAATCAAATGACTAGAGAACCGCGTGAATGTCTCGAGCTACACGTTTTGTATGAAGCAGAGTCTGCTACACATACACGCATTTCAAAGTCCTCGTACAGTTTCAAAGGAAAGAGTCAAACCGTTCCCTCCCTCCCGTTCTGCCCCTCTACGTCCCTCTACACACCCTTCTTGACACATTTTTGATGCAAAAAGTGCGGTTTAAAGTCGGCAAAATTTTACCTATAGCCTATTCCTTATTTTTTTTTATTTTTTTTATTAATCCAAACCAGACCCTACATTAGGTCTGCTTTCCAACGAATATTATTTAGAAGGTTTTCTGTTACCTATAGTTACCCAAAACAGAAACACAATAAATAATATTATTTTATACCGTTCAAAAGCACCAATTTGCATTTTACATATTAGGTAGGTAGTAACTTCCACGTATTTCAGATCCGTTTAATTATACGGAACCCTCCTCCAATCTTAATTGGAATCGCAATAATAATAATATTTAGTACCCATAATTTTACGTCAATATCTACAATGTTGGCAAGTTAATTTGTTACTGATTGTTACAGCACGAATTGGTTCTCTTCAAAGTATCAACAATTTGCTTTAAATAACATTAACTGATTTGCTGTTCGTCTATCTGTACGTCTTCGTTCTATAACATTAGGAACTAGACTAAAATCTTGCGTGTTGAAATGCTTCATAGACTTGTAGTAAGTCCAATACTGCTCAGTGATGAAAACCTAACGAAGATTAGATTGTATTATAGCCCTCTGCCTCTTAAGTTTAATAAAAAGTTGTATGCAGTGAACTATCCAGTATGTAGTCAAAATCCAAAGTGTGACCGTGAATTCGAGAAACATAGCGTACGAGATAGCTTTTAACAAAAACGATCGATTTATTTAAAAAACTTTTTTACAATAAAATACAATCGAACTACAAAAAAAAAGTGAAAAATAACTTTTACAATCGGAATCGGTGTTCCTGTTTTTTTTCCACGATACCCCACACCATGGGATAGACGAGAAAAAAACCATCCCTATTTTACGTCTACAGGTGGCACAATAAAAAAAATTGTTCCTTTATTTTATTTTTCCCCTTAGTCGGAGTGATTAGTATGTATATTCATGCCAAAATATAGCTTTCTAGTACTTACGAGTCTCTGAAATAATCTGCGGACGGACAGACGGACATAGCGAAACTATAATAAGTGCCTTTTCACACGCCCCGGTTTCCGGGTAGCCGGTGCCGGGTAGCTGGTGCCGGGTAACCGGCGGCGAGGTGTATAGGCATGTATGTGAGCTTGCACACGTACCGGCGCACATGGCCATACATTTGCCGCTGCTGACCCGGCAACCGGAGCGTGTGAAAAGGGACTAAGGGTTCCTTGTTGACTACGGAACACTAAAAATGAAACGATAGTGTACCAGGATGAACTGTTCACATCTGCATACCCCTTTAATCCCGTACCGGCGTGATGTTATGTTATGAAATGGCATAAACAATAAACAGATATTTGATTGCAGCAATCCCGAGAGTTTTGCCGTTGCTTATTGAAGAGTTCTGTTGTATATCTCCGTACTTCAACATCAGCTCGTTATCAAATATATAAAGAATCATCCAAATTCGTTTTACCTAGTAAAAAGTTCTGAGTGACATACATAAAAAAGTCGAATTGATAAGCTCCTCCTTTTTGAAGTCGGTTAAATAAAGATTGCAACCTCAAATACATTCAGGTACTAGTCATCTAGTATAGTAGTGGTTAGTATTTTATTTGGTTTCCAAAATCTTTGCAACATTGATGTTCACTTGACATTTGTAGATAAAGGTAATCCTGTGTGTGTTTTACTAACTGATATGAAAAAAGCGTTCTATTTCGTGGATCATATGATTTTTCTGCAAATATTACATGGGTATGGCAAAAGAGGAAACATCTTGAAACTCCTAGAATCATATTTGAGTGACCGAACTCAATGTACAGAAATCACTAGAATTTGTCCTATTACTAAATTGCAGATAAAATATGTATCTATCCCAAGGCATATAAATTATGGTGTACCTCAAGGTAGCGTACTGGGGGACCCCTTTTCTTAATATACATTAAAGATCTCCCAAATACTATAGATCATAAAATGGTACTGTTTGCAGATGACAGCATGAATATTGTGGAATATACTAATCTTAATCATTAGCAAAATTACATAAATAATTCACTGCGAGACATTATATTTATATATAATTAATAAAACATTCATACACACATAGTCAAATTAAATAATCAAACAATAAAAATAAAAAATTGGCTTGACAAAATTAATCTTGTAATTAATTAAAATAAAACAAATATTATGCATTTCCGCCAGTGCCCTAAGAATCCACTAGTTGTTGTTGCCTATAATAACTCTATAATAAAAGAAGTTACAAATGCAAAGTTCTTGGGTATAACTATAGATAATAAACTAACCTGGAAACCTCACTTAGAGGAAATCTGCAAGCGTGTGAGTAAATCTGCACATAATATTCACTTTCACATATATTTACTTTCTTGGATAATTTGAATAATATAATATATTAAACTAATTAAATTAATTAATTTAAATACCGACACACTTTTAACAGCCTATCATGGATTGGTCGCTTCTATTTTGAGATATGGTGTTGTTTTTTGGGGACAGTCAACTAATAGAGAACTTAATTCAGCATGCAAAAAAGATGTATACGATCAATGTGTGGTCTAAGAACAACGGATAGTTGCGTTCCTTTAGTTGTGCAGTTAAGAGAACCCCAATTCGTGCCTAATATGAGAATTTATTATGTCAATATAAGTGTAAAACTGCTTTATTGAAAAAGAGTTTCTTTGGTATTTCTCCAGATATTTCTAATAAAATACCTGATATTATTAAATGTATGCCTCTAAACAAATTTAATAAGTCTCCTTAGGGAATATTACTAGAGAAGTGCTATTCAGTGTAGACGCATTTTTAAACGATATTTCGCTTATATAGAATTCTGAATGTGTGTTTTTTTCTGTTTGGCCTACCCAAACTAAATAAAAAAATTGGCATAGTGATATTTAATTGAATTTAAATTGACACAAATTGAAAATGCACGACCTAGATATTTCCCTCCTTCCAGACTTTACCTAATTACTTTTTCACAAACAGTTCTGGTAATGGTCCATTATTTTATTACGCTTCTCGTCCAAAATTCAATAGATACGCAGCTTTGCAGAGTTTCCTAGCTTGTGAGAGAAACTTTTAATATTTCTCTTCAACTTTAAACCGGTACTGTTCGTAGTCTTAACTTTAATGCAGATAAAATTGCATTTGACGGTTGCATGAGCGGCGCATCTTAAGACATACGGCAGCCATTCGAGTGGAAGGTAATTTGATAGTAAAACGGGTGCATACGATGGTAACTTAAGGGGTATTGGATTTTCAAATTGTTTTTCAGATGTTACAACGTATCACAAGATTTTCTTGTTGATCATCAGATCTCTCTATCTACATAAAATTATCAGTCACTTGACCTTTGAAAGGTGTTTTGGAAAACCAGTGTTAGACAGCATCGGTCTGTCTGACATGTCGCTGAAATTGACTTTTTCGATACAGAAGTTGGCCTACTTTGATTTTTAACAGACTTTCCCAAAAGTAGGAGGTTCTATGTTCGACATTACGTTTGTTTTTTTTGTGTATGTTCACCGATATTTTCATCAATTGTACACCGATATTGAAAATTATTTGGTCCTATTTAAATTGGGTGAAGATCTGATGAAGAACTTCACCCACTTCTAATTTGTCTAACTTTGAGGACGACGAAATTCGAGTTAAGAAAGACTCAACGAAGAAAAAACTACACAATCTGGAATGTGATTGTAATAAAGGTTTGGCCAAATTTCGTAGCGAAATAATGAATTTTATAAAAGAAGCTATGATCAACCAAATTGAAGGTATAGCACAAATGCGGAATCAAATTAGGCATGATATTCAAGATCTGAAATTAACGACGGATAACCTAACAGAAGAATATAAGAAACTGCACAAATCCGTGGAAAACATCACAAACGAACATAAACTTACACAAAATAAAATTGCTACAATTGAAGATGAGCTTAACCAACTTAAAATTGAGAACCAGAAACCAGACTCAAATTTCGGAACACAACACGAGATGTTTGCTGAAATACAATATAGACTTCAAAGAGAAAAGAACGTAATACTAGCGGGTTTCAGTGAGCAAGATGAGATGAGAAGTTTTGGAGGTGAAATGAATATTTCACCTCCAGAACTTTTAGTGAATTCACAAGACGTCACGGATGGCAAAGAAATCTGTGATATACTGAACGTTTATTTCGCTACTATTGGTACAGAGCTGGCTAATGGGATACCATCGGGATACCATTTCAATTCAGGTAACACACTTATGTACAAAGACGGACATGAACACACAGAAACACTCACTCAATTTAGACCCTGTACAGTCGAGGAAGTAGCTAAACTTATCGATAATTTGGATGCTGATACTAACACAGGTGTGGACGGAATTAGCACAAAAGCATTAAAATGCAATAATTACACCTTTAACTAGTTGTATCAATAAATGTCTTCAGCATGGTGCTTTTCCTGATAACCTGAAGCTGGCAAAAGTGTCTCCCATCTACAAGTCGGGTATGAAAACAGACCCGAGCAATTATAGGCCAATTTCTGTGCATGCAGTGATATCAAAAATCTTTGAGAAAATTATTTATAACCAATTAATTCAATACTTAATTAAAAAAGATTTCTTAATTGACCAGCAATATGGTTTCAGATCACAATCGAACACTCTATCAGCAACTATTGACCTAGTAACAAATATAAAAACGAATATTGATTAAAAAAAATATAGGCTTAGACATTTTCATTAATTTGAAAAAAGCGTTTGACACAGTTTCTCACTCAAAACTCTTACAAAAACTAAGTAACTTGGGTATCACTGGAACAGCTTACAGCATGTTTCAATCCTATTTATCTAACAGGTGTCAAATTGTTAAAATAGATAGTTATGAGAGTATTTCCCAAAACATTATATGTAGAGTGCCTCAAGGGTCCATTTTGGGACCACCATTATTCCTTATTTATGTAAATAACATTAATCAGATAGGGTTGACAGGATATTTAACACTTTATGCAGATGACACAAGTTTATTTTACTATAATAATAAATCTATACATAATATTATTAGTGAGGCGCAAAACGACTTAAACCTAATAAATGAGTGGTTCCTACATAATTTAATTACCATTAATACTGCAAAAACATCTTACATGATATCTACTGCGAAAAACAAAAAGATCTCACCCTACTCCCCTTTGATCGTAAATAATTTGAAAATAAAAAATCCAGTACAGAGAAATATCTCGGTTTACTTTTGGATGACCAACTCTCCTGGAAGCCCCATATCGACCACGTAAGAGCCAAACTTGTGTCACTATCAGGAGCCCTTCGCAAAATGGGAAACTGCCTACCACTTAAAGTAAAAACTACCATCTATAATTGCTTAGTCAATTCTAATTTAGAATACCTAATTGAGATATGGGGATCGGCATCCAAAACTAACCTCACAGAACACAGAGGACACAGAACAAAATTATAAAACGATTATACTGCTACGACTTTTTAACACCTACCAAACAGCTATATGCGAAAACTAAACTCTTCAATCTGTCTCAACAATACTGTTACAATATATGTTTATTAGTAAAAAAGATCTTTGATAATACTACACAAACCAACATTAAACTAACAAAAAAGACATACACATATAACCTAAGAAATAGAAACGAGCTGGTTCTGCATTCTCCTAGGACAGTAAAATATGGAAAAAAGAACTTTTTATATGAAGGGGTCCAATTGTATAATAAATTGCCAAATTAAATTAAAGAGTGTAAAAGTATTAATATTTACAAAAGAAAACTAAGGGACTATATAATATCATTAAATTGAATTACCAAATAAAATTACTTAAACTGAATTTATTTAATTAAATTATACCTGTTACCAAGTAAATTATATTACTTATGGTACTATTATTGTTATTTGTTTATGATTTTAATAATATTATTGATTTATAATTTTATTATTATTATTAATTTATTGCTGGTATACTTTGGTTATCAAATTGTAATATTAAGGTAAAACTTAACTTTCACAAAATCACAAAACACTCACCCTTTAGACAAACATAAAACCAACACACACACAAACTCTACTCACAAATAACCTACATATCTATATAAATATAATACAAATATACCTAATATAAACATAGATATATATACACAAAACAATAATAGCAATAAACAGTAAGCGGTCTCCGAGACTATAATCATCGCACACAGGCAGAAATTGGTGTTCTTGTCTACCGTATTTACTTACGGTCCTAGCAAAATTAAAATGTGGGTACCAAAATCAAAATCAAAATCATTTTTTTTATTTCACATAGGCCTACATGGGCACGGTTCGGGTTGGTCGTTTCCTATGGAGCAGAACCGGCAAGAAACTCCATGGTTACTCTTTTAAAAATGGTTTGGTTTTACAATATTTCCATGTTACAGCATTAGTACTTAGATATGGGGGGACAACGTAGGCCCGAATTATGACAATAAGTCGTAAGAAACTAAAAAAAAAAAAGAAAAGATTATATAAAAAAGTTAACAAATGTTAACTAGCATCTAGAGGGCCTACAATGTTCACACATTCACAAAACAATCGGTAAAAGAATCTATACAAAGGTAAAAATAATAAAAATAAGTATAACAAGACTAAATTTAACATGCTGCACAAATTTTGTTATCAGTGCTGTAACTATTCTTAGCAAAGGGCTTTAAAGATGATTGAAAACCATTGTAAAAAGTCTAATTAATAGAAGGAAAGAAAAAATAAGATTGAGAATAGTTAGAGACATCCACATATTTGTGCCGTTTACAAGTTACCAGGGAAGCTGCATGCGCAGAAGGAGCTAAGGCCAAATGTTTTTATCTTCAACGTAGTCCTTGATTTTATAATATGCTTTTATAACAAGGATACGTTTGATGTAGTTTTTGAACCGTGGTGGTGACCAATTAGCCAGCTGTGCTTAGAAGTACACTTTTTCTTGGTTTGTGATGATAATTATTGTATTTTTTTTTACCTTTGCATGCCTCGTCATTAGATGACGATATTTATAATGTAAAAATTTTAAACTCATGTGAGTGAACTGTAATGTTCTTATGAGAAATAAAGATTCTTTAAACCTAACTTCGGAGATATACAACAGAAATCTTCAATAAATGATGACGAATCTCTCGAAATGGCTGCAATCGCATGTCTGTTTAGTGCTTACACCATTTCATAACATAACATCACGCCGGTACGCTCGAAAGGGGTAAGAAGATGTATAAAGTTCATCCTAGTACGCTCTTATTCCACCGGTTATGTTCTAGTTTCATGTTATTCGCGTAATCTATTTTGGCACCACTTTGAGCATTATAGGTACCTTACTATAGAACTTGCCCATTATGCACTACAACTAAAGATTGAAAATTAAAAACATTTTACAAAAATGAGACTGAATTAAATTTCGGAAGTCGGTGTTCTAAAACAGGAACTCCGACTGCCGAAATTGAAGTAAATTTACAGTTTGTAGTGTTTTTAGGAAAATGGTTGTATTTTATGTTAAAAGTTTTTAAGCATATAATTTGTATTGTTATTTCTGTACACCGATCGTGTATCATGTACTATTGCTAAATAAGCTTTATACTTTTTTATTTCTCTTCATTTACCTAGACTTACCACATCGTTTTGGGTCGGCTATTTTTATTCTACGCTAGATACCAGATATTTTTTACCGTATTTCTATTTTTTAAAGGCTTCCTACATAAAATAATAAAAATAATTGTACTCAAGCGTTGATAACATTAAGTATGCTGACACCTACATAAACTTAATACGGATCTAAATAGTAATACCAATCTCACAAAGTACCAAGAAAAATATTCCCAGAATCGTTCCAGAAAAATATATTAGAAATACGAAATAGCGGGATATTCATTTATGATAAAACATTTACTTCTTCGTGTTCCGAAGTAAGGAATTTTCCTTCCATACATATATTTGTTGAAAACAACCAGGCTCCTGGGAATCTCCGTGAAAGCCGATATTTTGGAGCTCATAAATAATTTAATCAGAAACAAAATGGATGAGGATGAGAGGCCGCCGATATTTTTTCTAGGCTAATAGTGTTTTGATAAAACAGTCTTTAGGTTAAATTATTGAACATCTGATTAGGAAGTTCCTTGGGAAACACGAAAATTATTTACCTATACAAAGTCGCTGACATCGGTAAAGGAGAGAGTGAGGAGTTTGAAATCAACAACCCGGCTTGAGCAAGCGTGGTAGTTAATACTCACGCCTTCTCTTTATAAGAAGATGCCTTTGCCCTGCAGTGGGACACTAACAGGATGGTAAAATCTGTAAAAATGTTTTTGCTAGAATTCAAATTCTTTGTTGCGAACAAAGTGTACAGAATTTTGAAGATGTTATACTTTATTTTGTCATTTAAAATACTAGCTGTGTCCGAATAGCTAGTTTACAGTTCTATCATTGCCTTGGTCAGACCAGTGGTGAGTCTTCATTCTTTAAACTTGATACTGCTACATGACCCGAAGAGCACATAAAGTTGTCGTTAAGGGAATTTTAAAGGCCGTATAATTCTTACAGCCAGTGTAACAACATAAAGGTGTCGTCTTGACCTAACATAAGAAAAAGGTTAGCAAAATGAAATTGGATTGGAATAGGAGTCGTTTCATATAACTGAACTAATATAAAATAAATAAATAATATTAAAAGGAAGTAAAATAGTTTTATTGCTTATGAAGATAAATGTAATCTGTAAGTATTGTACTATAATACTCACAGATATACATCTAACTAGATGACGCGATGTACTTCGCGTGTCAAAAAACGGAGTAAAATTACGGTCAATGATCGTACTTTGAGCTTTTTATTTAGCATTATCGGCACCGGTGGTTCACCGGAATTTAGAAAAATGACTAATTATGGCATATTGAGCTGTAAAGACTTCGGAAATGTTTTCTTTCATTGGTAAGTAAATTTGTTTTAAATTGTGTGTGAAAAAGTGGCACTTGGTTTTCATACAAATGGAGGAACTTGCGTTATCTAGTTAGATTTATGTGTGTGATAATACTACTCTATCGCTAAATGACAAAGGCTAGGTACTATTTATTCCAGTATTTGTTTAGTTCCTGTGGGATAAACCACGGAAAAAAGGTCTGGTTAATATTATAAAGCATATTCTGACTGAGCAGAAGTTTAGGTTGCGGGAATCCGCTGGATGCGAGACGCTTGGGTTGGTCAATGTGACGACGCCTGGGGGAGGCGTATGTCCAGCAATGAACGTCTTTGAAATGATGATGATGATGATGATTACATAAAAGAGGCTCTAATGCGAGTTTTTCACGAGATCGATCGCATTAACGTAAATGATCGCTTATGTCAATTTGTATCTATACATACATTTAAGTGGTTCCCCTTACTGTCATCTGAAGGCGCTTATCCAGTTTCAATGCATATTGACGCCATAGAGCAAAATCTCTGACTAAGCTCACAGTTCAAAATATGCTCGTATCGAATCGTCCAAATAAGCGAGTGAGTGGCGATTCGTTTACGTTTTGCTCGCCAATCTCACTCGTGGCATCGTCGCGATAGTTTTGCCGTGTGGAGATACGTTCGTTCATACAACACGATGATAATAACTTTGCACATCGTCTGTCATCGCAACCACTCCCATCTACCCGCGCGGCGTCCCGCGTTATATTTATATATATAATAGCGAGAGTGGAACGACAGAGTGACGTGATAGCGCGTACACATTTATAATGACCGAGTAGTAGAATTCTCACAGAATGAATTGACGTGACGTTAATATCACCGCGATACACTCGTTCATAGATTTGACGAAAATTCGTAGACATCCATCACACATATGACGCAAAACCAGGCAGAGAAACTTAAAGGCACAACTTTAAATAGTTAAGGTAGGTAGTTAAACACGTCAGTATCGAAGTTTTACTCTCATGTGGTATAATTACATAGTTCGATCAAGTGACATTAATTACAGGGGTACAGTTCACGTGGCCCATTCGTGTTGTACCTGTAATTACAAATCAATAGGTAGCTATAACGGTCTAAAGCGTTGAATAGGATCTTTCTTGGGAATAGAACTTTTGAATCGGGATTGGACTGGGTTTAGTTACTATCCGTGATTTTATCGAGGTGAAAATGATTGTGTGTTTCTACACAGATGATAATAATTTAGCATTGAGAGTACAAATATACAAACTGTTTTTGTTTTCTACAGGTGAGCGTTTAGTTGTGCTATTACTATTTTTCTGTCACTGGTTTACTTTTGTTTTCTAGTAGGGTTGTAGTTTAACTCTCCCGCGGTGACTAGCCATACTGGGAGATCGCGACGGGGGCGCGTTAGTGGTTGCTATTCGATGTTAACTTGTTTCTTGTGTGTTTGTTAATGTCTAATGATTTCTCGGTTTTATAAACATTTTGGTTTCTGTTTAACACAGTTCTTCAGATCGGATGTTTTATTGTTCAACGATGATTGTGCCATATTGCGTCCAGTGTGCTGGTTGCCATTTGCTGTTGACTCTGGCAACTCTGATATGTTTATTATATTTGTTTGGTTAAGAAACGAGTCGTATATTTTATTATCCATTATAATAAGTCAATGATACTTACGTTGGATAAAACCAGGTAAATTATTACTCATCGTGTCGAACAATTACTAGGTATTTTCTTTTCCCGGGGGCCAAAGCTCCACGCAACCCTTTGTTAATAGGAACTTACATGTATAGGTAACATAGGTATTCTTTCTCAAAATGAACAGTTACAATGGAACTACTTAGAGGAAAAACCTGGCAATATACCATACATACTTAAAAAGTTCTCGATAATGCTGGAGGCATTGCCGACTCTTCAAGGTATATCTTTACCAAACATAATTTTAGTAGTAAAAACTAATTAAATACTCATCAATAATAACCAACTTTCGATATCATATCAAAATATCTCGCCTGTATTCCTTGAAACGCCTCGTTTTTCTGTTTACGGCGAGCATAGCACGCGGCGGGCATAGAATTATCTTGTAACCAAATGTCGATGATTTCGTACTCCATTGCTGGCGGTGGCTCACGACTTTGATTTCCAAACAAGACTGGCAGAAGGTTCAACCTCGAGCACCGCTTTGGGCGCAGTAGCAGGTATCGCCATACGTTCGTATAGGCGCGTGTGCCGCAGCGGGCCCCGCCGCGGGTGTCGCTACGTTTTACCGTGTAAAGACGAACATTGCAGGAATAGCTTGCCGCAACGCTGCGTGTGACGCCGCGATAAATGTTGTGTCCGACGCGTCGATGCCATGCGCGGCAGAAAAGAACACTTAGTCAGAGGTTTACATAAAGTACTTACACTCAAATTTAGCCAGTTATGTTTAAGTCCCATGTAACATGTCCAATAGAAAGCAAGTAACAGAAATAAGCAAAATAAATATAGGCACAAAAAGAGAATAAATTTTTCAATCGGAGGAACGTAGTGTTGTCTACGGAGTTCCACAAGGGAGTATACTAGGACCACCACTTTTTACACTTTACTCAAATGCAATCAAACATCCGATGACACTTTGCGGATAACAGTACTATTACAATCCCCTGTAATCAAAGAGATTTATATAAAGAGGACATAAGACAACAACTAAAAATTAATTTAAATAATACTATGATTATGCATTTTAGCCAGCGCACATTGACTTTGCCCAATCTTGACATAAAATAATAACATAACAATTGACGCAGTAAATACAACTAAATTTCTAGGATAATAATAATAGGAGATAGGATTTTAAACTGGACGGCGCACATAGAGGCCCTGATTAAAAGAATAAGCAGTAGTGCGTACGCCTTGTACATTCTTTCACGAACGGTTAACATAGATGCGCGATTAACCGCGTACTACGGGCTAACTGAATCAGTTCTCAGGTATGGGTAAATAGCTGCATAGGGAAGCCTCAGAGCCATGTTAAATTCAAAAAGCACCTATAGATGTAAGCCCTACTTCATACGATATGAAATATTAACATTGGCATCGCTTCATATTCTGGAAACAGTAATGTTTGTTAGGAAAAATAATCACTTATTGCCGCAAATGGCAGATAAATTTCCTAGAAACAGGCGTGATCCAAGTCAGTTCTATCTACATAGAAGTAGGACAGCACTTATGCGCAAAAGTTTTTTCTGCATATTTCCTACTATTTATAATAAGTTACCCAAAAGTTGGAGGTAGTTTAATAACGTTAAATAGAAAAAAAAACGTTTCTAATTAAAAAGGCTTACTGACAGAATCATTAAATATTTTGACATTATTATTATTTATTTTGATACTACGTATCTCGTGGATGGCACACAGGATGAACATCTCGATATGGCAGGACCGCAACATTGAAAAAAGGCCTAGTTCGTCGTTTTTTTTTGTAGACTTTTTTTATTATTGTGTTTAAATTCATTTTATGAAACAGTTGATATTAACTTTTAAAATATATGCATGCCGTATTAGGTGTCTTTTTCATCAATGTTATTCTCAATGCACGCATGCAACATTTTACCTGACCCAGGCGTCGAATCCAGGACTTCATGCTCCACAGTAACACTTGCGACTACTAGACGAGGCAGTTATTAGACAATCCTACTATACTAACAATACAAAAAATGCGAAAGTTTGGATGGATGGATAGATGAATGGATGGATTGATAAACATATGGATGGATGGATGGACATTATAGCCTGCAATAGCACATAAGTTTTTTTATCCCGGAATAATGTTCCCGTGATACAACTTCGGATTTCCACGCGGGTGAAGCCGATGCCAGAATCTAGTATTTGATATCAATAATACATTTTCCATAATTGAAGATTATCCACAATATGTTAGCGTAACATCCGGATCTTACTTTAATCTGGAAATGCCAGCTTTTAATTGAAATGTAACTGCCACTTCAAAATATAACCTGGAATTAAGCTGATGAATTTCGTGTTTCTGCTCTGTAAGTGATATTACCTTTCTGAGAAAATCTATCTCAATTAATTCGTGTTACAAATGTAGGTAACCTTTGACCTACATCGAAAACAAACTGAGCTCTCACAAATCTAATCAAATTTTATTTTACATGTTTTATTATGGACGAACATTGTGTGCGTTTGAAGTTGTCTAGGCTAGAATCTGTGTCAAACCTACATGAATCTCATGATAAAATTAATTAAGTACAGAAATCACAAAACAATACTGAGAGTAAATCTATGTACATACAGGTTGTATGTGAAAATTAAATCGCAAAGACCCTGTAATTACGTTTATACATAGATAGGAGGTAAATAGTTTATTATACAGTTAGTCTCCAGCTACCTAAAAACTATGCTTTATGTTAAGACAGTTGAAACATCAAACAATGTAAGATTACGCATAATGTTATAAACATCAAACAAAACATAAATCAGAAATGAGGACACAAGAGAAACAGTGTTACCGACATAGCCCGAAGAATTCCGAAACTTATGTGCCTGTGGATAGGGCACATTGCTCGCAGAAAGGATGGTCGATGGAGCCAAAAAGCATTGGATTGGAGACCGCCTGGCAGACGTTCCGTTGAATGGCTTCCCACTAAGTGGACCGATGACTTGGTGAAGGAGAATCCGCTGGGAGCGAGACGCACGGGAACGGTTAATGTGAGGACACTTGGAGGAGGCTTATGTCCAGCAGTGGAAGTCTTTCGGCTGAAATGATGATGATGAGACAGTTATAAGGAAGGATATAACAGTTAATCAAAATACTTAAACAAGAAGAAAATCATACTGTGCAGTCGGAGGTAACATATTCACGAGCTGGCTGACGAAATTTTGGGCCCCCACAATATGGCGCCCAAAATCCGCCAGTTTCTATTTTCTAATTTTATTTAGCCAGTGACACTCGCAAGGTTAATACAAATCGATAGACGTAAGAATCATCAAAATCGGCCAACGCGTTTGGTCTCTAGAATGCCATATAGAAACAAAGATACATGCATACACGTCACATAGACTGATAAACACATTACCCTCCTTCGGCAGTCGGGTAAATAGCATTTGATTTGGCATATATATTGTGTTCTGCAAGTATCGTCCAGTCGCTGTAAGATGGTCAGCAAATATTTAAGATTAAGAAAGAGAAGATTTTGGAAAAAAACATCTCAATCAACAAGCTGCTGACAATCACCAAAAGCCATTAAATCGACCTAATGAAACCAACGAAGAATATTAATTCAACCAGATTTAAAATGCAATAAAATTTTAATTCAATATTTCACAGACAATTGGAAATTCGACCTCCGCTTTTGCAGCGAGAGCCAGTTGGGCCGCTTCCATTAAAGCGTGTTAATTGTCAAAATAATATAGAGCTGCAATGATACCCTCAGTCCTCGTTTATCGGCTATAGTAGTGGTCAAAACCCGGCTTATAAGCGGGACATTGATTTTGAGAGAAACTATAAGCTATTTGGTTAAAAACTTTGATTTGATGCTAATGTACGGTCACGTCACTAATTAATAAATTGAATGAACAATCTAATTTACCTGAAATTTGTACAGACTTCAATCTAGATTTTCTAGGTGTCAAAAACATGTTTTCGAGAGAGACTACCTAATTTTGAAGATGCCATAGTTCTCTCTAAACAATAGTGCAAAGGTGAATTCCCATGGACAGTACTTAAAAAAAGTTTATTGTGTCACAATCATTTCTGGACAATAAATAAAACAAAAATATTTTAAGCATTTTTACTTCTTTTCAAAAAGATTCCTAGTGGGGTTCATTTTCTTGAATTAATAAGTATTTTTACTTCCGTTTCACAGCTCAAACATATTCCGCCATTAATGTTAGGGTTGAGGCATGTTGACATGATCTGACATCGATTAAAGAAGAAGATCGAAGAACCGTTTTTTTTATAATCTACCTGAAACATTGAATCAATCCATCCGGATTCACCTCTTTAATGTAAAGAACAAACTTATTTTGAAATTGGTGTGGTTTACTAGTTTAATGCAAACCAAGTTAAAAAATGAATCATGTTTTTATAAATCGATTATATTACGGATTTGGTAACATGCCTATAATTGTCAGTCATTTCATTTGACAGTGACAGTAGTCGTCTTTTCATTTGTTTTGTTTGTGTTTTGTTGCGTCAAGTTGAGTTTTACGTTCCGCCGTTACTAAATACTTATCACTACAACATTGCCGTGTGTTTGTGAAAATAGTACTTAATAAGACAGGACTTTATATTTGTGATTTCCGACATGGCTACTGTTCGCAGTTGGTGTCTCAATTGTTCTTTGATGTTGGCGCCATATATGCGCAGACATAACATTTTGTCGAAGATTCTTGATAATATATTGGACCATATTACGGGCTTGGATCTACACTGGCAAGTAAGAATAACATTATATATCTTAACAGCACTTGAAAAAATGTCTAACGAATGCAAATCTTAAATATGTTGGCATAGAGTCCATATTGCTGTGAATCTACTATAACCTAAAAAGTAATATATTTCGTTCAATATCTCTTAACTCCCGCAATGAAAATTGACTAAAGTTGGTACGTGTAATTAATTAAGGTAACATAATCAAATAAAGGTGTTTTTATCAGGAAACTAAAATGTTTCGGTCAGTACATTTCTTCATACAAAATGGGCATTCTTATGGCATAATTTGAATTCAGAACTAAGTACTTTATTTTTGTTTTGCTTTGATTTCCGTGTGAATAGTTCATAGAGCTGTAAAACTATTTTCCTTTTAGCAGTTTGCCTCATTTTTTAAATAAATCACATTAAGTTAAAAGAGTATTAACAACTCTGTATACTGCCAAGCTCATTGAGAGCGTCCGGTCTGGACCAACCCAGTGCAAAGGGCTACTGATAGAAATCCGACGACATACGAAACACGATGTTTGCCGAGGAACATTAAAATAATAGTTGTACTGTACTGAGTTTGACATTTCGAAGAGTTTAAAAAATCCTACAAGTACATACAACAAATAGGAGTTCGGTTTCTGGACCGACCTTTTTTTATCATCAAATAATATTCTAAATCAACAAAATAAACAATTTATATTATCTAAGGAAAATTTCTGATGCCATAATAACTTATACACTGAACAAGCTTCGCATTGAAGAAATATCGTGTGGAAAACCCAACAGACTGAGAACGAGCAAAAAAGAAAAGTTGACAAAAGACAGGTTTGGAGGCTGACTACGACAACTAACGAATGAGTACTTTGAGTATTTCAAAGAGGTTTGATGGCGAGACTGATGCAAAAAAATGTACACATACCTACAGTATGAAGCTTAAGCCTCAGAATTGCCCGAGTATTATTCCTGTCAACAGCTGTCAAACTACCGACCTCATCTAGTTTTAAAAAATATGTTCGACATGTAAAAGTGTTTGTATAAACCAACTTACAGAAATAAAATCATTTATCATTTATCATTTATCATTTACAAGAGCAAAATAGAAACAGGAACATATTTACGTCAAAATACATCATCATGGTCAATCTATCAATTTCAACATTAGAATGTAACTACATCGAAAACAAACTGAGCTCCCACAAATGTAATCATACTTTTGCTACATGTTTTATTATAGATGACTAGCTTCTGCTCGCGTAAAAAGTGTTTTATGATCTCAAATAAAGTAGGTCATAAAAACTAAAAACTCCTGAACTCTCCAGATCTCAAATTATCTCCATACCAAATCTTATCTAAATCGTTTCAGCCGTTTAATGGTGAAAAGATAACAAACAAACATATTTACTTTCGCATTTAAAATACTAGTATGGATGTGTATTTGAGGTTCTCTAGACTAGACTCTGGGTCATATATCTACATGAATCTATTTACAGAAATCAAAAAAACATACTCAGACTTGCGTCGAAACAGGATGTATCTCAAACTGAACTCGCAATGGCGCCTGTATACGTTTTTATATAGCTAGGAGGTAAATAGTCTGTGTAACTTTTAGTCCCCAGCTACTTATAACAATGCTTAAAGTTAAGACGCGTTGACACGTCAAAGAATGTATTGATAATACCTATGCAGACATTTATAAACAAGGAAGTTAAATTGCACCAACATGTGTTGTGTTCTACAAGTATCGTCTAGTCCCCGTAACCTGGTCAGTTAGTAACAGGAAATAAGGAATAGTTTGAAAAAACATAACACCAGTCAATAATCCGAAAACCTTTTGACAATAACCCAAATTCATTCAATTGACCTAATGATACAAAAGAAAAATATTAATTCAATCACCTTTAAAATGCTATAAAATTACTATTCAATATTTCACAGACAATTGGCAATTCGACCTCCGCTTTTGAAGCAAGAGCCGGTTGGGCCGCTTCCATTAAAGCGTGTTAATTGTCCAAATAATATAGAGTTGGGCGGATCCCTGCAGTCCTCGTTGATCGGCTGTAATAGTGGCCACAACCCGGTCTTTAAGCGAGACATCAAATTTGAGAGTAACTATAAACTTTGATTTGATGCTCACTAAAGTCTGTGTGGGGGCTAATTTTGGGATGAAATTAAATTCCTAATTTCAGCGATATAAATTTTTCAAATAGGATTCTAGATTTGTGTAGAGCCTAATATTGGAAACGATTACGATTAAAAGGAAATTGAAATATTATTAAAATTTGCGTTATGGACACCGTCTTCCAAAAAGAAAGTTATTTTTCACTTTGTAGTTTTTTTATTTGGAAGTCGGTAGTATTTTTTTTGTAATAAAGATTTTTTATTTTCACTTTTTAGATGTACCTACCAAATAGGCAAGTTGTTTTCTAAGGTATCTATAATGACAGAATAGATTACCTGCAACTTTAACATAACCGGTGAAAGGAGAGTATCCCAAGGTAAACTATACACATCTGCGTACCTCTTTAGAGCGTACTGGCATGATGTTATATTATGAAATGGTATAAACAATTAACAGATATGCGATGCAGCAACCCCGAGAGATTTGGCGTTATTTATTGAAGAGTTCTGTAGTATATCTTCAAAGTTCTTCATGAGATCTTCACCAAATTAAAATGCGACCAATTTCGAAACATACTTATCCAAACAAAAAAAGTTTATTTAAATTCGCTCCACAATTGACGGAGATATACATAAAAAAGACAATCATACAGTCGAATATAGAACCTATTTCTTTTTGGAAAGTCGGTTAAAATGTGTAGGATTGACATGACCATCTACCGAAACGGTACGATCAATCAAGCCCAAATATTCTGCACTATTGGCAATCATAGCCGACAGAATATCACTTTGTCTAACTACTCGGATTCTAGACACTATCAACAAAAGCTACGACACAAAAAAAAACCATTCAAGAGCGTTTCGGAAGTCGTATATTTAGGTTTCCGTATCAAACCGCTGAAACAAGTTGGTTTAATAGGAAAAAGTAGGCAATTTAAGAAAAAATCTGATACAATTTTTTTTTTTACGCCTGCCTTTTGCTGTATGGGAGCCTCCCTTAAAACCTTTACATTTTTGAGAATTTGTATAGCTTTGGGTCAACAAGATGCTTATACTGTGAAAATTTAAAGACTGTAACTACAACCACTTGGCTGTAAAACCTGTGTGACAGACGACAGTCACACCGACAGACAAACAGACAGACGGACACGGTGAGTGACAGCAATAGGGCTCCGTTTGGACCCATCGGGTACGGAACCCTAAAAATGTATGGCATGCCAAGCGTTATGGTAATGTCACGTGATTAATACCTTACATTTTGGCATTTTAACGATCGCCATCTTATAGAATTATACTTTGTCTAGAGCTTAAAATAGTCAAAATTCTAGTTTTAATTTAAGGGTTATCACTAATTTTAAGGATAAAATTAAATGTCCAACCTAATTTACCTTAAATTATGTTAAGACTTAAATCTAGATGTCTTAACAACATATTTTCGAGAGGGATAGGTACCTACTTTTTAAGGCGCCATAGTTCTAAACCTAAATAATAGTGGCAATTTACATATATTTTGCATTTGTCTTTACGCATGGACGCACCTGAAACCTGATTATGTTTAGGTCTTTATCGTGTTTTAATTTTGTTGAAAAATGCAGTAAAATTATGAAAACACTTGTAGGTACCGAGGTAGGCATTTGAAAAAGAAAAAAAAACCAAGAAGACATAGAAGTTGGTTCAGATGGTGAGCAAATTTGAATTCTAATTCCTCTATGTTAACTAGCATTAAACATTGCAAAATCATCCTATAAAATTTGCTCCTCCTAGTATACAGGCCTTCTCTCTGGGAGAGGGACTGGGGTTGTTAGATGTCACAAGTATTCTTATTCTTGTTTCTAGGATTTGCCTATTTCCTCACAATGTTTTCCTTCACTGTTTTGAGAGCAAATTGACACCTTTAAATTAGAGTCCAACATAACCCTTAATAAATATTTCATCACGACGGACAGTTTGTATTCACAAATAGTACCCCACTTTAAAAATACTGATGTTTAAGTCTTAGACTTTCAAGTCTTGTATGTATACCAAGTCAGTGCGAAGGATCTAATTCAACTCAACGCCGCCATGACAGTGAGAATAACCCTCGATTAATGTCAATATTAAGACAAACTAAAAGGTTTTTCAATAAGGGCGGATAGATGTTGAAATGAAATAAAACAAACTGTGTGTGAGGTATTAACAAAATATATTAGAGAAAGGCCCACTTGTGTCATTATGTGTGGCGTCGTTCAAATGCTCGCCTCGGCTATTTACAGTGGCACGGATCCGAGTGGTCCAATTTTCAATTACTCTTTTCCATAGATCCGGCTGAATTTAAGCGATGGCTTGTGTGTGTGTGTTCACCTTTAGGGCATCGACCGATTGTTGTATGTTTGCATAGATCTGCGTCTTAATGAAACCCACAAGTAAAAGTCTAGCGGGGTGAAATCGCATGACCTTGGTAGCAAATTCACATCACCCCTGCGAGAGATAACCTTACCCTCAAATCGCTCATGTAGAAATTTTATAATTTGAACGTGCTGTTCTATCGTATAACTTGCCATGGTGATTTGGCTTAAGTAACGGAATAGTAAACAAAAGATTTGATTGATGTCACCAAAACAAAATGGCCGCCACGGGCCGCCAAAATCTACCCGCGCTAATTGAAAAACCCTTTATATTCGTAACAATCTAAGAAGTCCGCTGACGTTTCTCGTTTTACATGACGCGATAACTTTGTACGTAAGAAATTGTAAAATCAAATTAATAATTCTATTTAATTACTATGTTACCCATACACTATGACAACGGGTCATCATTAGTAAGCAACATGTTTAATTATTATGAAGTGTTTTTATAGCTATCAAATCCGACATCTCAGGTTACCACAGATATAATACTGTCAATTTTATGACTCGAGTTGGAGTTGAAACAGGACTTTGAATATAGCTTAATATCATGGAAAACTGTTATTAACCCCCATGAAGCCCCAGAAACGACCATGATACCATTACCGTGCCAACTTTACGCAACTTCCTGATTATCCTAAGCTTAACCAGTTCAATCCGCTTTGTAAACTTGAACTGATTAAACTAATTAACGAAAACGTATTTAATATAATCGCTTAAAATCCGATACTCTCACGGGTAAATAACGAACGCCGACACGCTGTTATTACAAGAGCACATTTTCTCTATGGTAAAGCTTGTAGTAAAATATTTATAGAAAAATCGATCACGAGGATGTGCTGTGAGGTTTTGTCTCAAAGAAAATCTAATACACATATAAAAAAGCTCAAAACAAGAAAAAATCACCTCTTAAAACCCTTCATCTTTCGAAAAAAAATTGGGTCTTGCACAATATCGCGGCCAAAATCCGCCATGTTTGTTTTTTTTTAACTTCGCCGATCTAAGAATCCTTGGGTGGTCAAAACATATCTAACGTTGTCTTAGTTATACAAATCGTTCTAGCAGTTTGAAAGATATGAGGTAATAAAGAATATTAAATACATACAAACAAAAAAACACAATACGCGCTAAAAACATAACCTTTTCCTTGCAGTCGGGTAAAAACTTAGATAAGATCCTTTATCTAAGGGTAAAAAGATTTTTAAAGGTTGACTGACATGAATATTCGCAAGATGTGAGCAGTAGATTTTATTTTTTTGTTAAAAAGATTTTCTTTTTTAAATAACATTAACAGATTCAAAGGAACGCAGCACACATTACATCAACATCCGCTATGTTGACTACTAATGTTGGCGGTCGAGCACAGTCAAGCATATATTCGTCGCGAAAATTCAAATGTCATGAGTATTATTACTCACAACGAAGAAATTCTCGATGCGATTAATTACATCGAGTGAATGCTCATATCAGTCGCCACCTTTATAGATAATACCAGCCTGTCACTTAGCCACTGCAGGCCAAATCTCTCTTCTGATAGAAAAGGCGCAACTTTAATCTTCACGTTTGCTCAAGGCGGGTTGAATACTCCACACTAAAAAAAGATCCCGGTTAGACAGCAGGTATTAGACTTTTAAATAATTTAAGCCAAACAGAGTTCCTTTCACTGTAACAGCAAGTAAAAGTTAGAACTAATCACAATCTACTAAAGAAATAATTACTTTGTTAATTAAAATGCCTCTTCCTCTCCTCCTACTTTTGCAATGGCCGACAGAGTCCACAATGGTCTAAATAGGTAACTTACCATATAAGTTTACATGTGGATGAAATAAATATATTGAGTATATTGTACTTCCCCTTGGGGTTCATAGGTCAGTAAAAGTATTTTAAAATTGTAGCCAAAATATTATTTTATAAATTGGTATAATTATCTGTTACCTACACTAAAAGAACACACTATCAAAAGTTTAGTCCAGGTATATAATTCTATCCTAATTTAAATTTACGTTACGTGACAAAATAGATCTGACATAACACAATTTACTCATGAAAAACAAAGTAATCCTTCCAAATGATCACAAACGAGGGACTGAATAGTCGGTCAACAATAATTCCGACGTCTTATGACGTCTTATGAAGTCGGAGGCCTTAATGACTTAAAATAAGTGGGCCATTACACAAATTAACATACTATCAGCGATTGGAATATGTCCAAAATGTTTGGGATTGACCAAGTGACATTTTGATAGCGTATCTCAATCGTATACAGGTAGACGATTTTAACAAATTTTATCGCCTAATAGAGAATGTCACTTTGTCTAGTATTATCCTTAGAACTCTTTTTAAGGGGCTGAGGACGAATAGCTGTTGACAATCGACATCTAAGGTTCTAAGCCACGCCCACTGTCATCGATAGCTTAGGGGCAAACTTAAATTGGAGCGAAAAGTATTTGAAAATTATCATTATCATTTTTTTTATAATGGTTATATAGCCAGATAATTTTATTAATATTATTTTAATGAGTTCTACTATACCGAAATGGACTGTGTAATGGAAACTTTAAATTTGAATTAAGATTTCGTGCTTTCATTAATCAATTTATTCATTATTTACAATAGGAAAGTCCCATCATATTGTAAAACAAATAAAATTTACAAATGTCCAGAACTTACTAGGTTCGGCATTGTCTTTTTTAGGCATATTTAAAATATCTAATAGAATTTAGGACACTATTAATATCATTTGTACAATTCATAGGTTCATATTCCTTGTTTAGTATTCTCTTAAAATATTAAGATGTCATTTAGTTACTAGTACAACATTTAAATCATAATATATTTTTGCGCTATCCTGGAATATAATAGTTTGAAAGCACCTATTGGGTTTTGATATACAACAGCCCTCTGGGGTGAGGAGGTCACGTGGTGCCGTTTTTGAGATAACATTAGTTCTATTTTTAAAGAGCTTTAATTACTTTTTAGTTATGGACTTAGTAAGTAAAGTAATCGACATGAGTCGTTTATAATACAACAAAAATGTAAATGCTAGTGACAGCGTTAGTGCCAGACAATAAAAATAATACAGAGTTTGACAATATTCCTTGTGATTTCGTTAGTTCCAATTAAAGCCACCAGGCTAAAATATCTGGCTGCATTATACCTGTTTTTTTGTGACAGATTAAATAGACGAGAAATAAATCGAATATGTTTTTGCATTTTGCGAAAACAAGCGACATATGTCCTCCTAGCAACGCCATAAAGCGATCACTGTCGAATTGCACTGGATGGAAAGAGAAGCACGATGGAATTTGTATGGTTTTTTTTTTAAATATAATAATATGAATTACTTAAAAATAATGAATGAAACTTCAAAATATAAGACAATGAAGTTATGTCCTGTTATGATACGTTATTGTTGTTAATTGTACAAATGTACGCTGGTCAGTATTACCGGAATTTTGTTTTGAAGATCACGGTTATAGGTTACTTTGCCATTCATTTGTATCGAGGTATTTGTGGGTAATGTTTCGGCCACAACAAAGTTTTCGGAAATATTATTAAGATTAACATATCTTTTTTCCGCTGCCACATCTTCAATAGATTTGGCAAAAAAATGTTTAAAAGAATGCCTATTTTGGTAATTCAGCCCCTTAACCCCCGACGGAAAAAGAGGGTGTTGTAAGTTTGACGTGTGTATCTCTGAGTTTGTCTATTTTTGTATCTGTCTGTGCTCATCATAGCTCCTAAGCGTATGAACCGATTTTGATTTAGTTTTTTTTTTTTGTTTGAAAGGTGTCTTTATCGAGAGTGTTCTTAGCTGAAAATGGGTTTAGCCGTTCTAAAGTTTTGTGCGTTTTAGGTACTGTTTGAATCGGGGTGTTTTCGCAAGATATTATGGTGTCATAATTACTTGTTCAATAGTTTATCGATCGAAGTGTGTTTACTACTAAATAAAATAGGTAGATTGAAATAAAAAAAACAAATAATTTTACTTGTTATTGTTCTGTATTCTCTGCAGATAATAAATCTGAATACAGAATATTACAAAGTTTTGTCGTTTTTAACAATTTACCTCCAAGTTTTGTGAAAACAACTGTTCATGAGTCAAGGCATAATAGTTAAGGTGTATCAGTGATAGGAAAAATATTTTGTTTCCAACATAAAATCGGACACCAATCTACTGCCCACTTTAGTTAATTTATTTATTTTTTGCCTATTCTGTCCCACTGTAGGGCAAAGGCCTTCCCTTCTTCCTTCCAATCCTCTCGGTTTAGGTCAATTGTGGACCAATACTGCCGATAGGCATCAAGTTCATCCCGCCATTTTCGCCTGGGTCTGCCGCCATATATCCTGAGATAAACCTAACACAAATAGTCTTCTTAGGCAAGATAAGCTGTGAAGGTGACATAGTTGCAAATAAATTAATCCCGGCCAAATATTTGCTGCCTGTATTTGATCAGTAGAGAAAGGTATCTGCTTCAGGAGGCCCGCCTTTACGGAGGGAGGTATAAGTAATATGGACAATAGTGTATATTATAGGGTTGTTACCATTGTAACGGAACTTGGCATTTATGCCGCAAGTGCGAAACTGCCGCAAGAATTCGTGCCTCCGTAAGTTTTTGCGAGTTTTTATTGTTAGTTAGTATAGAATATTCATTTTGTTAGACAAAACGAAATTACACATATATTTTACAACAACTTATATATGGGGAAAAAAGCGGGCTTATGTATGGTTCAAACCTTGCAACTGAATTTTAAAACAGTTATCCCCAAATGAGCTGAAATTTCGCGTACACGTTTGGTTTGAGTGACAATGCAGGATTTGCTAAGTGACGTCCCTCTAAATTGCATCGCTTCGGATCGAAACGGATTTTACAATCTTTAAATGAATTTAAATCGTGTACACAGTATTTAAAGTATTTCTTACCAAGCCGCGCACAGCAGCTTGCCCGCGGGCTTCGACGTTCGGAGCCGAAAGCATGCTGCGACGCGCCGTTGGCTCCGTTCGGGTGCTGGCGTATCCGATCATATCCTTTCAGCTGCCGCCACGTGCACTCGTAGCAGTGAGGCCGAGCAGCGGCCAGCGGTACCACTCGATCTCAAGAGTGCACTGTCATTTGACGTCACTCTTGCAATCATGGATTAAGAAGAAAAACTGATTTGTTTGGTGCAAAAACATACCGCTACCAGAAATTAACATACAGGCGCAGATACGGATACGTATGCAAGCGTCGGAAGCCGTAAGGAGCCGTTTGTACGCATCGACATCCTGTCGGTCGCGTTCGGCTGTCGCCTTATCCGTTCGTATCCTTTCCGATCCAATGCGATGCATGCCGTTCGGTGGAAATTGTACTAGAAAGACTCAAAGATGGCGGACGAATTATTTTTATGCATCACCATGACTTGGAAATTTAACAAAAAGGTTAGCTGAGAGAAATACGAAAAATAAGCTTGTATTGTTTTTTTAATTTCTTATTTTCCCACCTCCGCCCTCACCTTTCTTATACTCCGCCTCCGCTTAACGCCTTACTTCACATCTCTATAAGTAACATGTTGGTAGTGTAGAACACCACCCTTCTACACTTCTAGTGAGTATTAATGCGGACATGGCTGCCTATTTTCCTGATGTATAATGTTACCACTTGCTTGTTTTAGCTGGTTATGGAGCCACTAATTATGCGTGGAAATTGTCACGTTATGAACTGCTTTGCTCGTGTTTCTTCAATTTTTGTTTAAAAGGTATAACATTTTCAAGACAAAATGCTGAAACAGGCATTTTTTCGAAGTCTGTCGGAAAAATCGGAGTCCCATCTTTTCGGTCTCATTTATCAGTAGATAATTAAGTATCTTCAACGTAGCGATATTGTGTTTTTTTATGTTTAATAAAGACGATAAAAAATACTTCGTAAAAGAAAAAGGAATGCCTCCTATTTATTTATAAATATACCTTTCGTGCATGCATTTTCTCAAACTCAATTAAACAAAAACGAGAACAACCTAAGAGGGACATGGAACGTTATTAAGGACATGTGCAACATTAAGAAAGGCCCAAACAAACCAACAGAGCTTCTTCAGACTCAATCCAACCCGGTAGACTCTCTTAATGAAGTAAACAGATACTTCACTTCTATTGGGAAGGATCTGGCAAACACAATTTTGAGGAAGATCAGGCAAGAGGAGGGCACTCTGGCGACGAAAGCACGAAAATCGAAAGGCTTCCTTCATTCAATGGCTCTATCTCCTACAGACGAGAGCGAAGTAATCCAGGTTTTATCTGGCCTTAAGAATGGCAGTGCCCCTGGCTTAGATAATATTAAAATCAAAATCAAAAAATCATTTTTTTTTATTTCACATAGGCTTACATGGGCACTTATAAAACGTCGACAAAGGGTGCACGGTTCGGATTGGTCGTTTCCTATGGAGAAGAACCGGCAAGAAACTCCATAGTTACTCTTTTAAAAATGGTTTGGTTTTACAATATTTCCATGTTACAGCATTAGTACTTAGATATGGGGGGACAACGCAGGCCCGACTTACAATAAGTCGTAAGAAAGTAAAAAAAAAAAAAAAAAATATTATATATTAAATAAAAAAGTTAACAAATGTTAACTAGCATCAAGAAGGCCTACAATGTTCACACATTTACAAAACAATCGGTAAAAGAATCTATACAAAGGTAAAAAAAAAATAAGTATAACAAGACTAAATTTAACGTGTGGCACAAATGTTGTTATCAGTGCTGTAACTATTCTTAGCAAAGGGCTATAAAGATGATTGAAAACCATTGTAAAAAGTCTAATTAAAAGAAGGAAAGAAAAAATGAGATTGAGAATAGTTAGAGACATCCACTTATTTGTGCCGTTTACAAGTTACCAGGGAAGCTGCATGCGCAGAAGGAGCTAAGGCCAAATGATTTTATCTTCAACGTAGTCCTTGATTTTATAATATGCTTTGTTAATAAGGATACGTTTGATGTAGTTTTTGAACCTTCCATCGGTCAGTTCTATAACTGACTTTGGCAACTTGTTATAAAAGCGTATACTGTTTATAAGAAAAGACTTGCTAGTTTTCGTTAATCTGAATTTGGGTATTACAATTTCGTGCTTACTGCGTGTATTTAAATTATGGAAGTCGCTTCTAGTTTTGAAAAGCCCCCGATTTTTACGGACATTCAAAATACATTCCAAAATATAAAGTGAAGGTAGAGTCAGTATATCGATCTCTTTAAATTTTTCTCTGAGGGACTCGCGAGGACCCATTTTATAGATTGCGCGGATTGCCCTCTTTTGTAGGATGAAAATTGAGTCAACGTCTGCTGCTGATCCCCACAGCAGAATGCCATAAGACATAATACTGTGGAAATAAGCATAGTATACTAACCTAGCTGTAGCTACATCGGTTAGCTGCCTTATTTTCCTTACTGCATATGCAGCCGAACCTACCCGAAAGAGTTCTAATGTGCGCGCCCCACTGCAATTTTGAATCGATAGTAATCCCTAAGAATACAGTTTCCGTTATAACTTCAAGATTTTTACCGTCAAGATTTAGGTTTAGGTCATGTTGTGATACATTTGGTAAAGAGAACTTTAGACATTTTGTTTTTTTCGCATTCAGTAAAAGATTGTTAGCTGCGAACCATTCCGAGAGAACAATCAGACTTTCGTTGACATTTAAGACATCCGTATCTTGCCTATCTATTTTAAAAATTAGCGAATTATCATCAGCAAATAGAATTATATCCGATAATTTGGCCATCATAAAAGGGAGATCATTAATGTAAACAAGAAAAAGGAAAGGGCCGAGAATTGAACCTTGGGGCACGCCCATCTTGACTAGAGATCCGGAGGACGTCGCCCCATTAACATTTACTTTTTGCTGTCTGTTTGATAAATAGGAAAGCACGAGATCAGCAGATTTTCCACGAATTCCGTAGTGTTGTAATTTACAGATCAGTGTGTTGTGGTCGACGCAGTCGAAAGCTTTTGAGAGATCAGAGAAAATGCCAATGGCATCCTGGGACCTCTCCCAAGCCTCCAAGATGTGACTGATGAGTTTTACTCCCGCGTCCGTTGTCGACCTACCTTTCGTGAAACCAAACTGTTGACTATGCAGGATCCCATTTGAATTGAAGTGAGACAACATCTGTTCCAGCATGATTTTTTCATAGATTTTACTCAATGCTGGAAGCACGGATATAGGTCTATAATTAGAAGGATCACTCTTACAGCCTGATTTGAAAATTGGTACTACTTTACTGTGTTTCATTAAGTCAGGAAAAGTGCCGCTGTCCAAACATTGATTGAATATGCCTGTTAGGACAGGAGCAATTGAGTCAATAATATCTCCAAGAACCCTAACGGATATCCCCCACAAGTCTTCAGTATTCTTTATGTTGAGACTTTTGAACGCGTTTTTAATTGTATCAATACATATTGGTTTAAATTTAAAGATTGGTATGTCTTTAGTAAAGTTTTCTTTAAGAAGAGCTTCAGCTAATTTAGATGAGGAAGGAAGAGACTTCGTAACCTCTAACGGAATGTTGGTAAAGAAATTTTCTAATGTCTCAGCGACTTCTTGCCTATCAGAAATGGTTTGATTTGTTATTTTCAAAGACAACTCATTCTGATCGCGTTGTTGTATCTTTCCAGTTTCTCTATTAATTCATTGCCACACAGTTTTTATTTTATTATTAGAAGCACCAATTTTGTTAATTATTATTTGAGATTTTGCTTGAGCGCAGACTCTTTTGAATATTTTGGAATAGTTTCTAACATAAGTGTGAAAAACTTGATCGGAAGTCAAAGATTTTTCGTAATATAAATTATATAAGATATCTCGGCTTTTTCTTCTGCCCCCAGTGGCCCATTCACTAAATTTCGATTTGGAATTGTTGACTTTAACTGTTTTTACAGGACACGTTTTATTGAATTCTTGGCAAACTGTTGAAAACAACGTGCCGTAATTTATATTGGGGTCGTTTGAATCAAAACTGGCGTTACAGAGGTTGCTAAAAACATTATTATTAAAAGAGATTAATTTATTTTTAGTAAGTGGTCTTAATCAAATTGATTTAGCTAGGTTAATTTTTTTATTTGACTCAAAAGATACTAGTTGACCAGTATGGTCTGACCTAACGCCACTAATTAAAAACGAATCTTTTACTTTACAATTAGTGAATACATTATCTATGCAAGAAGCTGAAGTTGCTGTTATTCTTGTTGGTTCATTAAATAAATATTTTAGGTTAAATGATTTAAATAATGAAATGAGCTTACATTTTTCAGGCGAGTTGACTAACAGATCTATATTTAAGTCGCCACAAACAAAAACTAATTTATTATCTCTGAAAAGTTTACTTAATAATTCTTCCATTGTAATCAAAAACAATGACAAGTTTGATGCTGGTGGTCTGTAAACGCACAAGACAGTATGCCCCTCGACCTCTGCACATGCTACCTCACACAAGCGATCAACAGAGTAAGCAGTGATATCCTTCCTTTCCTTATATTTTAAATGACTATTACAAAGTATCAGGGTACCACCACCCACTGTGGATCTGTTGTACGCGCTGGCAACTGAGAAATTATTTACATTAAACAACATCCTATCTGGTTTTAACCAAGTTTCACAAAAACATAAGATATCCATGTGGTATTTATCTACTAACAATTCCACGTCTAAAATTTTGCCGGAGAAGCGATTTATATTTTGATGATATAGTAAAATATTACTATTCGACTTCTCTTTTGTCGGCTCTAATCGTTTAAAGAATCATCGTTTAAAGTATTATCAGAAAAAAACTGGATAATACTGTTAAATCACTAAACCTAGTCTCAGTTAAATTATCAATAACTGCGTGTATATTAAAAGCTAACAATGTAGCTAAAAAATGTCGACTATTTTTGGGAAGAAACATATGGTTCCCAATCAAAACAAAATCACTAACAAAATTGTTGGTGTCAAAAAACAATAAACGGTCACTATGACGACAAGATAAAATATGCATCAGGTTATTCAAACTAGAAATGTATTCATTTTCATGAACAAGTAACTTGCCAGAATAGGGAAATGTACATAATATTAATTTGCCTAATCTTAACTTAAGTAGGGTGTCAATACCATTAACTATGTCCCTTTTTTATATACTAAGGCTATTTCCAATAAGAAGTACTACAGTAGTTTGCTCATTCAATTGTGTCTGTTGAATTTTATGAATAAGCTCATTAAATTGCAGTTTACGATAACAATGGTTCACTATTGTATGTTTAGAACGGTTATTTAACAAAGATCCAAAACCTGTTCCTAATCTATCAGAAAATACTAAGACATTACTTTTGGTGGGGTTCAAAGTTGTTGCAGTATGATCAATGGGTAAAGTTGTAGTAGCAACATGTTCTGACATGGGAGGTGGCAGAGCGGCAGCACAACTACAGGTGAGGTTGTTAGTCAATGATTCGCACCTCTCTGCATTATACTTCACCAGGTCCACCAACTCACAGGCCTCCTGCATGCGTTCACTCCCCGTATTCCCGCTAGCATCCTCAAAAAATTCAATTTCAAATTAACTTCACCAATAAACCATCTCTGTAATGTTAGTTTCTCCCACGGTGTTTTTCCTGCGACTTTTAAAAAAACTGCCGTTATTCCCATTTTTAAGGCTGGAGATAAAACCCTTGTTAGCATTTACCGGCCCATATCTTTACTCAGTACTTTGTCCAAAATTCTAGAAAAACTTGCAAACAAGAGACTGGTTAGGTACCTGGAGTTAAATAATATACTATCATCTAACCAGTTCGGGTTTAGAGCCAATCGGTCCACCAGTGACGCTATCCTGAAACTCACCGAAAACATCACTAATCACATAGATAAAGGAGAAAAATGTGTTGGCATTTTCCTTGATCTACAGAAGGCATTCGACACAGTTTCGATCGCTATTTTAATCAGCAGATTGGACAATATCGGAATTCGAGGAGTGCCCCAGGACTGGTTATTGAGTTACCTTTCGAGAAGAAGCCAATGCACTCGGCTCGATGGCATGTCTAGAGAGGACGCTACCTGTACCTACGGAGTTCCCCAGGGAAGTACAATTGCCCCCACACTATACCTGGTGTAAATAAATGAGCTTTGTGATGCGACAATTGACAAAGCAGAAGTCATGATGTTTGCTGATGATACGGTTCTTTTGTTCCATGAAAGGTCGTTGATTGGCCTGGAGGCCGTCTGTGAGTTGTGTCTTTCCCGGGTAACAGCGTGGCTTGAGGACAGTCTGCTATCATTAAACGCCTCGAAAACTAAGTAGTGCTTCAGCAAAACGAAAGCGGGTAGCCCCAAAAACTTTAAAGTTGCCATCCACACTTTCCCCTGCAATAGGAATGTCTCTAGCCGTGTCTCCTGCACTTGTCCTGAGCTGGTTAGATCAAATTGCATTAAATATCTGGGAGTTACCGTTGACGAAAACCTCAAATGGACGCAACATGTCTCAAGCACAGCCAAAAGAGTTCGCAAGCTGATTCAAATTTTAAAACCCTGAGACTTGTTGCCAGCTCGAAACTCCTGATGCAAACATATAAAGCCCTCTGTCACTGTATCCTGGGTTACGCTGTCTGCGCCTGGGGAGGCACTGGTAGTACCCATATGATTGAGGTGGAACGGGCACAGCGTGCTCGAAATCGTGTTCGAAAGATCTTTATATTCGAATGTCTGCGCCGTTACCACCGCTACGTCGTTCCTGGGTTGCCGATCTCGTCCGGGCGGAGGGAGGAGTGCCCAGTTGAAAGAACTGAGAGCGTCTTCGCTGACAGGCACTACTTCTATCTTGCACCAAAACTATATAACAAAATCGGTAAAGATATGGGTATGAAACACCTTAAACGCCTAACCAACTTCCAATTCAAGAAAAATGTTACACAGTGGCTGGAAGGTTTCAGTTATGGGGAAATAGAAAACCTAATTGGAGGCTTAACTTGAATTGCCAATCACAAACACTATACACTACACACCCACTCACCCCCCTCACCCACACCCCTCTCATACACTCGGGGTGAGTGGCACACTCTGCCCTGTTAATTTAAATGTAACTTATCTAGGCAATGTTAATAACTATACTGTAATAAATGCTAATAATTATAATTCATGCAATGTAAGATTTTAATTTATTTAATGTTTATCTTTTTTATTTTAACCTATGTTTTAATTTTAACGATATCAATTTCCCGTTTTAATCTTAGTTTGTAAACCTAGTAATGTGTGCATGCTATAACTGTTATATTATTATTATAATTCTTTATATTTTCCGTCTATCATGCTCCTTTTGTAATAATATTCCCTGTTTTTAGGGAGGTCTGGCTCTTGTGATACAGGACTTCCTAGTACAAGAGCCAGGCCTGCACTGATATTTGTGACATTAAGTAAGTGTAAATAAATAAATAAAATAAAAATTTTATGTAAAATTTTACTTTTATTATTCTACTTTACAAAATGATAGATACTCATTTTTGTTTATATTTAATTCAGTCCATTCAAAGGTTGTCTCGTAGATATCGTTGTCTGTGATAAGACCGCCATTGTTCCCGTATAATTAAGAATCTTGTAAAAGAGTTTTGTAATTATTTTGGTCCAAAATAAAGTATATTCTCAGTATCTATAATTAAGAAGTAGCATGCAATCAGTTTTTCTTCTTTTATTTCGTTTTTCGCCATCATCATCGTCAGCGTTTCAACTTTTCTTTCGCCATCATATTTATATTTATTTACGCAACATAAAAGCCTACTTCAAAGCCCACACAAGAAACTGATATTTTATCTAAGTTATTCCGAAAATGTTTTTTATTCTTTGTGTCGTCGTAGTGATCCTAATACACGAAATTGAATTCGTTACACCTTTATTGGATCATAATATTATGATAAACGATGGCTCCTTATCTATCATAATAAATTTGTGACGTCATACTGTCTTGTTTAGTGTTGTGTAAGAGCGGGATATACAGGGTGTAGCAGACAGGTACAATCATATTTTGAATACTATTTCTGACCATGTAAATGAACAACTTTCTCGTAGGAAATCCCCAAAAAAATTGGATTTTCCATACAGTTGACAAAATTTGTAAGACTTGACTTAATGTCCTATGGCCCCTGGATGGGGCAGAGGGCGTCCACATTAGTCCTTCATCGCAATCGGTCTTGAGCTTCAAGCTTCACTTCGCACCACGTCATACGGATGCTCGTCGCTTCTGAAAACACGGTGCGACGCGAGGTTTGGTGGGGGCAGCCACACTTTTTTTGCCTTGGGGATTCCAATCCAGTGCTTGCTTGTATATTATATGATCAGAATCCCTTCGCAGCGTGTGGCCAATCCAACTCCATTTGCGATGCTTGATCTGGCGGTCGATCGGGCTCTCGTGGTATTTTTCCAACAGATGGTGATGGTCTCGGACCAGTAGATTCCGAGTATGCGATGAAGACAGCGGTTGATGACAACTTGGATCTGGCGTGAGATGTATTTTGTAACCACGTTTCGCACCCGTAAAGCAGCACGGATTTGACATTTGACCCGAAGATTTTAAGTTTATCCTTTGGGTCAGTTGCCGCGATTGCCAAACAGGTCTCAGCTGCACGAAGATAGCTCGTGCTTTGGCGATCCTTGAAATGATGTCCTCTTCACTCCCTCCAGTTTCTGTTATGACGCTCCCGGGGTAAGTAAACTTACAAAATTTGTATGGGGGATACAATTTTTGTTTTTAAGAATTGACTATGTCTACCGTCTTGCCGTCTTGCCGTTACAACCTGTATACATAGATACGCTAGTATTCAATTCTGTGATATAGGTAACTGTACCTAATGTAATCTTTGAGGATTACGGCGAAGGATTATATGTAAATACTAATGCCTTAAATTCTCATGTTTCTGTAGGCGTATAGGTTAGGAAAAAGAAGCATCCATTTTTTTTTTTATCGGGGACAATTTTTTACCGCCATCGCCTGTACAGTAGCTAACTAAGGCCTAGTTTAATATTTGTTAGGCAATATCTATCCAAAAAACGTGATAACAAATAAGTTTTCAAGCGTGGTGATTATATAGCAGGTATATATACCTACATGTTTGTATCATCTTCATCCCCCTGCCCATGTACCATGTTAATTGGGGTCGGCGCAACATTTTCTGCTTGTCCACCGTCACGCTATCCCTGATTATAATTATGTTTGTATATTCTAATAATAGTGCACAATAATTATTGGACATTAACGATGAATTTCACTACCATCAGCAATAAGAGTATATTGATATATGAGGTCTATTATCAACACGTTTGTTCGCTGAAATTGTAACATCAAACAAAAAAAATATAAATAAAGTCCTATACCAATGTTTATTATTATAGAGTAGCATTTAGCAGCGTTATATTCCTAAATTATTCTTCAGGAATGTAATACCCGTACAAAAATTCCTACTTACAATTTCTAATGTTGGTCAGATTATGGCTACCCGTGTCTATCTTGGGGAAGTCATTGACGGGTAAAATAATTGCACTTTAAAACAAAAATTGGGACTTGTAAAGTTTTATCTTTCTAATAATAAAACAGAGGTTTGCTAATTAGAATGTTCGCATGAATATGTTTTTATTTCACATTATACATATTGTGTAGTAGGATAGTAGTACCAGCCTTCCCAAACCTAAATAATACCAAACTTTATCATACCAAACTCTATTTTCGAAGAAAAATGACCACAAATTACAAGCAAACTTACAAGTGAAAATGAAAAAACTTTCGTAACCGAAATTACGGCTGGCGGGATTGAGTTCGCAACACTATTTCCTGTCTGGCTCTTTATTATATTCGGTGCTGACGCCGACACAATATAACTTTTCTACTGACTACAAGAATTCCGATGCAAGCTTGTTTCTTCCATAACAGGGGAGAAAGCTTTACTATGAATACGGGGAGATAGCGCAGTTATGTGGGACTCCAACCCACTAAAACTCCACGGTGTCATCCTGTGCCACTTATGGCGGGAACACGGGCACGCGTTAGCACTCGTCCGTGAACCCGCCGCGGCTGTCCGTTACCGGACCCTCCTCTTGGGATAACCCCTTATCACCGGCGCACCAGAACACATTGCATGTCATGACTACCCCAGGGTCCAAACCAGCACATGGGCGCCAGACGACCCCGTGTATGGCGCCCTTGGTCCCCCTGTGACGGATCAGGTCTGTGGCCCCGCCACATACCACTTTTCGGCTGCAAGGGGATAGGGACCTCCCCTGCGGCCCCACCGCATCCACCATCAGATGGTGGCAGCCTCTTGCTGGCCGCGGAAAGTAGGAAGAGTGACGCACCGCAATACCGTCACTCCTCTCCCGCCGCGGCCTCCCATCACAGTCATGATATCGTACGGAAGGCCCCATACAAGTGGCCCGCTTCAATTGCGATGTCGCCTCTTTTACCAAGCGGCACCGCAACATACTTGTTGGTTGCTAAGTCGTCGGCAAAAGCTTCGATGAGCTGGCACTCCTCTGGTTTCTCTTCGCTTCACCGTGGGTGATTAAGCCACGGCTACTGAGCCCCCCCGCCTCGACAATGTGGAGGCAGGGAGGTGAGCCTAGATAGATGGGTAACCTAGATAGATGGTCTTTGTGTAAATTATTTCATCACCACTGCTGCAAATTGGTGAAGGAAAACATCGTAAGGAAACCGGCATGTCCAAGATCCAAAAATTCAAAGACACAAGACATCCACCTGCACTGGGCCCGCGCGGTGCATTACGGCCTATTCCTTCCCATTGAGAGGTGGCCTGTGTCCCAGCAGTGGGAACATTAAAAGGCTGATGATGAATCGATAGATTAACATAGTCGAGATATAAAAAAAAGAAGTTTCTAGCGATAAGACCATCCTACACCCACTATGATATAGAAGAAAAGGAAGCCAGTGATAGCATGACAGTTGACAGGACTGAATGGAAAAAAAATATTCATTAAAAAAACTTTTTTTATAGCAAGCTTTTTTCGTATTCTTCTTAGCAAACCCTTTCATTCGATACCCATATCATGGCAGTGCACAAAAAATAACTATTCTGCCATCCTGGGCCATCCGCAATATTTGATTAAGAATGACTTCTCTTAGCTTACCATACATTGGCATCCAAACTAAATGTGTATGCAAAATTTCATCATAAACGATGGAGGATAACTGTTTTAAAATTCAGTTGCAAGATTTGACCCGAACATACTTACATGCATACATATTATTGCAATTTAAATGAATAGTTACAGCACTGATAACAAGATTTGTGCCACATGTTAAATTTAGTCTAGTTATATTTTTTTACCATTGTATATTTATTTATTTATTGATAGGAACACCAACTACATGTTTAAAGAAAAACTTACACTATACATAAAACATCATTCCGCGCAAACATGTCACTTATAGGTGAACACAACTTGATTTTAGATAAATTCATTAAATTAGATGTAGGTATGACTGATAAATTATTAGAAACAAACATATAACTTATTTAATTATGGATTATATATAAAATTACTATAAACATTTGATAAAAAAATATATAATAGTTAATAATTGAATAACATTGATAAAAAGATTGAAAAGCATTGCATAAAAAGATTAATAATAACATTTGATTATTTATTTTTTAAAACATGGCATAAAAAGATTGATACTAGTTATTAATTGATTTAATTATAATTATAAATCTATACCAATATTATAAAGAGGAAAGATTTTTTTGTTTGTTTGATTGTTTGTTTGTTTGTACCGAATAGGCTCCAAAACTACTGGACCGATTTAAAAAATTCTTTCGCCGTTGGGAAGCTACTCTATGCCCGGTTGACATAGGCTACTTTTTATCCCTGTATTCCCACGGGAACGGGAACTACGCGGGTGAAATCGCGAGGCGTCCTCTAGTTAGGTAATATAAGTACATTATTGACAAATTGGCTTGATTATTTTATTTTCTGAAATGACTAGTGAGGTGTTGTTGACCACAAATCAGTCTGTAACAGTTTTTGTCTGAGCTTTGCTAAACTGTCGCAAAAAATGTCAATCCCGGTATCAGCGGAGATTACCCTATTAGATATTGCCATAATTCGGTTCAAAGGAGCTGACCGACCAAGATTTGTGCGAGATGATTTGACAGCAAACGTTTCGAGTTTACGTACTGATCTGACTGGGCATTGGCAGGGCACACTAAGGAAAAGATTAGCAAGAAGTTGGGGTGAGGATATCTGACCTTTTAGAATTTTGCTAACAGTAGTGACATCAGCTAAAACACGACGGTGTTCAAGCGAATGCCAACCAAAATGAGTCAGTCGCTGTGGGTAGTCAGCCCTGTATGGGCAGCTGTGATTTTTGTATCTAAGGTATCTGGTGAAATGTTTTTGAACTCTTTCGATGCGGTTGATGTGCACTCTGTACATTCAATATCTGTATATTCTTTTTTATCTGTATACTCTGTATATTCAAGGGTACTCCGCACGAAGGAATTAAAAAGTACCCTCAATGCGTGTGTCCCCCTAAAGTCGTGACCAACTCTCTTGATAAAACCAATCATTTTGCCAGCTTTCGACAAGATGCTGTCGATATGAGGAGTAAAAGATAGGTTACTACTAAGTAAGGCCCCCAGATCCCTTATGACATCTACTTTCTGGAGTGCTATTCCATTAAGTGAAAAAGAAGATGTTACTTTCAGTTTTTTGCGGGCAAATGTTATGTGCTGGCATTTACTGACGTTGAGCACCATCTTGTTTGCAATACACCATTCTTGGAGGGAATCTAGATCTGACTGTAACAGTGCGACGTCTGATTTGGATTCGATAATTCTATACATTTTCAGGTCGTCTGCAAAAAGTGAACATTGGCTGTGCTTGATATGGCTTACTATGTCGTTGATAAATATAATGAAGAGAATCGGCCCGGCATGAGAACCCTGGGGCACACCAGAAGTAGCATAGTATTCGGGCAAATGGTAGCCATTTACCACTACCCTCAGTTTCCGGTCGCATAAGTATGACCTAAACCATTCCACAAGGTTCCCATGCACCCCATGTCTCTCCAGTTTGGCAAGTAGTATCTGGTGGTCAACTTTATCGAACGCGCTGCTGAAGTCATTATACAAAGCATCAACTTGTAGACCCGCGTCGACATGACTGGAGATGTCATTGAGGTATAATGACAGGTTACTGACAGTTGATTTATTACAACAGAAACCGTGCTGTTCTGAGGCTATTTGTATTTTGAGAAAGGCAGTGCCCTAGTCATTCCCTACCTGTGCAGTCAGGTAGGGAATGACTAGGGATCAAAAATCTTGGATAATAGGGATAACAAAGAAATAGGGCGATAGTTCTTAGCGTCAGATTTGTCTACTTTTTTGAAAACTGGCAATACTTTAGCCCTTTTCCATTCCACAGGGAATTGGGAAGTTTCAATTGATTTATTGTATATCAACGATAGTGGGAGGGAAAGATAACGAGCGCATCTTTTGATAAAGACCGGAGGTATCGTGTCGGGTCCAGCTCCTTTCGTGATGTCAATACGGGATAGTGCACTTAAGACTTGCCTTTCGGTGAATCTCATAGACGTTAGTGTACTCTGAGGAAACTTTTGAGTCTGCGACACAGGAGTTTGCGTCGTGTTACTAGAGGAGGGCGCATTTAACGTAGACGAGAAATGTTGAGCAAAGAGCTAGCATATGTCTTCACCGGTACTAGCGGTTAAATCGTCAAGCTTGATTTCCGAAGGCATGGCTGATGAATGTGAGTTTTTACCCTTCACAAATGACCAAAAGGATTTGGGATTGGAGCTAATATTTTTTTCCATAGTGTGGACATATTTTGTATAGTAATCTTTAATTACTGACCGCGCTCTGTCACCAAGGATTCTCTACTCTATTTCATCGCGAGGGTTATTGTATTTTTTTAATCGTTTTCTTATTTTTTCCTTTTCGTTAAGCACTCTTACAAGTGTTTTAGAGTACCAAGGAGGAAAGTTGCGCTTGACATGAGCGATTTTGAGAACTGTTTCCTCTATGACTTTGAGTAGACATTCATAAAACGAAGACACCATAGAATCAACATCAAGATGCGACAGAAATATATCGTTCCAGTTTGCTGTCCTTAATTTTTCATTTACTAATTTGTAGTCCGCTTTCCTGTAGTTATAATTAATTATTTTTTTAGGTTTTAGGGTGCTACTAATACCCAAGTTGAAATAAACCTCCAAGGGTGGATGATGGTTGTCCACTTTTGACATAGAAATTGCAGATTTTTTTTTTTACAATAACATTATTCACATTTGATAAAATTAAATCAAGGATTCTGTCTTTATAGTTTGTAATATGGTTAAATTGAGACAAGGAATTAGAGGACATAAAATCTATCAAAGAATAGCCTAGGCCGCTGTTGTAGATGACATGTTTAGTTACGCAGTCACGGTTGCGAACTCGTTTCGTACGGGCGTGTACAATTACGCTGCTTGGTTAAGTGGTTTCGCGATCAGTGTCAGTCATAAATAAGTCTATCCTGTTTATATTATTATGGAGAGTGAAGAAGAAGAAAGTGGTGGCGATGTGGAAATATTACGTAATTGCGAAGGAGATATTGATAAATCGTTAGCACCAAGAATTATTCGCCGTGAAGTAATCAAAGAAAATGAGAAGAGAGCAGCTGAGAAGAGAAAAGAGAGAGACAGTGAAATAAGCGATGATGATGAGTTTATTACTGTTAATAGAAGGAGACATAAACGATTAATTAGAAGCATATCAGTGGAAACACAAAATAAAAAGAGGGTAGATGTAGAAAAAGATAACGATGTAAATAATACCATACAACACGAAGTATGTGTAACATCTTTAGAAAGTATACCTAAACAAATGGCACTAGCTAAATTATTAAGATCAGAAAATATAAAAAACGTAATTAGAATAAAATACAAAAGCTATAATAAAGTTCTAATTCAGTTTAAAGAAAAAGAAGATGCAATCAAATTATTAGAATGCCAAAAATTTAAAGATATGGGATGTAGATGTCAGTTAATAGATGAGTTGCTCCTATCCTATGGTGTTGTAAAAGGAGTAGATTTGGACTTAAGTGAAAGTGAACTATTGGATATATTTAAATGTAGTACTGATGTGATATCTGTAAAGAGATTGAGACGTGTAGACTCTGAAGGTAAATGGGTGGACAGCGAAGCCGTGAGAATCTGTTTTAAAACCAATAGCCTGCCGGCACATATATATGCATATGATTGCCGATTCAAAGTTGAACCGTATGTGTTCCCTGTGACACAGTGTTCCGGTTGTTGGAAATTTGGACACCTAATGAAGTATTGTCCAACAAAGAAAAAAATATGTCCAAAATGTGGAGATAGCCATAATAACTGTGACACAGTTAAAATATCATGCCTTAATTGTAAGGGAAATCACTTTGTTTTGGATAAAAATTGTCCTTTGTTCGTAAAAGAAAAGAATATAAGGAAAATTATGAGTACAGAACAAGTCACGTATAGAAAAGCCCTTCAGCTATTTATTGAAAAGCAACAACATGATACTTGTTTCCATAATAACTTGCACACTTCAATTGACGCAGATTTAAGAAACGAATCGGAAACATTCAGCAATGTGCTTACAAATTCCTTACATAAACATGGAGCAAACCCTAGTTCTCAATTAATACGGGAAGGAAACAAGGCGCATTCAATACAAAAAGAAGCGCCGCATCAACAAGAAGAGGCACCTCAGAAAAGAAAATATAGAAATAATAGTCAAAAAGAAAGTAAGTCTACAAGGAAGAAGCAAAATATAATAGAAACACCGATGGAAGATATAGATTGTTTTGATTCACAAAATGAAGAACAAAGTTTTCAGAGGGATGAACAATTGCTTTATAAATTTGAATTTAAGAAATTCCTAATGAAATTAAATAGAACATTTGTATCAGAAGGAACATTTGAAGATAAAATATTATTGTTGTTTAAAATTGTATGTGAAGAATTAAGGAAGATCGTAGTAAGTTGTTTTATGAAAGGAAATTTTCTAGACAAAATCATTAATCTCATAAATGGATAATTCAAATAAAAATATAAGAATTAATATAATGCAATGGAATTCACAAAGTCTTCAGCCTAAATTAAGATCATTCACAGAAATATTACATAAACTAAATATTCACATAGCAGTCGTGAGTGAAACATGGTTAGATAGTGAATGTGACCTCCATGTAAGTGGATATAATATATATCGAAAAGACAGGTTCGATTCTTATGGAGGAGTTGCGATTTTTGTACATAAATCCATACGATCACACTTTAATTCACGTCAACTTTTAAATACAGGTATAGAGGTAGTGAGTGTTAAATTAATTAATTGTAAAGATTTGGAAAACGTGGTTTCACTATATTGTCCATCTTCTGTCTCTACTCAACCTTCAGACTGGGAACAGGTATTTTCTTTATTTTCGAAAAAGACATTGATTGCTGGCGATTTCAATGGCCACCATGTCAACTGGTCGACTAAAACAGATACGAGAGGCACTCATATAATGGATTCATCCCTTGAAAGTTCTTTTATTTATCTAAATGATAGTAGTCATACAAGAATTAAATTAGTTAACGGGATTTTACAGAAAACGTCACCAGATATATCTTTTGCCTCCTCTGACATTGCTATAAAATTTAACTGGAAAGTGATTAATGAAAACCTGGGCAGCGACCATCTTATGATTAAATTGACAATCAATATTACTGATGATTTCACTGTTTTAAAAAAAAGAAACTATAAAAAAGCAGATTGGAAAAAATATCAAAACCATTTATCAAAAATATTACTTCCTGAAGTCAATAGTTTGCAAGAAATGTACAATTGTTTCCTAGATAGTATAATTACAGCCGCTGATAAATATATTCCGTTCATTAAAAGCTGTTCTAAGCCAGCCCAAGAATTTCAACCAAAAAATTATTGGACGCCTGAGTTATCCCATATAATCGCACAACGTAGATTAGCTTTAACAAAATTTAGACGCAACCCCACTCCTGACAATTTAACTAAATTGGAAATAAAAATTTCAGAATCACATAAAATGATACAAAAAGCAAAATCGTTAGGATGGCAAAGATTTTGCGATTCCGTTGATGAGGCAGTGTCACCTTCTGAAATGTGGCGTCGTATGCGATGGATAAAAGGTTATAAACAATCAACCAGTTATCCTCCGATTGAAAAACAAAAAGAATTACTACGTACCTTGACACCTGATTATGTTCCAAATAAAATACCCGAATTTATGTCCAAAAATGATATGTTAGAATGTGATTTTAATATGGAGGAATTAGAGAATTGTTTAAAAAAAAAGGATACCGCACCAGGCGAAGACGGGGTTTCTTATTCTATGATTTATAATTTACCCAACATAGCTAAATCCTATTTACTCAACATATATAATAAAATTTTTAGATCTGGTATTTTACCTACTCAGTGGCGTAATATTCAAATAATACCGATTCCTAAAGCTAACAGCACCTCAGAAGATCCTAAATTAAGACCCATTTCTTTGATATCGTGCTTTTGTAAAATCTTTCACTTAATGTTAGCAAAACGTTTAGAATGGTTTACGGAAAAAAGAAAAATATTATCACCATACACCGTCGGTTTTCGAAAATCGTTGTCCTGTCTAGATTCATTGGCTCGCTTAGTTAACTATATACAGATTGGTTTTTCTAAAAACATTCCTACAGTGGCATGTTTCTTGGACATTCAGAACGCATACAACAACGTTTCAATTGATGCAGCAGTTAATATTTTAGATGAACTTCAAATCGGATCACAGTTCTGTGCTTACATTTGGGCTTTTTTGAGTGAAAGATATTTAAAAATTAAATCAGATAATAGTGACGCAATAACGGTTCGATGGACTAACAAGGGATTAGCCCAGGGAGATCCGCTGTCCCCCTTACTTTTTAATTTAATTTCATATAAAATTTTCCATTTACCTCTTAATATAGTAGTGTCACAATACGCAGACGACTTTGTTATCTATATAAGGGATAAAGATATTAATAAATGTGAAAATTATATACAAAATTCTTTAGATCATATTGTCGGGAGTTTGGCTGGCCTTGGTCTAGAACTGTCTTCAACCAAGTCTACATATAGTGTGTTTAGTAGGGGCAGACGTAGAATACTGCCTTCCCTTACAATTGATAAACAGACACTTACCTTTTCAGAATGTACAAAATATTTAGGTATGTGGTTGGATCGTAGTTTACGTTGGGGTAAACACATAAATGAAATTGTAAGTAAGTGCTTAAGATATTTGAATATATTAAAAGTATTAACTGGCAGCTCATGGGGGGTTCATACAAAACATATACGTAGACTATATATATCCTTAATTCGGAGTCGATTGGATTATGGTTCCTTTATTTATGATTGTAGTGCGAAGTCTCACGTTTCTAAATTGGATAAACTACAAAACCAAGCTTTGCGTATCATAGGTGGTTATATAAGGAGCTCTCCAATTCACGTCATGGAGTCTGACTTATGTATTCCCCCATTATTTTTAAGAAGAGAATTTTTAGCATACAAATATTGTATTAAAATAATGTCATGGTCAAACAGTATTACAGTTGGTCTTATATCAGAATTGAGCGCGCTTTGTCTAACCTCCTATTGGGAAAACAAAAAAAAACCCTTACTAGTAAAAGCATATAATGATACGAAACATTTAGATATTGTATCCTCAATTGTTCTAAGAATATTTAGTTTAGAAATTTGGACAGCTCGTATTAAAACGACTGTAGTTAAAGTTGATCTTGAATGTTTGCGCAGTGCTAAATCAAACTATAACCCAAACATCCTGTTGAATGATGTCCTAATGGAATTAAATAACAATTATTTTGGATGGCACAAAATATTTACTGATGGATCAAAAAGCAGTCAGGGCTTTGGAGCGAGCTTCTACGATCAGAATTTGGGTAGAAGATTAGGTTTTAGAGTAAATTGTAATATATCAATCATGTCACTGGAACTTATTGCAATTTTTCAAGCAATAGATTACGTTATTGATCAAAAACTAAATAAAGTAGTAATATTTTCAGACAGTAAGAGTGCACTGCAACATATAGCTCGATGTGCCTCTGGTTATAGCAGAGGTGCATCGATAGCGTATGATATTTTACAAAGGTTATCTACTCTAATAAAAAATAACATAGATTTTAAATTGCAATGGGTCCCAGCACATATTGGACTACGAGGTAACGAGGAGGCTGACCGTATATCTAAATCAGCCGCAGTAGATGGTACTCTTATTAACTATATACCCGATTATTGGGAATACATAACACAATTTAAAACGGTATGTTTTGATTCGTGGAAACAATATTTCAACAACATTTCACAAAATAAAGGTATTTGGTATAGAAGTATTCAAGGTCAACCATCTCGAGTGCCCTGGTTTGATAGTACTAGTTTTAGTAGAAATTATGTAAAATTAATTTTAAGACTCCGCTCCGGACACTACCCATCGGCAAAGTTTGCTTTCCTAATGAAAAAGACCGATTCTCCGAATTGCACAGTGTGCAATAAAGTCGAGGATGTACAACATTTGCTGATGGATTGTATCCGAAATAAAGATGAACGTGAATCACGCATGATCAAGCTAAAACTAAACAGATTAGATGTAGGCTTAATACAGTCAATATTATCTTTACCATGTTCAGAGACCACTAAAATGTTTTGTGAGTTGATGACAGTTCTTACTGATTGAGTGATTCAATTTATTTGTTTTTAATAAGTACCTACCTATAATAAATATTATAAATAATAGATGTTAAGATAACTTAGATGTATGTGATCTTGTAAAAGGGTATGATGGGGTTGTCATATCTGAGATAAAAACCCCTAAATAAAAAGAGATTAAAAAAAAAAAAAAAAAATGTTTAGTTACAGTCGCGTTCGGGGTATGGTCTGCTATCCATTCTATGGATCCCAGGTTGAAATCACCGATAATTATCACATCGCCGCCTGTAGTCTCAATGACTCTCAATGCGTTTTCCAACAGCGAGTCCAGATGGTGTTGAGTGACAGGTGGGGGGAGATAAACGGTGCATATATTTATTATCTTACCTTCTCTGATTTTGATGCTTACCCAGAGATCTTCAGCAGACGTTTCCCATTGGCAAGCTCGCATGGCACTGAGTGTTTTCGATACAGCCATTAAAACTCCTCCGCCCTCCTTGCCATTCCGCGCACTGGAGCTCCTGTCTCTCCAATAAATGCTGTAATGGTTGTTCATGATCTCACCATCATTAATGTTGGCATTGAGCCAAGTTTCTGTAGCTACAATCAGGTCATACTTGGTTATACTTGCTGCCATGCTTATATCTGAAAGTTTTGTTCTCATGCCTCTAAAATTCTGGTAATAAATGTTGAATATTAATAGTTATCTCAGTGTTTTTTGCTAGATGTTGTCCAATATTGGATTCTACAAAAGGGAGATAGCTTGGAGACTTTTTATCTGCTTGGGACGAGCACCGTCATCTTTGCGTACAAGTATGCGCCCGTCACGAACCCAGACGTATTTGTAACCCTTTTCTCGAGCTACTTTCCTAGTCTCCGCGTGGATTGCCTTATTCATAGGAGACAGGTGCTCAGAAACGAAAACAAGTGACCTGGTGCCGCCGTAACCCAAAAGCCTAGAGTTTAATTTCTTGTCCTTATCCAGAGACTTGTTAAATTTCGTAACTGAGGCCAAAACTTCATTAACATTCTCGTGTTACGGAGTTTCACAACAATTGAACGCGGACGTTTACTATCCAAGTCAAGTTTCCTGATTCAGTAATTGACAGGATGTCTGGTTCCTAAATTTTGCATGACACTACCTTGCCCAACTGTACCACAGTGCTGATGAGGTTCTCGTTACTGCTTTCAGGAAGCCCGTTAATTTCAACATTGTCTTGGCGTGTGTATTGTTCGAGCAGATTCAGTCTTGCTGACATGTCTGATACAGCAGTCCTTAGCCCTTCATTATCAGATTTCAATTGTTTTATAGTATCCTTATTTGTTTCACAAACTTGTTTCATTTCATCAAATTTAGCGCTCATGAATTTCACAGATTTTTCAAGTTCGTGCAGCGATTGAATCTTTCCTTAATATCTTGGAACTCCTGACTAAAATAACCTTTTAGAGATATTTTCAGTTGTGCCGATATTGACGATTCGATTTCACGGCGAATGGTGTCAATTAGATCCATATTAGGAATCTGATCACCTTGGACAAGATTATCATCACTGCCGTCCGCACCAGTGGGAGAATTGGGTTGTTGAATTTAAAAAAAAAAACGGTTTTATAATTTATTTTGTGACTTTACATATCATAAATTATATTGCCGTTGCAAAAATCTCTTAAATATTTTATTTTTAATTTATTATAAGCAATTGAAAATCGATAAAATTTTCAAAAGAACCACCTGTCTATGAACGGGCCATGATTGGTCGCCATGTTGGTGACTTCATAACGTTTAAGGAATTTTGTACTACAGTGTCAACTACACGTGAATTGACTAAAATATCCGAAAATTTGTGCAAAAATATTATTTATAACAGCAAATTTTAATGATTTATGAGTGATAAAGGATTGTTAAAGGCTGGTTTCGATAATATACCCACCTGATGGACGATTTAGCAGTTTTGAGCGTAAATAAAGTAGTGGTAATGAATATTACGTGTTAGTGGACCGGTGTTTGTTATTGTTGTTTACCAGGTACATTTAGAAACAGAATTGTCATAACGTAATCGTTTTCACATTTGGGTAGGTGATATTGGTGTAAAATAAAAAACCGGCCAAATGCGAGTCGGACTCGCGCACGAATGGTTCCGTACCATTATCGCAAAAAACGGCAAAAAACTCGTTCGTTGTATGGGAGCGCCACTTAAATATTTATTGTATCCTGTTTTTAGTATTTGTTGTTATAGCGGCAACAGAAATATATCATCTGTGAAAATTTGAACTGTCTAGCTATCACGGTTCATGAGATACAGTCATGGTGACAGACAGACAGACGGATCGCGGAGTCTTAGTGATAGGGTCCCGTTTTTACCCTTTGGGTACGCAACCCTATAAAGTAAACAAACACGATTGGCGCAAAACTTCGACTTTGGATATCAAAAAACTTCATTAGATACCACTAAAAATGATACAACCCGAAATATGTGCAGCCTTTATTTATATTTATTTTTTGCATAAAATCCTTAAAATGTTTGGTAATTCTCATTATTTACATATCTCTTAATAATATTAAACACTAATATCTATATTATATATTTACAAACACTAAAAAACTTTGTAGAAAAAAACGTGAAAATATTAACTTAGTAGATTTTTTTAACACTAATTCTTCAGTAAATATCTCTTAAATGCGTTGACCGATTTTCATAATTCAAACAGAAATATTAGTTTTACGCCTATATCTATCATTTGAGAATAAAATAATGAATATATCTACATAAACAAAAAATCATGTTTCCAAGTTACGTAATTATACAACAATGTCAACTTTGCACGAAAGTTCGCATAAAAATTTACTTATCTCAATCTGTAATGATCAAAATAAGATACTAATACGAATCTAATACAAAATTAGAACAAAATAACATAATAATTAACACATTTAGTTGGAATCTAGTAAGACATAAAACAGTACTTGGCTATTGCGCTATTCACATATAATGGGGATTTTTTATATAGTATTTGTACATAATGGTATGAAGCAAGCACGATAACATTTAAGGATCAATATTTTTGATCAATATATTGATAAAATATATTTGATTTTCATCAATATATTGACGTTAATAACAAGATTGAATCGGTTAAAAGTCAAAACACTGTATCAGCTATGTGCTACAATGAGTAAAAATGAACGTCGTGACGTCACACGGGCTCGGGTTTGTTCGGGAACTGTCGAGGTGTTTTCGGTACTGGATTCAAGAAAAACTTTTCAATTTGATATTACTTTGTTATTACAGTAAAAAAAAGAAAACTAAAAATAGTTTTGTATATAAACTTATGTATGATCTTTCCATATTAAACAAAAAAAAAATTGGTTCAACAAACCAATTGTCGAGGCGAGGACGCTTATTTCGAACAGAGACGTTTGCAGAGTTGGAATGAGTAGATTCAATACCCTGCGACTCGGTTTCTGATGTTAGTTGAGGTGTAAGCAGACCCTCTGCATGAGGCAGAGTTCTGTGTTTGTTAGGCATTGTTGACGTTAAAAATGGGTCGGCGACTTAACAATGCGATACACCAAATACTTCTTGGCTGCCTAATTAACACACTTCAGTCAACAATTCTCAGTTATTCAAGCGCCGAGTTTGTTTACATTAATTGAAGATGACCAAAGACCTTATACTTCTTACTACTAGACTGTGCACTATGGCGCAAAAACCGGTCCAAGCGGAAGGGCTCCCTTTGGTAGTGTGTCTCTTTCTAATGAGGTGACCATGACCAAACAGAACACGGGACAATTTGATTGTAAAAACGATAGTATATGTATGCCGATATGTTGATGCTACCTAACTACGCTACCTAAACCTGCCTAATGTATAGTTAATAAAAAGTTTTTATATTTTTTGGTATCTAAATCACTAACCGTATGGTGTCGGGCGTAAAGAATTTTACCATCCCATGTTTGCCCGTGGGTGTCGTAAGAGGCGACTAAGGCAAAAACCAGAGAATGGGCAGCAGCGTTCTCTGTGCATTTGTAACAACCATACTGCGATCGCCAATCCGCCTGCAAAGCACTCCCCATAAATAGCACAAATAAAACTTAGTCCCTAGTGGCCGGCAGCCTACCTACCCTTGACTACGGTAGCAGTCGAGGTTACGGTATGGCAAGGGGTGCTAAGAATCCCAGACGAGATCCGGCTACCTCAACAAATACCGACGACTGGACCTGGCAACGTAGTACAACACGCGTACACTCCGGACCGACGAAAATATCACCGAACTGAAGAGGAATTGAGCAGTTTACGATGGAGTATTAAAGGGTTATCTTAAGTTCGATGAGAGGTGGAGGACTCAATAATCCTCAAATCCCAAGTCTCTTCAAGTTTCATTCTTCAAGACCATCATATAGATTGGAACAAAAAGCTCTCTGATCCTACTCTCAAGCTCATGAAGGAGAGGCGTTAGATGACCCTGCAGTCTTCTGAAGGTGCTTTGAAATACCGGCAGCTAAATATACCTAAAAGAATCTCTATGATTTCACTTATTGTCCAGTTGCGTAGACAGTTGAGAAATAAAACTACACCAATTATATTACACTAGGAATCATTTTGCAAATAATATTAACAGCCGCTGAATTTCACTCGAACAAAGTCCGCCAAAAAAGCCGAATACCACCATCCTAAATTTAGTATTACCAGGCCCAAACATTTAAAAGTACTACTCTTACTCAGTATTAATAAATATTTTTTTAAATACAACGAATTGATTAAATATAGGAACAGTAGAAATATTTATATACTTTTCTAGAAATATTTAAATACGTGTCAAAGTCTATGAATTGTTCGTTTTGGTATAACACAAAAATAAAAATATAAAATTTTCTACCATTTCTACCAAACCCAATGATTAGTTAAGCTAGCAAGAGGTCAGACAAGGACACACTACCAGCGGCAACCCTCTCGCCAGGACCGCTTTTGGTTAGCTACCGCTTATAAGGAAATAGCTAACCTAGGCGTATGATGATAGATTTCATTTTAGGTAAACAAAAAAATTTGGTACACAGTCTAGTAGTAAGAAATACGTATAAGGTCTTTGAATATGACAGACACAATTGATAACAGGCGCGTTCCAATCTCGTCAGGTGAGTTTTGCGGTAAACACAGCATGCGCAGGTGCCGTCGCGGTGAGGAACGCTGCTGGTGCAGGGGGGTGTGACAATTGTGGCCGCCGCCGCCGGTAGATGGTAATTCTTTGCAGTAGTTATGTTTTGCCGTATTATTATTGAATCCGTGTTTCACCTCACTAACTCGATAATAACACCATACAATAAGGATAAATATTCAGATTTTGCAGTGTTACGAATTTACGGAGCAGAAAAAAAAAAGTCACTCATTTAGCGCGTCGCGTTCCGAGTGAATCTTTTACCGATTGTTTTGTGAATGTGTGAACATTGTAGGCCTTCTTTCTAGATGCAAGTTAATATTTGTTAACATTTTTATATAATATATAAATATATTTTTTTAGTTGCTTACGACTTATTGTTGGGTCAACGTTGCCCCAATGTCTAAGTACTAATGCTCAACATGGAAATATTGTAAAACCAAACCATTTTTTAAAAGAGTAATCATGGAGTTTCTTGCCGGTTCTTCTCCATAGGAAACGACCATCCCGAACCGTGCACCTTTTGTCGACATTTTATAAGTGCCCACGTAGGCCTATGTGAAATAAAAACAGTTTGATTTTGAAATAAAAGCTTGTAATAAGAAAACGTGATGGGCCGACACGAAGTAACACGAGACAATCAATGGCAGGAAGATGATGATGACTGCCCTCTGTTACAACCTTTTCTCAGAATATTTCTTATTTTGTTATGGGTTATAAGGAATATATATCTGTCCTATATAGCTTAATTCAATATAGCTCTGTAAACATCCCTCCACGTGGATATAATGCAAAATGATTACATAAAATATATCCATTTCCCATGGCACTCTCACAAAATAAAAGTGCGAATATGATCATTTGAAAAATAGTACCTTTGGGATGATCTATACATTTCTGGATGAATAAAATTAGTACAAAAATATTGGAAAAGTGTTTCCATCCAAAAAAGGAATAAAAATAGAAATTTTATATGGAGCTATTAAAAACTGTTATTGTTTTGGGAGTTATGAGAAATTCATGATATAGGTAACTCAATTGAAAAATCATTACTGCTACTAAAATGTCAAATATATCCGCTGATTTAAAGCTCCTTTTGGCTAAAAATATTACATCACAAAAAAATTAACTCAATTATATGTTTGTGTTACTAGCTCCCAACCTATATCTATTTGTTTATTTTTGCGTCAATTTGATTTATTTCTGCTGATAAAGGAAAGTAGGAAAAACAGAGTGAATAAAATGTTCCTCATGACGAATAAGTTATATGAATTGTCTGGGAGAACATTTTTATTAACTAGATTCACAAACACAGTCAATAATCATCTCGTTTTTATACTGTGCTAGGACCTATGAGATTAAATATTACCTTCCAGATTAATCTCAGGACTACTGGTTACTCATATAGTCGTCATTATCAGAGATGGGTTGAAAGCCAATATTTTTTTTATCAGGAATAATAAATACCATTGTATCAACCGTATCGTTTACATCATCAAAGGCAAAATCAAAACGTTTATTGCGTTTATCATTCACCCTGACCTTATTACGAACTATGGTTATTTGTATGAACTTACGTGCGCAGTATTTATCGCTAAACACTAAGATCATAGAATGCTTTATTATTGTCTACGTTGGTATTTTATTTTCTATAGAAGGTAAATAAAGATCATGTAGGCGAATCTTTCAAATGACTAAGCTAAACTTATATGCCACTTGTAACTTATATACTATAGGAAAAAAGGAAAGTATTGAGTTGTGTCCCTTACAAAAAGGAAGGAATTTAACTAATATTATAAACAGGTGAAAGGAACCTGACAAACATATTTTTAATATAGGTGCCACAGACAGCTCTCTTTGTAATGTAACGGCTAGAGCTGCGCAGGGTAGCCGGCGCAGGCCGCTAACTGGTAGGTAAGTAGGTTTATGCAAAGAAAACAGCTGTATAAGTTAAGGCCGGGACTCCACCAAAGCGGAGATGTGCGGAGAAGTCTAAAGCGGAGACGAAAGATGTGGGAATAACGAAATTCTATTGGTTGTGTAAAAAACATCTCCTCCCCGCTTTGGACTTCTCCGCACATCTCCGCTTTGGTGGAGTCCCGGCCTTATACATATAATCAGATAAACTAAAGTTCCACAGCTAGGTCGCGGGTAAGTAGTCACAGCAGTTCTGCACCGACAACCATCACTCAGTTAACACAGATAAAGGGTACCGTCCGTCAGTGGTAGGCCGCCGGAACTGTAGCGGCTAGGATTGCGCAGGGTAGGCTGCGCAGGCACCTCGCGTGGTGGTAGGCTGCAGGTAGGCAGGCCACTGGGCAGCGTGCTTAGGTAGCGTGCAGGCACAGCAGTAAGCAAGGGCAAGGGGTCAGCCCTCAGCCGTACGGTAAACCCTGGAAGCACCACAGGGTGCGCATGTTAGATGCGGTGCAATTAGCAGCAAGCCGCATGCGATGTACTAGCCTCTTTCCCTCTTTAAGCCAGGGAACGATGTGGGAAACATTGTAGGTAAAAGGTCAGCACATCGCAGCGGTTTACAGGTAAGAAACTTGCAAACATAGCAAGCACATTGGCAGATGCAAAATAAGGTTAATTATGAACACGCTAGCATTTATTAACATATGTAAACGCGATGCAGTAGAAACACATACTCCTTTCAATTTCCTTTGTACCGGACGACGCTTAGCCACGCGTCAATCATGACAGCGCTAAAACTGATATTAAATAGGTGATGGAGTCGATATTGGTCGTCCAGCACAGAGAATCAGGTACAATTAATAAACTAATGTGAAACTCACCCTAATTCGGGCCAATAGAGTCGTGAGGATTGAAAGATGGTTATTTCAGCTTAGCCACCGGAATCGAAATGACAGAGCAATAGCGTTCCGGAAAATTAGAGTTATTCCGCATTTTTAGAGATGTGGCTATTAACCGTATTAACTTACTAATTTTGATATTTAGTATCATTCGATTATTTTCAGTTGAGATCCTCACAACGCTACAGTAGAGGCTGCTTTGGTGCCGAGGAATCAGCCGCCCACGTCATCAAATGCGAATCCTCGACACAGTGAGGCCGCTCCGCGAAGCCTGTGAAGCTCCCAGGAAGCTTACACGCTTTTGGGCCGAGCTAGGCTGGCTATGTTACCCAGAAACCCCACGTACAACGGCCCAAATGGGAGTCTAAGTGCTGAAAAAGGGCCTATTTCTTTCAAATGATGATAATGGGGACCACCATCATCATCATTAGAAAGGAAGTTTGTAGAAGGTAATCTCAAATTTTTGTTCATTGAAAGCTACACAGTCGCTTAGTGCCTTGGGGTTTTTATCCTCGAAAAATGCACGGTACTGGCGGTAAAAGTCTCGGAAGCGAAACTGCAAACCTAGTACCTACTTACATAATATATTGCTACACAAGGATAGTAATCAGCAGAAAAAGTAGAATTCGTATACATTCATCCTAACATTATACCTAGTTCCACTTTAGACTTAGTGGTACAAATGCAAATCGCGTTAGTGTGTTTAAAGCACTGTCTAATGGAACTTGAATATTTACCGCTTTTCCTCGCGGCTTGGCTCCCGTGGCCCACCCTACAGGACCCGTTTTCGGGATGAAAAAATAGCCAATGTTACTCAGAAATAATTTAGCTTTCTAATGCTGAAAGAATTTTCAAAATCGGTTATTTTTATTATTATTTCGAAGACACTAAAACTCTGGAGTTAATCTATACTAATCTATACTAATATTATAAAGCTGAAGAGTTTGTTTGTTTGTTTGTTTGTTTGTTTGAACGCGCTAATCTCAGGAACTACTGGTTGGAATTGAACAATTATTTTTGTGTTGGGTAGTCCATTTATCGAGGAAGGTTATAGGCTATATAACATCACGCTACGACCAATAGGAGCGGAGCATCAATGAAAAATGTTCCAAAAACGGGGAAAATTTATTCTTTTTGAGACGCAACGTATTTAGAGTAGGTGGGCTAGCTTGGTAGGTAGCCAGTTGACGGGAGCGAAGCCGCGTGGGACAGCTAGTAGACTAATAATCACCGTTTAATTATCCACTGCTGGGACACAGGACTCCTCTCTGTGAGAACGAATGTGTTATAATCCACCATGCGGGCCCAGTGTGTATTTAAAGATGTCACACGTCTTCGAATCTTTGGCTCTTGGACATTCCGGTTTCCCCATTATCTTCAACGTTTTGAGAGCAGTTGTGATAAAAGAAATTACACGTAAATAAGCTCCATTAAGTAGCTTGTAGTTCAAGGAAGTGGTTTCGTACAAGAGCGCGCGGCAGGTCGCCTTTGCGATGGACTGACCAGATTAATTCTGCAGTAGGTGGTCCATTGCATGAGTGCATATGTCATGGACCAAGTGATTAATCAGCGCACTATGTATCATAATGCACGGGCATTATGAATCTAGTCAAGTCAAATCGGGCAATGTAAAGAACACTGATTTAAACTTCTATATTTATCACATTGTCTGGTCATTATGAATATTGCTACGTAATTATTGTCAATGAATTAGTTCAAGAGCGAGCAAATCGAGCTCGGGAGCTTAGGGTATCCCGACACGGATTGATTACTTTAGACCCTGCAGACAGAAATAGACAGAAATGTTGCTTCAGTAGTAATCGTATTTACCTATTCTATATTAAAACCAATTTTAACATTAAAATAATTAAAAAAAAAAACACATCCTTTTACCCGGCCCAATAAGTGATGGGCATATTCAGAAAGCCCGGTCCATTTAATTAATTCAATAGTTTTTTTTTCATCGCGAGGATAACATCTAGAACTAAATCAGCAGTCGATATAATATACGAGTAAATATAAAACAAAATAATAAGATGAATGCCTCAACAGCTCCAAAAGTCTTATCCAATAAACCAGCTTAAAGTATCTAAATATTATTATTACGAATTGCTACAATATCCTTCACAATTCAAATATTATTTACTTTTGCAAACTTGTCGCTTCCTTCATTCGTACAGTAACGGTAAAAAAAGGTTCTCACTTTAAGGTTCTTTTTTGTTTTTAGTCCGTTCACAATATAATGCATTTTACTGATTCACAGAATCTGTATTATTAAAATGTCATTGTCTTAGAATGACACCCAGTTTCTAATTTAAAATGGCAAGCCCATTTAAGATTTTTGTTTGATGTCAAAAACAAATATCAAGTGATTAAAAATTATATTTAGTCTTCTCAGTGCCGTAGCTTAAAAATGTGTTATGCACATAATTGAAAATGTATTATGTTACATTGAAAACTGACGAAAGTATCAGCGACTCAACTGTACGTAGGCTTGTGACGTCATCATTCAGTAGCCATTTGTCGCCGAGAGTAACTTAACGTGTTTAGCCAAGTTTGACGAATTTCAGGTCCCGTTTACCGTACGACGGGTTAGATAGCAACTTTGAAGTATTTTCAAGGAAAATTGGGCTTTGTGGAATGTAGACAGAATGTGAATGTAAAATATGATTTTCTTTATCTTAGTCTGCTTCGATAGAATTTTGATGAAAGTAATATGTCGTACCTTGAATTTGACTGTTAAGATGCGAGTTCAACGCGTGACCGCGTCTCGCGGTCTCGGGGGTGTGTTTGCGCGCAAGACTGAGACATGTATCGCACATAAAATCGCCTCGATTTTTGTCTTTAAATTCAGTTATATTATTGAGGCAACAGGAAGGTAACTTTGCTAAGGTTTGATTGGTGTTTATCCCCTGAAGTCCTCAAGTGTAGTACTGAAGACATGCTCATACTGCATTGCACCCAACATCCAAAACGAAGTAAAAGAGCTGCTTTCATGAACCCATGTTTGAATTTCATTTGATTTGAAGCTCTTCGACTATTTCAAAGTCTATACAAGTACTTACATGTTAAAAAACCGCCATCAAACCAATCCATTCATCGATTTTGAGGTTGAAATCTAACTTCGGTAGTAGAATACGCCTCTTCAAAAATCTTTATATTTATGTATTGGAAACAATATTGAAATTCCTACAATATCCTCCAGTTTTCTGAGCCACCTGTCGCAAGTCGGACTCCTAAAAAAATTACTTTGAAATTTCCTAATAACTCTTGGCATTATCAGGTGGAACGCGGTCAAACGAAAAAGTCCATTTCCATAAAAAATAATATTTTACTATAGAGGAGGAGCTGGCAGGGTTTTTGAGCAAGCATTATATTCCTTCTTTCGTCTCGTTCCTCGTTATTAAGGGCCGTGATTCGCCCTTCGTCGTGGAAACAACTTTTCCTTCCCAAGCAGGCATATTCAAGGCGAAAAGTTGATAGCTGAGAAGTTGCGGCTTGCTGAAAGAACGCCGAGAATATATCTGAAGAGTTCAAATGGAACCCCTTTGGACAGGGTTCCATTTACAGATTTATAAAAAAGTCATCTAACGTGCAGTCCGGGCCATTCGTTTTCCTTTGAACAGGTGCGGCTAGGTGCAAAATGACATAAAAGGCAAATCTGACATAGACAATGTAGGCTCTCTCTAAATCGGGCGTCTTTGAAAACATTGAATTTAAATTTTTTGAATCCTTCAGATAAGGGCAAAGCGCACAATATTTGCCTCGAATTTATCAACTATCAACTTTTCCCCCTAAAATGCGTGCCTAAACACTCTGCCAGCTCCTCTTTTATTGTACTTGGTAAAGATATTCCATTGCTCGCAGAACTTTCTCAACGCTTATTTTTTTTTAAACCACAACAAACAACGTTGTAAACAGTATCGATATTAAACACAGTCGATGTTGTTTCTCGATTATTCATCCTTGAGCGAACAATCAATTAAATGCGATGATGAATTTATTCCCGAAGCTTGATTTTCTTACCTACTCAACGGGCGTTTTGAGAGAATGTTTTATGAGCTTGATGGTTTAAATTGAGGTCAGGTTCTCCTGAAAGTATTTTCGTTAACATAATGGAATCTTATCTTATCTTATCTTGTGGAGGGGCCGAGAAATAACTCGGACACTTCGACCCATTGGGATCTATTGTGGTCCCCTAGATACCTTACTCCTCCCCAATCTCGTTGAAAACTCTTTTCATGAATTTTACAACGAGACTGGGAGATATGAGCCTATAGTCTTCTGGTCTTGGATATCCAACCCCTAAGAGACTCATTCGCTTACCAGCCAGTGCATCGCATGTGCAAAGAAGGTGCTCCATGCGTTCCGTATGTTCCCCAAACAACCTGCACATGGGTGTCGCTGTTAAACCCATCTTCATGAGCATGTCGTTGGTTCCAAAGTGCCCAGTAAAGGCTCCAAGCAGGTAGCGGATTTGCCCCCTGCTCATGTTCCAAATGCATTCCCGGGCTTTGAACGTAGAGCCTAGGAATTTCTTGGAGTGTTGTAGACCGGTGCTAGATTGCCAATGAGTTCGCTGTCTGTGATCTGCAAACTCCCTAAATGCGGCCTTTACGAGGCACGTCGAGATGCCTACACATGGTTCTGGACCCACAAAGTCATTTGCTGAGCCCTCTCTTGCCAGTTCATCTGCCATTTCGTTACCATGGATTCCTTTGTGCCCAGGGACCCACATCAGTCTTACCCTGTTGTGCTTCCCAAGCCTGTTTAGGGTTTGGACAGCATCCAGAATAAGTCCGGAGTCCACTTTGTAGGATGCCATGGCTTTGATTGCAGCCTGACTGTCACTAAGAATATATATGAATTTACCTCTGGTTCCTCTATCTATATTCTCTTGAGCACAGGTTATTATGGCATAAGTTTCCGCTTGGAATACAGTTGCCATTTTCCCTAGGCTTTTGCTACATTTGTAACCTTTTGCGTATATTCCCGCCCCTGTACCTGATTCCATTTTGGATCCATCAGTGTACCACACCAGACTGTCTTGTTCTGGTGGATCGATTCCCTTCGTCCAGTCCTCTATTGTAGGGAGTTGGACCTTGAAAGACCTTTCAAACACAAACATAGTTTGCATTTTATCGGATAACATGCTTGTTACCCGATCCAGGCCTTCATTCCCGTCAAACTTTGTATGGTCGGTCCTAGGCTTAGAGGCATCCCATAGTCCAGCCACAGCAAGTCGATGTAATGTCTTCCTTGCCTCGAATTCAACCATCATATGCAGAGGAGGTATATTGAGGTATCTCTCAATCGCTGCCGTAGGTGTTGTCCTGAAAGCACCCGTGATGCCTAGACACACTGTTCTTTGTAATTTGGTGAGTGGCGCTTTGCACGAGGCAAGCTTTGTTCTGGGCCACCACACTATGCTGCCGTATGTGATAATAGGTATTATCATTGTCCGGTACAGCCATCGTATCACTTTTGGCTTTAACCCCCAAGTTTTACCGTAGGTGGAACGACACATGCCGAACACTCGTAGGGCTTTCGTCGTAATATTTTCCACATGAGTTTTCCACCTGAGTTCTCTATCAGGCGTTACACCCAGATATTTTACTTCGGTAGACCAGGGCAGCTTTATTCCATTGAGGGAGAGCTCTCCTAGGTTTCCTAATTGTCTCTTCCTCGTGAATGGAACAATGACTGCTTTGCTTGGGTTGATAGAGAGGTGGTTCTTTGTACACCATTCCTCTGTCATCCTCAATGCCTGTTGTAATAATCCAGAGACTATGTTCGGGAATTTACCATTAACCATTATAGCTATGTCATCTGCATAGCCTACTGTGTAGAATGGTCCAGTATTGAGCTTGGTAAGTAGCGAGTCTACTACCAAGCACCACAATAATGATGACAGCACTCCACCCTGCGGACAACCTCTTGTTGTTTTTGCACTAAGTCTGTCTCCCATCAGTTCCGATCTGACTATTCTGCTTCTCAGCATATAGTCAATCCAGTTGCACGTGGTATCATTGATGCCATGTTCCTTTGCAGCGATGCGTATGGACTCAAATGTTGTCTTGTCAAAGGCTCCCTCTATGTCGAGGAAAGCCCCGATACAGATCTCTTGTCTCTCTAGCGCAGCCTCGGCTCGACTCGCAACATAGTGCAATGCCGTTTCTGTAGATTTACCAGGGCTGTAGGCGCACTGTAGTTTATGTAGAGGGAAGTTTTTAAGCGGTCCCTCTCTTAGGTACCTGTCTACCAGTTTCTCCAGAGCTTTTAAGAGAAAGGATGATAGACTAATTGGCCTGTAAGCTTTAGCTTCTTCGTAAGTCGGCCTTCCCACCTTCGGTATAAAGGTGACTTTGACCTCCCTCCATGCCTTGGGTACGTACCCAAAGGCTATGCAGGCTCTGTAGAGCTTACTCAAATGAGGTATCAAAACAGATGCCCCTTCTTGCAATAGTATTGGGTAGATTCCATCCGGACCAGGGGATTTGAGAGGCTGGAAGCCCGCTATGGCAAGCTTCAGTTTATTTTCATCTACCACTTTATTTGCCGTGAGCCAGTTATTTTTGGACGTGTGCCTTGTGAGCTCGTCCCTTGTGACTGGATCCTCTTCATCGCTGTCGCGCAGTATACATTCCGGGAAGTGAGTTCTAAACATCACGCCCAGAGTGTCCTGTCCAGTTTCCGTTAGATACCCATTCTCATCCTTTACAGATGATAGTGGGTTTGTGTTAGTCATGGACATCGCTTTGCACAACCTCATTCCATTCGGCAGAGCTTCGATGGAGGTGCAATGCTGCCGCCAACTAGTTCTTTTGGCCTTGCGTACCGCCATCTTATACCTCGTCAGCATGCTATGATAGTCAGAGAAATCTTTCCTGACTTTTGCATCATTGAAGGCCTGTCGTGTTTCCTGACGTATTTTAGCTAGTTCAGGAGTCTACCATGGTACCTTTTTGCAAAAGGCCTTTTTCTCTGGGCAGTTATCTACCCATGCACCGATGGTGCCCATCTTGATTCTATCAGCTTCAAATTCTATATCTAGTATGGAATTGAGCTTACCTTTAGGGCTCCATAGATTTACTTTTAGGTCCCTCCTGTACGAGTCCCAATTTGTATGTCTTGGGTTTCTCCTTCGTCTAGTTTCGGCTTCTGCCGCCGTCCTAAACCTAAAGCATATATAATTATGGTCAGACAGAGAGATTTCGTCCGATACATGCCAATTCTCGATGTAAGTGCTGGCCTTGTTTGAAGCCAGTGTCAGGTCAATAAATTCAGTTCTCGCCGAGGTCCTGAAAGTAGGTTTATTGCCTGCGTTAAGGATTTGTAAAGAAGAGCTTACCACAAAGTCCAACAAATCCTCCCCTCGTTTGTTGACATCTGAGCTGCCCCAAACGACATGGTGTGCATTCGCATCGCAGCCAAGTATCAGGTCGAGGTTTTCTTGGTTGCCGTAGTCAACCAGTCTTCTGATTAGTGGTGTTACTGGTTCCTTTTGTTCATATGGGAGGTAGGCAGAGGCAAGGATAATTTTCCTTTTCTCTGTGCCCATCCCCACTTGGATCAGAGTTGTTGTGAGATCCCTGTAACAGAAAGTACGTAAGGGCATTGCCTCTATACCGCCCCTGATATAGATGCAAGTCCTCGCGTCATTAGTTGGACAGTCATAGAGCACCATGCCTCCTGTCCCACCTAAGCCTTTTATAGTCCCCTTATACAGATATGGTTCCTGTATCAAGGCAACGTCAAATGTGTTAAGCTTCAGTTGCCGAGCCAGAAGGGCAGTAGCGGCTCTGCAATGATGCAAATTAATTTGTACACACCTTAGTCCCTCCATCTTGGATGATTTGATGGGCCTGTGTCAATATAGGAGGGCCTTAGTTTTGAGGCTCCTCCTCCATCGCCTGGCTCTACTCAGGAGCAATCGGCGACTGAATCCCCAGGGTGTCGAAGTCCCCGAGGATGTCATCCTCGTGGTCTGCCTCTGACGCCCTGGTCCCAATCTCTGCCTCCTACGATGCGCCGTAAGCAGAGATTTCCTCGATGGCCTCCTCACGTCGGTGTAGTCCATCCTCGGAGGGGTCCACCTCTGCTTCCGCAGTGGGTGCCTCTCCCTTATCTTCTTCCAGGAGCTTGAACGAGTACCGTTCAATTCCTCCTGGAAGAGAGTAGCCCGCGGCCTTGATGACCCCAGCGGACACCCCGTCCATGAGGACGATACGACGGATGCCGGTCTGCTCTGTGAGAGTATTCACGACCTTCCAGTCGCTCGTCCTCAAGGCAGGGTTAAGCCGCTGGAGCAGTCGAATGGCCCAGGCAGAGTCCTGCAACGCCAAGTTGCGACTCTTCCATGCCATTTTGACTGGCTTTGGAAGGTCCTTTGCGTCAACAACCTTGAGTTTCAAGGAGCCAAGTTCCACATTGTGGATGGCCCCCCGAAACCAGCTAGCTGCATCAGAGTTGTCGCAGGATACATGAACTGCACCTGCGACAACTCCGGGAGCAACCGTTAAAACAGGCAGAGGATCCGGCGCCACTTCCAGTTTCTCAATTATGAGCTCCTGGATTGGCACCAAGTCCTCCGCCCTCAAGTACTCCTCCGGGTACCTGACTGTGACGACAGCGAGTTTCACAGTCGCCACCGCATCCCTAAAGGATCCGGTTGAGGATGATTGCCCTTGGGTCTTCATCCTCTTGGCCGCCATGTCCCCGCTGTCGCCGCTGAGAGCAGCACGTGGTCTCTTTGATGGGCCCTCCGTAGGAGTCCCCTCTAGAGCCGCCTGCTGTCTCAGCTTTTGGCGCTTCTTTCTGCGCGCCCCAGATCGTCCAACCGGAAGCCAGCCTGGTTCATACCGGCCGCCGGGAGACGACGAGGTGCTGTCTTTGCCGGTCGCGTCCGGGGCCCCAAGGTCCGAGGTCATTCGACCTCCGACACAAGGGTCACGTGTCGCGCCAGTTTTGGCAGCACCTTTGTGCCCGGTGGGCTGGTTTGCAGTTTCGCCCTTAGGTGGTCCCGCAGTAGTGCTGGCCCTCGGCAGTGCCGCAACAGTACCGTCATTTGACAGTCCCACCGCAGCCCCACTTCGAGACGACCCCACTGCAGTCTCGCCTCCGGGCGCTCCTGCTACGAAAAATGCAGTCCCGGCTTGCGCCGGTCCCGCCGTCTGGTGTGCAGTTCCGCCCTTCAACGGTCCCGCAGCAGTGCCGACCCTCGGCAGTGCCGCAGCAGTACCGTCATTTGACAGTCCCGCCGCAGCCCCACCTCGAGACGATCCCACTGCAGTCTCGCCTCTGGACGTTCCTGCTATGGAAAATGCAGTCCCGGCTTGCGCCGGTCCCGCCGTCTGGTGTGCAGTCCCAGCTTTCGCCGGTCCCGCCTTTTGGAGCGCAGTCCCAACTTTCGCCGGTCCTTTCGCCTTGTGGTTTTTTCTTGAAGTTAAATCCATTTAAAAATCCCGATATAAATTTCATCTCTCGACTTTCCCCACCCTCCATGGAGTGCCCAAGTGGCGATGCTACGGTAGCACCAGGGATTAGCCGAGAGATATAGCCCTCCCCCATCAGTTGCTCACGAGACTGCACGACACCAACTCACACCACTACCACTAGCGATGCGAGCGAGCGCCGCCGTCTGCAAGCCCCCAATGGGAGTGAACTCGCCTGGGGGCCGTCTGACCGGACCCCGCAGCCGATTGACCATGGCTCGCTAGGCTACGGCCTCCCGTGTCGGAAGAAATCCGGGCCAAAGTGATGTGTTGTGTGCAGCCTGCTCCACTCAATCACCAGGATCCCCCTCAATACGGGTCCCCGCGCACGGCACAAACACGCGGGAGGTCATTGCTATCCAACATTTTCTTTGTTCAATGGTGGACACCCAGGGGCATGACCTCGCCACCCCTGTGATACGTCGCCCGGTGATTTCAGTTACGTCTATTTCAGAGGGAATTAGACCAATAACAGGGCGGCAACCACGAGAAGGAAAATCACCGCACTTGCCTTGAGGATCTACACGACCGTAGCGCTCTCCCTCAAGACCACGCCACCTTGCCGGCTCTGAAGGAGCCAGGCAAGGTAGGACTGCATCGACAAAGCCAAGCCCTACAGGGCTTGTCGCTGACAGCTCAAAGCGTAAGTTTGCTAACACAGACCAGCCCCTAACATAATGGAAAGTAGAATATCTGCTGCTGCCATCTTATAGCTAGTGTCACAATCTGGCAAAATCATATTTTGGGTTATAGATGAAAAATAAAATTATATTTTTTTGTTTTTTCGATAAAAATCTTTTTATTACGCTTTCATTATCTTGGTATGTATAAATCTATGTAACAGAATCTGTGAACGTGATTTTTACCCCCTTCAAAACGTCGGATTAATTTAACTTCGCACACTTATCAAGGACCGATGACAATGCATTAATTTAAATAGTTTGTCACATTCCTACCAGGATCTTCAAGATTGGCGATTGAACTAAGCATTAAATAATAGTTTATAAAACAAAAAAACCCGCTTTAATAGAACACCAAAAGAGAAATAGAAAATAATTTTCAATAAATTTAAATTAAGAAAAGCATGATAAAAAAAAACAAATGTTTCATTATAAAAAAGCGTGGGGTGGTTTTTAAGATATTTTCAAAATGACTATACTTTTATACCAATATCTGTTAGTAAAATATTATGATAATTGACATCAAACACCCCATAACAATATTTTTTTTAAAGTAAATTTAAATTAGGAATAGTGTGATTAACTCACACTATTCCTAATTTAAATTTACTTCATAGTTTTTAGTTGTTTTTCTATTAAAGCGTGTTTTTTTTTTATTTTTTTAGCTATTATTTATTGAAACAAAATTTTACCTTACCTTGTATTGTCATCCAAACCAAACGTGAACCTATGCAAAATTTCATTTAATCAGTTGAGGAAACTGTTATAAAATTCAGTTGGAAATTCCAACTGAATTTTATAACAGTAGTAGTTGTATGTTGGGGTCAAATATTCCAACTTGGAATATTTGACCCCAACATACACTTACATTGCAAGTTAATAAAAAGCTTGTAAAATCGATACTGTTTATCAACTATCATAATATGTGAGAGTTGCCGGTGTACACTTTCAAATATACACATTTTTTGTTTAAATTCATTATTTAATATTATTAAAAATAGATTTGTAGACATAGCAATTTGGGCGTTTTTATTTGTTATGCAGAATCTATTAATAGTAGAAAAATACTGCTTAGAGAGATATATAGATAATTTTTTGCTGACGAAGATATTAAAGTCTCAAAATCGGTCAAATGTCATATTTATAGTGTCAATCTATATATTGGACAGTGCTGCATATACCCGGTTTCTGCAGAGCAATTAAAAAAGCGTCAAAAATTAAACGTAAGTCAAGTGACACGATCGTTTGTTGTAAATTCGTTGGACCAATCACAACAGCTAACGCGTTTGACAATTTATCCAATACTCGTGTTTTTTTGTTCGATAACCTTTGTTCTAGAAACTGAGCCTTACTATATCGAAAGCCCGGGTTCACACAAAAACGGCTCGTGATTTTTAATGGTCTGTTAATTTCACGATCGACTGACGATGATTTACCGCGGGACCATATCGAGGTAAACACACTCAAATAATTACACATACGAGTAAGTTATGCTGAAAAATGAGCCATTAATTTACTGGGCCGTTGGGTAACTTATTGTAGCTGAATTTATTTTTATTGGTCTACTATAAAATAATTGAGTTTATAGCCCGGTTCCAAATACAACTCTCGAATCAATAACTAGTATTTTTGTGTGTGTTTTATTCTTGATGAATTTTTTACCAATTTACTCATTTAATAGATTTGACAGTACATCGTCGGACGATACAGTAAAAATCTAACTGGGTTTTTCCTGCATCGTTAAGGATATTAGTTTTAAATTAAAATTTATAGACATTTCAGTTTCTGTGACCATAAATACATTCTGTTTCATTTTTTCTTCTTTTTTCATGATACATAATGTTAAATGACACCATTTGATAACTAAGTGAACTTTATCTCAAAGCTCTTTGACCTCCAACCTACACTATAACTGTCCAATAAACTGTAAACTATCCTATGGACACTATCACTATCACAACAATGTTTGTCTTCCGCAACACCGCCACCTGTTTGAACACATCAAAGGCCTCCCAGAAGACGGCACTTGTGGGACACTGCAATTGTTGATTCTGCTAAGCCCGTCTTAGATCAGCCTCGAGGGATGCAGTTAATAGGCAATTTGTATTGTAAAGCTATGATTTGGCTAGTATTACGGAAAGCTAAGATTGGGCAGAGAGAATGGAGTGGACTATGGATTATATTTGTAGTTTCGGCAATTTATTTAAAACAATTTTTTTTTTACGGCGTTAGCGCCTATGGCTTACCGCAGGGAGAGTATATTATTTCGAGATCAACACTCTATAATAGTAATGCTTTATTTCATCCTTGCTATCAGTCTGAAATGTTCTAAATCTGATAAATTTAAATAAACAAGCAACTTTACCTATTACCTTTACTATCTAGACTTCGGGCTGCAGGGAATGTAGCAAAAGCTGTAAATAATTTTATAGTTTTTCTGCGAATTTTAGATATGCAAACACTCCAAATACTCCAAGAACAAAATTAAAATGTCACTTTATTTCGTAGCTGTTAGTAGTTAAAACCAAATGATAAATCTCCTGTGATTGTATTTTTTTTTGCTTAACAAAAATCATTAAGATGGAAAACCAAGCGCACAAAAATGCAAAGCTTCAGAATTTTACAAGCATTTGCAACGAATTTGAAAGTGCGTCGATAATTTGTGAACTGAATCAAAATTATTTTTAAACTATATGCTTTTTAGTACGACATTCTTTAGTATTCTGAATTATAAAATCGCATTTCTGAATTGTTTAGTTTTTATGGGTAGCTATTCAATAATATTGTGCTTGTGTTTATTAGTCGGTTTCCGAATTAGGAATTTGAAGTTAAGAATGTATGAAACCTTAACTTAATTAAGTTAGGCAGGTTTTTAGGCAAAGTTGAGTGTGACAAATTTTCAACTTTAAATTTTATTTCAGAAACAGGCAACGCGTTTCGATTATTATTGATTCTTTCTAAACAAATAATTATATCCTACAAAATCTAACATTTTAAAACTGTCGACAAAATGTTATCACGACGGACTTTTTAAGTCCAGCGCAACGCCACGTTTGACATCAAAAACAAATGAAAAGCATTCTTTGAATTCCGAACGTAAATTAATTCTTTTTAAAGTCACAATATTTGAAACGCGGGTGGCGACGCGGTTGAATGTAAAGTTAGGTGCTCACGGTAAACTTTTGTTGATAAACACTGCTGCATCAACATGTTGGTCTGAGAGTGTAAACAGCGCTTTAGCAAAAACTGATTAATGAGTGCGAACTTGTTTTTGTGAACTGCTTTTAAAAGGAGGAAGTTCTTCAGTTGTATGTGTTTTTCTTCTCTAATCTCGTCCATCATTTTGTATCGAAATAATATTTTAATTTTTGCATACATGTATGATTGCCAAAGCTGGCATATGAAGAAATTCTAGCCATAAATTTTTGTGTAAAAATATTTTGAAACATCCAAGTCTTTTTGGAAAAGTATACAAAAGTAGCGAAAAAATATTGTGTTGATAGTTATTTATTTAAAGAAAACTATAAGTTACTCGAAAAAAACTTGTTTCACAAATAATGTATATGAATCAATAAGACCCTTAACATGTACACGTAGCTCATGCCTTTCTCACAAAAACTATCTATATATCTACTGACACCAGTGGAGTTAATATCCGTAAAATTTTAAAAATAGAAGCTGTTTCCACATTATTTCATAGCTCGTTGTCAACCAGAATTACCATACGCTTGCATATGCATAGGAGCCACGTTTGGCTAGCTCACACCTCGTGAAATGGGAACATAATCGTCCGGCTATTGTTAAATGGGACAGTAGGTTTATGTTTAATTTTTACGCTTCGTTGAGCTTTGCATAATATCGTGAGTGGATCGCGTTTGAGAGTTAATTGTTGCTGAAATGAACCTTGCTGTTATGTTTAGCATTAAGGTTACAAAATATTATGAAGGTATTCGGAACGACTACCTTCATAATATTTTACTTTCTAAAAACGGTAAAGGAAAACATCGTGAGGAAACCGGCATGTCCTAGAACTAAAAATTCGAACACATGTGAAATCCACAACCCGCTCTGGGCCCGCGTGGTGGATTACGGCCCATTTCCTCTCTCACAGGGAGGAGGCCTGTGACCCAGCAGTGAGCATATTAAAAGGTTGCTGATGATGATGATTCGGAACGATGTAAAGTCCCACAACCTCAATTGAAAAGATCCTGTGAGAGACGGGCGTTTGTGTCTGATGGGCAACTGTTCTATGGTTGTCGTCGCTCTGTTGTGTAATTATCATAGATATTATAATAAACAATAATTATGTCCAAATCGCGCGGATCACTTTAACTGCGTCTTTAACCAGTATTAACTGCGAATGCCACAACCCATTTACTGGGTAACACCATATCCTTTAAAAAGACTATCTGGCTTAATATAATTTAATTAACCTAATTTTTTATTACATTTTGACTGTATCGTTAATTCTCGAAATTTGACTGACTCTGGAAGTCTAAATTTACATATATACATAGATAAAGTCAGACACTACAGGACGCCATCTGCTACGATCCTTACACATTCTCTTTGCTATATCTATATTCATAGGTACATCTATTCACACACGCACGCTGGTTATGAGTACTGCGCATCTGGCCTTCTTTTTTTTGTCTGAGTTTGTTCCCAGTTAAGCTCAACAATAAGAGGTTGCATAAAAACCTGCTTACTATCTTGCGAGATGGAAAGCGGCTTTTATGCTCTGATAAAGAAAACCATGTTTTCAACTATCATAGTAGGTAAACAAGAATCTCTGAATACTTCCAGAAATTCAATCAAAAATTTAGTTTTTTGGTTATAATTATTAGCTAACATGAACTACGTCCCTCAACTACGGACAGTGAACGTAGAGACGTCATTAAACGCAGGTTACAAAACGATAGCGCGATTCAGAAAAAGGAACAACGCCATCTATCGAGCGAAGAGGTAAACCTTTCGCTTCAATTCAGTCCTAATTAGCTGGAATTAATTTTAAAGAAAACATCTGAGCTGGGTTAATTTCAGAGAAAAAAAAGGTTTTTATGCTAAGAATTTAGGATAAAAATCTTTTATTGTTTGCTCCGTACCATCTGAATTTATACCTAAAGTGACAAATAAGTAGCAGTTCTAAGAAGAAAGATTTTGTGAACTAAAATCCTTACTATCTAGCTTCAGTCACTATAAAAATCATAACCTTCCTTATTATTACAATTTTATAAAAAAAACAACTATCCACTCATCGATTTTCAATACCTTTCAAACCAATCTGACCTCAATACTAAAATAAACAAAGCAGCTCTTAAAACTGCATTAGAACGGATAGTAATTTTATTCAAGCCAGAGATTAGCATAGATTCGAAGTCTGGACCGACTGGCTCACAGGCACTGTGCTTGCACTAGCGAGCAATTTAGATCAGCATTAATTAGGAACCGATTATCACAGTTCCATATGGATGTAGTATCCATGTACTGTTTTAATTTTTTGCGGTTATATGCTTTTTCTACAATTGGTTTGTTGAACCAATTTTTTTTTTGTTATAAATGGAAAGATCATACATAAGTTTACATACAAAACTATTGTTTGTTTTTTTTTTCGCTTTAATAACAAAGTAATATCAAATTGAAAAGTTTTCTTGAATCCAGAACCGAAAACACTTCGACAGTTCCCGAACACACCCGAGCCCGTGTGATGTCACGACGTTCATTTCTACTCATTGTAGCACATAGATACAGTGTTTTGACATAAAACCGATTCAATCTTCATATTATCGTCAATATATTGATGACAATCAAATATATTGATCAAAAATATTGAACCTTAAATGTTATCGCGCTTGCTTCATACCATTACGTACAAATACTATAAAAAAGCCCCATTATATGTGAATCGCGCAATAGCCAAGTACCTAGCAATCTATACCTACTAAAGTTTTGAGAAATGTTCTATGTCTTTCTAGATTCCAATTAGAATGTGTTAATTATTATGTTATCTTGTTCTAATTTAGTATTAGATTTGTATTAATATCTTACTTTGATCATTACAGACTGAGAAAAGTAATTTTTTACGATAACTTTCGTGCAAAGTTGACATTGTTGTATAATTACGAAAACATGATTTTTTGTTTATGGAGATATATTCATAATTTTGTTTTTAAATGATAGATATAGGCGTAAAATTAATATTTCTGTTTAATTGTGAAAATCGGTCAGTGCATTTATAAGATATTTACTGAAGAATTAGTGTAAAAAAATCTACCAAGTATCATTTTCACGTTTTTGTTCTACAAAGTTTCTTAGTGTTTGTAAATATATAATATAGATATTAATGTTTAATATTATTAAGAGATATGTAAATATTGGGAATTACCGAACATTTTAAGGATTTTGTGCAAAATATAAATAAAAATAAAGGCTGCACAGATTTCGGGTTGTATCATATTTAGTGGTATCTAATGAAGTTTTTTGATATCCAAAGTCAAAGTTTCACGCCAATCGTGTTTGTTTACTTTTTATTTTACACCAATATCACCTACGCATATATGAAAACGATTACGTTATGACAATTCTGTTTCTAAATAAACCTGGTAAACAACAATAACAAACACCGGTCCACTAACACGTAATATTCATTACCACTACTTTATTTATGCTCTAAACTGCCAAATCGTCCATCAGGTGGGTATATTATCGGAAAAAGGCCTGAATAAATTAAATTTGCTGTTATAAATAATATTTTTGCACAAATTTTCGTATATTTTAGTCAATTCACGTGTAGTTGACACTGTAGTACAAAATTCCTTGAACGTTATAACGTCACCAACATGGCGACCAATCGTGGCCCGTTTGTAGTCACGTGGTTCTTTCTAAAATTGTATCGATTTTCAATTGCTTATAATAAATTGAAAAAAAAAATTTAGTGTTTTTTGAAACGTCAATATTATTTATGATATATAAAGTATCGAAATACATAAAAAAATGTTTTTTTTTTTATTTCGACATCCTAATTGTGATAAAAATCTTTATTTTCATTCAGCAGAATGGCTTTGGATGAAACTTGGCACCCGGCTAGTCCTCCATCATGTCCTATATCAGAACACAGGCTAGGTACTTCTTAACACTCCAGCACACGCGCCCCTGCTGTTTGGGACGCCAGTGCTCGCGCGCTCTACATAATGTAGAACTATTTAGTGTAAAGATTGTACAGGGATGATAAAAAGATTTAAATAATCTTCAATATCTTATGCAAATAATCGTTATTAAGAAACTAAAACAACAGTATCAGACTTCTTGAGAATTTTAAGAAAAATCTATTTATTTTTTGGCATCAAACCTTCTAAATGTGATATTTTTTCTGGTGGCGTTATTACAAAAGTAAACTTTATTTATTTTATTATCATAGGCTCGCGCTTGGCCACTATCTCCGAGAAAAATGTCACGCGAGTGCACGCGCGTTCTACTATTGTAGAATTTTAGGTTTGATGCGAATTTTCGGTCGCTGCAAGGTCACTAATAGTCATCACCAATTAGTAATAGAGAAATACTAACAGTGTGTACATAAAGTGGACCATTTGACGTTCACATAGCGAGTGCATTCTGGTTTACATTGAGGGAAGACATACACCAGCAGGAGGGAAAGGAAAGGTCAAAGAGTATGAAAAATCGACCAATCACATGCGAGATGAAACATGCGATGTGGATTTCCGTCTATGTGATTGGTCGATTTGTCATAGTCTTTGCCCTTTCCTTTCATTACGCAATAAGGCTGCAGGAGTGGTCGGTAAACAGGCCAGCTTAAGGAAAGGATTTCCGCTAAATGATAATGATGATGAAAAGAAAATTAGAGAGCTTATGAACAGAATATGCCAAAACCGACGCAATCCACATTGCTAAAATTCCTCAAACGCACGCCAACTTTGACCAATAATCTATTCCAACATGAAATATTAAGCGCTAAATAAATTTCAAAGCACTCTAGCTTGTTTGCATAGTCCAATATTTGGCATTTGCCATAAATGTGTCCATGTAAGGCCGCAAATCGCGTGCGGTTTTGGCATCGGCTACCAACTCATAACAGGGTACTTACAAAACTGATGCTCAGCATTAAACACTTTATTGGCACTTGGTTTGCAGTATAGCTGGATTTTGTAGGCGGTTTGGCTAATTCCATGGCATTGTGATTTCAAGACCAATAAAATTACGGGTAAGTTCTAATGCTTTGCTCCAGTGAACGCTTTTGAATTGGCTACTCGTTCATAATTATAAAAGTACGGTTGACAATCTTATTACGCACCTATTTGCACCTTTGATTACTTGACTAGGTAAAAATTACGAACTCCTTGTGCTAACAACCTGACAGGAAACATCGATAATCATAAAACTCAAATTGAAAATTTTAATTCTGTCTCAATTTTGACTGATATTTTTTTAAACTTTATACACAAGTAAAAACACCGTACAATTTCGGACTTAATGCCTTAAGCATTTTCTACCAGTCGTGATTACATTGTACAATGTTGATTTTACCATGTAAACAGAAGATTTGGCAATCGTAACCGGCCAGCAAAGCTTTGAGCCTCGTGAAATCAGTCGTCGGGAACTAACTAAACATTCGCCCTAGGCTAGATTTTAAGCCTTCCGCATTTTAATTTGTCAAAATATTAAGTTGTGTAACCGAAATGGTAGCCTTTTCGTCGGTTGTTAAAAACGAAATGTTTTGGTTAGTATTCTTTTGAATGACGTAACAGCACACCCTTATTCTCTGCCGGTTTCACTAGTGTTGTTGTAATCTGCTTCTGAACAATGTCATATAGGCAAATCCACAAGTTGGCCGACCCAGGAATACAACCCAGGACCAGTAACTATTGCGACCACTAGAATTGCTAAAATTGAATTTGTGACAGACGAACTTGTACTTATAATTAATTGGCTATGTGTTATGGGCTGTAAGTAGTCATGAATTTGGATATCTTTTACCATGATCCTACCTACATCAAAATCGCAGATACTATATTTCGACAAACTGCTTTTTTCTTTTTACCCGACTGCAAGGAAAGGGTTATGTTTTTCACGCGTATCTTGTATGTATGTTTGTTTGTATGTATGTAATATTCTTTATTACCTTTTATCTTTTAAACCGCTAGACGGATTTAAATTTAGATACGTATTGACTGCCCAAGTATTCTAAGACGGGTGAAGATTAAAAAAAACACATCGCGAATTTTGGGCGCCATATTGTTCGGATCCTAATTATTTTCTTTATTCCAAACCCTTCGAGTGGGGTATCAATATGAAGGGTTTTAAGAGCGGATATTAAAAATATATACCACTTATATTTTTAAAATACCTAATTCGAAAAAAGAAAGGCAGGTAACTAATAAGTTGTAAATAAAAAAAGGTTAACTTAAAATAAAAAAACCCGACTGCTTAAGAAGGGACCTAAAAAGTTATAAACAGGAATAAATCATGGTGTGCAGTCGGAGGATACCTGGAGGATACATATTCGCGAGCTAGCTGACCCCCTGATCCTCCGATTGCACAGCATGATTTTTCTTTTTATTTATCAAATTTATTTTAAGTTGGTCCCGTCGTGAAAGTTTTTCATATCATAATATTATTACTCTCACCACCATTTTACACATTAACATTTAAAATAATAAAAATTTCAGCCTGTATTCTCAGAAATACACGTCCTTGGTTTTTATTTCTAGGTCAGAAACACATGGCCTCGTCAGTTTCTAAGGACAGCTAATTCGAAACCTAAATTCATTTCACCGCTGAAGCTCTATTCCTAACAAGGCGACTAAGTACTCACACATTAGTTTAACACCCTAACTTTGGGTGTCCGAGTTCCGAGTAGTCTCTCGAACTGCATCACTTCTAAACGGACCTAACCACCATTATTGGTTATTTAGAACTTGTTAAAAGGAAGGTTGATGTGGCGACACTTGGCTGAAACCTATGCCGAGCAGTGGACGTCTTTCGACTGATATGATGATGATGAAAGGTAGGATTTGATTTTAGTATCGTGACTTAAACAAAGACTTCTAAAAACATCCTACAGTTCATTCTTGTTAGTGAATTCGAAAGTTGATCATGCTTACTTTTGGCAGAATCTTCGCCTACGTGAAGCTGCAATGATCCCTCAAGAACGTGCCCACCAGGATAAAAAGTATCCTTTACCTTAATTCAAGACATGAAAAAACAAGCGCACTGCGCTCCGCAGATCCTCAGATAACTCAATCACAACCTCACAAAAGAGTGCCACAATTATTGAATGGATGTCAAATTCTATTTCACATTTCACAGAATATCAACTACTTATGCTTTTATATGGATAGAAGGTATTATCCATCTTTTTTTATAAATTTTCCATTAATATTGTTTTCTCTCTTTTTTATTGTTGTTTAGTCTAAGTTATTTTCTTTTTTTAACCGACTTCGCAAAAAGGAGGAGGTTTTCAATTCGGCTGTATTTTTTTAATTTTTTTTTTATGTGTGTTACCTTAGAACTTTGTACTGGGTGGACCGATTTTGATGAATCTTTTTTTCATTTGAAAGCTGGCCCATTTAAATTTCAATTTAAATATCTGATGAAGAATTTCGGAGATATACATCAGAACTCTTCAATAAATGACGGCAAATCATTCGGGATAGCTGCAATCGGATGTCTGTTTATTGTTTACATCATTTCATAACATAACATCACTTTAGCACGCTCTAAAGGGGTACGCAGGTGTGAACAGTTCACCCTGTTATACTCTAATTCCTCCGTTTTTGTTTAAGTTGCATGTTTCTGGGTTAATCTATTCTGGCTTCACTTTGGAGAAATGGTCCATTAAGTACCACAACTAAAAAGTGAAAAATAAAAAACTTTTTAACAAAAATACAACCGACTTCAAAATAAAAACACTACAAAGTGAAAAATAACTTCAATTTCGGAAGTCGGTGTCAAAAACAAAGAAACCAAAACAAGAACACCGACTTCCGAAATTGAAGTTATTTTTCACTTTGTAGTGTTTTTATTTTGAAGTCGGTTGTATTTTTGTTAAAAAGTTTTTTTTAATGTTTAAGTTGTGTGCTCTAGTGGCTTGTGTCAAATAAATGTGTTTTCTTTCTTTCTTTATTTTGGCATACATACAGGTCCACAATATCTTAGCCTGTTGTTACTATGTCGTGTTCCATTCACACATAGCGTCGCACTAAGGCGGTTTGCAGACACAATCAGGAATGTGATGGATAGCAATGCCAAATTACAACGTTCGGATAGTTCCACTCACATAGCACTTCGACTAGCGCAGGAAGACAGAGGTTCTAAAGTACTACCTAACAGTCATAATTAAAGAAAACTTTGTAACCCTATGATTAGGTATGTTACCCTATGGTTAAAAACGGTGTGTGAAACAGAAAAATAAACAGAACGTGCCATCTAGAAGCATAAGAAAATAGAGATTCTAAGCGACTAACAGTCTCAAAAAAACTTTTAACCATATGATTAGGTTAAACACTTTGTATGACATATTGAACTCAAATCTAAAGAAAATTAACAGCAACAGAGATTTGTTTTATTTTTCTTCTTCTGCCTGCCCTTATCCCACGTTACTTGGGGTCGGCGCAACACGTTTTCTTCTTCCATACCGTCGTGTCCCCCGTCACTCTATCACTTACCTACTCTCTTTTCTTTCATATCACTCCTCACACAGTCCATCCATCTTTTCTTTGACCTTCCCCTCCCTCTCCATCCATCCACATTTACATTGAAAACTCTTTTAGTAACATGTTCTTCATTCCTCCTCATCACATGACCATACCAGGACAAACGGTTTCATTTCAACTTTTCTGTCACTGGCACCACTTCCAAACTTCTTCTAATTTACTTATTTCTCACTTTATCCATTTTCGTCACTTCGCTAATCCATCTCAACATTCTCATCTCTGCTCATGCAATATCTTTTCATCCAACTTTTTCACAGACCAATATTCTGATCCATACAGTATGACAGGACAACCACGGACTTGTAGATTTGTTTTATTCTCTTTCTTCTTTTAGATAGGATTTTTATAATTAAGGAACATAGTGTTTATGACAGTTGAATTTAGAACATTGACTCGAACAAAAAATGTTTTTAATGTAGAAGAGAAAAAGTACTATTAATCCCAGCCAGTGAAACAATCCTCTCTGAATAGTTACGAAAGAATTGGTTTACTTTTATTGTAATTATAAATATCATAAATAAATAAAACCTTATAATTTATTTGGGTAGCAATTTGTTTGTTTCGATAAATTGAGAGCATTCATTACTCTTTATTGAAATTACAGAGAAAAAGTAAAATTGATAGGATAGATCATCTAATCCATCTAATATAAATATTGGTTTGTTTAATACTATTTCCAATACAAATATTGTAATTGAATAATAGTTATGCATACGTACTGATAATTTAATAAAAAATCAACCATATTGGTACACATAGATGAGTAGGTAAAATTCGAACCTTTGCATCAAAAGTTTTCAGACGCATGATAGATAATGACACTGACCAACGAGCCCATTCTGTATTACAAATAGATTCAATATCACCCAAAGTAAAATTGTAACTATATTTGCGAATAGTATTTTTCTTTTTTGGTTTTTAATCAATTTGTTAACATGACCTACTTACTATTAACAACCAAGGTTTAATTAGAATGAACAAAAGTATTATTTCTTTATTTAATTATCCAAAGAGGGAACATCTTTTGTATGTATAAAGGATATAGGAATTATGGTCCATTTACGAAAGTTCTATGCTGGAAAATGCACTATTCCCAAAGCATATACTACAATAAATTAACGGGGACAGCGTACGGTGACAAGGGGAAGTAATTTTAATTATTTTATTAAATTCCCTTTGCCCCCATTACCGGGGACATGACCTACGGGGACATAGCCTACGGGGACAACTGGCATACACACGGTTTGCTCGCACTGAAACGCCTTGCAGCAATTACACCAATGAAGCACAAACTTATAAATATTACCTATAAGTCCTGGGGGGTGACCATAAGCTCTTAGATCAAGGTTATTTTCAGTGTGCGTAACGGACATATGTATATTTATTATTATTTATTCATATACTTAATTGTAGGTACACCAGGTTAAAACAAAGAAAAGGAAACTTAAAACTAAAATTCATATAACGGTTGGCCTTACCGCATACCGCGATCTCTTCCAGGCAACCATGACATACATGTTCTTGTATATGACTTGTTTACATCTGTCCCCTTTTCACAGTCAAACCATGATAGTATTGCCACGTCACGTGAAGGGACCTGCCCCTGTACCACAGGGGCAGGTCTCTCCACGTTGTCTCTTCACGTGAACAGTCGACGAGCTTTGTGCTAATTTCTCGAAAAACTCATTAGTTTCATCGAGATGTTTCAACCCCAAACGGCTCAAACGTAAGAATTGAATAATATTTTTATTTTTTTGACCTGGCTTTTAAGCTCACCTTGCGTTGTCATCCAAACCAAACGTATATGCAAAATTTCATCTTAATTGGTTGAAGATAACTGCTTTAAAATTCAGTTGCAAGATTTGACCCGAACATCATACCTTCCAAGTTAATAAAAAGCTTGTAAAAAGTGTTTTTTTTACTTGCCCGGATTTTAACCCACGACCTCAAGTACGAGAGGTGAGGTCCATAGCCACTGGACCACCCATTGTTGCGAACTCCCTAATTTCATCATGATTTTATACTCTAGCTCTGATCGGGCGAAAATAGAGAATTCGACGTTTTCTAAAAATTAAACCTAGCTAGATCAATTTATCGCTCCTGAAACCCCTGCATACTAAATTTCATGAAAATCGTTGGAGCCTGTATATATATATATATATATATGTATACAAGAATTGCTCGTTTAAAGGTATTAGATATTATTGTTAGAATAATTTCAATATTTATTCATGTTTTCTATTTCTAAACTTTCATTCATAAAAGCATAGTGGTTAGCAAATCTCACCACTTTTTGTAGCGGTCAGCTCACCCAAATCCAATGTTAAAAGTTTCACCACACTGTGTTTACAACTTTTTGCCTCTCCACTGCTCAAATCTTTACAAAAAAAAGCCTTAATTCAAGAATATTACTATCTACTAACAACTACAAAAAGGAGTGGAGAAAAATAGCAATGGACCGAAACAGTAAGAAGGGCATTAGTCGAGGCTTATATCAAAAGACAACCTGATTTGGTAGCTGATAGTTAGTTATTAAACCTTGTTAGATATTTATTAAGGTTAGGATGTATAATTATTATAGACTAGTCAACAAGGAACCCTTATAGTTTCGCCATATCCGTCTGTCCCTCCGTCCGTCTGCAGCTTAGAGACTCTTAGTACCAGAAAGCCTTGGCCTGGATACACAAAGTGGTTACATAAAATCATGAAAAAATAGTACACGTAAACTCTGGATTTTTTCTCGTCTATCTCATGGTGTGGGGTATCGTTGGATAGGCCATTCAATAATGTATTACGGGTTTGTGAAAACAATTTTTCGATTCAGGGATCCGTTGGCGTAAACTTAAGCTTTAAATTGCAATTTTTTGTTAGAGTCGAGTTTCTCCTGCCAGCTAAATAGTTGCTATGCGATATGTGAAAAATTCACGGCAGTAGCATATAAAACGAAATTAAAAGGAAAACTATCACAGATAATTAAGTTTTACGAGTAATCAGCAACGAAACCCTATTAATGCGCGTGGCCCGACATGCAATGGGCTGTTTTTTTTTTCAATTTAGGAAAAGATATGTTAACAGGTTACAGCAAATAAAATAGTACATTATGGTACAAGTGTGTAATGTTGGTGATTACTGCTGAGGCGCCATTGAGACCCGAGCCGTTAGGTGAGGGTTTAAGAGAGCCGAGGACGGTAATCATCAATACACACGTGTATCATACGACGTTTTTCAACACACTTGTGATGAAAATAATACTAAAAAAATCATTTCCAACAGTGAAAACGTGTTGCGAAAAATGTTTCGCAATGGCGGGCAAAATTAATCACTTTGCCTATGCGCGCGCATCTAAAAATGGCGATCGGCCATAGACTAAAAATAATGAGTTTTCTTTTTTTTTGGCTTTTTGCGGATAGCGTTTTAGCCAAGTACAAAATGGGGAATTTTAAGTTTTCTTTATTACAGACAAATACAATATTTATATTTGAGTGAAAGTTTTATTTATTAAACACGTACAAGTTGAAATTATCTATTTAAATACGAAGTTGCATGAAATGTGTTACATTTGTACTATTGAGCACGATCTTTTTTGTATCGAAACTTTTTTAAGAACAAAGCAACTCAACCAATAAATTAAAAAAAAAACTCTATAACTCACTTGTGTGCAATGAAAAAGTCACAGTTTGATAACAGGTGTCATTATGTGCCTAATTGCGGTGAAATTAGAGCCACTTTATGAGCAAGTGTGTTGAAAACTATTTTATATTATTTTTTATATTTCCACCACCCAAATCTTCACAAGTATAAACCTTAATTAAAGAAGATTACTCACAAAGTCACGCTTCCAAATCCCTCGCCATCACATTTCAATGAATAATGGCTGGCGACATAATATGCATAATGATGTAAAAACGTTGGGTTTTTTTCTTAAAACATAATTAATAATGTCGACTGACAAGTATCTCTGGTCAAAATGTTCGGGCTCTGAGCGATTCATCTTCGACTTGGAGCTAAGAAATAAAAGGGATATGAATTAAATATAATTATTGTATTGCCTGCGTGGTTTTTACCAGCTTTAAAAAAGTAGGTAATCAATTCGACACGTATGTATGTAATATTGTTGGAATTGCTTTAGTTTGTATGTGTATGTAAGTTTGTCCGCGCATATATCCGAAACATCTTGATCATTCTTTTTTAGGGTTCTGTACCCAAAAGGTAAAAACGGGATCCTATTACTAAGACTCCGCGGTCCGTCTGTCTGTCTGTCTGTCTGTCACCAGGCTGTATTTCAAGAACTGTGATAGCTTACCGATTGCAATTTTTACAGATGATGTATTTTTATTGCCGCTATAACAACAAATACTATAAACAGAATACAATAAATATTTAAGTAGGGCAGCCATACAACAAAGGTGATATTTTTGCCGTTTTTGCGATTATGGTACAGTCCAACTCGCACTTGGCCGGTTTTTTTTTCATTTGGAAGTTCTTAGTAATAGTTCGTGGCCCAATATTTTCGCTATTGTAGTAAATTGACTGACGCCCTAGAAGGACATGGCTAACACAGACCTGATTGGTAATGATCTTCAGAAAGGCCAGGTGTTTCCCTAATTGTGTAACTTCAAATAATGGCACACGCGTGCTTTGCTTGTATTCATTGCTTCGTATGTTCCAAAATCCGTCTGTACTCATCATCATCTGCCTAGCCTTTTCCCAACTATGTTGGGGTCGGCTTCCAGTCTAACCGGATTCAGCTGAGTACCAGTGTTTTACATGGAGCGACTGCCTATCTGACCTCCACAACCCAGTAACTGGGTAACACGGTACCTCTTGGCTAGACTGGTGTCAGATCTCAAGCTTCTGACTACTCGTAACGACTGTCAAAGATCTTCAAATGCCAGCCGGGACCAACGGCTTAACGTGCTTTCCGAGGCACGGAGGAAACTCGGTATGTTGAAATGGTCACCCATCCACGGCCCGACCTCGTCAAGCGTTGCTTAACCTTGAAGATCGACCCGTGCGGCTGTTATTATTTAAATCCGTCTGTACTCTACAGCGTAAAACGACAACAACAACTAAGAGCTCGTCTCTCGTGTTTGAGGTCGTGGGTTCAAATCCGGGTAAGTACCAATGTGTCTGTTTCAAATTCATATACTTTCTAAATTTTGTCTTAGACATCACAGGCAACGGTGAAAGAAAACATCGTGAGGAAATCTGTAATGTATCTGTCTGTTCCCAGAGGCGGCTTAATTAACTCTGACACCAGAAGTGGCCACATCCTCACACGAAAAAGATGAAAGAAGAAGCGTTAAACACGCAATGAATACTGATGAGTTTTCAAAACGTATTTGTGTATTGCAATTGAAAACAACATTGCTGGTGAAATGAGGTAACTTCTACATTATTAGCTAGAGTTGAATATTTATTCGTCACATAATGTGGTCATATGTCTGCCTTCATTTCCGGGAAATTTATTCATATGTTAAATTTATCATTCCAAATGTTCATGATATAATCTGATTGGTTTGTTTTTTTTTTATTTTTTTTATTTGAGATGGGTTTGCTCTTGACTCTAGTCTAAGTCATAGGTGACAGAGACAGAGTCGACGATGGAGTGAGCTTACCCAGAAGAAGCCTGTTTACTCTAACTTTGAAGAGATTCGTGTTGAATGCGTTCGGAAACACAGACGCAGGTAGTGAGTTCCATTCATTCGCTGTGCGCATTATGAAGGAAGTTTGGAAGCGCTTGGTGCGAATTGGTGGAATGGCAACAATGTAAGGATGGTAACCTGCAGTGCGTCTAAAAAGAAGTTGAAGTGCTTCATAGAATCGCTAACACCAGCGTAGCCTTACATTAATACATATAATAAATCTAAAGAAAAGTCGTTTTTATACATCGAAAATAATTCCAAAAAAATAGCCAGGGTATTAAAGGAGACCCAACAGAACCCATTTCCAGCATCTTTGGTATTTTTGTCTGTTTGTCTGATTCTCTGTTTATCTGTATGTCTGTTTAATTGTGCACGCATCACTTAAAATGTACGAAACCAATGTAAATAACTTTTATACATAAATATTGTGCGAACTTGAAGTATTACTTAGTTTTTGTTTCATCGTAATCGGTTCAATCTATCAAAAGTTAGATGAATTTAAAGTGTTCCAGAAGTAAAATATCGCAACATACGCAATTCAGATACTCGGACTATTGAACTCCATTTTCGATAGATGGCGTTATGCATTACGCGTCATTTTCTGAATGGCGGTGTTAAGATTTACCTCGAAAGAAAGAATTAAAAAAAATGGTAGGTAGTTAGGGTCCCTAACAATGCCCGCCGCGCCTGGGTGGTCGAATCAACGATATATCTTCTAGGGCTATTTCAAGCGTGGCTAGAGTAAAAATTATAATTCGGGAGCCAGGACCTAATGCACGAGACCAAAAAAATACGTTTTATGATATTTTAGGTCTCTAATCATACTTCTAATGTCAATAATGGCGTTGACTTGCGTGCAATGTGGTCCATAATTTCGCTGCCGTTATTGCCCGTCTGAATAGCCTAATGATAAACGTGATGGCGTACTACATTTAAGGTTGCGACTACGAGTCCCAGCTAAGGATAGGTATTTTTAACCGACTTTCCAAAAAGGAGGAAAAAGACAAAGGGTTTTTGTTCCCCGTTTTCTCCGTCAATTGTGGACCGATGTTGATGTTTTTTTATTTGAATGAGTATGTTCCTAAATTGGTCCCATTTTAATTTGGTGAAGATCTGATGAAGAACTTGGGAGATAATTATACAATAGCACTCTTTAATAAATGACGGCAAATCTCTCGGGATTGCTGCAATCGCATGTATGTTTATTGTTTATAACGCCAGTACGCTCTAAAGGAGTACGCAGATGTGTACAGTTCACTTTGGTCAGTTATGTTCAAGTTTCATGATATTCGTGTAATATATTTGGCATTATAGGTACCTTACTCAAGAACTTGCCTATTAGGTACAACTAAAAAGTGAAAATAAAAGGTCAAAAAAATTCTACCGACTTTCAAATAAAAACACTACAAAGTGAAAACGTCCATAACGAAAAATATTGGTACCAACCAAAGACACCGACTTCCAAAAAGAAAGTAATTTTTCACTTTGTCTTGTTTTAATTTGGAAATTCGGTAGTATTTTTTTGAAAAACCGGTGTTCTGGAGTGCTACTAAAGGGCGCGCAGCAAATCTATCCATACTTCAAAATTCTCCAGCATCAAAATTTTCTGCTAACTGAAAACAGCCTTATTTATAAAAAAAACTTTTCAAATCAAATTAAATTCGAATTTGATTTGATTTGAAGAGTTTTTTTCAAATTAATCAAATCAGCTTGAGACTGGAAAAGACTTTTCACCAAGTTTTAAAGCATTTTGAAGGTCGGAATCAAAAAAATTGCGATGAATACATGTTGCGTGTTTACTGTTGGTTCATTATACGAGAAATCGGTTCACAAAACTATAAAAAAGACAAAAATCCACCATCATTATAATAAAGAATTAAATAGAAGTTTTTTAAAATTAAATTAAGTGAATTCGGCAAGGCAAAAGGTTTGACCGTTTGACCCCATGAAATAATATGACAAATACCCTTTAAATAATTAGGTATTGCCAAAAAATATTGGATTCTTTCGAAAAGTATCTAAGTATCTTCACTAATGCTAGCTTCCGATATTTTTTGGCAATAGGTACCTAATTATTTAAAGAGAATTTTCATACGCTTTTATGGGGTCAAACCCTTTGCCTTGCCGAATTCACTTACGCAACTGGGGTGCTGTTCTTTTATCTGTATTTATTCATCTCTCTCTTAAGTGTTTTATGTGAGAACATAAATAACTCAATAGGCATATCCCCACTTCTACACTCCATGGCCGTCGTAATATGATTCATAATGTTACAGATAATTCTCTTTAAGATATCCCAGTTTCCCTCGGGACGGCAAATTATTTTCGCCGCAGTTACTAATAATGCTTAGTTTGCTTTATTTATTAAGTAAGTACAGTATTTAGTAAGATTTCCTTGTTAAATTAGTGGGCTTATAATATGATCTATATTTTTTTGCTAGGCGTTGCTGGCGACCTCGTAGTCGTAGATATACCACTTTTTCTGTGTTGATGGATGGGCAAATTGGTAATTTGTATGTTTCTGTGTATATCCTTTGTTTTTTATCAATGTATCAATCAACTAAGATTATATCACTTAGTATATTGATGTTATTAAGACCAAAACATATTAATTTCTTTATGGATGGACCTTCAAAGCGTCTTCTTTGATTGATAGAATATATTCAGAAAGGCAGCCGTATATCATGGAGAATGAGACAAGGATGTGTCTTTAAAAGATACGCTATACTTCCTCATACGGGTCACGCCTATTGCCATCAACTGGGCATCTTTAGTGTAGACAAAACTCAAACTGGTTAATTTATATTATATTCATAATAATACTGTATTTTTTTTTAAGAATAAGTGCGAAGTTGTCCGTTCTTCTCCATAACAAGCTACTTTTCCGAATGGATGGTAGAATTAATTATTATTAACTTAAGGCTTATATTTTTGACGTTCAAAAGTGCCGCTTAATGTACTAGTTAAAATAAATAAAAAATGACTTTTGTCACCAATCGTGATACTAGGTTGTTTCTGAGAAATTTCAAATAAAAAACCTATAACACTTTATCCAACCCAGAATTAAAAGCCAGGACCTCATGAACAGTAACTCTTGCGACAATTAATTAAACAAGGCAGCTTCAGTTCAAGTAACCCATATTTTATTATACTTCACCAAAACTATAAAATTAGATAAGATAAGTTAAGATAAGATTAGATATATTTATTTTGTAAAACATGAGTACAGTATGAAGGTCTTATATAAATATGAGGTGGCTACATGTTTTGCCATTTATGGCGTACAAAATTTGTTGTACTAGACAAACAATACAAAAAAATACAATTGAAAAATTTAAATTAAATTGAAATTACAATGTCAAAATTTAAATTCAATAAAAAATCACTATGTCCAAATTCAAATTAAATTACAATTTCAAAACCCAAACTAAATAAAAAATCATTATGTCAAAATTTAAATTCAATAAAAAATCACTTTCAAATTGAACTTACAATGTCAAAACCTATATTAAATAAAAATTCGCTGTCACAATTTAAATTCAATTAAAAATAACTATTTCACAATTTAAATATAATAAAAAAATCACTATGTCCAATTTTTTATTTCATTTGAGTAAATACAAACAGAAAAAATAATCACATTTAGAATTCTATACAAGCGAAATATCGATTAGTTGAAGCGTACTTATTGTTCAATTAATCAAGGGTTGGGTTCACCAAAGTTAAATTAATTAAGCCCTTACTTTTGTTTTCTAGAATTAGTTATTAAAGTTAAAGGTTAAAACTATATCAATAATTAACCCGAAACTATAGGAAAAGTAAGAAAGCGTACTATACCACCGCACTATTCCCAAGCCACTGCAACTCCTGAAAGCCAGAATCAACAGTGGCGACCACCAGAAAAACGCCGAGGCAATGAAGCTCGACGAAGTCCCGCAGAATGAATTTAACTGTCTTGGATCCCGCATCGAATTAAACAGAAAAGAATAAAGAAGGAGTAGGAAAACAAAACCATAATTTCCACTAGCATACAATACCAGTGGCCGTTCCTTAAAGCCTATAAAACAACGAGAAAGCTGCAGTGCTTCTGGGTGGAGTTAGGCTCGCTATGTTTACCACGCACCCAACGGACCGAATAGGAATCTTAGTATGGATAATGTAGTCTACGATCAATCAATTAGTCTTTGCCCAACTATGTTGTGGTCGGCTTCCAGTCAAACAAGATGCAGTTGAATACCAGTAATTTACTTGGAGTGACTGCCTAAAGGCCGGTACCGATCTGGTGGTAAAGCTGAGTGGTGCCGATCCATGCGTAATGCTCTTGAACGGGCGCCATCAGTTGGGATGACTAACTTAGCTGCCTCGGCCTCTTGTTGTATTTTTTTAATTTTTTGGTTACTTTAGACTTTACGTGCACATCTTTTTACATCGTTCTCACATATAATGTATTTTTTCAACTGAAAAAGAATGATGTAACGAAATACTTGTAACTAAAACTGATGTAAAAGAGTGTTCGCGGCGTTTCTTCCAAATTCTTCTCCATTGAGAGCTACTGACGCTTGCGAATTTGCAATTAGATTCATCTTCTTTTTTGTGTTGTTTGACAATTCAAAAGTAACTCTAAGGTTTATTTAAAATAAACTATTAGATTTTTTGATTTTGTCAAATAACTTTTTGTCAAATTGCCAAATAAAATCACCCACAGCTTCACGTGCTTCCCGAGGCACGGAGGAGGCTTAGTATTAACGGTCCCAGTAAATGTAAAACCAAAAATCCTCAATCAACTCAAAATATTTAAATTAACTAACCTAGAAAACGGAAATTCGATAGAAATTCTTTGGAAACAACGTCGGCGGTAAATATTTACTTAACCATGTTACTGGGGCTTGGTTGGAAGCGGAACAAACCTAATATTATAAAATTTGTTTTTTACCGCGGCTGTGCTCTTGTGGCCTATTCTACAGAAACGTTGAACTATCTAAGCTAAACAATATCGCACTCGTCTATAGTGTGCAAATTTATCTGACTAAAATGATATTTTACTTACAAACATATTAAATCAAACAAACAACCAATCAACATCAAAGTTGTTTGTTTCAAAATACGTTTCATACATTAAAAGTTAGTGCATTTGTGCAAAAACAGTCCCGCAACAATTCTTTGCGCCATTACTTTCCCCACTCAAAAGAATAGTTTCAAAATAAATCTTCTGTAAAATATGTCTTTATGCACCCCAAGGTGCTTTCAACTGGAGCATGAGCCGCGACGTCCACCTGAAGTTTTAAGTCCATTAATAAGAACTTTAAATACTGGAGAACTAACACAGAATAGATGAGAACAGAAGGTCAGCTCACTCGGCTTCTTATAACGAGTGAAAACACGTGTACGCACACACAAACGCGTACATAAGCAGATCTCAAACTGACTGTAGCAGGGCTTATTCTAGCAGTACCTACCTTGTTGCCTATTGGGTTAGTTCTGTTGTGTCTCTTGCTTGACTCCTCCGCTAATATTTTCTGATTAATTTCGTTATGGAATTCAAGACAGTTCAATCGTTCCTCCGCACCTCTTCGAGTTTAATTCCTTCGGCGTTTTTCTAGTGGTCGCAACTGATGATCCTGGCTTTCAGTTGTAACTGGTTGGGAATAGTGTGGCGAGTTTGTCCAAATATTTGTTTCATATCTACTGCGGGTTTTATACTGACTCGATCGCCTTAACGTTAACTTATCAAGTCGTGTGGATATGTTTCATTGTACTGTCACGGGACTGCGCTTATCCAGTTCCAATGCAAATTGACGGTTACGTTGTCGAGATCGAGTAAATAGAAAGCTCACTTTAGAGCCATTTTGAGCGCTTGCACTCACAAAATGTGAAGCGTGTCTTTGTGTGCGTGCATTTTCACTTTTTGTTTACTGACCTTCTGTCTCCATCTATTCTGTGAATGTAGTTTGTAAACTGGAACAAAGCCATCATTAATCGGGCCACTGTTCTCCTGCCATTCCTATTTCCGACAGCAGAATTGTTTTTGAAATATTGTTCGACGAATCGCGGGGAATAGGTAATTTTGTTTTTAGTAATTACGATTTATCAAATGTCTGATAAGGCGTGGGCCCTTCTTAATTAACTTATTAAAATTACGAATCTGATTTGAGAGTCCTTGGGGTATTTGTTTAAATTGGATGGACCCGGTCTGATCTTCTTTTTCGCAGCTGTGATTTGAATACTTAGTTTTGTTATGAACGATAAAAACGTGGAACATATTTCAGGATTTCTAAGGAAGATACAGGTACAATGTTATTAGTATGGAAAGACAAAACAATACAGATTGAATTAAGACAGATTAATCTAACTAGTCTAGAGAGTTCCACAGCCAGGCAATGGCCTCTTTTCCACGCAATTCTGTCTTGCTAGAGTGGGCCAGTCAGCCGGTAAGAGTCGAGCTCCATCTTCACCTTGGTCTACCACAATGTGTGTTCAGACTAAAATAATAATATTAGAGACATAAAGATCCAAAGATTACTAGCAGTTGGCAGCATTGAAAGCTATTATTAGAAATATTCGTTATTTATTATTGGTCTCATATAAGGTTCTTTCTTTTTAATTTTCATTTATTTATTTTTATTTGTTTCTTGTCTGTACCTCATAAGTGAATCACAAATAAATAAATATTTTCCTTCTTTCATTTTTCAAGCATATTTTACAAATATTTGGCTTTCAACTTATCAAATCCCTCACATCCCGTCAACGTCAACGTCATTCCTCCTGTCCCACTCCCATGAAACTTAATTCAATGTTCAGAATACAGATTGTCAACATTCCAAAAGTTGTGACGTAAAACCGATTACGGGACGTTATACCTTTGGGCGGTAAACAAATTACAACGTTGGACGGATTTGAAGCAAACAGGACCAGCTATGAAAACCAGATTAATTTTGTTACCTCTAACGCCGGAAAATTGAATTTCATGGGCAATGAACAGCCAATCTCTGAATGAACACCCTTTCCATGGATAAAAATATTCGTAGAACACTGAAAACATAAGTTCGTATTGTCATGTAACGCCTGTCTGTGGAGATCTTTGCAGTCACCCCTCCTTCCTTATTTCACATATTGCATTAATTTTATCAGCCCGTTGTCATGACGCTAAATTACAAAAAAAAACTTTTACATGGGTTGTACATAAGAAAACATGACGTTGACATCAGTGATTTCAGATGCCACAGTGGCTTGAATAAAATCACCTGAAAGAATGATCTTGAAAGCTAACAAGTTTCAGCAAGTTCGACACTTGACTACAATAGAAAAACAACACTACCAATATCTCCCACTATATCAATAACATCCAACTTCAAATGTATCCGACATTCGACCGAACAAGTATATTAGAAACGAATTAATTGCCCAGTCCACCGACCAGCACGGATGTGACAGATCCGACCTACCCACATGATTTACGTCCGATATTATTTGTCCCGTTTATGAGGTTGAGCATTGTTCCTAATCCCACCCCTATTTTCTCTGAGTTGAGCATTTTTCTTATTTATGAAAACAAATGGGGTGTGACTCTGATTGTGTCGGAGGTATGAGTTATTGGTTTGTGAGGAAGATTTATGGTGGAAAGTAAAAAAGGAGGGTAATGTCCTGTGTGACCTTGAAATATTATTTCAAATCAATCGTTACGGGTTGAAACTCTTGCCACAGTATCTTCGTTTCTTTCGGATAACTTTTATATGAAGTCAAGCCTATAAGAATATTATCTCAATTTATTTGGGGCCGGTGCGGCCCGTCTTTTTTTTCAATTTTGCCATGCATCTCTTTGAGTGTAGATTCAAATTTTGTTGGAAATCTGATAAATTATCACATAGCACGGAAATCGCCGTGCTGACAGTGGTTAGCGACGCCATTACTAATATATACCTACCATTCCTTGCCCTAAGCACAAGTTTTGGTATCCTAGCCACGGGCTGTCACTAAACTCACTGACTTGGCTTGGTTTGTATAGAAACTTTTGACAGTGCCGTGTCTATCAGTGGCTCCCGACTGATATCATGCATCTCGGTAATCTGTTTTGTTTACCTTCCCGTTAACAAAGCCTGTTTTCAAGAAGCCTCAATAGCAGTAAATCTGCATTCAAATATATTCCAATCTTATTTAAAAAAATATCACCTTCACATCACAATCAGACTCAAACATTGAATTTGCATTTCAATAGTCTAAATCAAGTGTGGTTTTAAAAGCAGAAGTTTCTGAGAACTTTGAATCAAATCGTGGAATTCGATTTAAAAGTTCAGATTCAAACATCAAAGTCACTGGTGACAATGGGGGCGAACAACTTTTTTTTTTTAAATCTGGTCAAAATCAAAATGAGAGAAAAAAAGTTAATAAAATCAAAAAAACCCGACTGCTTAAGTAAACTAAAAAGATGTAAAAGAGAAGAAAATCATGCTGTGCAGTCAGAGAATTTTATAGTTTTGGTCAGCCAGCTCGCGAATATATATGTTGGGTTTTTTGATTTTACTAACTTTTTTGATTTACAAACATTTAGTTATAATTCTATTTTCGAATGATATTTAAACATATAAGTGGTAAATATTTTTGGAATCACCTCTAAAAACCTTTCATTGTGATAGGTACCCGAAATTATGGGTTTCTAAACAAATAATTGAAACCCCCACAATATGGCGCCTAAAACACCTTTTTTATAACGTCACTTATCTAAGAACACATCGGCGGTCAAGACCTATCTAACGATTTCTTAGTTATAAATATCCGTCTAGTGGTTTGAAACATATGAGTTAATATAAAAAATGCCTCGTGCCTCTCGATGGCCTCACTCCAAATGTGAACGGCTAGAAGATCCCCAGTAGACCGATTTCAGCGGAACCCGTATTGGCGGTCACTTAAGATATCGTTAGCTTCTAGGTATGCCAGGAGCTCAATATTTAGTACACGTTCCATACTCGTACAGAGTAGGGACTTTACAGAGATGGGTCTGTAATTTGCCAGGTCAGCCCGACTGCCCTTCTTGGGCACAAGCTTCACGATAGCTTGCTTCCAAGCATTCGGCACTTTGGCAGTCTCATATGAAAGGCGAAATAAACGTGTCAAGATCGGAGATATTTCAGGCCCATAAGCTCTAAGGACAATAAATAGCTGGTATCACGTCGATGTTGCACAGCACCCAACAATAATTCTTCTGATGGATGAGAATATCCGACGTATTCGTCTCACATCCATCAGAAAAAGAGGGACGCGCATCACCAGAATGCGGACGTGAAGATGCTGCAAAAAGAGAGGCAAATAAGTTTGCCTTCTCCTCAGTGGAGTGGGCCAGCGACCCGTTGGTTTCAGCAGTGGTAGTAGTGAGGGGCAGCAAAAGTTCGACTCAATGTAAACAGGATATTGAAATAACTTGTCTTGGAGCGTTCTAATAATCCAACTTTATAACTAACTCCTTGACAATTCAAAAGTGTTTGCAAATACTTTAAAGGACACAAATGACACATACAACTTTCCTGTCGCAGGTCTGCTGTAAGAAATTTCTATTGAAATAAGCAGTACCTTTGTGCTCTACTATCAGTATTCCTTCTTTTCTCTGTTAAGTGTTTTGTGAGTACATAAATAAATAAATAAATAGCACAGCGCCCGTCTAGCACAAGCTAATCGGCTTATCCGAAACTAAATTCAATAGTGTGCCTATCTGATCCGAGGCAGAGAGGGTATACATACATAGCCTCATAAACGCGGGCAGCTATTAAAGGGCTAAAGGGCTGACTTAGGCCCGGTTTACTAATAAGCCTATCTTATCTTATCTTGTGGAGGGGCCGAGAATTAACTCGGACACTTCGACCCATTGGGATCTATTGTGGTCCCCTAGATACCTTACTCCTCCCCAATCTCGTTGAAAACTCTTTTCATGAATTTTACAACGAGACTGGGAGATATGAGCCTATAGTCTTCTGGTCTTGGATATCCAACCCCTAAGAGACTCATTCGCTTACCAGCCAGTGCATCGCATGTGCAAAGAAGGTGCTCCATGCGTTCCGTATGTTTCCCACACAACCTGCACATGGGTGTCGCGGTTAAACCCATCTTCATGAGCATGTCGTTGGTTCCAAAGTGCCCAGTTAAGGCCCCAAGCAGGTAGCGGATTTGCCCCCTGCTCATGTTCCAAATGCATTCCCGGGCTTTGAACGTAGAGCCTAGGAATTTCTTGGAGTGTTGTCGACCGGTGCTAGATTGCCAATGAGTTCGCTGTCTGTGATCTGCAAACTCCCTAAATGCGGCCCTTACGAGGCACGTCGAGATGCCTACACATGGTTCTGGACCCACAAAGTCATTTGCTGAGCCCTCTCTTGCCAGTTCATCTGCCATTTCGTTACCATGGATTCCTTTGTGCCCAGGGACCCACATCAGTCTTACCCTGTTGTGCTTCCCAAGCCTGTTTAGGGTTTGGACAGCATCCAGAATAAGTCCGGAGTCCACTTTGTAGGATGCCATGGCTTCGATTGCAGCCTGACTGTCACTAAGAATATATATGGATTTACCTCTAGTTCCTCTATCTATATTCTCTTGAGCACAGGTTATTATGGCATAAGTTTCCGCTTGGAATACAGTTGCCATTTTCCCTAGGCTTTTGCTACATTTGTAACCTTTTGCGTATATTCCCGCCCCTGTACCTGATTCCATTTTAGATCCATCAGTGTACCACACCAGACTGTCTTGTTCTGGTGGATCGATTCCCTTCGTCCAGTCCTCTATTGTAGGGATTTGGACCTTGAAAGACCTTTCAAACACAAACATAGTTTGCATTTTATCGGATAACATGCTTGTTACCCGATCCAGGCCTTCATTCCCGTCAAACTTTGTATGGTTGGTCCTAGGCTTAGAGGCATCCCATAGTCCAGCCACAGCAAGTCGATGTAATGTCTTCCTTGCCTCGAATTCAACCATCATATGCAGAGGAGGGATATTGAGGTATCTCTCAATCGCTGCCGTAGGTGTTGTCCTGAAAGCACCCGTGATGCCTAGACACACTGTTCTTTGTAATCTGGTGAGTGGCGCTTTGCACAAGGCAAGCTTTGTTCTGGGCCACCACACTATGCTGCCGTATGTGATAATAGGTATTATCATTGTCCGGTACAGCCATCGTATCACTTTGGGCTTTAACCCCCAAGTTTTACCGTAGGTGGAACGACACATGCCGAACACTCGTAGGGCTTTCGTCGTAATATTTTCCACATGAGTTTTCCACCCGAGTTCTCTATCAAGCGTTACACCCAGATATTTTACTTCGGTAGACCAGGGCAGCTTTATTCCATTGAGGGAGAGCTCTCCTAGGTTTCCTAGTTGTCTCTTCCTCATATTCATATTCATATTCTTTATTGTACACAAAATATACAGTTAAAAATACAAAAGGAAAACTTATGTACACAGGCGAGCTTAACCCATAATTGGGTTCTCTGACAGCAAACCTCAGTGCTAAAGAGAGATTTACAAAATTAGGACAGTTAACAAAAGTGCACAACAAATATTAAAAACATTTGAAATCTTACTAACTAAATACACTACACAAATACGTGTACAGCACATAATGCATAAACATAATACATACATATATCTAAAATACATACATATTTATTGCGTCATGTTGACAGGAAATGTTCCTTAATTCTTCTCCTGAATATCCCTAGTGAAGGGCTATCCCGTATGGAATGAGGAAGATTATTCCAGAGGCGGACAGCACGAACAGTAAATGATCCACCGTAACGACTTGATGAGTGGGGAGGAAAACGAAGGAGAAGAGATGATGAGGAGCGGCAAGGCTTTCCTCTCGGAACAAGATACTCAAAGCGTTCTTTAAGATACGAGGGAGAGGTAGGATTGTGAAGAATAGAAAAGAGTAGAGAAAGAGTGTGGGTATCTCGGCGCTGCCGAATAGGCAGCCACTTCAACCGCTTCCGAAATTCCGACACATGGTCGTACTTTCGGAGGCCAAAAATGAAGCGAATGCATAAATTCTGCAAACGCTCGAGCTTATCAAGAAGTTCCTCAGTCGCATCAAGAAAGCAGACATCAGCATAGTCAAGAAGAGGAAGAAGAAGAGACTGAGCGAGAGTAACTTTAGTTGAGAAAGGCAGGAACTTCTGGAGACGTTTTAGAGACCGAAACGAGTAAAACACCCTCCTGCTTACTTCAGCAATGTGAACATTCCAAGATAGATTGCAGTCCAAAAAGACACCTAAACTTTTGACTTTTTTGGAGTAGGCTATAGCGACGGCATCATAGTAAATAGGTGGGAGAGACTGGTTGCTCAATAAATTAATGAAATGTCTGCCACCAATAATGAGAGCTTGTGATTTTGTTGGGTTCACTAAAAGTCCAAAACTTTTAGCCCACTGATAGATATTTTCAAGATCATTATTGATGGCATCGATAGAACCAGTGAGCTCCTCAAGTTTGAAGTGGCGGTAAAGCTGCAAGTCGTCGGCATAGAGATGATAGTGTGAAGATAAGACCTTAGTGATAGCGTTTATAAAAACGGAGAAAAGAAGAGGAGAAAGGACGCCACCCTGAGGAACACCCGCATCTAAATCGCACCAGTCAGAGAAAGCCTCCTCTGAGCGGACGGATTGCGAGCGACCCCGAAGATAAGAGTTAAACCACACGATCACAGCAGGAGATACATTAAGAGAGGATAGGATACCTAAGAGGATGTCAAAATCAACTGAATTAAAAGCACTGCTAAAGTCCAGTAGAATCAATACTGTAAGGAGTCTGTTTTCCATGGCCAGTCGGATATCGTCAGTTATTTTGACTTAGGCCGATACAGTGCTGTGGCCAGGACGGAATCCAGATTGATAAGGACTTAGCAAGCCATTAGAGGAGAGGTAATGAGACAGCTGATTATTGACAACACTCTCAAGGACTTTAGATAGGATTGGAAGAATCGAAATAGGACGGAACTGGGATACTGATGAAGGTTTAGGGACCTTGGGTAGAGGCAGAACATGTGCTTTCTTCCAAGCTGAAGGAAAGCAGCCAGAAAATAGGGAGTAGTTGATAATGTGGAGGATAACAGGAGTGAGTTCATTTAGGATGGGAAGAAGCATCTGGATTTGTAGACCATCATCACCCACAGCCTTCGTGGAAATAGAAGTGATGGCCCGCTTTATATCCCCCTCTGTAACCGGGTGAAATGAGAATGAAGTACACATTGGCAGAGGAAGTTTAGAGAGATAGTTTAGAGTGGATGCTTTAACGTTGACGTCAAGAGTGACAGGGGGCTTCGCGAAATGTAGATTAATTGCGTTAAGGTCAATATCCGGCGTGCTGTCATCAGCAGCTTTGCCGATACCAAGGGATTTGAGAAATTGCCATACTTGTGCTGTGTTGAAGTTTTGAACAGAGTTGTGGATGTGGCGCCTTTTAGCATCCCTACACATACGACTGCACCTATTACGCAACCTCTTGTAGAGAGACCAGTTCTCATCAGTAGGATCCTTTTTATACCGCCTTTTAGCCTTGTCCCTTTTCGACATTGCACCTTTAATGCTGTCAGATAACCAGGGAGCTGGAAGATGCTTCACTCTGACCCTTTTAACCGGAGCATGCTCATCAAAGAGTTTCAACAATATCTTGGTTAGCTCGGCTACCTTACTGTCCAAGTCATTGCTTTCATAAACAGGAGACCAGTCAATATTGCCCGCATCTTCTCCCAAGCGATCCAGGTTAATGTTCTTGAAACTGCGAAGGAAGAGAAATTTAGATTTACGTTTAGGAGGGCGAATTTTATACGAAAGAAAAATAAGATCATGATAGGAGAAGGAGGCAGAAAGTTGCCCGTGAGTGGCCACTTTACTTGGGTCGGAAACCAGAATAAGGTCTAGAAGTGAGGGGTTGCAGTGAGGAGCATGATGAGTGGCGTCAAGCTGAAGAATATGCATGTTGACAGAAGCGACTAGAGACCGGAGTTTACGGCTGCGCACATCATCCTTTATCAGGCAGGTGTTGAAATCCCCGAGTATTATCGTGTGGTCATATAATGAGGAAAAATATTCTAGTTTTGTTTCAAACGAAGAGAAAAAATCTATATGGCACGAAGGGCTATAGTAAACACCTACTAGTAATTTAGTATGATTAAATGTAATTTCAATAAAGAGGTGTTCAGCAAATTTTGAATAATTACTTGGGGACTGATCAACAACACTGTATGTAATATCTCCACGGAGATAGATGGCGACTCCTCCGCATCCCTTGCCCGTTCTGTCATTACGCACAAGCCTGTAGCCGGGTAGTGAATACTGCGTTGAAGGAAGTGCAGGTTTGAGAAAAGTCTCCGAGACGAGAACAGCATGAATAAGATCGGAGTCGAATGAGGATAATAAATCGGAGTGATGAGCTGGAACGCTTTGAGCATTTATATGTACTACATTGAAAAATTTACTGAAGCAAGAAAAAGCAGAAAACAGTTGGTCGCGTAGGTGAACAGAATCATCACTGAACGCACTAGCGCAGCTCTCATCAGATGGACAAGAAGAAGAACAAGAAACAAAACTATTATTAATATGACCTAACATGACACAAATACCTATCTAAATAATAAATTATAAATATATATACTATAATTATAACAAAATTATTAAACGTAAACAAAACAACAGTCAAAGCAACTGTCATTTCAAAAATCCTCGATGCACCCGCTAAACAGAAGTCAAAAGACCACTATCCAAGTCAGTAAAGTCATAATACAATTATTGAGTTGAGTTTCCGAACGAATACCCCAACTTCAATACATCAGTGGTGACTGTCAATGTCAAAGTCACAAAACTCACAACACAGAAGTCACAACAAATAAAATTAATATTAAGTAACAAATTGTTCAATGACCGACACAAAGAGATAACTAAAAATAGATTATGGCCAATAGGCTGTGGGAGCGATTATTTTGCTTGCCTACGCGATGATGCCTTATCCGATGATGCAACAATTGATGTAGTCGCCGGGAACCGCGCAATGAGCTGGAGAAGTTCAGCCCCCGTTTCGATTTTTCGACGCGACTTGTCCGGCAGTAGGATGACAATCTTGCCCTCGGAGGTCCAACACTGCTTCACACTGAAGTGTTTTCGAGCATTTAGGAACACGTCATGTCTAGGCTTTGTTAGGAACTCCGAGAAAACCAACCCGGACCCCTTCAACATAGTCTTCGCACGCCAAACATCACTACGCAGGTTATAATTAGCAAACCTAATTAGAAGAGGACGTGGCTTGCCTGAGTCTGCTCCCAAACGATGGCAGGATGTGATGTCCGCAGCAGAGATGTTTCCCAACTTCATCTTGTCAGTCAGTGTCGATACTGCCCGGGAAGTGTGATCCTCATCCTTCTGCTCAGGAAGGCCATGGAGAAGCAAGACCTGCCTGCGAGACACCATCTCATGCCGATCCAGTCCTACAGTCAGCAACTCCATCTGTGTCTTCAGTGCGCTCATTGTCTTCCAAATAAGGCACTTGAACTCCATGAAGTCCCGAGATAGGCTGGCTATAGTCTTGTGGGTGGCCTCATTGCTATTGACATTCTTCAGGTCCTTTTCATAGGTATCCATGCGTGCAGTAAAAGTGGCAGCAAGATCCTCCATACAGTTTGACAGCTTTGCGTACAGGTCCATCTTGTGATTTTGTTATGGTGCAAGTCAGGTGAAAATGAGAGGAGTGTTTAATGTGCAGTGAGTGCAGCCGAGGATAATTAAGACTTTAAGTGCATTTCTATGTTCGGGAATTTACCATTAACCATTATAGCTATGTCATCTGCATAGCCTACTGTGTAGAATGGTCCAGTATTGAGCTTGGTAAGTAGCGAGTCTACTACCAAGCACCACCATAATGGTGACAGCACTCCACCCTGCGGACAACCTCTTGTTGTTTTTGCACTAAGTCTGTCACCCATCAGTTCCGATCTGACTATTCTGCTTCTCAGCATATAGTCAATCCAGTTGCACGTGGTATCATTGATGCCATGTTCCTTTGCAGCGAAGCGTATGGACTCAAATGTTGTCTTGTCGAAGGCTCCCTCTATGTCGAGGAAAGCCCCGACACAGATCTCTTGTCCCTCTAGCGCAGCCTCGGCTCGACTCGCAACATAGTGCAATGCCGTTTCTGTAGATTTACCAGGGCTGTAGGCGCACTGTAGTTTATGTAGAGGGAAGATTTTAAGTGGTCCCTCTCTTAGGTACCTGTCTACCAGTTTCTCCAGAGCTTTTAAGAGAAAGGATGATAGACTAATTGGCCTGTAAGCTTTAGCTTCTTCGTAAGTCGGCCTTCCCACCTTCGGTATAAAGGTGACTTTGACCTCCCTCCATGCCTTGGGTACGTACCCAAAGGCTATGCAGGCTCTGTAGAGCTTACTCAAATGAGGTATCAAAACAGATGCCCCTTCTTGCAATAGTATTGGGTAGATGCCATCCGGACCAGGGGATTTGAGAGGCTGGAAGCCCGCTATGGCAAGCTTCAGTTTATTTTCATCTACCACTTTCTTTGCCGTGAGCCAGTTATTTTTGGACGTGTGCCTTGTGAGCTCGTCCCTTGTGACTGGATCCTCTTCATCGCTGTCGCGTAGTATACATTCCGGGAAGTGAGTTCTAAACATCACGCCCAGAGTGTCCTGTCCAGTTTCCGTTAGATACCCATTCTCATCCTTTACAGATGATAGTGGGTTTGTCTTAGTCATGGACATCGCTTTGCACAACCTCATTCCATTCGGCAGAGCTTCGATGGAGGTGCAATGCTGCCGCCAACTAGTTCTTTTGGCCTTGCGTACCGCCATCTTATACCTCGTCAGCATGCTATGATAGTCAGAGAAGTCTTTCCTGACTTTTGCATCATTGAAGGCCTGTCGTGTTTCCTGACGTATTTTAGCTAGTTCAGGAGTCCACCATGGTACCCTTTTGCAAAAGGCCTTTTTCTCTGGGCAGTTATCTACCCATGCACCGATGGTGCCCATCTTGATTCTATCTGCTTCAAATTCTGTATCTAGTATGGAATTGAGCTTACCTTTAGGGCTCCCTAGATTTACTTTTAGGTCCCTCCTGTACGAGTCCCAATTTGTATGTCTTGGGTTTCTCCTTCGTCTAGTTTCGGCTTCTGCCGCCGTCCTAAACCTAAAGCATATATAATTATGGTCAGACAGAGAGATTTCGTCCGATACATGCCAATTCTCGATGTAAGCGCTGGCCTTGTTTGAAGCCAGTGTCAGGTCAATAACTTCAGTTCTCGCCGAGATCCTGAAAGTAGGTTTATTGCCTGCGTTAAGGATTTGTAAAGAAGAGCTTACCACAAAGTCCAACAAATCCTCCCCTCGTTTGTTGACATCTGAGCTGCCCCAAACGACATGGTGTGCATTCGCATCGCAGCCAAGTATCAGGTCGAGGTTTTCTTGGTTGCCGTAGTCAACCAGTCTTCTGATTAGTGGTGTTACTGGTTCCTTTTGTTCATATGGGAGGTAGGCAGAGGCAAGGATAATTTTCCTTTTCTCTGTGCCCATCCCCACTTGGATCAGAGTTGTTGTGAGATCCCTGTAACAGAAAGTACGTAAGGGCATTGCCTCTATACCGCCCCTGATATAGATGCAAGTCCTCGCGTCATTAGTTGGACAGTCATAGAGCACCATGCCTCCTGTCCCACCTAAGCCTTTTATAGTCCCCTTATACAGATAAGGTTCCTGTATCAAGGCAACGTCAAATGTGTTAAGCTTCAGTTGCCGAGCCAGAAGGGCAGTAGCGGCTCTGCAATGATGCAAATTAATTTGTACACACCTTAGTCCCTCCATCTTGGATTATTTGATGGGCCTGTGTCAATATAGGAGGGCCCTAGTTTTGAGGCTCCTCCTCCATCGCCTGGCTCTCCTCAGGAGCAATCGGCGACTGAATCCCCAGGGTGTCGAAGTCCCCGAGGATGTCATCCTCGTGGTCTGCCTCTGACGCCCTGGTCCCAATCTCTGCCTCCTGCGATGCGCCGTAAGCAGAGATTCCCTCGATGGCCTCCTCACGTCGGTGTAGTCCATCCTCGGAGGGTTCCGCCTCTGCTTCCGCAGTGGGTGCCTCTCCCTTATCTTCTTCCAGGAGCTTGAACGAGTACCGTTCAATTCCTCCTGGAAGAGAGTAGCCCGCGGCCTTGATGACCCCAGCGGACACCCCGTCCATGAGGACGATATGACGGATGCCGGTCTGCTCTGTGAGAGTATTCACGACCTTCCAGTCGCTCGTCCTCAAGGCAGGGTTAAGTTGCTGGAGCAGTCGAATGGCCCGGGCAGAGTCCTGCAACGCCAAGTTGCGACTCTTCCATGCCATTTTGACTGGCTTTGGAAGGTCCTCGGCGTCAACAACCTTGAGTTTCAAGGAGCCAAGTTCCACATTGTGGATGGCCCCCCGAAACCAGTTAGCTGCATCAGAGTTGTCGCAGGATACATGAACTGCACCTGCGACAACTCCGGGAGCAACCGTTAGAACAGGCAGAGGATCCGGCGCCACTTCCAGTTTCCCAATTATGAGCTCCTGGATTGGCACCAAGTCCTCCGCCCTCAAGTACTCCTCCGGGTACCTGACTGTGACGACAGCGAGTTTCACAGTCGCCACCGCATCCCTAAAGGATCCGGTTGAGGATGATTGCCCTTGGGTCTTCATCCTCTTGGCCGCCATGTCCCCGCTGTCGCCGTTGAGAGCAGCACGCGGTCTCTTTGATGGGCCCTCCGTAGGAGTCCCCTCTAGAGCCGCCTGCTGTCTCAGCTTTTGGCGCTTCTTTCTGCGCGCCCCAGATCGTCCAACCGGAAGCCAGCCTGGTTCATGCCGGCCGCCGGGAGACGACGAGGTGCTGTCTTTGCCGGTCGAGTCCGGGGCCCCAAGGTCCGAGGTCATTCGACCTCCGACACAAGGGTCACGTGTCGCGCCAGTTTTGGCAGCACCTTTGTTCCCGGTGGGCTGGTTTGCAGTTTCGCCCTTAGGTGGTCCCGCAGTAGTTCCGGCCCTCGGCAGTGCCGCAACAGTACCGTCATTTGACAGTCCCACCGCAGCCCCACTTCGAGACGAACCCACTGCAGTCTCGCCTACGGGAGCTCCTGCTACGGAAAATGCAGTCCCGGCTTGCGCCGGTCCCGCCGTCTGGTGTGCAGTTCCGCCCTTCAACGGTCCCGCAGCAGTGCCGACCCTCGGCAGTGCCGCAGCAGTACCGTCATTTGACAGTCCCACCGCAGCCCCACCTCGAGACGATCCCACTGCAGTCTCGCCTCTGGACGTTCCTGCTATGGAAAATGCAGTCCCGGCTTGCGCCGGTCCCGCCGTCTGGTGTGCAGTCCCAGCTTTCGCCGGTCCCGCCTTTTGGAGCGCAGTCCCAACTTTCGCCGGTCCTTTCGCCTTGTGGTTTTTTTTTGATGTTAAATCCATTTAAAATCCCGATATAAATTTCATCTCTCGACTTTCCCCACCCTCCATGGAGTGCCCAAGTGGCGATGCTACGGTAGCACCAGGGATTAGCCGAGAGATATAGCCCTCCCCCATCAGTTGCTCACGAGACTGCACGACACCAACTCACACTACTACCACTAGCGATGCGAGCGAGCGCCGCCGTCTGCAAGCCCCCAATGGGAGTGAACTCGCCTGGGGGCCGTCTGACCGGACCCTAACTAATAAGCCTAAGTAACAAGTGGCCTCATGGCATAAATGACATAAACAACTGGGAGTGTAAAGCTGTATTCATAGCCCCATGCCAATAATAAAACCGGATTGAAGATATCCCAAACTTAACCCTTGAGTGCCTGAAACATGGATCCAAAGTAATATTGCCAAAAACTTAGAAATCAATAGTTTTTTTTTCGATAAGCTCACATTTAACCATTATCTCACCTGATTGTAAGCTTTGATTTGATATGATGATCCCAAACCCGCCTAGGTTGCCTTTTATGTTAAGGCAAATGTACCAACACGCAGGACTGAAAAAGGTTAATCGTATCTATCTATTGCATAAGGTTTTGGTCATGAGCTCTTACGCTATTTCTTCTGGTTTATCAATAATGGGGATAAATTAAAAGACGGTACAGTTGAAAGAAGGTTTTTTAGAAAGTTTATTGTAGTCGATTAAATCTTACGTTTTTTACAGTCGGGTTCATATATCTCCTGCAAATGCATTGAGAGGTTTGTAAAGGGACTCATAAACACTTTCTGTAGACATTCGGTTCTCACAAAGTGAAAAAAACTTGTTTTGACGACCATAAAACGTACTTTGACCCATATTGTTTTAGTTCAAGTAATGCCACTGTAATTTTTGGTTATCCGCCCACAATTAAACAAGTATGAATACAGTTTCCTCACGATGTTTTCCTTCACCGTTTTGAGAGCAGTGGTGATGAAATAAATTACACAAAGTAAAGCGCCTGCTCGGGTTCGAACCCACGACCTACAACTCGTAAGTCGGGGCTTACGGCCACTGGGCCACCACTGCTCCTAGAACCAAAAATTCAAAGACATGTGACATCTACCAATCCGCACTGGGCCCGCGTGGTGGATTATAGCCCACTCCCTCTATGAGAGGAGGCCTGTGTCCCAGCAGTGGGAACTTATAGCTTAAAGCTGATGATGTGTGATGTGATGTGAATACAGTTGCCCAGAAATTCGTCGAAAACGTTCAAACATATTGCGTTTTGTTTCAATTTCCTTCGACTGGAACTACCAGGTAAGCTGCCTTATCGACAAACATATTATTACCGCTTAAGCATCAGCTGAGATATTGACCAAATATGAATCTATAGAAAATAAAAAAGATAGTTCAATTTTATTTCCTATGGCATTTCCAGGCAGTTATAAAACAATCACGAGTTCATTTGGACAGCATTTCCTAGAATGTTTGCAAAAGCAGTTTGTTATATTGTAGAAGTAGATGTTGAAGAAGCTACCTACGTCAAGGTACGTCTACGTTTTTACGATCGGCGACTGGAAATCAAAATGTTTTTAACAGTTCATCACTATTTTCACTAAACTTCAGTCGCGACAACACAGGAAAAATAAAGAAATGCTGATAATGTTTTTATGCAGAATCAATAATGATTATTGTATCAAACGCATTAAAGTTGATTTTAGCTTCTAGTGTGTTCAAGGCAACAGTGGAAATTTACGTTTCGTAGAATGTTTCTTGTTTTAGTGAATAGTGGTCGTCTTCAGTTTTATATAAACGGAAAAACTAAAATTTTCGGCGGCTTCGGGCTTGTCAAATCTGGCTTCACTGGTTACACTTGGCAGTTGATAGTTGACAAGCCTTTGCACAAACGTTAATCAAGCGAAATAAATACAAAATAATATATGAAAACTTATAAAACCAGTGATGAAGATACATCCTTGTCTTCCTTAGAGATGCCTCAACGAAGACGGATGCGTGGCAGAAGAGTGTTTGAACTGTATTATCGAAAACGTTAGATTGGATGCAAATATTTCACGCATGATAGATCTCAGATGCTCGAAGAACGGATGGTCGATGGGGATGGAAAAGTTCTGGAGTGGCGACCGCGTGGCAGAATACGTAGCAGGAGCGAAGCCCCTGTAGACCGATGACCTGTTTGAGGTCGCGGGAATCCGATGTATGAAAGACGCACAGGACCCGGTTGATGGGGTGACGCTAGGGGAAGCTCTGTGTCCAGCAGTCTTTCGGCAGAAATTATGATGATGATGAGTGAGTTCTTCAACAAAAATATTTAAAAGTGCCAGTTTTTGTGTTTGTGGTCGCCAGTGGCTTTCCTGCGCGAAAACCGAGAGCTATCCTACAGGAACTATGTGAAAAGTGAAGATGGTACCAAACTGGTACCCAAGAGATGGCAAAAGAAGCTGTGGAAGACAGTTTCAGAAATGGGAAATGAGAAAGACTGCTGGTCCAAGATGTAAGCACAAAGTGTAAGCGATGGCGCGCTGTGGTGTTGACGAGTAGCTGAGGAGAGACCCAGTGGAACCTGTTAGTGGAGCCCTATGCCAAGAGGCACACTGAGATTAGGGACTTTTTATAAACTATAAAGATGTATTATATAGACTACAGTTTTATACCTCTAATTTCAGAATAAAAGGCTTTGTAATTTCGTTTATTTATTATCATATCAATATATAATATTTATATTTCATTATTAAATCATTTTATTATTATTCGTTGTTTAATTGTATTCCAAATAACTAAACTACCAAATACTTTCAACTATTGAAGTGTGATTAACAAATATCCAAACATACAGAATTTCATACCTACATAGAATATTAGTAGGAACCACAAGACAACGGTTCTGTTCCCTCTTGAGAGATCTTGTGAAATTCTGAGTAAAATATGCTGTAGTTTTATGAGGTATCAAAAGAACCAGCAACTGCTCACTCTGAACACATTCACTTCTAGTAATGATAAGCTTCAATTCTCAAGAATTGAAGCTTATGATTACTATTATTACCGTTATTTCGGCAATAACAAATTATTTTAGGTATTATTTTCTTTCGATAAGACATCATTGACAAAATAAATACGGCTGCCATGACAAGCCTACGATCAATTTTATAGTTTCATAATAAGGTTGTATACATTTCAACTAGGTTTCATATAAAATTGCTTAATTATGAAAAATCAAGTTATTAAAGATTATAACATCTTTAATAACTTAATTTATTCAATATTGAATGAAGTATTATAATACTAACGTACTTTTTATAGCTGTATAAAATTTATATTAGTACATTTTATGCAATCTTGTGGTGTCTTAGATTTCTTTTGTAAAATGGAACGTAAGGGTGAAAGAGAAAGTGAATGGAACTTTGAAAGATTCATACTTATGTAGGTACTTAACTGATCTAGGTAGATTCTCAATTGTGAAATGTAAAATACTCAAACGCTTCCTAAATTATTTGACACTGATTTGAAAATACTCAACTGATTATTGCTGTTTTACTTAACTCAAAAATCGGCCCTGTGTGATTGTAGAATGAGGATAGGAAAAAATACTTTAATGAATTAGCAGAAGGTAATTCGGCATACTAGGGGGATATAAATATCGATGTCCTAATCCGAGCCATGTGCCTGTGTTCTCATCCGATTCCGGTCAATAACATTTGTTAAAGACATGTTATTGTTGTTATTGTTCAACAGAGCGGAAAGCGTTCCTACTTGCAAGGCTTCGAGGCTTTAACGCCGTATCGCAAAATGCACATCAAGGGTTATTCTCGGCCGATATCTTCATTAGGAAACTACTGGGTACCACATACGTTACTGTACCACTGCAGTGAAAAGGACTCTTCTCATACAATGTTTGCTCGAGAATTACATACTCGTATTTTGTTCATGTCGGTAAATTCAACGAAACATCGTCATTAACCCATGCCATAACGCAAAACCACTTATATTGAGCTAATAGTCACTTAAGTTTATGGAAACGCTGGGTGGGGACGTTTTAGAAAGACATACATAGACCTTATTGGTTATGTTCTACAGAAAGGCCAGGTGCGCAGTACTCATAACCGGCGTGTGTGTATGACTAGATGTACGAACTTCAGTGAAGCGAAAGACGGCAAAGATCGTAGCAGGTGGATGAGTTAAAGGCATGAGTTTATTATCTATGTATGTATGTATGTAATAGTTACGCAAACAAACAATTTAAGTAATAGATAATTATAGAGCGACCATCATTTATTTTTCATACCGAGCTCTTCAAAAACTCTAGACACTATTCAATGATACATAATGTACATAGTTTAATATTATAATGAACCCACAACTGATACCCAAGCCAACATAACTTACGTTCACAAAACTGTTGGTCACATCACATTATCTTTTTATTTATGAACCCCACACTAGAATAGGCCTGTTTGGAGGAACGTTGCTCAGGTCATAATGGCGAAGACTTTTATAACAGAATGTGGTTATTCCCCACACACGGTACAGTAAGCTAGTGTAAGTTAATACGCCGACCAATGGTGGGGTCATTAAAACTGCGGCGATTACCGATAGAGAAGAAATAATATCAATTGTAAAGGAATAAGAAATTACAGAGACTAAAATTGTTTGTTTTTAAATGTATCCTTGGAAGTACTAATCTGTACTCTTACAGTAAGAAAAAGTTACACAAAGGCATCATGGAATGCCATAGGCATTTTTTGTTAATCCGTTGATTTGACCGTGACACCGATTAGAGTACTACAAATATGTAGAAGTGATGTTTCAAGGTTACTGAGATGACTGCCACAAGATAAATTGAGACTTTCGACAGGTCAAATAACAAATTTGTTGGTCAAGAAACTGATGCTTCTTCTTTATAAATAATATTTTCTATCTCTCCTTACCCATTCCTATAAACCTCATAAAATCTTTGCACAGTACAAGAAGGAAAGATGTTACTCAAAGTTCTTATAAACCAAACCTCCGGCCCGATACAGCTTTCAACACGGCCGATGAACTTTCAACGACAATTCTACGTGGATTTTAACGACTCGCTCATACAACGCCAATCAAGCCAAAAATGTGTTCCTCGAGCTATAAATTCTGACCCACCCCAACTAGTCTTTGATATTTGATTCAATTCCCTATCCGCTCATCTCACACCCGCAACGCAGGGAAGAAATGCCACGCATGAGCGACGCGAGTGGACGGCGAGATAAAGGGCTTTGCGCTTAATGCCTTGTTGTCCGGACTCCCGAGTGTGCCTAGGACAGAATGGGCCAGCCGACCGCTGACTGGCTAGTATCGCGCCCCAAGAGAAAATGCTTTTTAAGTTTTTTTAAATAAACTGTTGTTACAATGACAGGTTAAGTTGTATATATATGTACATCTGTCTGTGTGGTGTATCTGTGTTGTGTAAACGGAGGCCTATTGCTGTCACTCACATGTCCGTCTGTCGGTCTGTTTGTCCGTCTGTTACCCGGGTTTTACAGCCAAACGATTAGAGCTACGGTCTTTATATCTTCAAAGTAAAATTATCTTGTTGACCCAAAGCCATACAAATTTTTAAAAAGTATTTTTAAGTAACCCCCTAGGGGCTTCCATACAGCTTAAGTGGGCCATGCTAAAAGTGTTTGACCTATCTCATCATGTAAGGTATCGTTGTTTAGAACTCGTTGAGTAGATAAATACTATATATTTGGTTTTAAAAAATATTGGAAAACAAAGGAATGAGAAGCAGTAGTTCCCCATATTTTTTTGACTTCCCATTGACCTATAAATTTGAAATTTGGTGATAATGTTTATTATTACTTATATTTTACAAACAAATACCAATAAATTTATAAATCAGGTGTTTGTTTGAAATGCCTTCAGTTATCCTATTATCTACAACCAACTTAATTTTGCGGTCTGGTACGTAACCCCAAATGTGCGAAGTCTGACGCACTTGACCGGTTTTTTTAACACCGGTTGTATGAGTAGCTGAATTTGTAGCGGGAGACAAATTGGGCTTGGATTTTTTATTTCGGAATTGTGTAGTATAGATCCAGCCAACCGATGACTAGCCAGTACAAAGCCTTTACTTTTTTTAAATAATCGGCTTAGGTTTTTACCTTGTTACGATGACACTGAGCATATTCACGTTGTGAAAAAATTGGGCTATGAAATATTTTGTCCGCAATTTGAAATAGTTTATTATTTTGGACTAAATGGTGCTGTCAGTTAGAAATTGTTATGTGCCAGCTTTTAAACACCAAATAAAATTGGACAAAAAGTTTGCACCGTTTGTCCGTTTTGTTGTTTTTCCGTCAAGCTAGCCACTGTTAAATTTAAATTGGATTCCAAAAGCCTTGATAAATTACTTACTTGCCGAAGGTGCGTACTTAAATACAAAAAGGTATTTTAAAACAGAATTCATTTTTAATGAACAATCAAATATTCTTAAAGAAAAATTTAAAGAAGGAAGTGTCCATAAAGACAGACTAGGAAATACGAGTATACCACAATTATTATTGCACCTCTTCAAACTTTTGCCATTTCCGTTGAAATGAAGTTTCTTTTTCATCAGAGATGACCTCCGGTTCGCTAATTATTCTATCTGCAGAAATTCCTGACTACTTAATTTTTTTTCGAAGTTGCACTGTGAAAAATGAAAAGAAACCGCAGAGTGGGGTAATAATGAAAGAAAAAGCGTAATTAACCTTTTCAAATTACGCTGCCGTTTTTTGCATTGTACAGCTTTTTTGTTTAGTTAAGAACTTTTCTTGATATTTTATGTAGATTTTTCAAAGGTATTGTAGTAGCTGGAAAACCTTTCAGAAGATTACTCCTGAACAATTTGTTATTGTTACAATTTAGTTGGAAAATGTATCCCATGTATATTGTTAGCAAAACATTTCACAAACCAAGAATTTCCAGAAAAACAGTTTTACTTTGTTTACTCGCGATTATGCGAAATTTTATCACAAAAAAAAAACACTTTTGCTTTACAAAACAAGAGTAAAAGATATTGGAAACGAGCTTTCATTAAAAAATAACCGGAATCTTATCGACTGACGTAAAACTTTGAAAGCTTTTTAAAAAGAACTTGAACTTGAAACTTTGAAGTTAAACACGGGATTGAACAGTGGAGTATTGTTATTCAGGCTTTAAGATTAACCTACCTCCTACCTACCATCCGATTGATAAAGTGACATAACTTGCATTTTTTGGCGGTTTGAAGATGGCTGCCTACTTCATGATTGTTTAATAATCATTGCATTAATAAAATATGTATATTGTATTAACGATTCAGAAAATTAAAACAAACTTTCACAATTTTCACGATATTTATTACGTTCTCACAAAATCACTTTTTTACATCTGTCCATTACAACTGTTCGACGACAACTGACTACTAAGCACTCGCAACACTTCCCACCACATGTTTTCAACACGTGACATAACGTGGTGAGGCACATACGGAAGTGGTGCGCGCGATTATACTTTAACGTTACAATTTTTACAAATAGTATTGAATCATTGACAATAAATTTAATTACTGGTAATAATTCTAAGATTATTATCTATAATTTATGATTAATGAAATCAGAAGTCTTAAAACAATTTATCAATTATGGAAATAGACTTTCGAAAATAGTGTTTCTAACAGTCGGCCATTCCTGATACATTTCCCGTCCCGGGATAATAAACTCTGACATAACATTAAGGAAAAGAAAATTAACTAGAAAGTATTATTTTATTTAACCTTTCATCTTATTCATTCTACTTGTGCTATTATTAATGAAGATATTAAGGCCTCAAGCATATCCTTAACACCTGTCCCAACTGAGATCTCTGTCCTATCTCAGTCAAGCCACTTACTAACTTAAGATGTTAAGGCCTCAGTCATATCCTTAACACCTGTCCCAACTGAGATCTCTGTCCTATCTCAGTCAAGCCACTTACTAACTTAAGATGTTAAGGCCTCAGTCATATCCTTAACACCTGTCCCAACTGAGATCTCTGTCCTATCTCAGTCAAGCCACTTACTAACTTAAGATGTTAAGGCCTCAGTCATATCCTTAACACCTGTCCCAACTGAGATCTCTGTCCTATCTCAGTCAAGCCACTTACTAACTTAAGATATTAAGGCCTCAGTCATATCCTTAACACCTGTCCCAACTGAGATCTTTGTCCTATCTCAGTCAAGCCACTTACTTACTTAAGATGTTAAGGCCTCAATTTAACCTTAACATCTGTCCCAACTGAGACCTCTGTCATATCCCAGTTAAGCAACTTACCAACGTAAGATGTTAAGGTCCCAGTCATATCGTTAACATCTATCAACTGAGATCTATGTCATCCCTCAGTAAAGCCACTTACATACTTAACCGAAGATATGAAAGCCTCCGATATAATCTTGACATCTATCAACTGAGATCTCTGTCATATCTGAGTCAAGTCACTTGTATACTTAATTGAAGATATTAAGACCTCAGATATAACCCTAACATCTATCAACTGAGATCTCTAGACATATATTCCGTTAGAACATTAGACTTAATGTTAACCTATTGAACCATACCAATCATACTTGTATTAGTCTGTGTTGTCCTTTTCCAACACATAAGACTCATAGTCTGATCTATTAAACAGTACCCAGGGAAGAATAATGTTTATTGAGTAGACACCACTAAATTGTCCACTTCCCTTTCTAGATAGTGATGGCAATAACGTTTCTTTATCAAGAACTTCAAATTCAAATTAAATGTATTACATCCATAATGTACATACAGGTGGTAAATATAAGTTACAGAAACAATTATGAACGCTGTCGGGTTTAGCAACATTTTAGATACAGTCAGTGTCCAGGAGAGAGGAATAGCTTATCTATTACAATTTTAACTATTCATTTCCAATCTATCTGCTTTTATTTGGTTCAATTTACTAATATATGTGTGCCTTTCTACGTTCATGTTAAATTATGAATTATTATTGCTTATTAATTTAGTTGCTTAAGTGTTTGTATTACAGTTTATTTGATAGAAATTTTCTACAATACGTTAAAACCCCATACGTTTAGAAACTAATTTCCTACATTTACCTATTGACAGAATATCTCTTTCTACCCTTACGAGGTCTCCCATATTACTTTTTAATTTATTTATTGAGGTTATTAATTAATTTATTGATTTTATATATTTATTATAATGGACTTCTTTCCTAGCTTAATCAAAACGTTATTTTGTAAATTTTCTTTAGAGGGCTATGTTTTTTTATATCAACTGTCACGTTAAGCTGTAATAATTCATATAAGATGTTCACTCAGATAAAGACCAAATTTTGCCTGAAACGAGGCTTTCTACTGTACCCGGTTTATTTAAGTTGAATTTTTGTATAACCTTCTTGCCACAACCATGACATGCATCTGCTATATAATTTATACTCACATTTGTTCTTTATTATTATTTTCTTTCTTGTCTTTACTAACATAATTTAAGAACTACTAATACTATAGGTTTAGTTTAAGCAAAATCCACTAATGTGAGGCGCTTAATGTCAGTTTGTGACTATTAAATACTTTTTATTTATTTCTTCTACCATCTGGCTAATCTGGACAATATATGAACCGTGAATCGTGGGCCTGGGCTAAATCTTACGAATTACAAATCAACCCATCCAAATCCCAACCTATGATCATAGGCAGTTGATACCATCGCACTGATCTTGACATATCCACTTTGACGGCTCGACCATCGCTTACACCGAAACTGCCAAGAACCTTGGTGTCTTAATAAGTAATCTCTCATGGCGAGTTCAAGTAAATGAGCACCTTTCACTCGTTAAAATCCCTTCAAAGCCTCTTGGCCTTTAAAACTAAAATCTGTCTAGATGATGCCTAATGTCTGGATGCCACGAAGGAGCTCTTAAATAAGCTTGAGCGCTTGCAAAACCTGTGCATCAGTTTTGTTTTTGGTCTGAAGAAATACGACCACATCTTTCAGTTCCGCAAGGATCTCAAGTGGCTCCCTATCTACCTTCGCTGGAACACTCGAGTATTGTGTCTACTCTTCAACACGCTGTTTTAAGATGTAATTTTGGATTCGTCACCCTAACGACATTAAGTATCACTTTCTTTTGCTTTGATGGTTTCGCGGTTATTGAAAACGTCCTTTTTTTATTTTTTAAATAATTTACTAATCTTACAAACTGCCTAATCTCATGTTTGTCTGAGTAATTGATCCACAGCTCCAATTTTCTTTTACCAAGTTTTACTCCGGACTCTAAATTCAAAACCCAGGAATTACATAAAGAATTACCTTTCGACTAATTTAGTGGGAGGCCGGAAATTGTAAAAGCTCAACTTATTTACTACCTAACTCAATTAATTTGGTTCTACGAGCGGTTCGATCTGGTGTTACTGTATTATCTGCGCAATGGTCTATGCCGCAATTATATAATGCCTGTACTTCACTTAAAGGAAGTGCCCGAAGTAGTTAATTGTCTTAAAGCAATTTAAAATCAAAAGAAGTTCTACTTTAGCATTGGTGGCGTCTATTATATCTCGACACTCCATATGCCTTAGCAATTTTATTGACAAACGCTACCCTGAAAGCCTTAGCACAGGCAACTCCGAAACCGAGCATGAATTTACTAATTTCATAGCTGCCCGCTTACTAGCTGAAATCTATGAAATAATCCAAACTATGACCACTCACGACAATTTCTTTGCAATATCACTATCAAGTTCTTCTGTAATTCTCTAAACTGTTTTATTGCTAATAGTTTCTGTGATATCTAATAAATATCAGCTAAGTGAAGTACTTTATGACATTTGTAACAACGTTTGCTAAGTAGTTGGCATTTTTTTTAATGTTTGGCCTGTCTCATAACAATTATAACATCTTGTAAACATCATTTCTACTATTATGATCATTAAGAGTTTATTTCATGACTCAGTTTTTTTTATCATCAGAGTTTTCTGTCCGCAGATATGGTTTGACCTGTCAAACTTCTTTAAATAATAATTAAAATAATAATTTGTCAGGTTCTGTAAATTTTGTTGCTTCTACACTTGTTCTCATAGACGTATCCTCAATACTGACCAAAATAAAATATAGTATTTTACCATGTATTCAACAATACTACCTTTTGGTAAAAATATTCTTCTAATGACATGCCAAAACCAGCCCTAATAGCTGACCGTAATTATCATCACTTGGCAATGCCAATTCCAATTAACCTTGCTATTCAGCCCATGAAAACAGAAGTCTTATTAAACCCTGAGTCAATCCTGCTAATCTAGAATTAGCACAATGGATAATCTGTCTTTCGGTCCATTTATAAATTTGGGCACATTCATTGACCTTACGTTTACTAGGATCAAATTCTTGTATCACATTTAAAACCAGGTAACGTTCACTACTTCAGTCTGTTTTCATGGTCTGTATGAAACTCGTCTGTGTATCTCTAAAAACCAAAACTAAACTGTTACTATTAAGATCTATGTCTTTAGAATCAAGGGTACTCACCGCTGAGGCGACTGCTGGTGCTAACTCCGTATGTGACAAATCACGCACCCGCACCGCATCTTACGGTGTGGATCATCGCACGCGCCGCACAAGGCGCCGCGTCACGCGCCACACTAGGCACCCGGCAGGCGCCACACAGGCGCCACATCACGCGCCTCACTAGGCGCCTCATCATGCTCCTCGCCAGCCGCAGCATCACGCGCCGCACAAGGCGCCGCATCACGCGCCTCACTAGTCGCCGCATCACGCGCCTCACTAGTCGCCGCATCACGCGCCTCACTAGTCGCCGCATCACGCGCCTCACCAGGCGCCTCATCACGCGCCTCACTTGGCGCCTCATAACGCTCCTCGCTAGGCGCCTCACCACGCTCCTCGCTAGGCGCCGCATCACGCGCCTCGTTAGGCGCCGCATAACGCGCCTCGCTAGGCGTCGCGACACGTACCTCTACAGGCACCACGTCGCGCGCTTTATTAAGCGCTGTGTCAAGCGCTTCTAGACGCCGCTACGACGCTGCAATACGCGCAGCACTAGGCACCGCAACTCGCGCCTCTCTAAGCACCGTGTTATGCGCTTATGGGTGCCGCGTCACGCGCCTCTAGGCACCGCGACACACACCTGTCTAGGAGCCGCGTCACGTGCCTCTATGCACCGCGACACACGCCTCTCTAGGCGCCGCGTCACGCGCCTCTAGGCATCGCGACACATGCCTCTCTAGGCGCAGCGTCACGCGCCGTACTTGATGCCGTACCATGTGCCGCACTAGGCGCCGTTCCATGCGCCGCATAAGACGGCGCACCACATTCGAAACCAGGACTCCGTGACATGTCACGCTCGCATATCTCTTCACGTCTCATTGACACGTGACGCACCCGTGACGCGAATCGCCAGCGTGACACCTCACGGCGCCTCGAATCACGACTGCTCTGAGTCGCGTCGTGATCACTTGACTCGCTGTGGTCTCTCGAATCGCTAGACTCGTCACGATGATTGCAACGTGTTTTGCGACGTCTACGCACAGGAGGCTCCGAGTTGCTTGATGGCAAGTCACACAACTCCCTCGTACTTTGTCGAGACTTTCTTTTGAGAGTCATGATTACTGAAAATAAATAATCTACAAAAAGTGGATGTTCTTTCTTTGTTTACCTAAGGACACTATCTGTAAAGCATCTATAATATGTCTTTGAAGATAAGACAACAGAAGAACCATAAGAAATCACGTTATAGGTAAAGAAGAAAATTAAATACCTCACCAGTGCAGTTTGAATATTATCGACCAAAATTCTGATACCAGCGTTTAAACGTTTCTCTCTCTCTTAAGTTATTTTTAAATAGAAAAAAAATTACTAACAAATTTAACGTACGTACCTTTTATGGGCGTTCAGTCCTTCACCGAGGGCGAACATCAATCGCTATCTCGATAATATCCTATTTCTGAACTATTAACGATTCAGAAAATTAAAACAAACTTTCACAATTTTCACGATATTTATTACGTTCTCCCAAAATCACTTTTTTACATCTGTCCATTACAACTGTTCGACGACAACTTACTACTAAGCACTCGCAACACTTCCCACCACATGTTTTCAACACGTGACATAACGTGGTGGGGCACATACGGAAGTGGTGCGCGCGATTATACTTTAACGTTACAATTTTACAAATAGTATTGAATCATTGACAATAAATTTAATTACTGGTAATAATTCTAAGATTATTATCTATAATTTATGATTAATTAAATTAGAAGTCTTAAAACAATTTATCAATTATGGAAATAGACTTTCGAAAATAGTGTTTCTAACAATTGTTTCACCGTAAGTCTTGAAAACTTTGAGGGTTGTAGATTTTTTTTTTTTTTTTTTTTTTCTTATTTTGTGTCTCAATTTTTATTTTAACTCCTGCCTGATTAAAAAAAAATATGTCTTTTTCTTATATAAAGACTTACAAGTTGTCCCATTGCTGGACAAAGGTTTCTTCCTTTTTTTAAATTACATATATAAACTATTTCTATATTTTAAAATTTGCACAAAACGAATAAAAAACTGCACCTTTATCCGGTTGTTTCAAAAACCGGTAATCTCGTCACATTTCCAACACTAGCTGGGTAAACACTACATCAACTCAGACAATAGCCATCCAGAACAATTTTTTTCAACTACCCGCTTGTAGTTCGTTTAAAACCGGATCAGAGTGACCACGATGTATAAAATGTGCAACTGTTCCGGGTAATCCCCGGTTATTAATGATGGGATTTTGAAACGACGTCGAATAGCGACTTAGTCTTTTTCGGGTAGGGTAAGAATAATGGGTATGGTTTTGCGTGTTTCGATTTTATTAAGGAAGGAAGATAAGCCATTTCAAATATTGAATAAAGGCCGCTATTTTCAAAATAAACGGGTTTTCAATTAAATGAGTGGACATAAAAAAAACGCCCTAAAAAAATAATTATATACTGACCTTACTCTGTCATTTCAAAACTATCAAGGTTCTATCAAGGAAAGAGTGACGTAGTTATAAGAGTGACTTTGTATACAGTGTGTAATATAATTAGTTTTATTTATGTTATTTTTATCCTGAGTTGTCCCACTGCAGGGCGAAGACCTCCCCTTCTTCTAGGATAGTTTACATGGATAGGATAGATGGAATCATCATAATCATCATCAACCTTTTAATATTTCCACTGCTGGGACACACAACGCGGGCCCAGTGCAGGTTGGTGGATTTCACATGTTTTCGAATTGTTGGTTCTAAGTTATGCCGGTTTCCTCGCGATGTTTTCCTTCACCGTTTTGAGAGAAATGGTGATGAAATAATTTACATAAAGTAAAACACCTGGGTTCGAACCCAAGACCTACAACTTGTAAGTTGCGGTCGTCACTGCTCTCCTCCCCTTCTTCTATATGCCCTCAAAATTATTAACACAGAATTTTTGGCAAAATCTTAGTATCTTCTGCTTAAAGCTGTAGCAACTGTGAAAAGCTGCAAAGTCATCCAAAGATATTAATGTATTATTAAAAGTTTTTCTTAGAATCATCTTCATAATAACGAAGCTATTACCTACCATTATTAAACCAGGCATGATAATACGAATACTAGCCCTTTTACATGGATGATTACTTGAGTATTTTAATATTAAATAAAAGATATTATAGTAGATTATTGCATCGAGCACAAAGTAATTTATTATTGCACCGAGTGCCTGATTTCAACAGGCACGAGGGCAATATAAATTATTTAAGGCGAGGTGCATAATCTGCTTTTCTTTCAACTATTACCTATAGGAATAGTAGATAAAAGAAACTCATATCAAACAGTTAAAATATAAGTTTAATTATTGAAATTAAAAGATTTTCTATAACACTGTCGGCTTCATTTAGAATGTTTTCCGGAGTTAATGTGTCGCTAGATGATTCCATTTTAATTCGAAGCCGAAGCACTCAAAATCAGATAGTATCACACTTTATCGTTTCCAAAAATATTGTCAAGCAAAATTGACAAAGTTCCCGCCAAATCACTTTTTTAAATTTCTTTCATTTTTAAATCAGAGTTAGCAGCAATATTTTTTTTTAATTTGGAACAAGTAGGATAGAAACGAATAATACGTACGTAAAAAAAAAAGTATTGATATCGGCTGGCTGAATAGAGCTAATCCATTGAGATTGGCACCTTTTGGTGCGATAAAAAAATAAACTGTGCAATAATGAAATTTCATACATTTTTATTGCTCTAAAGAAGATAAGCCATTTCAAATATTGAATAAAGGCCGCTATTTTCAAAATAAACGGGTTTTCAATTAAATGAGTGGACATAAAAAAAACGCCCTAAAAAAATAATTATATACTGACCTTACTCTGTCATTTCAAAACTATCAAGGTTCTATCAAGGAAAGAGTGACGTAGTTATAAGAGTGACTTTGTATACAGTGTGTAATATAATTAGTTTTATTTATGTTATTTTTATCCTGAGTTGTCCCACTGCAGGGCGAAGACCTCCCCTTCTTCTAGGATAGTTTACATGGATAGGATAGATGGAATCATCATAATCATCATCAACCTTTTAATATTTCCACTGCTGGGACACACAACGCGGGCCCAGTGCAGGTTGGTGGATTTCACATGTTTTCGAATTGTTGGTTCTAAGTTATGCCGGTTTCCTCGCGATGTTTTCCTTCACCGTTTTGAGAGAAATGGTGATGAAATAATTTACATAAAGTAAAACACCTGGGTTCGAACCCAAGACCTACAACTTGTAAGTTGCGGTCGTCACTGCTCTCCTCCCCTTCTTCTATATGCCCTCAAAATTATTAACACAGAATTTTTGGCAAAATCTTAGTATCTTCTGCTTAAAGCTGTAGCAACTGTGAAAAGCTGCAAAGTCATCCAAAGATATTAATGTATTATTAAAAGTTTTTCTTAGAATCATCTTCATAATAACGAAGCTATTACCTACCATTATTAAACCAGGCATGATAATACGAATACTAGCCCTTTTACATGGATGATTACTTGAGTATTTTAATATTAAATAAAAGATATTATAGTAGATTATTGCATCGAGCACAAAGTAATTTATTATTGCACCGAGTGCCTGATTTCAACAGGCACGAGGGCAATATAAATTATTTAAGGCGAGGTGCATAATCTGCTTTTCTTTCAACTATTACCTATAGGAATAGTAGATAAAAGAAACTCATATCAAACAGTTAAAATATAAGTTTAATTATTGAAATTAAAAGATTTTCTATAACACTGTCGGCTTCATTTAGAATGTTTTCCGGAGTTAATGTGTCGCTAGATGATTCCATTTTAATTCGAAGCCGAAGCACTCAAAATCAGATAGTATCACACTTTATCGTTTCCAAAAATATTGTCAAGCAAAATTGACAAAGTTCCCGCCAAATCACTTTTTTAAATTTCTTTCATTTTTAAATCAGAGTTAGCAGCAATATTTTTTTTTAATTTGGAACAAGTAGGATAGAAACGAATAATACGTACGTAAAAAAAAAAGTATTGATATCGGCTGGCTGAATAGAGCTAATCCATTGAGATTGGCACCTTTTGGTGCGATAAAAAAATAAACTGTGCAATAATGAAATTTCATACATTTTTATTGCTCTAGAGCATTAAAGACTCGCTTTGTACTGAGTTCTTAGTGTGATTGTGATGAAATTAAAGCATAGTTGGAAGAAAATAATATTTAAACTTTATTTAAATTTTAATGTTTTTTTATGGATCTTGTTTGGTCGGCAATAAAGATTTGTTTCTTATTATTATTATACAACAATAAAATATTTTTTCACAATAAATTATATTAAATGGTGTTCTTCAGAAAGGCCAGGTGCACAGTAGGTAGGTACTCATAACCGACGTGCATGTATGACTAGTTGTATGAACATTAATGAAGCAAAAGAAATACATAAGGATCGGAGCAGGTGGCATTCTGTAGTTCCTGCCTACTCCCATGGAAAAAAGGCGTGAGTTTATGTATGTGTAAAAATGAAATCATATTCCAACCACTCGCAACACAAGGACCTACAATTAATTTCGCGTAACAGTGAAATATTTTCAAATTAATAATGAACTTGCTTGAGGCGAAACAGATTGTTAACACTTTAACACAATATTCTTAGTGCTTGCAAACTTATTTACTTGTATACAGGGTGACTGGATTAACGAGAAACGAATTCAAAGTGGGTTTATAGCCTTTTTAATTCTTGTTACATATATGATGCCTTAATAGACCAGTGTTACGAAATTTGGGTGTTAGTTGCCAGTCTTTTGAGCTTTTGACTACTCGTGACTATCACAGGGTGGATCCCTGTAGCTCGCTAGCTAACTAGACTCTTAGCAGGGGAAACCTTCTTTGGGAAAAGTCCAAGGAGTGTGAAAACCACCCCGGTGATCACCATCAGCTCACCCGCGACCTCATAAAAGACAAAAGAAGATGAAAAGAAGAAGTATTTAATTGCCACAAAACGACTTACAACCTTAACATTACAAGTACATTAAGAATAGTGGTATTGGATTTTGAAAACTAAACCCTTAACGATAGTGTCAGTAGTTCTTAAATTATGTTAGAAAAGTAAAAAAAGACAAAAATATAAATGCGGGTATAAATAAAAGCAGTTGCATGTCGTGGTTGTTGCAAGAAGGCTTCCACTCAGCATAATGCTCTGCCGTGGGGGACCCACAGTACGGCGCTGATTTTCAGTGGTCGCCTAGGAAGTGACGTACGGAAACCAAGGTCTTCAGACCTGCATGCATGTAAAGATATATACAAAAAACATAAAAGAAATACAGTAAGATATTTAAAATAAACTACTTTAAATAAGTTGTGAATAAAATGAATACAGGTATCAGAAATACCGAGGAGATGCATATACGGCACAAGACTAACGCCGAGCATCCTCTGTGCAACGCCTGTTAGGGAGATACATCCTTGGGGAGACTGTAAAGGAGTCTCTCCTGAGCCTTGCTGTGCACGGCAGCACGAGATCACTGGGCCATCGTCTTTCATGAGGTCACTCGATGGGCGGTAAATAATAGTGGTCGCAAATATGTGTCATGCTCTGCCGCAGAGCCACCCTTTTAGAAACCGGTCAATTATATCTTAAAATGATGTGTGTTAGGTAATGTTGTGTGTTTCAGGTAATGATAAAATAGACATTGATTGTGGCTCTGCTGCAGAGCATACTCTCTAGCAGAGCCACACATAACATGTACTCAGACAAGATAAACGCTACTGTTTTTTGATGAAAACTGTTGTACAAATAGAGTTTATTGCGTACGTGTTGAAAAATATCATTTTTAGACAGTAGTTTTATTTATTTTAACTTTATTAAAAATTTCATAGAAAGCGCCTGGTTATTTTGGGTATTGTCAACGAGACCACTAGACGACACCACCTGGGGTGTCTTTTCACCTTAATGAAGTTCTAAACTCATCATATACATTTACCGTAGTCGGCTGTGGTGTAGTTACCAAAAAAAAATTGTACACGATACCCCAGCGGTGTCATTTTACATACATGGGTAATTTTACATACATGGGTTATTGGATGAAAACTGTTGTACGAATAGTGTTTATTGCGTACGTGTAGGAAAATATAATTTTTAGACAGTAGTTTTATTTATTTGAACTTTATTAAAATTTTGATAGAAAGCGCCGGGTTATTTTGTGTCAGCTAAATGTTTTGTAGCCATTGATATATTTACTCCTATATAATATACTACTAGCTTCTGCCCGCTGGCAATTAATAAATAAATAATTTTCTACTGTCAAAAATTACCCCGAAGGAACATTTCCCGAGATAAAAATTATTATATATGCTATTCCTGACTCTAATCTATCTTTGTGCCAAATTTCATCCAGATTCGTTGAGCCTTTCTGGCGTGATTGAGTAACAAACATATAAAACAAATCCATCCAAATTTCGCTTTTATAATATTAGTAAGATAATATAATATTACTAGATTTATTTACTTTTCGAATGTGCATATAAATTATATTCAACCTATTTTCAATGGGTTTTTTCAATGAGCGTATAAATTGTATTCAAGCTATTTTCAACGGTTTTGTTATTATTTTTAGTACATTTCATTAAACTACAGAAAAGGTAGTATTACAAAATATGTGAAATTTTTCGATACGTCCATGCAGATTCAATACCATTAGGCCGCTATCCCACTGGCGTTTTACGAGCGTTGGCGTTCCTCCAACGTCTGCGTAACGTCGACCCTGCGTACTTTGATGTCGCGAGAATCTAGTGGAAAGCGTTACTACCGTTGAACACAACATTAACTTTGCGCCCATGCTACAATTTGAGGCGAACAATCAAAGACAAAATGGATTCCGACGAGGAAATACTATTGTAGGCTTTGCTACGTAGACAAAAATTACGTAAAAGAAAAAGGAAGTCTCATCGTAAATTTTGAGTAAATCCTTTATGGTCCAATCGATTACAAGAAAGTGAATATTTTGATGTACGTTACCCCAACAGGAAAGTGACTCCTAGAGTGATATGAGTGGAAAGTATAATAAAAGCGTAATCTGCTGTGAATGTGCGCCAAATAAAACATAAGTGCGTGTCGTCGTTTTTGAAAAAAACGGAAAAAACGATTCCTGCTGGGTTAACGTTGTTCCAGCAGGAAAATTCTAAACGAATGATCGGAATGAAAAATATTGTACATGGGCAGAGCTTATAGTTGTGCAAAAATGTGCGCCAAAACTATGATTAGTGCGTCATCAGGTTTTCGAGATATTGCATTTCCTGCTGGGGTAACGTTTTGCAGAATCGTGTATGTCTAAAACCATTGTACGTGCGCCTGTAGAATAAACATACACAAGTAGCTCTTGATTTGTGCGTATTTTTGCCGGAATTAGATTTAAGAAAATACTTATAATTTTCAAGTAATTGCGCTTTTTTAAAACCCGAAAAAAATTCGCAGCGCCTATATGAGAAAACATATAAGCTCGCTGAAAACTGTATTCAGTCCATCTTAACGCCTGTAATAACCATAAAAAGTTTCAAAAGCATATATGCCTGCGTTATCGAATAATATTGCTAAAAGTCAAAACGAGGGTGTCATTACTTTGACGGAAAAATACAAGAAATCGACTTAACCAAAGATAGGTAGGTGTAAACCACAAGATATGTATGAATCCTTCGCTTGTTTGTAGTCATTCGAATTTGATCGGATAACCAGCCTTTGTTTACATGTTTAGTTTTTTGTTATAATCTACTTAATGCGAAACATTCCAAGCTGAATATTTTCACTATATATTTTTGACTAAACGCACATACTTGTGGTTTACACCTACGTATCTTGGGTTATGTCGGTTTCATGTATTTTGCCGTTAAAGTTATGACACCCTCGTTTTGACTTTTAAAAATATTATTCAATAACGCAGGCATGTATGCTTTTGAAACTTTTTATGGTTATTACAAGCGTCAAGATGAACTAAAAACAGTTTTCAGCGAGCTTATACGTTTTCTCATTTAGGTGCTGCGAATGCTTTTCGGGTTTTCAAAAAAGCGCAATTACTTGAAAATTATAAATATTTTCTTAAATCTAATTCCGGCACTAATACGCACAAATCAAGAGCTACTCGTGTATGTTCATTCTACATGCGCACGTATAATGGTTTTAGAGATAAGTACACGATTCTGCAAAACGGTTCCTCAGCAGGAAATGCAATATCTCGAAAACCTGATGACGCACCAATCATATTTTCGGCGCACATTTTTGCACAACTATAAGCTCTCTGCTATAATATTTCTCATTCCGATCATTCGTTTAGAATTTTCCTGCTGGAATAACGTTACCCCAGCAGGAATGGTTTTTTCCGTGTTTTTTAAAAACGGCGACTCGCACTTATTTTTTATTTGGCGCACATTCACAGCAGATCACGCTCTAATTATACGTTCCACTCATATCACTCTAGGAGTCACTTTCCTGTTGGGGTAACGTACACAATATTTTGCACTGTACTCTAATAATATTAAAAATAATGAATCGGAATTTTATAAATATTTGCTAGCTAGACTAAATTTAACGAACTTTTAGAAGTTATTCAAAATGACAATATTTAGACACTTTTCAGAATTTTAGTATCACCAGAAGAGAGGCTTGTTATAACGTTTAAGGTATGTATACAAAACGCTTTTGTGTATATTTTTAAACACCTGCTTTATTTATTCAAAGACACTGACATAAGTTTTACAATAATCAATGTTCATCGTGATTGAACAAGTTGCCAAAAAACACAACGTTACCGTCGCATTGATGCGTGGTTAACGTTTCGAAGTCTCAGCACTAACGCTTGCCACTAGAGTCCCGCGACGTCAACGTCGCGTCTGCGCAGCGTCGACACTGCGCAGACGCATCGCTCGTAAAACGCCAGTAGGATAGCGGCCTTACGGACATTAGTTTTCAGTGACAATTTATGTTGAATTCCATTATTATTTTCGCTAATTACTTATCAAATTACAATGAAGCACGCAAAATATTTGTCAGTGTGCTTAAAAGAACAAAAAGCAGCATTTAAGGACTTACACCGCTGGGGTATAGTTTTCATTTTTTTTTGGTTACTACACCACACCCGACTACGGTAAATGTATATGTTGAGTTTAGAACTTCTTTAAGGTGAAAAGACACCCCAGGTGGTGTCGTCTAGTAGTCTCGTTGAAAATACCCAAAATAACCAGGCGCTTGCTATGAAAATTTTAATAAAGTTAAAATAAATAAAACTACTGTCTAAAAATTATATTTTCCAACACGAACGCAATAAACACTATTCGTACAACAGTTTTCATCCAATAACCCATGTATGTAAAATAACCCATGTATGTAAAATGACCCATGTATTGTCAACGACACCGCTGGGGTATCGTGTACATTTTTTTTTTGGTAACTACACCACAGCCGACTACGGTAAATGTATATGATGAGTTTAGAACTTCAATAAGGTGAAAAGACACCCCAGGTGGTGTCGTCTAGTGGTCTCGTTGACAATACCCAAAATAACCAGGCGCTTTCTATGAAATTTTTAATAAAGTTAAAATAAATAAAACTACTGTCTAAAAATGATATTTTTCAACACGTACGCAATAAACTGTATTCGTACAACAGTTTTCATCAAAAAACAGAAGGTAGCTTTTATCTTGTCTGAGTACATGTTATGTGTGGCTCTGCTAGAGAGTATGCTCTGCAGCATACATCTGAGCCACAATCAATTTTTATCATTACCTGAAGCACGTACAGCGATAACGGCTATACGTACATTATGTACGTTTGGCGTACATCATTTTAAGATATAATTGACCGGTTTCTAAAAGGGTGGCTCTGCGGCAGAGCATGACACGCAAATATAGGTAGTTTCTACTAGTGTGAGGTACTACTACCTAACATTTTCTTAGGCACTATGAAACTTGCATTTCAGCGTACTAGAAGAAAAAGGCCGTATGTAAGTTAATTAAGGGGCTGAATTACCAAAATATGCCTATTTTTAAACATTTTTTTGCCAAATCTATTGAAGATGTGGCAGCGGAAAAAAGATATGTTAACCTTGATCATATTTTCGAAAACTTTGTTGTGGCCGAAACACGTTTACGCACAAAAACCTCGATACAATTGAATGGCAAATTAACCTCTTACCGTGATCTTCAAAAATTTTGCCGGTAATACTGACTAGCGTACATTTGTACAATTAACAACAATAACGTATCACAGGACGCAAAACTTGACTGTCGCATATTTTGAAGTTTCATTCATTATTTTTAAATAATTCATATTATTATATTTTATAAAAAAATCCATACAAATTCCATCGTGCTTCTCTTTCCATCCAGTGCAATTCGACAGTGACCGCTTTGCGGCGTTGCTAGGTGGACGTATGTCGGTTTTTTTCCGCAAAAAGCAAAAAAAATATTCGAGTTATTTCTCGTCAATTCAATCTGCCAATAAAAATATCAGGTATTATGCACACAGATCATGTAGCCTGGTGGCTTTAATTGGAACTAACGAAATCACCAGGAATATTGTCAAATTCTGTATTATTTTTAATCTCTGCCACTACCGCTGTCACTAGCATCTACATTTTTGTTGTATTATAAACGACCCATGTCGTTTAGTTTACTTACTAAGTCCATAACTAAAAAGTATTTAAACCTCTTTAAAAGTAGAACTAAAGTTATCTCAAAAACGGCACCACGTGACCTCCTTACCCCAGAAGGCTGGTGTATATCAAAACCCAGTAAGTGCCCAGAAACCAGAGAGTTTGTATAGTAAACTAGAGATAACGTATTTACGACGAAAAAGAATCTGTCAATTCTTTCCCCCTCTATACTGGCCTCTAGGTGTATTGGAGGAAATTTTCCCTGATTCAAAGGGAGTAACGCGTATAGTAAGAGTTAAAACCGCAACCGGTTCATATTTACGTCCGGTTATCCGCCTCTGTCCTCTGCCTAATCAGCAGCAGGTTTCAACTTAGTTTAGTAGTTGTAGTAACGCTTTATACATATTTAGTTTAGGAATAGGTTAGCAGTTAGAGGTTACACCTGAATTTAGTTTTGATAGTTTCGCTTATTTTTTATTTTGAAGGAAACCCTTCAAACCCGGCGGGAATGGTTGCGCCAACATGCAAAATATGAGTGACGACCGCTGTTTCCTATGTCTATCCCTTTTCTGCACATCCTCGCGAGTGAACAAGAAGATTTGCTCCGTCATTTTGTTTGGAAATGACTTCCGAATTGAACCGCATCGCGTACGCATTTGGCGTCGCCCCGCTCCGTGGAAAAATATTGATAACTTGGGAATTATCGCGCTTTCGCATGTAATAAGACTATAATCAACAGTTTGTGTTTGTGTTTAACGTGTGATGACAGTAACTTGAAGCCCAGCTGCCCTTGAACCCTGGTGAAGTGTTTCAGTGCTAAGACGACGCTACCACGCGGCTTCAGAAAAGGTTTGTGCTTCCTTCCCTAATTATTTTCAGGTTGTACTCTGTCATCCAGCACCCCCGCAACTCGAATTATCTATCATCAAGCATTTGTCAATCATTTGCTTTGCACCGTAGATACAGTCCACTAAACCAGCCCTACGCGCCACCACTTATAGAAAAACTCTATGAAAGAAAAAGAGACAAACATAGACAAACGCTACCATCCTGAACGTCAAAGAGATAACTTTTTAGTCACTGTTGTAACCGATCGGTTAGCAGCTGTAATTAAAGTGTTTCGCTGTTTTCACGTCTTTGTTTCGTGTAGATCAGGCAGCATTTTATTGTATAATTATCTGCATGAACCATGTCGTGTGTGGATATCGGTTGCAAGAGTAGAATGAGTGTAAGAACAGAACATACTCAAAGGATATCTTTCCACAGGTGAGTTATAGACTAGCATACTGAAATTATTATGCAGGGAATAAATTTTATAGGCTGTCCGGAATAAAGGAATGTTAGTTCTAGATACGTCGAGAACGTATAGTATCATTAAAACCATTATATTTAGTGAAATAATTAACTTTTATGCGTTCGCTGATAGAGCTTTGACAGTTTACGTACTTACCTTCTGATGTTAGGGATGTGACAAAAGTCACAAGAAAGATTTATCGATACTGTATTTTTATTTTACTTACTTTAATTTATTTCATAAAGTTTATTTGCTATTTATTATTATTAATCTAATATCGATTGTGCACAGGTTTCCTTAGAGTACTTATTTAAGAAATAATTTGATCAAGAATATAAAACGAGCTACCTGGACACCTTCACTATATTCTCGCTTGTTTTCACTGCATTTTAATGAATCATACTATCGCTATCCCTTGACCCATCTATGGACACTGGTTGATGAATCATGTTTATTTTCACATTTTACTTTTAAAATTAAATTATTTTATTTAAACCATATTGTCATTATTATTTATTTTACTTTTATATACATACATACTCGTCTGTAAACTTTATTTTCAGTCTTGCACAAGAACTAGCATTTTATATCAGTATATCGATCAATACCTGTTTGTACAGTCGTAGGAGTGTACCAAAAACTGTCACTTTGATCTCATGATGTACCTCGTTTTTGCGCAAGGTATGAATAAACATTATTATACAACGCGTATAATGCGCAGAAAAATTACGAAAGGAAAGAGTGTAATTGTACTCTTACAATGACTGATAAGTTCACTCTTAGTACGAGTACACATTCACTCGTTAAATAATCATAAAGAATCCATAAAAAAAACGTAGAAAAATTAGCCGCAGTCAGGGACGTTTCTTACAGATTTTTGACCAAATTTGTAGTTCGCTTCAAATCTAAACTTGATAATATCGATATGACAGTGGCACAGATCTAGTTCTGATATATGTCTATAGATAAGTATCTATAGCATACTCTGCCACACTGGCATAAAAGATGGCATAGACAAAAGTATATCTATCTCTTTTTGCTTATGACGTTATCTGTTAGTGCGAAAGTGCATACCGATATTGAAATTGCGTCTTAAATACCTTCCGTCTAGGTATTACAATGTTCTAAGTTCAAAAATCTGCTTGAAACTATTATATTCCAGGATAGCGCAAAAATATATTATGATTTGAAGCAGGCTATGGAAAGTCATGTTGTATTAGTAACTAAATGACATCTTAATATTTCAAGAGAATACTAAATAAGGAATATGAACCTACGAATTGTACAAATTATATTAATAGTGTTTTAAATTCTATTGGATATTTTAAATATTCCTAAAAAGACAATTCCGTACCTAGTAAGTTATGGATATTTGTAAATTTAAGATGTTTTACGATTTGATGGGACTTTCCTATTCTAAATAATGATAAATTGATTAAAGAAAGCACCAAATCTCAATTCAAATTTAAAGTTTCCATTACACAGTCTATTTCAGTATAGTAGAACTCATTAAAATAATATAAATAAAATTATCTGGCTATAAAACCATTATAAAAAAAATGTCACGGACTGTGTTCTTATATGTGGCAGTCGCATAGAAGCAGACATAATTATAATATTTATTCAATTTGCACGGCAAAAACTCGTATGACACAAGCCAGATTACCTATTTTAGAGATCTTTATTTTCGTAGCAATAAGGTTGCATTCATAGGCAAAATAACAGTGAACGATCCGATGACAGATGCTAGCCGCCAGTTTGAAATAAGAACTTGCACGGTTTTATCTTTGTAAAAACCATCGGAAGAGTCCGTTTATGATGCGGGCACTGTGGTCGGCCTTGTGTATTTAATTTTCAAATACTTTTCGCTCCAATTTAAGTTTTCCCCTATAAACTATTGATGACAGTGGGCGTGGCTTAGAACCTCAGATGTCGATTGTCAACTGTTTGTCCCGAGAACAGAAGTCGTGACCACTTCTTAAATTCGAAGCACGTATCAACTATTGAACCGAATTAGGTTGAGTTTTTATGGTTCGGAGAAAATAAATGCACTATATTTTATGTGGTGTAATTGGACGTAGAAAATTACAGAAATATCTATACTTACTCGTACCTATTTGTATATTTTGTCTCCTTTTAAAATTCATTCATCACTGACTTTGCCCGCAGAATTGCCAGTCATAAGTGATAATGGGCAGGACACATTTATCGCAGAACTGTTTGTCGATTGGGCCGAAAGGTTCTGTGTTGGATACCACGTACCGGAAGACGCTTAGTTTGAAGACCTCCCACTAGGTTGATGTCCTGGAGAATGCCGTGGGGATCCTCTGAATGTGATAGTCACAGGACAGTCGATCTAGCGAAGCTTCGGGGTGGCCAATGTCCAGCAGTGAACATCTTTCTCCTGAAATGATGATGAAAATTAAAAATTCATTTCAAGTTTGCTTTCTCTCCCTTTTCAAGTCGTTACACCCAAAACACTAGTGTTAGGTGGTTTTTTAAATAAAATATCTTAAAAAGACAAATAATAAATATCGATTAAAATTATTAGTGAGTTTAATAACATGATAAAATATAACTTCGTCTTTTGCTTTTTAAGTTAGATATTGAACATTCTAAGCATTTATACCCAAACTACCAGGAGGCCTGTATCATTAAGAGTAGAAGTAAAGACTTACTTAAGTACCAGGAGGAGGAGGAGGAAATATTACCGAGGCTGGAATCATGAGAATTAAAATAATATTTTTCATTCTGAACTCCTGGTACTCCGTTAGTCTCTACCGCTTATGATTCTAGGCCCGAAAATACTTCTTAATGATTTTGATCTCCTGGAAGTTAGGGCATAAATGCTTATAATGTTCAACATCTAACGAAAAAACTGGACAAGTGCGTGTCGGACTTCTCACATTTAGGGTTCCACACGAACGAAAATATCTGGTTTTTCTTATTTGTCAGTAAAATATAAGTATTAATAAACATTATCACCAAATTTCAAGACCATAGGTTAATGACAAGTTACAAAATTCTTCGAAACAAAAATGTGTGACGGACGACGGACAGACAGACAGACAGACTGACAGACGGACTGACAGACGGACAGGCAGACGGACAGACAGACGGACAGACAGACGGACAGACAGACGGACGGACAGACAGACGGACAGACAGACGGACAGACAGACGGACAGACAGACGGACAGACAGACGGACAGACAGACGGACAGACAGACGGACAGACGGACAGACAGACGGACAGACAGACGGACAGACAGACGGACAGACAGACGGACAGACAGACGGACAGACAGAAGGACAGACAGACGGACGGACAGACGGACAGACAGACGGACAGACAGACGGACAGCCAGACGGACAGACAGTCGTGAGTAAAAGCAATCAGGCTCCGTTTGGACCCTTCGGGTACGGCAACCTATAAAGCAAAAGAGGAAGTTATGTTTTTTTTTATCATGTTATCAAACTCTCTACTGATTTTAATTGTTTATTTTTATTTTGACCCCCTAAAAATAAAAATAAAACGTATGTACACAGGTACCTACTGATCCGTAGGTGCCAAATGTGGAATAAAATTTATTTAACAAATTATGCCACTAATGACACCTGCGAAAAATATGGATTATATGCCGTTTGTAAAATACCTCAGGTGCCATTATCTTAGGTGCCGTTAAAATGGTTGCCCAATGTGAAATACGTCGAAAAGCGTTATCATAGAAATAATGCCAGGGTTTGTATATTAAAACAATTTCTATCAAATAATTATTTCTATAATATTTGTAGAATTCAGTTGAGGATAACACTGTATTTCCATCACAATATTCATATCAAATATTGAAACTAAATACCAACATAGTTAGCTATCAGGTATTCACTAGAACCAAAACATTTCTCACGAATATTTGATGAACCAACCAACAACTTCGGATTGAGGCAAATGGCAAATTCAGTTTAACTCGTTCACTTTTGATTCCAAAATTCAGTACTAACGAGTAAGCACTAACACTAGTATGAGGGGATCGAGCAATAATTGGTTATTGGCTATTACTTAACCCTCCCGATACAGAGTTGTGGTTGCTAAGCGGTCCAATTTCACCAATAACAGGTTGAGATCTCCGCGGGTAAGATTGAACGGTTACCATGTCAGGGGCAGGGTTGAACTGGGAGGATCGCGGATAAAGTTGAAAATGAGATACCGTGGCCCTGACACAAGCAACTGAAGGAACACGGGTGGATTTTAGTCAATAAAAGTCTGACACTTCCTACCGCTTCACCCAGAGCGGGAGAAGTCATTGGATGATTGACCACCCCAAAAAAATAAATTAATGGGTAGAACTGGGCGAAGGTTTGAAATGAAGGAGTTTACATCACATCACGTTAACTGAATGTTTGGTTGTAAATATGACAGTTTTTGTTCACAAGAACTTATGAACTCTCAGTGCAGGGAATCACAGCACTGACTAAGCATGCTTATAAAAATAACTTAACTTACTTATAATAACTCCCAGCAGATTGTAAGGTAGCATTTTCACGCTACTCACCAGCTAACTCAGGGGTAGATGATCAGGATGAGACAATTGCAGGGATGATTCCGCATGAGGGTCGACAGAAGTAAACGTCTTTTAATTTGGTCAACTTATTTAATTTACACTTCGGCAGCATTACAGCTTCATGATGTATTGATATGATAGATATAAAACTTACTTGTATATGGGCTATAATATACCCTTAAAACATAGTACCAGATGTATGATATCTCAATCAGCACCGTCCCTCTGTGCAGTTGGTATCCAGCTTCTCACCGGTCAAAATATCATGGGTATTCGGAGCCTGTTGTTGAAAACTGTAGCTGTCGCTCTTATGTATAGTTGACCATTATTATTATATATTTATTGATTAATTTAAATTATCCTAATGAGCCCTGCCAATGGGAAAAATGCACGATGAGCATCATATAAGCACATGTTTCACAAGCATGAAAATATAGTTTGCTGCACAGCGCTTGCTGGCACATTATATATTTATATTTGGGGAGGGTTCCCTGCCGCCTCCGAGTCATCTTGATTATGTAAGTTGAACCTTTTTTTTAATCGATATTTTCGTATCCGTACGAATAAAGAATTATCAATTATTTTAATCAATTTAGTATATTTCAACCGACAGTAGCGCCATCTGACAGAATCACATTAGAAGTAATGATAATTAAGAAAGAAAGCTAGTAAGAGATTCACGCCTTTTACACTAGTTGTCGTTATTCTATATAACAGTACTATTAATTGTTACAGTACATCTTTCCCCAGTAAAAAAAATTGATGAGCTTTTTTTTTTTTAATTTACTTTATTTCCATGCACATTGTGAATCCAAACATGTTCCCTGACAGAAATTGAGGCAGTCCAAGAAAATCTAATTTAGAGGAGAACTACCTACATTAAGTTTTATAAAAAAACTAAAAGTTTTTTTATAAAAATAAAGTTCAAAACTTATTTCTCAATTTTTTTTAATTATGTACAGAATGTGCTAAATATTAGAACATTAGTGATAGTCCAATAACTAGCAGATAAGAACTTTGATTGCTCTCATCCAAAACTAATTCGACATGCTCAGTGATTGTCCCAAAACAGATAGCAATGAATAGCATCTATACATCTATACACAATCGCCAAGTAGTCAGTTTAAATGCTAGTTATGCCATTTACTAAGTTTATTTAAGTTAATGTTTGATTCATCAAGCATTTAAGTATGTTAAATGTTTGAGAGTCAGGTTATATTTAAAAGAGATTTAACTTTTTATTATTTTAAGTGTAGACCAGTATCTGATCAAGTTAAGTTTTAGAACAAAATGAAACACTGCTTTTTTAAATCGCCAAGTGTTATAAGTATCAAGTTGTTCAAATGTATACAAGTAAATGTAGACAAGTACAACAGAATCAAGTTAAAATTCGCAACAGAAAGTAACATTGCCTTTTAAATCAGCAAATAGTACATTAAGTACTCATTCATTGTATAGATATAGGATAATACCTAATTAAGTTAAGATTCGCAACGAAAAGTAAACCGAACTTTTTAAATCAGCAAGGGTTACATTGAGCACCTATCTGTTGTATAGATGTAGGTAAATGTCTACTTTAGTTAAGTTTTATAATTCTGAACACTACTAAGTTTTTGTATATATCATTGTGTTTCCTTTCATCCATCCATATACATACCCAGTTATTAAATGATTGTTAACGCATTAATTTAGAAAAAAAATCCTTATACCCTATCAGCATTCATTCATCCCTTTCTTAATTAAATATTTGCACCTCCATTATTGAATTTTGTGTAAATATTAAATGAATTAACATAACAATGGTTATAACTAGAGCATCTTCATATTTTAAATTAATGAATGTAAATCAATTGAGGACCATTGTTAACATGGACACTTTTAGGCATTCCGTGTACAAGAAACACTCAAATTTCACTATAGCATTGTTTGTTGTATTCCTGTATAGGAAACAACATAACATATCTACTATAGTGATCAGAGTATAATACCAAATTGTGTTTCTTTTATTTGACACAGGAAAAAAGAGACCTAATAAGTTTAAGCATTGTTCACATGTACAAATTTAGGTAATTTTGTGTACAAGAAACACTAGTATTTCAATCATAGTATTGCTTGTTGCATTCCGTATAGGAAGAAATCAACATAACAATTAGAATATACTATAAAATTGTGCTTCTTTTAGTTGACACAGCAAAAACATCCTAATAAGTCACTACAAATAGTTTATTTTAAGATTGGGCGCCAGTGGGATCATAATGAAATAGTTATTATAGATGTCCCACTTTTTCTTTTGGTATCAATATCTTCCAAAAGAATTTAGGAATTAAGTTATATGTATTTTTAGTATAAATAATTAAGTGTGAAAATAATTATTAGAGAAATTCTCATTAAGTAATGTTTAAAGCGAGCTACGATACATATAATTAAAAAAGTACCTCCTGAATTTTACTCTTTATTTTAAATGAACAGCTCAGCAACAGGTTTCCGAATACAAGTGTACCTCATCAGACAACGTATGTGCGGAATAATCCATCTCCTTGATGCTTCCACTAAGATACAACCACACAGGGAACGATACTGCTTGCGGACCACATCTCCAGTTGCTTTATGATATGTTGAAACATAATAACATTTAAGTATATGTACAAATTCTTCTTTATGAAGATAGTCAAATAAAGTTGCTTTATGCATGTTGAACAAAAACACTTTTTGTTCTAAATATTCAAAACTAATTATCAGTTAAACAAAACATTCACTGGTGGAAAGGTATATAGTTAAAATAAACATGTGACTTTTAAATTTATATATAATGTTAAAGATTTTTTTTTTTTAGTTTAAAATAATGCTTTATGCATGTTGAACAAAACAGTTATTACCCAATTAACAGTTAGAATAACTGTTAATTGGGTAATAACTAATAATAAATTAGAGTGTTTTATATTCAATTTAACAAAACATTTATCAGTGAAATGGTTTATAGTTTTTAAATAAAACATGTGACTGTAACCGCACTTTTAAATTTTATATAATGTTAATGTTTTGGTATTTTAAGTTTTAAATTAAGTAATCATGAAGTTAACCTAAAGTTTGGTTAAATTCTTTAGTATTTAAGTTAAAACTACTTTTTTTTTTTTCCTTTTTTATCTTGCAATCAGTTATCAACCTTTAGCAGATTTTTTGTTAGAACGTTGACTGCTGAGGTCCATTCTTCCAGCGAAGAATCTGCCTCTCAAAATTGTTTCCACTTTATTTAATAAAGTCCCATATATGGTGACGTTTGTGCCTTTTCAAGGTAATTGGTTCGTTTAGGGCTATGGCTAAGGTGTTGTTATGTGATGTTATTCGTTGCCTGTACGTCTGCATTCTGTGTTCTATTTCCTCTTTTATTGTTGTTATTTTTAGATGCTCATGTATTTCTGAGATCTTCATAAACCATGGAGCATATGATATCATTTTCAGAGCCTTGTTTTGAAATCGCTGGAGAATCTCCACATTTGAATTTCTCGCAGAGCCCCACAGCTCGACGCCATATGTCCAGACAGGCTTTATTACTGCCTTGTAAATGAGTACTTTGTTCTCCAGTGACACATGCGATGATCTTCCCAAGAGCCAGTTCAGTTTTCGGAGCAGGATGTTTAGCTCGTCTCGTTTTTTTTCTATGTGGTGTCTCCACGTTTGTTTCCTGTCGAGATGTAGGCCGAGGTACTTAGCTGTTGTCCCCTGTGGAAGTGTGTCACCTCCGAGCTTAACAGGTGGGCAGTTGTCCTTTCTAAGAGTAAATGTCACATGTGTCGATTTGTTAGCGCTAGCTTTTATCTTCCATTCTCTCATCCACTTGGATACTTGGTCGAGGTGATTTTGTAGTGCGAGTGAGGCCATGTTAGGGTCTTTGTTATTACACAAAGCAGCCGTATCATCAGCGAAGGTGGCAGAGAGAATTTCCTCTGACGTTGGTAAGTCTGCTGTGTATATAAGATAGAGGGTTGGACCCAATACGGAGCCCTGGGGTACGCCAGCATGTATGTTGTAGAATTCCGAGTAAGAGTCATTGTACGCGCCTGCTCATATTTTGAGAGTAATTCATAATTGTGTGTTTTGCGTCGCAGGCATTTTATTTTTTTTATATAAAATAATTTGGCGGTAGATGGTGGGCCAGAGAAAAATTGGTACTCATCATTTCGGCTCCGAAAAAGAAAGTTGTAATTAATCAAAATTATACGTATTCAAGTTATCCATGAGTTTTTCTTAAAGAAATTCCAATCTTGTGCGTAAACAAGAAATTTGGCGACCGTGACAGGACTATTATTTCAAAAATTCAGTACCAGTAACGTAGTAAACGAGTTGCATCATACTCGGCGTTATAAGAAGACCGAAAATTGGAAGTTACTACAGTAACAGCAGCCAGGCTGGTTTTCCGTGCCAACGAATCAGCTAAAGATCGTGCCGGAGTTCCATCGAGTCATCATATCACGAAGTTAAGTGCCTTCCTTTGTTCCGTTATATCCACCAAAGTACAACCAATTTCCAAATTCCACACATAATCCGTTCCTAAAACACCTCTAGTCCAATTGTTTGACCTTTACTTGTGCTTAATTCTTAAATTTATAGGTTTTATCGTGCTAAATAAGTGTATGGGTAAAGGTACCCACATAGACCGTTCCACTATAAAATTGTTGAATTTATTTTTCCAAATTCATGTCTTGTTCATTAAATTTATTGTCAAATAGCGTATTGCTAAGTAAATAAATCATAATCCTAATTGTCATACTCCTACCTCGATATATTCGGTATTTTCCCTATATTTAAGCCGATTTGCCGAAATTTTCAGGCGTTATCCTGAGGCCCAATTCGCTTGATTGAGACTGCAGCCATCATTGCCCGCTAGCTGAGTGAGGCACTGCAGCCAGCCGAGACCAGTTTCCCAGGGATTCGCCACCGAAAGGAGGAGCGTGAGAATATCATTGTTTTATTCCTTTCTCGGATCGTTTGAACATTGTCGATATATTCAATTCCGTTAGTTAGTGAAGTAGGTATAATACTAAAGTTATACGCTTGATTTATTTGATTTACATTCCAGAATGACGCATGAGGGTGGCGATAAATCCTCTGCCAAGGGGTCTTTAAAGGAATTACTAGTAAAACGTAGTTCAATTAAAGGACAAATTACAAAATTTAAAAACTATTTAGATAAAATTAGTAAACTACCTGATTTATCGAATATAGAACTTGCGGAATTGAGTCTTAGATTAAATAAGCTTCAAGGATTGTCGACAAGGTTTGATGATTTGCAAACAGAGATTGAAGTTCTAAATGCTCCAAATATTCTAGTAGAACTTGATGAGCGAGAACGCATTGAATAAGATATAGTTCAAAATATAGCTATAGCCAAAACAGAACTACAACAATATAGTAGTGATGATGATGGTAAGCGCCGTCAATCTATTCTTGTAAATGCGGACTCGGAGCATCAAAACGTGGGTTTTAGATTACCTCAAATACAAATTTCTAAGTTTGATGGATCACACTTCCGCTGGCTCGAATTTCGGGACACATTTCTTAGTTTGATTCATAAAAATGAGCGCATTCAAGATATACATAAGTTTCATTATTTGGTTTCTTATCTGGATGGTGACGCTGCGCGTGTTATATCAAATCTCGAAGTATCTTCGGCTAATTACCAGGAGGCTTGGAAACAGGTTTGCGAGCGTTACGATAACAAAAGAATTCTCATAAATCATCACTTAGATTCTTTAATCAACATTCAACTAATCACGCGTGAATCAGACAGTTCTCTTCGATGTTTTGTTGATAAAGTCACTAAAAATCTAAGAGCTTTAAAGAGTTTAGGTCTACCTACAGATCACTGGGACATGTTGCTGATATTTATTTTCTTGCTTAAATTGGATAGTCGTACCATATTGAAATGGGAAGAATATCGCAACACGATAGATTGCGTAAATGACGTGCCCACTTTAGAGCAATTTAATAGATTCTTGATTGATCGCGCTAATGTACTAGAATCATTTAATCAGAATAAATCTATAAACAATAACAATAATTCTAAATCACAACAAAACCCACGTGTCTCGTCGAATCAATCTCAACCAAATATTAATAAATATTCTTCTTCTAAATCAAACCGTAACCAAAATACCAATGTCTTTACATCTACTTCACAAGCTCGTAATAATTCTTCAACAGTTTATCTGTGTGTAGTATGCAATGGAAATCATAGGATTTATGATTGTCCAACTTTTAAATCAAAATCCTTTCAAGAGAAAATGTCATGCATATCCCAATATAAATTGTGTACAAATTGTCTGCGCAAAGGTCATCCTGCGTCTGGGTGCAGCATGGGCTCGTGTCGGCATTGCAACCAAAGGCATAATACTCTTCTCCACGATCCTAGCGTATCAGCTAACTGTAACACAAAAAATGCTAATAACGATGGTTAAGGGGAGACTGTAGTGGTTTTCTCTCAACAAGGTAATAATGGTCATGTATTTTTGTCTACGGCTATTATAGAAGTTCACAATCCTCTAAATAACAAAACCGAAAGGGTTCGCGCGCTGTTAGATAGTGGCAGTCAATCCACTTTCATTACAAAATCTCTGCAACAAAAATTAGGTTTAATGTGCAATCCGTTAAATGCATTAAATGTTATAGGAATAGGAAATAATCAATGTGACACAATATCAGAAAGTTGTGTTACTCACCTAAAATCAATCCATGGCACTTACCAAGTTAAGTTGTCTTGCTATGTTCTAAACCAACTTACCGGAGATATTCCAAAGATTTCCGTCGATATACATCATCTGAAAATACCAAAGGGTATTATATTAGCTGATCCTAAATTCAATGAACCTGCCTCCATTGAGATACTCATTGGTGCAGATATCTTCTGGGATATACTAGCTTGCGGACAACGCTCGCTAGGCCCGAATAATCCTAAATTACAAAATTCTAAATTAGGTTGGCTTATAGCCGGCCCTATTAATGCACAAAAATACACTCAAAATATTCAATGCAATCATGCAATTGTTCCAAACAACCATTTGGATGAAATGCTCACTAAATTCTGGGAACTCGAGAGTCTTCCTCAAAGAAGGATTCTCAGTCCCAACGAAATAACATGTGAAAAACACTTTCACCAAACCACAACTCGTTTGAGTAATGGCAGATTCAGAGTGAAGTTACCACTAAAGGCCTCACCCGACTGCCTCGGTGATTCTTATAATCAAGCTAAAAAACGTTTCAAAAATCTTGAAAAAAGATTTAGCAAAAACCCGACACTAAAGTCGCATTACGTAGAATTTATACGTGAATATTCAAATCTAGGACATCTCTCAGAGTCACCTGTTGCAATACCCAATCCTTCATATTTTTTATGCCATCATGCTGTATTTAAAGAGGACAGTGAGTCCACCAAGATTCGAGTAGTATTTGACGGCTCAACTCCTACAACCTCGGGCTACTCTCTAAATGACATCTTAATGGTTGGGCCTAATCTGCAAAATTCTCTATTCTCCATTCTAATAAGAGCACGTCAATATAAGTACATTTTGACTGGAGACATAGCTAAAATGTATAGACAAATTGCTATGGATCCAATTGATTGCGATCTTCAATTAATATTATGGAGAGAAGATGAGTCGCATCCCATCCAAACGTTGCGATTAGATACTGTCACTTACGGTACTGCAAGTGCCAGCTATCTTAGCACTAAATGTCTGTGGCAGGTAGGAGAAGAGTGTGATGACGAATTAATTAAATCCATAATACAAAATGACTTCTTCGTTGATGATGTCATTACAGGGTCAGACAATGAAGATCAATTAATATACATACAAAAGGCACTCTCTACTGCTCTAAATGCAGCTTGTTTTCCCTTACGAAAATACAAAACTAATTTACCTAAACTATTCAATAACATAGAAATTAATACAAAAGAAAAACTTACCTTGAGTGAATCCTCCAGTACTCTTGGTCTAGGGTGGCATCCAAGTGATGACACGTTCAGTTTTCCTGTAAAAAATAATTATATAAACCATCCAATAATTACAAAAAGATTTATAATGTCGCAATCACTTCGTACTTTTGATCCACTTGGATTAATAAGCCCCTGCATAATTCAATCTAAAATATTGATTCAAAGGTTGTGGATCAAGGGAATTGATTGGGATCAACCTGTACCTGAAGATATACAGAAAAACTGGAATGAAATTTCAAAAAACTTACCATTACTTGCAGATCTTCATATTCCACGTCGAGTAATCGGTGACTCACCAAAGTCCATAGAACTGCATTCATTCAGCGACGCCTCACAAGTTGCCTATGGAGCTTGTATCTACATGCGAACGCTGAACGAAAACGATGAGGTGACTGTGAGGTTATTATGTTCGAAATCCAAGGTGGCTCCTATAAAGCCCACCACCATACCTCGCCTCGAACTTTGCGCAGCGTTGTTATCAGCTAATTTGTGTCAGTCAGTTAATGAGTCTTTAAGACTTAGAACTACAAAAATTACGCATTGGTGCGATTCTAATATCGTACTATGCTGGATAAACAATGACCCAAGTAAACTAAAAACTTTTGTGGCGAATAGAATAGCTGAGATTTTAGATCTTACTAATCGCAAGGATTGGCGTCATGTTCCCACTGACGTTAATCCCGCTGACCTAATTTCTCGAGGTGTAAATGCTCATCAGCTTCGCGACAATTTGATGTGGTGGCAAGGCCCGTCATTCTTGCACAACGATGAAACAAAATGGCCTAAACTGCATCAAAATGAAAGCATTGATTTACCTGAAATAAAAGTTCATTATATTAATTTACCTGAATCTACATTCGATTTCAAGGTATTTTCAAAATTTTCTAAATTACAAAGAATCTTTGCGTATGTTCTACGCTTTTTACACAATTCAAAACGATCAAATAGGCTTAATCGATTATCTGGCTCTTTAACAGTCCATGAATTAAGTAATTCCTTTGTTTTTATTTGTCGAGTTTCACAGAAACAATCGTTTCCTCTTGAATATAAAGCAATTCAATCAAAACTATCAATATTGCCTAAATCTAAATTATTATGCTTGTCTCCATTTTTTGAACCCACAACTAATCTAATAAGAGTTGGGGGGAGACTACATAATTCTAATTATTCATTTAATAAAAAACATCCAATACTCTTGGATTCTTCTCATTATGTAACAAAACTTTATTTTGTACACGAACATTTACGAAACTTACATGCTGGTCCACAGCTATTGCTAGCAACGGTCAGAGAATCTGTATGGCCCATAAACGGAAGAAGATTAGCTAGAAGCGTTGTAAGGCAATGTGTTACTTGTGTGCGTGTTTGTGGGCAAACCATAGCCCCAAAAATGGGCAACTTACCAACAAATCGTGTTTCCGTTGACTTTCCTTTCAAATCTGTTGGAATTGACTACGCCGGTCCATTTTTAATATTAAATCGCAAAGGACGTGGTGCTAGGCTAGTAAAATGCTACTTATGTCTATTTATTTGTTTACGTTTCAAATGCGTTCATTTAGAACCCGTCACTGACATGACAAAAGAAGCTTTTATTATGACATTTCGACGATTCGTTGCCCGCCGTGGCAGACCAGCGGAGGTTTACTCTGACAACGGACGAAATTTCGTTGCCGCTGCTAAGGAAATTAGCAATTTTCTAAAATTAAACAGTGAATCTCTTTCTCAGTTTGCAGCAGAGGAAGGAATAAAATTTTCATTTATACCTGCTTATAGCCCTCATTTCGGTGGAATTTGGGAAGCTGGAATAAAGGCTGCTAAATATCATGTCAAAAGAGTTTTGGGAAATTCCCATCTTTCGTTCGAAGAAATATGTACTTTATTCGCACAAGTAGAGGCAGTTTTAAATAGTCGCCCCTTGTGTCCAATGTCTTCATCCCCTGACGATTTCCTGTCCTTATCCCCAGGGCACTTCCTGATTGGCAGACCACTGAATGCGCTGCCAACTCCAGTAATTCAAGAATACTGCAACACAACCCATCATAACCGGTACGTTCGCCTTGAGCAAATAAGGCAAAACTTCTGGAGGCGCTGGTAAAAGGAATATATTTCCGAACTTCAGCAACGCACCAAATGGAAAATTGATGATAAGAAGCTAAACATCGGAGACCTTGTCATTGTACAAGAGGACAATACACCACCACTAAATTGGCGTCTCGGACGTGTTACCAGACTTTTCCCTGGACCAGACGGCATATCCCGAGTCGCAGACATCAACACCACCAAGGGCAGCGTGCGTCGATCTCTAGTTCGTCTGTGTCCTCTACCTACGTGTGAAGATTTTCAAGGTTGAAGATCTACGTTCTTCAACGGGGGGAGCTTATGTACGCGCCTGCTCATATTTTGAGAGCAATTCATAATTGTGTGTTTTGCGTCGCAGGCATTTTTTTTTTTTTATATAAAATAATTTGGCGGTAGATGGTGGGCCAGAGAAAAATTGGTACTCATCATTTCGGCTCCGAAAAAGAAAGTTGTAATTAATCAAAATTATACGTATTCAAGTTATCCATAAGTTTTTCTTAAAGAAATTCCAATCTTGTGCGTAAACAGTCATTAACTTTTACACGGAAAATTCTGTCTTCCAAGTAGGACTTAAGTAGTACGTAAAGGTTATGTGGCAGTTGTTTCTTTATTTTGTACAACAGGCCCTGGTGCCAAACCTTATCGAACGCTTGCTGTACGTCCAAGAATACTGCCGAACAGTACTCCTTTCGTTCCAGTCCCTCTCGTATCTTATTCACCACTCTATGCACCTGCTCTACAGTTGAATGCCCTCTTCTGAAACCAAACTGATGTTGTGGAATAATTTTACCGTCTGTAAGTATGTCGTTGAGCCTACGTGCAACGACTTTCTCAAAAAGTTTAGACATAACAGGCAGTAGGCTTATTGGCCTGTATGACGACACAAGGTGCGTTGATTTTCCTGGCTTTGGGATCATGATGATTTCCGATGCTTTCCATATTCTCGGAAAATGCCCAGTTCTCATAATGCCATTAAATAGTTGTGTAATGAAGACGATGGCTTTTCTTGGCAATTGACGTAGAATTTCAGCAGTAATAAGGCAGTATCCAGGAGCTTTGTTCAGTTCGAGACCTTTTATAATCCGCTAGATCTCGCGAGGCGAGCAGAACTTTAATGGAGGACTTAGTTGAAGATCTGTCTCCAAATACTTTTGGATCTCCTCATCGCGCGATCTGTCACCGGAGTTGGGAGTGAATACATCGGCCAAGAAAGATCCGAAAGCCTCGGCGCGTTCGCCATCTTTTCTTGCCCATGCATTATTGGCCAGCTTTAAAGGATGCTGAGCAGTTTGTGGCGCATTTTTGCTATGCTTTACGGTGTTCCAAAGCGAATATTCGTTTATAGCTGTAGCGTCCAGATTCTCCAGTCTGTTTTTTAAAGTTTCGTCCTCAATGTCCTTCAGATATTGTTTCAGGTCCTCAGCCACTCTGTTAAAGTCTCGTCTATCAGAAGCATGACGACTGGCATGCCAAACCCTCCTGAGCCTCCTTTTCTCCAGCACCTTACTTCTTGTTTCCTTAGAAATATTTTTGCATCCTGGCTTTGAAGGTGTTGGTGTGCATTTCCATGCAGCTGTCTGGATGAGGTTTGTGATATTTGTAGCAGCCTCATCAATGTCGTCGTTTGTCTTTAACGGTACTTTTAGGTTCACGTGTGTCTCGATGTACTGTCTAAAACCAGCCCAGTCAGTCTTCGTGTTGTAGAGTTTTTCTTTGATTTCTCTTTCTATTATTGTTGTGCTTATAGTGGTTATCACAGGGGTGTGATCTGAACTGCTATCCAGGCAACTTTCAGCACTGAGGTACATGTTAGAAAGTCCCTTATACACAAAGAAGTCCAATAGGTCAGGGAGTTTATTGGAGTCTGTTGGCCAGTATGAGGGTTCACCCGTACTCAGGACATTTAATTTATTTTTGTCAAAGCATTTTTTCATTTCCCTTCCTCTGGGTAATGTCAGTCGAGAACCCCAGTAGACATTTTTGGCATTCCAGTCTCCACCGCAAATGAATCTCTGGCCAAGAGTGCTGAAGAAATCGGTAAATCTATCTTCCTTTAGGATGTGCTTAGGGGGACAATATACAGCGGAGAGCGTTAGTGAGCTTTGCTTATCCTGAACCATTACCGTAGTAGCCTGTATTTGGTCAGTTTTATACTCCTCTAAAACGTCATGTTTAATGTGTTTTTTTATTATGACTGCTGTCCCTGCGTGTGCAGTTCCATCGGGATGAAATGTGGAGTATGTACAGTAGTTTTTGAAGGTGCATAAATGATTGGATGTCAGGTGTGCTTCAGAAACTAGAAGTACATCAATGTCGTGTAGTGCAAGGAGTATCTCTACTTCTTGTTTGTGTTTGACCAATCCATTTATGTTCCAGGTTCCAACTCTGAGTGTAGCCATTTAACGGACAAGTTTACTGATAATTGTTGTGAGTAGGTTCATCATTGTCGACATCTGGTCTAATAGTTTGTCCAGCTTTTCAGCCTGTTTTGTGAGCAATGTTTCCAGTTTGGTTTCCTTTTTGGTGACCTCTGCATATGTCAGTCCATGTCTGTCATTAACATAATGTTTTGGCTGATTATCTTCGACTTGTGGTCCATTTTTTCCGATTTCGGGTAAAATTTTAGGTTCTGCAAGGGGTATGGCTTTGGCTGTAGGTTTATGGCCTGTTCTTCTATTTAGAATCTCCCTGTACACAGTGCATCCTTTGTAATTTGCAGGATGTGAGCCTTCACATAAAACGCACTTTGCCGGTGTGTTCCTATCTTTTTTTGGGCACTCAGATGCTTTGTGGGCTTGTGCGCATTTCACACAGCGATAGGGCATCATGCAGTAGTTTTTCGAGTGCCCATATTGTTGACATCGTTGGCACTGTGGAATAGAGGTTTTTCTTTTAGGCTCTTCTATTGCAACTGTTTGATGGTAAATTGATTTTATATTTTTAACTGCACTGTTATTTGGGTCAGAGACTAGGTTCACAAAAAATGTAGAGGTTGGCTTCTTTTCAGGCCCAAACTTTACATTTATAATTTCTCCAAGTACTTTATTTTCAGTTTTTTCAATTTCCTCTATTATGGCACTGTGTGGGGTTGAGTGGTGCAGATTCCGGATTACAAATCGGTAACATCGTTGATCCTTCCTGTTGAATGTGTGTCCAATGAGGCCCTTTTCACGGACTAGGGTCATAATTTTCTTGTACGCCTCAATGTCCAAGCTACTTATTCTCAACTGATTTCTGTTGACGATTTTGAAGATGAACTCTCCCTTATGTGCAACAGTATGTAGGAGCTCTGTAAGTTTGTTGACATCTTCAACGCCGTACAAAATAATTGGTAGAGGTTTATTAGGGCGTTTTAGTTTTGGTCCACCTTCATCTTCGGTAAGATCTATTTGAAGGCCACTATATTTATTAGACGTTTTTATCGCCTCTGGTGAGGGTGATTGTGAGAGTTTCTTGCGCTTGTTGCTTCTGTTAGAAGGAACTCTTTGCCATTCAGGTGGTCGAGATGTACTAGGAACCTGTGTTTGTGTTTGTTGTGGTGACGAAACTGCGTTTTTGACCTCGAGCTGTTTTGTGTTTGTCGGCTCTTGCATTTCCTTACTTGATGTGTTACCTAGGGAGTTGCATCTAGGTCGAGATAAGAACAGACTAGGGTGGAAAGCCTGCTGAACATATTTCTTGCTGCCAGTAACATTCACTACAATGGAAGTCTGGTCGCCTACTTCCATAGAGTCTTCGGTAACCAATTTCTCACCCACCGGCCCGGATACCGGAGGGCGCCGGGTGTTAGCCGGATCGCATGACAAATACTCGCTCTCATTAATCGACATTTTCATAAAAAGGGGGGTTGGGAAATGATCACATAGTGCTTTCCCAAGGCACTATGGCCACTCTTTATGAAGGAATTTAGTTCTTTATGGCCAGTGGACATTAATTAACGGGTTATTCAACCGCCGCCCGTGGCTCGGCGTTGTTGCTCGTTTTGCACCACCCGGGGGATACGTGTAGGGTGGGCCTAGGAGAAGGTGGTAAATCCTACGGACGCGAGCAACTCCATCCCCCAAAGTTATAACTACTAGACACAAAATAAGTAGTTAAGTATTACAATCAAACTACATGCGACACATTGGTCGTACAAATTGTAAGTTTGTCAAGTACTTCTATCAAACTACATGCGACACGTCGATCGTACAAATTGTAAATTTGTACAGCACTTCTATCAAACTACATGCGATACGTTGGTCGTACAAATTGTAAATTTGTTAAGTACCTCTATCAAGCTTCATGCCCCACGTTGGGCGCCAATTGTAAGGTAGCATTTTCACCCTACTCACCAGCTAACTCAGGGGTAGATGATCAGGATGAGACAATTGCAGGGATGATTCCGCATGAGGGTCGACAGAAGTAAAAGTCTTTTAATTTGGTCAACTTATTTAATTTACACTTCAGCAGCATTACAGCTTCATGAAGTATTGATATGATAGATAACTTACTTGTATATGGGCTATAACATAACCTTAAAACATAGTACCAGATGTATGATATCTCAATCAGCACCGTCCCTCTGTGCATTTGGTATCCAGCTTCTCACCGGTCAAAATATCATGGGTATTCGGAGCCTGTTGTTGAAAACTGTAGCTGTCGCTTTTATGTATAGTTGACCATTGTTATTATATATTTATTGATTAATTTAAATTATCCTAATAAGCCCTGCCAATGGGAAAAGTGCACGATGAGCATCATATAAGAGCATGTTTCACAAGCATGAAAATATAGTTTAATTCAACCAATACTCACAGCGCTTGCTGGCACATTATATATTTATATTTGGGCTGGTTCCCTGCCGCCTCCGAGTCATCTTGATTATGTTAGATGTACCTTTTTTTTAAATCGATATTTTCGTATCCGTACGAATGAAGAATTAGCAATGAAAAGGAAATGTCATTCTTGTCAGTCATAGACATTGAGCGTTTTATCGACCAATAGATATGATCATAATTAATAGACTTGTCCTTTTATATTTATAAATTGAATTGTGTGTTTTATTATTTATATATATTTATTACACACATTTCATATTTACTTATTTTTAATCAATTTAGTATATTTCAACCGACAGTAGCGCCATCTGACAGAATTACATTAGAAGTAATGACAATTAAGAAAGAAAGCTAGTAAGAGATTCACGCCTTTGACCCTAGATGTCGTTATTCTATATAACGGTATTATTAATTGTTACAAGATCTGCCCGTGTTTAAGTTGGAAATTGTTCAAGTGCGTGTTGGACTTCGCACATTTAGGGTTCTGCATCAACATATTTTTCAATATATTGGTATTTGTTAGTAAAATATAAGTAATAATAAACATTATCACCAAATTTCAAGTTCATTATAAGTCAATGGCAAGTTAAAAAATTCTTCAGAACAAAATTGTGTGAAAGACGATGGACAATTGACACAGTGGACAGTTATATTGATTGTATGAAAAATGTTGGCAATACCGTCTCTGGCTGCGGCCGCTTTCTCCGTGGTCTTAAATTCAGGGTTAGCTTAGATAACTGCATAATTCAAATTCGAGATTCGAGTATGGTGATTGTATATGCTTACGTCACAAAAATATTTTTTTGGATACATCCCAAATATTTAACATACATGAAATAAACTGAATATGACATCGCCTCAATGCAGTAAACCTCAATAACTTGATTACGGCCCGAATATTAAAACAGAGGCTAAAAATATAAATAATAGAGAGGGAATATAAAATTGACAATTACGTAGAACGAATTAAATAAACCTACTCGCAAATTACGCAATTAAATAAATATATATATATATATTTCTATTGAAATATTTACTACTGCACATTCCATGTTCAAATGGAGCGATAAAAAGAACTACATATAAAAAATATTCCTATTCGGTATGTTGTTGGATATTTCAAATGGAATTAAATTCAAATGGTAGTCAATAGATATGGATTGGGCTGTTTCTATGTATCTTATCGTGTTTTTATTATATGGAAGATTGTTATTTTTATTCTATTCTATCAATTCAATTAATTAATTTCAGTTGTATTTGCTGTCCCCCAATCCTATAGTAAACCACATTTCGCCAAGTAACACGCTTTTCTTAGATTGGTATGTATGTGTCTATGTAACGGAATCTTTGAACATGATTTTCATCCCCTTCAAAACGTCCGATTAATTTGATACTTTGCACACTTATCAAGGACCGATGAACACGTTTTTTTTAGCTTAGAATGTATGTACGGAGTCTTTAAACGTGATTTGACCCTCTTCAAAACGTTGGATTAATTTAAAACTTGCCACACTTACCGTCCGGACCGATGACAATGCAATAATTTATATAGTTTGCCCATTGTTCTTACCAGGATGATCAGGATCAGCTATTTTTTATATATCTGATACCCGGTAGTGTTTGTGCCAAGTATCAAGGCGCGAGCTAAGACATGCGCATGGTATAAGTTTTAATTATCCGAAGAATTGGTAGTGCCTTGCGCCAAGTACACGTATTAAATAAATGTTCCAGAGGCAGAGCCTGAGAAACGGCTATCATATCCATGGAAGGGAGTAGGCACGTTAATTACCCACTCCCATCAAAGGTATTTAGTAGTTGCATTCATAAATTGTCAATTAAAAAACTTAATAAACACGCTTTGACGGTAAATTGAACTTAAAAGTAAAATATAAATAATAATTAAAAAAAAAACAAATCAATAAATTTAAATTAAGATTAACAAAATATATATATATATATATATTATTGTAAAAAAGCTTGGATGTTCGCGTGATTGATGTTAATTGTTCGTCTTCGGGATAAAAAATATCTATTTAGTCAATCAGTTAGATACAAAAACATTGGACACGTATTTTTCTTTAGGCACGTAAATAAAATTACGACGACACAGTGCGTTGAAATATCGTGTGATGTCACGGTGTACTACACTTTATACTAACAAAGTGACGTCACAAGCCCACCTCACGGACACCTGAACTTTGATGCGCTTTATCTTTTTGTCAATTTTGTATTATTTGGTAAAGCAAAAAATACGGGTTCAATATTATTTGATAATCTTACTGACGGACTAAATAGAATCATATTTTTTTTAACTTTTAGGATATTGTAAAACCGTAGGTGACGTCACAAATTCGTAACCCAAGGTATGCTACCACCGTTTTAGGTACTATCCATATGCTCTATTTACTAAGAAGTCGAGAGATAGGGATATGGCTATTTTTGCTATACTAATTTAATAGTGTTTATAAGTACCTTCCCTACAACCAGCGCGAGATGAAGAAGAGACAATTTATAATTCCAATACCTAGAAATGTAACCAAATCTAACTTTCACTACGGTACCTACTTTATTCATTTATCGACACTCTCCCACATAATTATGTAATTACAATCCAAATACATAAATTACGATTTAAAGTCGACAGGTACAACCCCAATCTCAGGTCAAATTTTATTAGTTGAAGTTAAATTGATCAATTAAAACTTTCGCGAAATTTCTCATGATAGGTTTGAAGTCGTTTCAAATTTCGCGAAATTTCTCATGATAGGTTTGAAGTCGTTTCAAATGGACGCACTATCTCAAACATTTTTTTTTTAAGTCGCTTTTTTATTGCTGTTTATCAAACCTTGATGTTCTTCGGTGATGTAAGTTTGGGCTAGAGGTATAATGGAAGTTTGGTAAAAAGGTTCGTAGGTAACAAATCTATTAACGATTTTCTTAGAGATATGATTTCTAAGGGCTTGAAGTTAGTTAGGGGGTGATTGTTATTTATTATTATTTATTTATTCTTTAACACATACATTGTTAAACAGGTAAGACCCAAGCTAACAGAAGTATTCTTAAATTGCTAATTGTAACAGTCCCTAGTAACGGGTCTAGGTAGAAGCACAAGTTACACAGTGGACAACACACTAAGTGTCACCCTCTGGAATGCCGCCATTGTTGGTTATTTTATGGACTTAAATGATCAATGAGATGGGATGGTATTGTTATATGAAGAAGTTTAAAAGAAAACAAGCCGTAAACCCGACAAAATGGGGCATCAGTAAAAATTACGAACTTCTATGCAAACTTTCTTAACTTTCCTATTTAAACCCCTAAGTAGAAGAGTTTTAAAATCTTTCCTTAGTACGCTCACGTACTCGTACGTTATAAAAGGAGCTCATGTGCAAAAATGTATGTTTCTAAACTTAGCAATTTAGGCACTGCGTTATCTGTCAGAGAATTAAAAAAAAAGCCAATTCAATATTTTTTTTACATATCTCTTTTTATCTGCAATCGGCTTTCTAGCCATAATCGGATGGGTTCTTCGTGAGAGATATTTTTTTCGTGTTCCATTGAACAATCACAATATGAGGTTCAGCACTAAAAAAGTTTTAATTTTTTAAGTCTGTTATCCGAGTTCAGGATTAGCCATTTCTTTAAGCGGATTATATCTCCTTGTCTGTTTGGAAGGTTCTTAGTTAAGATATTACTGTGCTTGCCCAGTATCTGTTTATACTCGTAAGTATTGCATTTTTCGCAAAGTTCTTCTTTCACTGTTGGTATTTTTAGGTGCTCGTGTATTTCCGTGTTTATGATAAACCAGTGTGTGCTTGCGATTGTTCTTAGAGCTAAATTATGGAACCTTTTAAAAATTTCGATTTTGGAGTTGCTAGCCGATCCCCGGAGTTTAATTCCGTAAATTTATATTGGTTTTACTATAATTTTATATACAAGTATTTTGTTACTAAGAGATAACTTTGATTGTTTTCCTAAGAGCCAGGAAAGACTTTTCATCTCATTAGAAGTTGCCTTTTTCTTGGCCTTAATGTGGTTGGCCCAGGTAAGCCTTTTGTCTAGGTTAAGCCCCAGGTATTTTACTGTGATACTGTTTGGCACTGGTTTACTTTCCATCTACACTGGGGCACAATCGCCCTTCCGAAAAGTAAATGTCACTTGAACTGACTTAGTTATACTAGGTTGAATTCTCAATTTTTCAAAGATCAATTTTATTCAACTGGACTTGTAATTTCTGAGATGTCTGCGTTGGATCCTTGTCACTAACAAGGCATGCAGTGTCGTCTGCATAGGTCGCCGTTACCACGTCATCAGTATTAGGCAAATCTGCGGTATAGATCGAATAGAGTACGGGCACGAGCACAGAATTTTCTCGGAATCCAAATTGATGGTCTGGTATTATCACATTCTCGTCAAGGACTGGTTTTAATCTACGTAGAAATATATTTTGTTTTTGTATGGGGACTCTTTGGCATGGCACCGATGGGATATATGACGTACTTGCTATCTCTTTGGTTGTACTAGGTAGACACGCAGTTCCGATGGTAGGAAGTTGGTTCTCATTAGCTGGTTTTGATTCGTTGACAGGATTGCAACTGTTTGTCTTTTGTGTGTCATTGCTAATTTCAGACAAAGGTGACGACCTTGTTCTATTAAATAAACCAGGATGGAATATTTGTTGTGTTATATTTTAGTTTGATCTCTGTGTCGGCGCGGCAGCGCAATAATAGCACTGAGGCACGCCAAAGCACGTAGCGGTTTGCGCTGGGGTTCAAAGATAGGCTAGACCTTGGGAATCTGACGGGTCGGTATGCTGAGTGAGATGCTGCATTAAACAAACTACGACTAACCTCAGAGGCGGGTGTGCTCGTGCTTAATCCTGGCAGCGCTCCTTCTCTGTTCCACTGGACGTCTTGATTCGAAGTTCCCTGGGTACTGGCACTATTTGCTGACGCGAGAGTGGACTGTATGCGGTGCGGTATAACGGCGAGCCACGTGACGCTGGCTCAAGGTGATGATCAGAGGTGACCACCACGAATCCGGCGGCGACGATAGTCGATCGCAGACGGTGCGGTTTTATAAAGCGGTAATACAGCGGTAGGATCTCACAGCGGGTGAGGAATCCCGGGTGAATAAACAGGCGGTTGACTAATCACGAGCGGTGAGGCTACCCTCGACGAAGGCCGAACGTAGACTGTTCGAGAGTCGAACGTGTAGTTTAATGCAGCGAAAATTGACAAGAAGGGTAGATAAAGTATTAAGAGAAATGTGGGTAACTAAACAATGAGCGCACCTACAAGTGGCGCGAACATGCCCCCGGCTTGAAAACCTTCGGTTTTCATAAAAAATTAAAACTAAAAGTAAGAGAAAAGCGGTGGAAAACAACGAAGGAATTCAGGGGCAGAGTAAGTTATTGAGAAGGTAGAGTACAGAGGCGGACAACGGGTCTCTTATAGACACCCGTCGTCGTCCTAACTGAAGCGACTCTTACAACGCCGTCCTTACCAGGATAGGTGGCAGTGACGACGCCGAGAGGCCATGAAAGCGGAGAAACATTGTCAGTGACAATAACAACAATAGAACCTATAGTAATAGGATTAGAAAACGTATTCCATTTCTTACGAGATTGAAGCAAATGCAGATACTCTAGTTTCCATCGTTTTGCGAACGATTGTACCATTTGGTCTAGCAAAGCATAACGTTTTAGTAAGCTTGGCGCTTCATTAGATGCCTCACTAGCAGGTAAATGTTTAAGTGGTGTTGACATTAAAAAATGTGATGGAGTTAAAGCGGTAGGTTTCGATGGATCTTCACTTAGTAGGGTTAGCGGCCGTGAGTTGATTACACACTCTATCTGCGTGAGCACAGTTGTCAGTTCCTCATATGTTAGCAATTGCGAACCAACGACCCTATGAAGATGCGTTTTGAAGGCTTTAACATAGATTTCATAGTGACCCCCAAAGTGAGGGCTACGCGGAGGATTAAATTTCCAAGTAATTTTATTAGCGGTTAATTCATTTCTAAAAGATTCTATATGATCTTCAGAATTAATGAGCGTATAATTATCCGATAGCGCATTTTTGCACCTATAAAATTTGTAGCGTTGTCTGAGTATAGGACAGACACAGCGCCTCTACGTGATAAGAAGCGTTTAAATGCGGATAGAAATGAGCAAGTGCTCAGGTCACTTACGAGTTCTACGTGAACTGCGCGCACGACCAGACAAACAAAAATACAAAGATACGATTTAATAGAGCGAACGCCGCGTTTGCGATACGGGATAATATTTATTGGACCAGCGTAGTCCACAGCGGTATGAGTGAATGCCTTGGCTTCATTCACTCTACAAGCGGGTAAGTCACCCATTAATGGGAATACTTGATTAGGTTTTGCCCTAAAGAAAAAATAACAGTTATGTATAACATGAAGAACTATATTTCGGCATGAAAGTATCCAATACTTTTGGCGTAAAATGGACATCAGAGTGAGCGGTCCAGTATGACAGTTCTGACGATGATAATGAGATATAATCATTTCAACGATATGATGTTTACGAGGCAACAGTATTGGATGCTGTTGGTCATAGCTGAGATCGGAGTTGCGTAACCGCCCACCGACTCGTATTAGACCGTTAGCGTCGAGAAACGGCATAAGCTTCTGAATAGCACGAGAACAACCTTTATTAGACTTTAGACTTTTCATTTCGTCAGAAAAATAAGAATATTGTAACGCGAGTAAAACCTTTGCTTCAGCGTAATTAAGATCGTCTGGAGTTATATGATTAGAAGGCGGTAAAATTTTTATAAATCGATAAATGTTTGTGACTGTACGTAGGAGTACCAGCCATTTTGAAATGCGGTTTGATAAGTTAAGAAGCGGGTGACCATTGTCACTTACATTAGTTACAGCGGTTAGAGTCAGTACTTTCCTAATCTCTGGTAAACTATTATGAATTGAATTATCATCAGCAATGAATTTGGCGGGCCACTCATTTGTAGGTTGGCATAGCCAACATAGGCCCAGTGAACCACAGTGGATGGTTTATGATTTGAGCGGGAGTTAATCCTCGTGACAAGCAGTCACTCGGGTTCTGATCACCAGGAATGTGATAAAACTTATTAGCGGGAATGGCGGCTACGGTTTTTGTAATGCGCGTTGCTACGAATGTTTTGAATCGATGCGGTGAGGCGCTAAGCCACTGAAGTGCGACCATAGAGTCTGTAAAACAGTAGACATCATTAATAGAATGCCGTTTTTCGTATGTATCGATAACGCGGCGAACTAGTTTTGCCATCAGTAAGCAAGCGCATAATTCTAGCCGGGCTACAGATACAGTCTTCAGTGGAGCGACTTTAGATTTTGCGCAAACCAATCGAGTAACTGGTGTTGAGTTAGAATCATTTATAATGAGAAGGTAAACAACGCAACCATAAGCCTTTTCACTTGCATTAGAAAATGCAGGTATTGAAATTTTTGAATTTTCATAAACATCTAAATGGCGTTTAAAACGTACACTTTGAATAGTAGGTAACTCATTTAAATAGTTTTTTCAAATGTTTATAATCTCTAACGGTGGTTGTTCATCCCAACCAAGTTTTAATATATAAAGATTTTGTAACACAAGTTTAGCGTATAAAATAACTGGAGCAATGAGCCCGAGTACATCAAACTGACGAGCAATAACAGATAAAATGTTGCGTTTTGTGATTGGACGATTTTCTAAATTTACAGTAAACATAAATTCGTCACATGTGGGTGACCACTTTAAACCCAGAACCTTTAAATTAGGGTCCTGTTCTTCAAAGTTAATGCTATCAGTGTGAAGCTCAGAGGTGGAAAGCGATTCAAGCAACTCACATGAGTTACTTGCCCACTTGACGAGTTCAAAGCCCCCGGCTTTGAGCAAACCCCGGAGGTCGTCTCTGAGCTGCAAACCCATTGACAGGTTTGGTGTAGAGTAACAAATGTCATCCATATACGTATCATGTTTTATGACAGTAGATGCAAGCGGGAAACGGGTACACTCGTCATTGCAGAGTTGTCTGAGTACTCTCATTGCCAAGAAAGGGCTGCTTCGAAGGCCGAAGCAGACGCGATTAAATTGATAAGTAATTAGCTGGTCGCAAGCGTTAAACCGAAATAAAAACTTTTGATATTTGCGGTCATTTGCATGAGTTAAAATCTGCAAATACATCTGTTTGATGTCTGATATAAAGGCGATTTTATATAAACGGAAATCTAGAAGAATTAAGAATAAATCATTTTGCAGATTTTCACCCGTATGCAAAACGTCATTGAGAGACAGACCTGAACTGGTTTTAGAGCTAGCATCCATCACCATGCACCAGGTGGTGGTTTTATCTAACCGAGCCACGGCATGATGAGGGATATAGTAACCAGACATATGGTTATCATTTCTAATGACTGAAATATAACCCTTAGCTATATATTCATTGATGATAGCGTTATATTCAATTCGTAGTTGAGAGGAACTATTTAATTTACGCTCAAGAAACATGAAGCGCTTCTTAGCAGTGGCAAATGACTCACCAAGAGAGTCACGATCGCGGGAGAACGGCAGAGATACCGTATAGCGGCCCGTATTGTCACGGGAAACATTCTCAGTGAAAAAGGTTTCACATTCGAGAGCGGCTGGACTCAACGTAGGTTTATATTCAATCTCCTCGAGGAGCCAGAATTTTTGAAGTACCGAGTCTAAGTGCGGTGGTTCCACGGCGGAACATAAAGAAATACATGCGTGTTCAAAGATATTAATCGGAGCATTACCGATTATCAAGTAACCAAAGATTGTTTCAAAGGCTGTAGGTGTGTCAGGCGATCCAGTGACACGACCTGACAACAAGATTTCAGAGAATAGCGGGGCACCAATCAGAATATCTATTTCTGATGGCGAATAGAAATTGTTGTCTGCAAGGGGCAGATTATTTAAATACGAGAGAGAGGAAACATCAACTTCTGCCGTAGGCAATTTATCAGTGATACGATCAATGACATAAGCATTAAGTAATACAGAAGTATTATTTAGTCGCGAAGATAACTCGAGAGAAGTATCCCCCTTAATAGGGTTAGGCGCAGAACCTATGCCCTTAACTACATAGTGAGATAGTTTATTAAAATGTAAATCTAATTTTTGACAACACGCCGAAGTTATAAAGTTATTTTGAGAACCCGGATCTATTAGTGCACGAACGCATTGTTTATGACCATTAGAATCAGTCGCATAAACTTGCACAGTCCCCAATAGACAGGTATTATTACGCGGTAACATAGATTGAATATTACATAACGAAACATCATCAATGTGCGTAGTAATGCAACCGGACAGCTGGTTATGTGACGTAGCAATCATAGCAGTAGGGAAGCGTGGCGGCGACTGCTGCGCAGGAGCAGGCGTAATGTCACTCGACGACGTCTCCCGGGAGTGATGGCTGTGTTGTCAGTCGTTTGTTTACGACATAACAATGAATGATGACGCGATTGACAAAATCTACATCTTGAGTTAGATTTACATTCACGATTATTATGAGTGATACTTAAACAATTAGTGCATGCGTTATGCTGTTTAATTAAATTAAATCGTTCATCGATCGTTAACTTGTGAAACTGAGAACATTTATATAAAACTAAGTGATTGTTTTGTTTACAAAGCTTACAGTTTTTATTTACGTTAGAGGACGTTACAAATGAATGAGTGGCTTTAGTTAACTTATTGTTGTTATAACTATGTGCGGAATCGATAACACTTCGTCTATTCGCAGGAGAAGCAGTACGTTCTAATATTTTAGTTTGCTCACGTAAGAACTTAACTAATTGATCATAAGTAGGCATAGATGTGCCTCGCTTATATAATTCGAAAGATCGTGCGGTACTAGGATCAATCTTTTTTAATGCAAGGTGTAGAAGAACGAAATCCAAAAGATTATCTAATTTTAATGAGTTTAAACTTGACACTGCGGAACCAAATGTATCTAGGAACGTGTCTAAGTTTTTATACGATGCGATATTAAATGGCCTAAATTCCAATATTTGATCTAAATAAGCAGAAGCTAAACTACGCTTATCATCATATTTATCGAGAAGTGACTGCCATATAACACGGTAATTGTCCCCGTTGGGCACGATACCCGAACATACTGACAGTGCCCTACCCGAAAGTTTACTTATCAAATATTGAACGCGGTCGTGATCCGTTAAATCAGGATTTTCGTGAATAGTTCGCTTATACGACTCAAAGAATATAGGCCACCTAACAGGATCGCCACAGAAACACATTATGTCGAGTTCTGGTAGACGAATAGACTTATGTTGCGGTAGAACATGAGAGTGTTGGACATTCTTCGAGTTGTCTAATTTATCAAAGCTAAACTTACAACGACAATACAAGTCTTCAAAGGCGTTAATAGATTGATAATTTACTTTATAAGATGCGTCAATATTTAATTCAACATCAACTAAATCATCAATAATTTCTTTATATTCAGAACGTAAACTGTCTAAAGATGTCATACTACATAAAAACAAATCCTTAGAAATATCGTTATCGAACGCCTTCAAAGATTGATCGTAAACTATTTGTAATCGGGAAAAGATACCATCACGTTTACCTATTAATTTAATACGTTTAATTTGCAAAACATCTAGTGATGTTGCAACTTCAAACTGTTCTTTAGCCTTTGTACGAGACATAGACATTTTGCAAAACGAGTGGTAATCAACTCAAGCGCAAAATAATAAAAGACTGAATTCGCAATAATACCCGTGACATACACGACACGAACAATAACGTGAGCAACGGTGCTACCGGTTCGAGAATGTTCACAGGACGATGAATTTTACTAACACCCTCACTACGAAAATATTAACAAGTTTTATAATTTTACTAGTTAAGTTATTTAACTACGTAGTTATCTCATAAGGAATGGAATAGAATGGTACTTAATATTACAAAGCGTAAGTATACCCTTATAGGATAAGCAGACGTACGAGTGTACTATATGAAATAGGCAATATAATATAACTCAATATTAGAGTGAAGCGGGATATTTAGATATGCCTAGGTCAAAGTGACTAGGTGTAGGATTAGGAACCAGAACTAATATCCGGCTCGAAGAGACCAGAAATAATGTGTCGGCGCGGCAGTGCAATAATAGCACTGAGGCACGCCAAAGCACGTAGCGGTTTGCGCTGGGGTTCAAAGATAGGCTAGACCTTGGGAATCTGACGGGTCGGTATGCTGAGAGAGATGCTGCATTAAACAAACTACGACTAACCTCAGAGGCGGGTGTGCTCGTGCTTAATCCTGGCAGCGCTCCTTCTCTGTTCCACTGGACGTCTTGATTCGAAGTTCCCTGGGTACTGGCACTATTTGCTGACGCGAGAGTGGACTGTATGCGGTGCGGTATAACGGCGAGCCACGTGACGCTGGCTCAAGGTGATGATCAGAAGTGACCACCACGAATCCGGCGGCGACGATAGTCGATCGCAGACGGTGCGGTTTTATAAAGCGGTAATACAGCGGTAGGATCTCACAGCGGGTGAGGAATCCAGGGTGAATAGCCAGGCGGTTGACTTATCACGAGCGGTGAGGCTACCCTCGACGAGGGCCGAACGTAGACTGTTCGAGAGTCGAACGTGTAGTTTAATGCAGCGAAAATTGACAAGAAGGGTAGATAAAGTATTAAGAGAAATGTGGGTAACTAAACAATGAGCGCACCTACAAGTGGCGCGAACAATCTCATTATGGTGGAGATTGGATATGGAGATTTAAATTATATTATTGTGTTTTGAAGTTTTCCAAACGTCAGATGACATTTTGAATTTGAAATAACTTATCGAATCTAATACGAAATTGGCGAAAAATGTTGAGGGTGGATCGAAGAATTTTTGAAAATTAAAATGACACTTTCGTATTTAGTTCACTGATTATTTGTTTGAATTACTAATTATTTTAATCCACAATCAGTTTTACATAGTTATCACACTATGAAGTTCACTTGCACTATGTTTCTGAGCATTATAATTTAACAAGCAAGCAAGAGAGCAGCGTATCTACGCGTGTTGACAGCTGACAGCTTACCTTTACAAATAAAAAAATATCTGTTCAAATAAGAGTACCCTCTCCAAAAAATAATTGGACGGCAACACCGTTTTAACGATAAAAAAATTATAACACAGAACAACACTCGAAATATTCAAGCGATGTCAAACACACAGGACACTAGAATAAAAACAGCAATAAAAAAACATTGTAAAACGTCGAATAGCAGGGATGCTTGGAAAACGGTTGAGTATTTATAAAGTACATTTCTGATGGGCACACCATTCCTCTACTATTAAGTCTGTAAAATGTTGAGCACCGCTGTATTTTCGTTCCTGTTTAAGGAGTATTGTTGTTTTCTTGTTTTGCCTCCCGTTGCTGAGAGCAATGGGAGTTTTTCCTTGCCAACTCTCAATAAGAGTCTTAAAGAAGAACCGCGATTTTGGAGAAAAGGAGTAAATGGTGGGCTAAACCGACCTGTGTACTTTGATTGGAGGGAAACAAATATGGTATCACCTGTGAAAGATCAGTCGGGTTGTGCAGCTTGTTGGGCATTCACCACTGTCGGTAAAACTTGTTTTTGTTACAAATGATTGTAATTTTTTATAATTTGTTTCCAGTTTTTTAATAGTAAGGTAACTTTTATCTGAAAAATAAAAATGGCGATCTACCATTTCATTCCTCCGATAAAAGTTATATGATTGGAAAATTGGCCCTAAAAAAAAGAATTGTTCCACGATTACAATTATCGCAGATTCGACTCGCATTGAATATTTTAAGTTGTATTAGTATATCTTAGTAAAATTAATTTGTAAAGAAATATCTAACGCAGACATACAAACGAGAATCACACCAAAACAATCGGGCGTACCTATTTTTATGAAATCTTCACCTTTTTAGAATTTGATTATATACGTATATAAATAATCTGTTTTCTTATTCATTTTTAAAGTCGAAGAATAACATGCAAATTGATATTTACGACTAAATTTTGGGTCACTGGTGAAGGTCAAGGTCAATGGCATCTATTATCGCCTTAAACGTTCGTTCATATTATATGTTTTTTTTTCACTTTCCTCTATTACAGCTAATATTGAAAGTCACCTGAAGATAACCCATGAAGTCGAGGAAGTTTTATCGGAGCAGTTTCTTATTGATTGTGATGAAGCTAAAAAGGGCTGTAAAGATGCATCCATTCTTGCAACGTTTGGGTAAGTTTCTACTATTACTATACAATATAACATAAGTTTTGATTCCTCAAAGGCGTACGCCGAGATGTAGGTATTACACACACCCAGTTATCGATAGGTATTGTAAGGTAACTTTCCCTTCTTACTCACCAGCAAGCTCAGGGGTAGATGTTCAGGATGAGACAATTGCAGGGATGATTTCGCATGAGGGTCGACAGAAGTAAAAGTCTTTCTATTTGGTCAACTAGTTTAATATTCACATTAGCATCACTGCAGCATCATAGTTTATAGATATTACACTTACTTGTGTATGGGGTATAATATACCCTTAAAACATAGTACCAGATGTATGATATCTCAATCAGCACCGTTCCACTGTGCAGATGGTATCCAGTATCTCACCGGTCAAAATATCATGGGTATTCGGATCCTGTTGTTGAATGCTGTAGCTGTTGCTCTTACACGTAGATGACCATATTTTAATATTTATTATTTAAATGAAATTAATCCTAATGAGCCCTGTTAATGGAAAAGAATGCAAGATGAGCGTCGTACAAGCACATGTCCCACAAGCATGAAAATATAGTTTAATTCAACTAATACTCACAGCGCTTGCTATGATATGGTGTGCAAATCTAGCTGAGGATTACAAATAATTGAAAATCATGCATAGTTATGGTATTAAATTAAAAAATAAATTGAACAATTACATATTATTTAATACTCCAATTATGTCAGACCTAAATGAGGAATTATTAAAATGTCAAAAGAAAATAAAACTATGTCAAAAGAACGCCACATAGGAACAAACATACATACATACTTACATACATAGACTGATAAACACATTACAAACAGATGACAGCTGTGCACCGTACTTTAAATCATTGAAAATACTTACGCTACCGGCGTTATACATATTAGAAATCAGTATCTTCGTTAAAACAAATCCAAACCTTTTTGAAAAAATGACAATGGTACGAAATGTTCCAATTCGTAGTCAGTACAAAAATTCTTTGAATAGTTATAATTAACATCAGGCGCTTTTTATGGAAGGTTACCAACCTAACAGAGGATCAAGTTTGCCTAACATTTAAATGAGAGGTCCTGTTCTTTAGAGATAGTAACGAACAGGAGCTTACATTTAACATTTTAGATATTGTTAGTGTTTCTAAGAATAAGATGACAGCGCCTGTTACATACCATTTAACGGTCACATTTAACATTTAGATACTGTAAACGTTTCTTACGATATCTACCCCTCTTATAAGATCCACTTGAAAGTTATTTTATTCATAACCAAAACCACACGCCGGTCAAAATTACCACTTAACGAATTACTTCGCACCTCAATAATAAGAAAATGGAATGTTGGAGCTACCTTCGAACATTCCCTAACTCTCAACTTTTCAATCAGTACACTATAATGTGGTTTGCTGTTCCTCCGACTGGCTTTTTAGCTCGACCGCGCACTCTCCCGGTTCGCAATAATTTTACTCACTCACTCATTCATTCACTGAACTTTAAAATTACAAAGTGAGTAATTTTAGTTAAGTTTGCTTTGAAACTTGACTACGTAAAGGCGAGTGCATTCAAAAGAAAATTTGTTGCAACTTGAATTTTACTGTGCTTAGGAACATGTTTATAGTTTCGAAAATTAACTTTTCCTAGAATGTTACGACACACAACTGTAAAGTTTAAATAGTTTGTTTTATGTTTACACGAAATGTGATAAAACTTAATATTAAATTCATCTTTCAGCCTCGTAAAACATGACCACTTCAAAGAAAAAGGTTATTAAAATTTGTCCTCCACCGTTTCTGTTGGAATTTTGCTCTCTCTGTATATTTTAGAATAGATACAGCTGAGTATGTAAAACTAACGAGACTTATTATAACAGCAGCCTTCTAGCTCTCGTAGTTATATTATTTTCTTTGTTATTGTTAACTTTAACACAGGTATAGTTATAACAAAACTGAGTTACTTTGCTCATATTGTTACAATAACAAGCCCTTAAAAAAGGTTGTGATATAAAGGCAAACTCAAAATTAAATGTCAAAGTCAAATCCTTTGTTTAAATTAAAACATTTGACTTTTAAAAGTCACAACTAACGAATAAGTAAATGGAACCCTAGAATAAGCATCTACAGATTGTCAATTTTGAGCTTCTTATGTTTTGAGTTGAGCTACATGCTCACTGACAAATACGTGCACTGCGGGACCGGACAGGTCCACTCAAATCTGTTTGGTAATTTCTTCAAAAGACCGTCTTCGACACTAATTTGTACAGTCCTCATACGATCAAAACTCTTATCGCGTTGATCGATCTGAACAAGGTATTGTCTGAACTATAAAGAGATTTTGAACTTCGAGTTTGTTTCGGTATTTTTTCTCAGAGAAGTCGGACAGAATACACCCACCCTATATAATTTTAAAATATTATCTTATTGTAAACATCAAGAAAATTTTATTTACAAGCTTTACACTTAAAGGCTGATTTTTCAATAGTTAAATAACTTAAAACTGCAACAAAGATATGGCGATTTAACATATTTCCCACACAAAAGTTTCCAAACCGACATATATTAATTCCTCAAATGAAACTTACAGAAAACTTATTATCAAGATGCATCATAGTTGCCGCAATAAATCTACTATCGTAAAAACAAGTGTCAATAAGAAGTAAACTCATTAGGCAAGTTTTTGAGGCGAACCTTGTTGGTGTCAGTCTCTATAAATTATTTTATTAGCAGCGCTATATATTTACTATTGAACTTATTAAGGGCTTACAGGACTTTGGAGTCTCACCTGAAGGAATAATGTTGTTAGTAAAGTGAGAGGTTGAAGTTTGAGTTTCAAGCGCAGTCTACTGTTTTCGTATTGGGGTTCCGTTGGTACGTTGACGCCAACAGGATCGTATTATAGATACAAATAAATTTCCCGTTTCGAGCCGTTGTAAACGAATAAACTTGAATTCTACAAGGTACATACATACATGGCTCTGTTTGGGAAATGGTTAAGAATCCTGGAAAAACTTATTGTATTTTTTATCAACGTTTATGTACCTATACACGTTTGTGTACGTTTATGCAATAACGTAACTACATAGGTACAATCAAATCAAATATATTTATTGCGTTGCATTAAATTATACTTTCGAGCAGAAGAACTTTTCAAATATATGGAGGTTAGGATTTCAGCGACAAAAATTTCACTAAGTTTATTTATTTATTTGGGAAAACAAACGACTACACACTACAGCAGTACATACAATTTAAGCAAGAAGAAAAGCAAATGTGCACCCAGCTACATTTTTCCACATAATACAAACAAATGTGCACAAAAAGTTGGTTTGCCGTTTTCGCTTATGCTACGAAACACATACAGCGAAATTCCGACTCGCACTTCACTGATTTTAAACTAATTCGATGCTCATTTTTCTCCAGCAGTCAGCAAATGTCTGACACTTAATAAACTCAGTAAAAAGTGCATTGACTTCTTCTTCTGAATTCACATTTTATATATTAAGGGGCTGTGTTCGAACAGTTGACAATCGACATCTGAGGTTCTAAGCCACGCCCACTGTCATTGACAGCTTAGGGGAAAACTTTAAATTGGAGCGAAAAGTATTTGAAAATTAAATTCACAAGGCCGACCACAGAGGCCCGCATCATAAACGGACTCTTCCGATAGTTTTTACATAAACATTACTGCGCAAGTTCTTATTTCAAACTGGCGGCTGGCATCTGACATCATATCGTTCACTGTTATTTTGCCTATGAATGCAACCTTATTGCTACGAAAATAAAGATCACTAAAATAGGCAATCTGGCTAGTGTCATACAAGTTCTTGCCGTGCAAATTGAATAAATATTAAAATTTTGTCTGATTCTATGCGACTGCCACAAATAAGAACACAGTAGGTGACATTTTGAACCAACTTCTTTACGATGGTTTTATACCCAGATACTCAAATTTATAGCAGAGTAGACCCATCAAATTTTGAATAAAGGTACTTTTGGGCTCCACCGCAATTACGTAAAAAAAAAACTAACTTACTAGGCTTTGAAATGGTTAGTTGCTCTATTTAGGCAAGCTTTTCAACCTAGTAAAGGTTTATAAAACTACGTAAGAACATGGAGAAAATGTTTACTATGATTATTAGACAATATGTGTGTGCGTATTTTTGTATGGGTTATTTTAATATTATAACTCTATCACTATAAGTGTTATAATTTTATGTAGTTACCTAACACAAGATTATTTTCCAAAAGTCTTTTCAATTTATATAATTTTACATATTTTTTGCTTTCTCCTGGAAAATATTGTTCGAAAAAGTTATATACTGGGTTTTTGTGTATAGCGTGCAACAGCCGTGATACTGTCTGTTCACATGTTGCATTTTTACATAGAGTTAAAAAGTAATAGACAGGGCGAAAAAAATACGAGCAATTTTATTAACATTACATTTTATTTACAAACAATTGATAATGATAAATGATTTTATTTCTGTAAGTTGGTTTGTACAAACACTTTTACATGTCGAACATATTTTTTAAAACTAGATGAGGTCGGCGTTTCCTATCTGACTACTCTGAGAAGAAAGGCCGAAACAAACTCAGAGGTCACAGTCTCTTTTAAAGTCCAGACAAAATATTGGTTAGATCATGTGAAGACCATGTAGACTGATGTCTGAAATGGTCTTTTGAGGAAAGAGCCAGCCAGATTGAGTGGACCCGTCCAGTCAGTGCACGCATTTGTCAATAACCAAGCAGCTAAACTCAGAATTTAAGGAGCTCAACGATTCGACGAACAATACCAAAAAAAGGACATCCGGGTAGGCCGCATAAACTACTCAAACTGCCAGACCCTGATTAAAAACTAAGATAAATTTAAATTAAAACAAAAAAGAATGATCCAGATAGTCTTCACATTCACAATAATTAAAATAAAATAATATAATACTTTAAAAAGTAAATATTCTTGTCATTGCAAGAAAACCAAAAAAAAATATAACAAAATTCACGGTGCAAAATATAATAAAAAAACAAAATTAATTGGAGCAGCTCAATAAGTACCTACTTGCAGGCGTGGTCCCAGGGGGTTATTTATCATTCGGGCTGTCGAGAACCACGACTCAGATTGTTTGGAACATGGCCGGACCCAAAAACATCAAGACATAAAAACACGAACGTGCCAGAATACTACTTACGTGGTAGGTGTAAAACGACTTTTTTTACTAAAAAATACAATCGACTTCCAAATAAAAACACTTTAAAGTGAAAAATAACTTCAAAGTAAAAAATTACTTCACTTTCGGAAGGCGGTGTAAAAAAACGAAGAAACGAAAACCGGAACACTGACTTCCGAAATTGAAGTTATTTGTAATATTTTTTTTTGATGTGGATGTCGGGTTGTATTTTTTGTAAAATGTTTTTATTTTTGACTTTTAGTTGTGGTACCTACCTAGTGGGCATGTTCTATAGTGATGCACAATAAACATAAATGCGGTTGCAGCAATCCTGAGAGATTTGCCGTCATTTATTGAAGAGTTATGTTTTATATAGCTCCGAAGTTCTTCATCAGATCTTTACCAAGTTTAAATGGGACCATATCGGAATAAACTTCTTTGGCGAACCCACGGACCTGATATTTTGGAAAAGTCTTATTCCTCATCTCTGGTTTGCATTTATTAACTGGCTTGAGTGGAGATTCGCAAAGGCAACCGTACTCGGAGTAGAAAGTATTTCAGTAAGGGCTGGTACGGACTTAGCCATGATTATTTCTTAAGAAATATGTAACAATGTATATGAAAGTTATATAAACGAAACAATAATAATGTCAGGTTCAAGCGATACTTATATAATAATAACTTACTCGTTAAAACCAATCTCCGATGCTTCACCTGCTTCTGAATTGGCCAAACGTCTTCTTATACTGTTAAGAAAAATCATTCATTCATTTATGTCTGTTCCATGGACCCGGACGGTACTCGTATTATGGGTAATCTATCTAAATCTATACTCATATATATTTTATATGATAGGATGGACTGGATTGGATGCATTGAATGTACTGACCAGATTACAAACATTCTTGGACTATTAAAAAACCGGCCAAGTGCGAGTCGGACTCGCGCACGAAGGGTTCCATACCAATATCGACAAAAAACGGCAAAAAAATCACGTTGTATGGGAGCCCCACTTAAATATTTATTTATTCTGTTTTGAGTATTTGTTGTTAAAGCGGCTACAGAAATATATACAGCCTGGTGACAGACAGACGGACAGTGGAGTCTTAGTAAAAGGGTCCCTTTGGCTACGGAACCCTAAAAACGAAAGCGTTGGGCTAAAAAAGCTAGCTACCAATATAACAATTATTTAAAAAATGTGTAGGTACTTACATTACCTCTTCCATATGTTTTTGTCTGTTAGAATACAAAAGCTTTTTTGCTGATTTGAGACATATTTGTTTGTTCCCATTTGGCACGGAATTATAATATCATTTACACGGCTTAGTTTTGTACTTTACAACTTACAACAACTTACTTACTTACTTACAACTTATACCTACTAACAAAATAAAATATAAACACGACTTACTAACTTAAAAAAAAAACGAAAATAAATAAGTAAACGAAATATGGGAATCTGATATTATCTAAAACTATATTTTCTCGAATAAATCACGCCTCAACGTCAACGGGACGAACATTCCATGTTCTGTGTTTTTTCCTACTATTGTTTTTACATCAACGAATAAGGTTGAAATAGTATTCGACCTCCCACCCTATTTTAAATATTTTTAATTAAAATTGAGATAACATAAGTTGTATTTTCAAAGAGGTTTAAATACTTTTTAGTTATGGACTTAGTAAGTAAACTAACCGACGTGAGTTGTTTGTAATACAACAAAAATATAGATGCCAGTGACAGCGGTAGTGCCAGAAAATAAAAATAATACAAACTGACAATATTACTTGTGATTTCGTCAGTTCCAATTAAAGCCACCAGGCTACATGATCTGGCTGCATTATACCTGATATTTTTTTGACAGATTGAATTGACGAGAAATAAATTAAATATTATTTTTGCTTTTTGCGGAAAAAAGCGACATACGTCCACCTAGCAACGCCGCAAAGCGGTCACTGTCGAATTGCACTGGATGGAAAGAGAAGCACGATGGAATTTGTATAGATTTTTTTATAAAACATAATAATATGAATTACTTAAAAATAATGAATGAAACTTCAAAATCTACGACAATGAAGTTTTGCGTCCTGTTATGATACGTTATTATTGTTAATTGTACAAACGTACGCTGGTCAGTATTACCGGAAAAATCTTTTGAAGATCACGGTAAGAGGTTACTTTGCCATTCAATTGTATCGAGGTTTTTGTGCGTAAACGTGTTTCGGCCACAACAAAGTTTTCGGAAATATGATCAAGATTAACATATCTTTTTTCCGCTGCCACATCTTCAATGGATTTGGCTAAAAAATGTTTAAAAGAAAGCCTATTTTGAGTATTCAGCCCCTTAAGAACTTATGAACATATTTAGGTAGTGATATTTTTACAGGCCATTGCAATCAAATCTAAAAGGATAGTTATTGACTTTCCAAAACTTCAAAACAATAGATAAAATATACTTTATTATACACATAAACTCACGCCCTTTACCCAAGGGGATAGGCAGAAACTACAGATCGCCACCTGCTACGATCCGTACATTTCTTTTATTTTTATTATTGATTGGCTCGCGCTTGACCACTATCTCACCTGATGGTAGCAATGATGTGGTTGACGATGAAACACGCTTGCCTAGAAAAAACCTATTCACTCTTGACCTAAAGACTCCCAGGTTGTAGCTATCAAGAAATACAGGCTCCTGCAGGGAATTCCACTCCTTAGGCATAAAATAAATAAAAATAAAGAAAGTAAAAGTGTCTATTTGTCACAAAAAGACATACAATATAAGAACATGCGTTTGCTAAACCCTAAACAATAGTATTAGTAATACTTAAATTAAGTTAGAAAAGAAGAGAAAAATAAATCAATCAATAATATCATATACTACCTACATTTTGTTTATAACAGAAAATAAATAGGATGCAAAAGATGCCTGGCAGATGCATGTGGTGATTGTGGCAAGAGCTTCCACTCAGATTTTCAGTGGTTGCATAATTAAAGTATTCCCAAAACGTTTGGTGCGTATGGGTGGGATGTCCACCATGTACCGATGACGCATCGCCGTACGTCTCGTAGTACGATGAACGAATGGGCTAGGAGGAATTAGTTCATGCAACTCCATCGCACACTCCATGAAATGTAACCGATAAAATACGACAGGATAGCAACTCGGCGCTGGTGTTACATACTCCTTTTGCTTAATTTACGCTATACATCTACTCATACACGCACGCCGGTTATGTACTTTTACTTTATTATTATACCAAAATTACAACACGGCTCTTTTACAATATATAGTTTCACAGATATTGTAGTGATAAAAGACTTTTTAGATAAAATACCATCATAGAAGATCAACGTACCCTGATAGAAAAGAGTATGGAAATATATGTTAATAAATGAGTCAAAAATAATAAATGTATGAATGTGAACGAAGCAAAAGTATTGTAGAAGGTAGCATTCTATATGTTTACCCATCCTCTGAGAATAAGGCTTGAGTAACAAACTTACAGAAAGAATAATGGGCAAAAATGTATGGAACTTGGTCCAATTCCTCCATTGATGATACTTGTGGGAAACGAAAGAACATACTTGTCATATGATTCTGGCAAAAGATTATCAAAATCCGTCTGAAGATTTTTTTTATATGGTCATGTTAACGTTACTACAAGAAATATGAAGCTTCATAGAAATGTCCATAGTAGTGCGTGTAAAGACAGTTCACTGCGAAGTGTCAGAACGCGTGCACTCCGTCTCAGCGCCGCCGTCCGCCCTACGTGCGCACCTCCAATGTGGCCATTACTAAAATATGAATTAACGTAGATAAGTCTAAATAATCCTCGGACGGAATTTGATAACCTTTTGTCAGAATTATGTGACAAGTATGTACTTTCATTGTCCACAAGTCTCATCAGTGGAGGCTCTTGGACCACTTTTGCCCATTGTCATTTCTGCTTGTTTTTTAGTTTTAATGTAGGTCCACGTCTATAGATGCGTTCAATACCCAAAGGTTTCAGATTTTAACCATTTAATCTCTCTAAAACCTATTTTTTTTTTGCAATTTCTATATGAAAATAAAGAAACTTGTTCGGTTAATTACATTTACATAATTAGAAAGCGTTTTTATTCTCCTGAGAACTTTAAAAACGTTTTAGCGCCGGCTCTATCACCGTTTTATTCATGTTCTAGAATTATTCGTAGCTTGATTGCCTTACTTTGCAGTTTAATTTGGCAATGAAATAATATAACAGATTTATTAGAGAAATAAAAATTTGTTAGGTAAAAGAATTTAAATCATTAGTTTTATTTAAAAAAAAATGTGCAATCAGAAGCTAAGTGATATTTTGTCATCAAAAACGTCGCGAATCGAATAATTAAAAAAAATATTGGGATTGCCAAGTGCTATTGAAATGTCATGTGAACATACACACACACACACACACACATTTTTGCATTTCGCCATCAACACCGCTGATATCGAGTGACACTTGTCAAGTGACTCAGACTGTCGTCGACCAACGTTAAACACATAATGTAAATGAACTCATAATAATTAGGCCTTCTTTATTATTAACAAGCTTCGCTCCCATCAACTGGCTACCTACCTGCCTACCCTACCCACCCTGCCTACCCTGCCTACCCCGCCTACCCTGCCTACCCTTCCTACCCTGCCTACGCTGCCTACCCTATCTGCCCTACCTACCCTACCCTACCTACCTACCTACTATTTTTATCTATCATCAATAGTTTTCTCAGCGCACTCCAAAGAATGAATTTTATACACATACAACATTTTGCTACCTTGGGTTACATTATTGCAATTATCATAAGGTTTTAATATATTTTTTTTAAATATATTATTACCTATGACACTCAGGAATATTGTAGCTTTCTACTGGTGCAAGAATTTTCAAAATCGGTTCAATAGATCCAGAGATTACCCCTTACAACGTCACAAACTCACAAACTTTACCTCTTTATAATATTAGTATAGATAACTTTACCTCTTACTAGGAATTTCTCCTGTATCGTGGGTGCGACAAACTGGACGGCACACGGGACGAACATCTCGATATTGCAACACCTCATAATTTTAATTAATTTAAAAATCAAAAACCCGACTGCTTAAAAAGCGAACTAAAAAGATATAAGGATCAGGTGGTCCGCCGGATCGCGAATATGTATCCTCTGACTGCACAGCATGATTTTCTTCTTGTTTTACATCTTTTTAGTTCGGTTTTTAAATAGTCGGATTTTCGACTTTTTTATTGTCAACTTTTTATTTTGATTTACTCATAAACATGTAAAGAAATATCACTACACTATTGTCGTTCCTTTTCTTTATGCATTTGTTACACTGACCTCTATCATACATTGTACACTGGACTTCATATTAACGATGACAAAATGAAGACATTTGATTATCGCCATTTTGGCGCTGATAGCAACGTGAATTAACGTGAGAGTCGCATGGAACTAATATTAGAGATGGGACACAGCTTTCGGTAAAATACTTTTATGGGTTTTATCGATCGTGAGAATAATTTAATACGTAAGAGAAAAAAATCCAGTTATTTTTATTATGATTAATTTTTAAGTAATAGAATAATTGCTGTAAAGGTTATTAAAAAATATTTTCAGTCAGATTGCAAGCTATAAACTAGTGGATAGCGTGCTAGTATAGTTATAGCGCATTACTCTCAGATCAGTGAGATTTAAATATGGGGTTAGGCTAACAACTTATCCTAAAAACTATCACATTTGAGCAATTATTTCCTCGCTCAAGTACACTAGTTGTACGCCCATCGGATTCGTGAAGGGAACATCATTTATATAATAATAATAATAAATGAGATGGATTATCATTTACAACGGACGTATTTCTCGCTCTCATCGCTGAGATCCTGTCTCTGTAGTGTTAAGGTGCAAATAAGAGTGACATCGCATTCCAGCAAGGTGACCACTTATTATTTTATTTCCTCCCGCCTCCGCGGTGACGCAACGTCACGAGATACAATAAATTGATAAAATATAATTAAATTAAGCGTGTTTTCAACTTACTGTTGAAAACTTATTCATTGACTTTTATTTATATTTCTCGAGTTGTTTGAACAGTATCTCAATACACACGAAGGCATTTTAGAAACAAAACTAAGTACTCAAACGTGTCACGTTGCAGCGAGCGCTTGCCACAGACTAAGTGAGTTGGGGTACGCGCGCTCTAACGCGTGCTACAAACAATTGAGTTGAGGAGTCTCCTCTAGTACGTAGTATATTTAACTCAATGCTCAGAAACGTGGTGATTGGTACAAGAGTGAGGCCTGTGCTCAGCGTTTGGCGAAGTCAGGCTGTGGATGAACATGATTATGATTCCAGAATTTAGTATTCCACATTGCTTTTGAACATATTATTACTGATTATTAGGCATTCATTTATCATTCATCACCAATACCAATATGAGATATTTAGTTCCAACATTCTACGAGAAGTCAATACAGTAGATGACTGATACGCCTTGCCAAGTCTACTATTTTTATATTAGTGTAATTAAAAAATATCACTAATACTGATATATTAGTTACAATATTATAATATTTCCAGGCGAATATATTAGTATTACCTAATTTTGAGAAATATCGGTATTAACCTATCTCTAAATGTGTCAATTTTAGTTCATAATACGCTCGAGCGGGGCGCTTTGAATCAGCACTAAGATCAACTGTCATTTCATATAGTATGTTTAGTCCAGCGTACTAGTATGATAGAGGTCAGTGATTTATTATCTACAGATCTCTAATAGATGTCAGTGTCGTGTCAGTGACACCGACTGTCAGAATTGAGGTAATTTTTTATAAGTGAAAGTTAGGTTATGTTAATTTAGAATAATGTGGAACAGTAAATAGTTTCCGGTAAAATAAAAGGATGCATATAAACTAAACTAGAAGTAAAGGCTTTAAATGTTGTTTTTTGTTATTTCAGGTAAGTTACTCTGTTTAGAATGTGTAAACTGTGTTAAAACTTTGTATTCAATTGTGTTGTGAATAAAAGAAAACTTTGTTATTTCAGAAAACGCAATTTCGTCTTTATTTCACAAAAGCATATTACTATTATAAAACAACATTTTCTGCGAATATTTCAAGAAGTATGGAGAAGTTAAGATTTGATTTTTGTGTGAAAACAGCATCAGATGAAAAATCAAACATTATTTGTATAACCTCAATAGGAACACCTGATGGTCAAACTTTTGGCATACCGGACGAATATCAACCTGCAAGTTTACATCAATTAATAACAAATACATCTAACTACACCAAAATTAGAAAAACATTGAATAAGAGACATCAGACACGGAAAATTTGGATAACTTTAACTGATGAGATATCAAAGACATATTTAGATGAAGAACAAAATATACAGTTTAATGATTTTTACCTTGAAGAGATTATGGAAAACATAAATGATCAAAATGTATTAAGATTTAAATGTATATGATCTACACAGACAAGAATATAAATTCGAAGTGGGCGATAGAGTATATGTAGAAAACGGAAACCGGCTAAATAGGAAGAAAATGGATGAATTAAGAATCGGACCATACAAAATCCTACGAAAGATGTCCAATTCGATCTATGAAGTTGATACGGGACATAAGAAGATGGAGTCAAACTTCTACCATGTTACAAAGTTATCTCCAGTAATGGTTAGCTCTTGATTGAACAATCATTTTGATTGATTCTCTCTGAGGGTGGGAGATGTAAAGAAATATCACTACACTATTGTCGTTCCTTTTCTTTGTGCATTTATTATCTACAGATCTCTAATAGATGTCAGTGTCGTGTCAGTGACACCGACTGTCAGAATTGAGGTAATTTTTTATAAGTGAAAGTTAGGTTATGTTAATTTAGAATAATGTGGAACAGTAAATAGTTTCCGGTAAAATAAAAAGATGCATATAAACTAAAGTAGAAGTAAAGGCTTTAAATGTTGTTTTTTGTTATTTCAGGTAAGTTACTCAGTTTAGAATGTGTAAACTGTGTTAAAACTTTGTATTCAATTGTGTTGTGAATAAAAGAAAACTTTGTTATTTCAGAAAACGCAATTTCGTCTTTATTTCACGAAAGCATATTACTATTATAAACATATAAGTTCTTTACAGTTTTGTAACCCCCTCTTAAAACCCTTTATTTTGATACCCCACTCGATGGGTTTGGAAGAAAATAATATTGGGACCTCTACAATACGGCGCTCAAAATCCGCCATGTTTTTTTTAACTTATCTTATCTAAGAACACCTGGGCTATCAAGACGTATCTACCGATGTCTTAATTATATAAATCTGTCTAGCGGTTTGAAAGATATGAAGAAATAAAGAACATACAAACATACATGCATACAGATACGCAAGAAAAATAATTGTTGCCAATTTCAGCTGGCTAAATAGGCCTAGATTGTCGAATGTTGCCCTCCGCAAGTTATTCGACATCTAAGGTCAAATTGCCCGTTAAACGGGTCACAACTTACTAAAGGTAATTGTCACTGGCAAAGTAGAGGGTAAACGGCCTAGAGGCAGAAGTCCTATACGCTAATCAGACCAAATCAGAACTTCGTTGTACATCAAAGCCTCAGAAGCCGTGCATGTTGCTGAGAATAGTAGCAGGTGGAGAAACATCATCAAAGAGAATGTTTTGAAACCATGATGTGGTCATAACCCCTAGCATTGGGGAATCGACGCAAGGAGGAGTAGTGGGAGGAGGCAAGTTAAGTATCTAGGCAAGCGTGCTTTACCGTAGACCAAATCATCGCTTACCATCAGGCGAGAAAGTGGACAAACTCGAGACTATGGACTATATAAAAAAGGTACATAATTACTAATTAATTTACCGAATGAAAATAATTTTGCCCAGTTTCAGTCTAATTGAACACTACAGTAGTTTTAAACAGGCCCACTTCGCTGTACCTGAGTTTTGAGGTTTAATTAAAATCCTGTTTGGTAAATCCCGTGGTTATTCGGCGAATTTATTATAAAAACAATTAATTTTGTGATACTATTTTGATTTTGAGAATTAATTATAATTATTAGATTTCTGTGTATTCTGGATTTGTTGTGACTACACGAGAAATAATAATAGACACTAACCATAACTTGCCTCGTCCCACTACTCCTTGTAAATTTGCTAACCAATGGTTTCAAATTTCGGTAAAATGCGTGTTTTTTCATAAATTGTGAACCTTACAAGTGGTCAAAAAAGTTGTTTATTTGAGCTTTGAATAGATGAAAAAACGTGTTTTTCCGCAGCATATTTAACCATCGGTTGAGTAAACTACCGATCAAAAATCTGGGCCTTAGAAGAAACCAACAGCTGGCTTTCAAAAAACAAATATACACAAAATCAAAATTTTGTTTATTCAATTAGGCCATTAAGCGGCACTTTCGAACGTCAAAAAAAATTAAATGTAATAATAATTGATTCTACCGTCCATTCGGAAATGTAGCTTGTTATGGAGAAGAACGGACAAGAAACTCCAAACTTATTCTTTAAAAAAAAAAAAGGGTTTTACAAGTATTTGGTTACAATAATCTTGTAGGAAAAATACATTTATGTGAGAACGATGTAAAAAAACGCACTTAAAAGCGTCTAGAGTAAAACAAACAATTAAAAATACAATAAATAGGTAATTAAAAACAGGCGGAGGCAGCTAAGATATGACCAATCCCAACTGATGGCGCACGTTCACGAACATGACACATGGATCGGCACCACTCAGCTCAACCATCATGAAGGGAACCGAATGATCCAGCACATGTGCCACCATCAGAGAGACATTAGAGAGAGCATGACACACTCAACTGCCAGGGCACACTGAAGTCAACGAACGACACATAGGTACAGTAAATGGTAGATTTACAGTTGGTACATATGTGCTGTGCAGTTATATAATCCAAAAAATAAATTGAGTTTATACACAAATATACATTATAATTATTCATACAGTCTTCAGCAGGTAAAACAATACTTCAGAACTTTTCTGCTTATCACTTGTTTTTGTGCCCTAGTGGCTGTGGAGCTGGAATAGCGTTGGGCCAAGCATTTTTATCAGCGCTGTAATCCCCCAACCTATAATATGCCTGCCTGCAGGCACACACATGCAGTTTTCATTCTACCAATTTAAAATTTAGTAACAGAATGCTCCAGCTCGTTTTTGGTGCAAAGGTTAGCCATTGCCATCCAACGTGGCAATGGCAGCAAGCGTTATGGGCACCTTTGCGCCGGGAACAGTTAGGGGCGGGTTATTTGACTAGTTATAAGACAACGCTTTTTGACGTGTCGTTGTGACTTTGACATCTATTTTTTTTAATGTTTGTATTTAAAATCGAACATTACACAGACATTTCAAATACCGAAGCCCGTCGACAGACAGGCAAAAACTTCAGGCAAAGTCGAGCTTCCGATACCAACCCGATACATGATATCTGAGATATCTCTAGAAAAACTCACTCACATTGCCCGGGGAATCTAATAAGCTAAAACAACAAAAAAAAAGCAAAAAAGCAGCATATATTGAAAGGCGACGAAAACTTTTCTAATGAAAAGCAATATTATTTTCGAGTAGTATTTTGGGACCAGAAATAAAATAAACAAAGTTATGCCTTGGGAAAGTACGGTCAACCAAAAATATATAAACTATTTTTATAAAACGATTAAATATTTATTTTATGTATGTAAAAAATATCACCATATAAAAATATCATAGTTTTTATAGTGTAAAAGAGTTTTTTGATAAAAATAATAAATTACTATATTGTATGCACGAAAAATTTGCACGCTTATAATGTTAAGCACAAACATGTATGCTCTGTTTTTAATTTTATACCATCTACTATACCATGTTTTTATGCAAATAAATGTTATTCTATTCTATTCTATCGACGAATACCCGACGAATTGCGAAACTTAAGTGGCAGTGGGCAGGGCACATTGCTTGCAGAAAGGATGGCTGATGGGGCCGAAAAGTTCTGGAATGGCGAACGCGAATCGGAAGACGATGGAAAGGAAGGCCTCCCACTAGGTGGACCGATAACATGGTTAAAGTTGCGGGAATGCGCTGGATGCACGAGATCGGTCAATGTGGCGATGCCTGGGGGAGGCCTATGTCCAGCAGTGGAAGTCTTTCGGCTGAAACAATGATGATGATGAATAAATTTATAGGTATATATTGTATTGTGGCGTTTTTGTAAAACAGTTCGCTGTACCGGTAGTCGATTTGGCACCGTTAAAGAGACCGCAGTACAGCCCAAGTCTCGATCGAATCCAAGGCTTTCTCGTAGTTTACAAACGCTAAGCAGAGAGGCAGATTGTACTCTTCCGTCTTCTGTATTACCTACCGCAGCGTATGTATGTGGCCTACGGGGCAGAAGCCTTTACAGATTCCGGTTGTTCGGGAGGCTGGAAATCGTCGCGCGGGAACCTGCGCGCGAGACGATTTGTGATTACTTTTGAAAACAGCTTGTGGACATGGCTAAGAAATGAGACGGGCCTATAGTTTTCAGTAGGGCATTGTCACCCTTCTTGAAGAAGATTACCACCACACCCCTGCACCATGGCTGTGATATTTTCCCCTCGAGTATGACGGAATCAAACAGCTTCTGAAGGGTCTTAGTACCGGTTTTCCACCCGCCTTCAATAGTTCGGCCGTCATTCCATCATCACCTGGTGCCTTGTTAATCATAATATGTTTAAGCGCCATCCTAATCTCGTACAGGCTGACGTCCGGAATGACTTTGGTATAGTGTCAGGTCAATCTAGTTCTAGGGCCATTTGTTAGATTCGCGACGGGTTTACTGGTTGACGTTTACAACTGCCCACAGAATCTCTCGATCTCCCTCTGAAGCTCTGGTTTGGCTGTTACGGTCCTGCCATCATCGGTCTTCAGTTTCGCAAGCTGATTCTGTAAATAGTCAAATCTATTGTAACCTTGGAGCCCTCATTCCGCTCAATCGCGTCTTTAATACTTTCTGTTTTAAACCCGTGGCGGTCGCTTTTCAAGGACTTTGAGATCCGTCTATTTACCTGCCGATATTTCGACGCATCGTCTGAAGACTGCAGGATCATCTCATGCTTCTCCTTCATGAGCTCTAGAGTAGGATCAGAGAGCGTTTTTTTTTCTATCAACGGTACGGCGGCTCTTGAAAAACTTAGATCTGACCGTGTGGACAGCTCTTACCATGCGGTGATCGCTCCCGGTTTTCACCGAATTGATCACAGACACTATCATTGAACATTAGTTTCTTGGTTGACATGATGAATTCAATCTCGTTTTTAGTTGCACCGTCGTGGTTCTGCCAGGACCACTGTCTGATGATGTGATGTGTGGGCGAGTATCCGTCTCCCAAACATCTACGTGCGCGCAAATCATATTCTTTATACTCACATCATACATACATCTCTCTCTTCTCTTATACATGATTGATATATTTTATTTTATAGCTAGGATAGTTTTACTACCATTTTATAAGTGCAACTAAATAATATTACCTTTTATTTTGCACCTTTTATTTTTGATATTCATGCAATTGTTGATTAAAATATTATATCAGCTTTTTTGTTAGCTGTACTTTAACTTCTATTTTCTTGTGGTCCCAAAGTACTACTCAAAAATAATATTGTATCTGAAGGTGGAATCTGGGACCGCAGTCCTAGTTCCGAAAGCCCCACGACCATGAAAAACGGCCCATTTGTTAAAATGAAAAACGATTTCCACTTTGCATCCCTGTCTAACTTCTAGGTAACTTGGGTAGAGAGCTTCCCTATGCTCATCGATTATCACTTTTATTGCCTTGTGGTAGACTAGATTTGAAAGATTACGTGAGTAGTGTTAAATTTATGATGAGTGATTAATATCGGCTTGATCTTGAAGTAATAATATTGTGTTAACTTGGACTAAGTTGAGAGTTGGAATCAGAATATTAGTTAACCTAGACGTTCGACTTGATTAATTCTAGATTTATTTTATTAAAATCTAGTTTTCTCATACTTTCTTGACGTGATTTCAAGTTAACAATCAATCATTTGCTGTAACTTATGTTCTTGAATGTCTGAAAATTCTGTTACAAGAAAACTTAAGATTGAGTGGCAAGAGAGTAAATGAACAAATATCTTTAAAAGATTTAAAAAAAAACCTTTCTTTTTCTAAAATATCATTGAGTTGACCTGAGTTGGTAACCCATTTGGCATGGGCACGCTCAGCCAAATTTGTCTCTGTATTTTTTATATCTGTGTTTATTGCTGTTTTGTTGTCTCTTTTGAATACATGTTTTTCTATTATTTTTTATGATATATTTAACCTATCCAGTTACCAAATTGATATCTCACAACTCAACACATGTTTTTAGAATCTCACACATAACAAAAAAAAAAGACGTATTGTTCCGATACCAATTTAAAATTTTAGAAAATAATATTTGAAAGAATACCAAAGGTTAATAATACAGAAAAATTTAATAATACTCTAAGGCCCTCTTACACGAAAAACTTTACTCAGAGTTAGTTGCTAACAAGAGGTTGATTTGACTATATTGTATGAAAAATTTACTATTTAACCTCTTGTTAGCAACTAAGTCTGAGAGATAAATTTGCTAGGTAATTAGACCTGGTTAAGCCAACTTGCACGAAAAACTTAACTCAGAGTTAGTTGCTAACAAGAGTTTGTCATACAATATTGTCAAATTAATCATTTTAGCAACTAATTATGTGTTAATTTTTTCGTGCAAGAGGGCCTAAGGATGTCATATTACCTGGCAAGTTTGAAGAACAAATACTGCGTAATACAGAAACTTGCGCTGTCTTGCAATTCTCTGCTCCGAGCTATTATGCTTGAACAGATCAGGAGGGATGCTAATCTCTTGTTTGGTAGTATATTATCTAAATTCCCTTCTTGTGTGATGGAAATGGACAAAAAAGGTATATCTAATAATAATAAGATGGTTTTCTATGTCTGTTTAAAATTGTTTTCGGTTTGGATGGTTTTCTATGTCTTTTAGGTTTCTAAAAGTAACATTATAATTTTCATGCCTGATTTTTAATTTATCTTCTGTATTTTCAACCGTTTTAAGGGTTCCGTGCCAACAAAGAACCCTTATAGTTTCGCCATGTCCGTCTCTCCTACCGTCCGTCCGTCCATTTATCCGTCCATCCGCAGCTTAGCTCAGAGACACGTAGTACTAGAAAAACCATAATTTGGCATGTATGTATAGTTCTCGCCAAACTTTTGGCACGCCCTGAAGTTGGTTTTCTGATGCGCAAGGCACGAAACGGTGCTGTGTTTTTATGAGATTTACAACTGCGCAGCCATTGTAGCCAACTTCAGGGCGGCCAATCAAAGATTTTTTTTTAATTCCGTAAAGTTGAGCTTTATATGGATAAGCTATATGAAAAAAGTTAAAAGTTTAAGAGTAATAGTCGACTATAAAGCAACTTATAAAATGTACTTGGAAAAGTCAAAATTTTGTATATTGATGTATGGGGACAACAGTTTTCGAACTACAGAGTTAATTTTGTCACTTCGTAAGAGCAATGTTCGGTGCTTTCACTGTTTTTGAACGTTAGTAACGTTACCTATTTATTTTGGTGAATGTAGCTGTTTATACGGAACCCACTGTACGCGAGTCAGACTCGCACTTGGCCGGTTTTTTATTCTATTATCGATACAAAGAAATAATTAATCACAAACTAATCTTAAATACCATTCCAGAAGTTTGCAACCACTTGTTTCCTTAATAAAATTTTTATCTTCAAGCATCCACACCAACTACGGAGCAAGGAGGCTAAAAGTAGCGTCTCGGTTTCCATTCTTACTAAATTTTGCATGGTTACCAATTAACAACGTCTGTCTAATGGTCCATTACAATCATTGGCAACCTCATCAAGATGACAATGTCCTCCAAGTAGCCCTTGTCTAGACAAAATTGCCCGCGAACATTCGTCTAGAGAATATCCCTTCTTTTTAAATCATCTTCGCAGGATCAAGTGTCCTTATTAACCCCTTGTGGATAACCATTCTTTAATGAACTGCTAAATAGAATTGCTCTGTAGAAGCCTTACCATAAACATATCGCCAGTAGAAACATTTATGTGAAAAATGGTCGTCGTATTGTTGTCACATTATGTGCGTCGCGCTTGTCTGCGGGAACTTTTTTTTAATAACCTAGTTTCCAACTGCTGGTCCAAGGTGGTTCTTCCAATTACCTTACTGTCTTGCATATCTTTGAGCAAGTGTCTAAGTTACGATAAATAGCAGATGGAAAGTGCAATCACTCAACCTTTCAGACAAAAGAATTTCTAGAAAAACACGTTTGTTAGTTTACCAAGTCCTTTAGTAATCATGTAGCCCATCGCCAATGCTCGTACGAACCAGCCATAAGGATAAAGATACCTGTGAAAAGATAATATTCATTTACCCAATTTTGGGCGTATTTCTTCTACACGACTTTTCCTATGAGAGAGAAGGAAATAAAATATAAAGTAATCATCCCCTAGTCCACACTGGCAGAGAACATTATTATAAATCTTGCGCCCTCTTTCCCACCGCTCCATCTTTGTTTCTGTCCCTTTACTTGAAAAATTCTTCGTGTATACTAAAGAAGATTCTAAAATATGAATAACTCAAAATGACAAAGTATCTAGTCGACCAATCACTATAGAGTTCATCTAGAATGTCAGGCTGAACAGAATATTTCTGAAAACGCAGTTTAAAGTTTTCAAATAAATGTCTTCGTTATGGCCGTTTTGTGATGCAGTGAACTGCAAAAGATGTTTTTGAAGTTTAAAAATTGGAAGAATGAGCAATTCTTCAACTTTGTTTAATTTTTGTCTACGAATATTATCGGTAACAGAGTTTTTTTTTTTTATGACTAACGTCTGTTTTTACAATTTTATACTGTTACTCATAAAATTCAGATTATAAATTTAAATATTCTTTGGAGAATTTAAATACAGAATGTACTTATCAGCGACTAAACTAATAAAAATGGTTAAACGTTTTTACAAATAAGGGCCATTTTTTTACTCGGGTAGTTTAATATAACTTAGAATTAAATATATTTGTGTCAACATTTGCAGCAATTCATGATGGTTCTATAGATTTAAAACTATTCATCAAGTTGTACGAAATTTTGATTTATTTTATACGGGTTATTACCTCTGTACATTGCTATTTACTCAAGCTTAATCAAATGAAACCGAATATGACATTTTAGTTAACAATTTGTCATAAAATTTATCATGTAAATATATCGTGCAAAATCCATTTTATGCGAAAAATATATTTGTTTTGCTCCCGAGGCTGTTAATCATAGAGGTTTTAAATTCATATATCATAGTGCTTTGACAACCCCGTCGAAACAAATAACGGTTGATTGGAGCTTAGTAAAAAATATTACTTTATTACGAAACCTTTTCCAATTTCATTCATACTTATTTACTTTCGTGTAGATAAGAAACTTTAACTTAAGCCATAAATTGAAGTTGGTCAGCAATTTCCACAATCTTTATTCAATTTCGAATTGAAGATTTAATAAGTAAGATTAAACATATAATTACAAATTTATACGAAACTATACTCAAAAAGTTGGACAACCCAAATCACTGACGATTAAAACCCTAGAAACAACTTTATACAAATAAAAATACTTTGTTCTCGAAACTTGAACGTATTATCCGAAAAACATACATATTTTTTTAATAAATTCTCTACTACAAATTTAAAAAAATATCAAAGACCCGCCGCTATTTGCAAAGCTTGTTGTTACAAATTGTTGATAACGGGTTTGTAGCGTTTGTATTCTCCATAATTTCATTCCATGCCAAGCATGGTATACAGCAGGGGTGATAAACCTTTGTTAATGACAGTGCCATTTTTTTAAATAAAATTAAATCGGACTAGTGACCCTCCCCTGCTTTGTCTGGGCCTATAATATATATATGGGCCTATAATAATCTGGCATATTGAACCTATCAACGGGTTTTTTTTTTTTCAAATAGATGTATTGGTTCCAGAGATTATCGTGCATCACGAACAAACTCACTTATAAATTAGTTAAGATCATGACGTGTTGTCAAATAATTTTGACTAAATGATTTAACACACTAGACAGAAAATAAAACTATTTATATACTAAAACCCTTAAAACTGCCACTGGTTCGCCATCCCTGCTGTAGAGTGTCATCGATTCTAATTCTAATACGCAACAACTGTACAACTTGCGCTGACACGAATTTGGCATAGGCATTAAGTCCGCCTCTGTACGTTTATGAGCCTAAAGTATTAAATAAATATTATGTCAAAATAATTGCCTGACGTGGCTTGAGAAATGGCTTCTGTAGTCGCTGCCAAAGTGTCGAGTGCGTAACCTACGAAAAGCGCAAAAATTGAGAACACATTAGCCCACCTGCCTAGGTTCTCACCCATAAATTACTAGAGCAACATAACCCGAAGCAAGTATCACACAAAGTGCCAACTCCTCAGCACGATTCCTGACACTCGATTAAGCTTACAGTTCTCTCTCCAAGGAAACATCCAGGGGACACTTTATGGACATAATGCTCTTAGTAAGAGCACAATTCATCCGAATATTATGGATCGTCCATTAATTTTGTGTCTGCAACATAAGCAGCCACTACATAATCTGACTAACGAAAAATTGACCCAAACTAAGAAAATATTGACAATACCTTCACAGGTGTGTAATATTGCCTGCGAAAATACATCAGGAGTTTTGTATGTACCTAAACACAAAGACAGATTATCTGTAATAAGCAGCAATTGCACAAAGGGAACGCTGCCACTAATCGAAGAAATTTTCTCTAAACATTTTAATTTTTGTCATCATTTATTCCCAAAGGTCACCACAACAGATTTCCTGAACTCTATCGAATATAAATTAAAAGTCTTCACGATGAACGATTACTGCCTGTTTTTCATTGGAGAAAATGATCTGAACAATGGAGACTATTTGATTATACTTGAAAACCTAAAAAATTCGATGAAAAATGTCAACCACACAAACATTGTTATCTGCTCTCCGACTTACAAAAAAGGTGCTCTAATCCACAACTATAAAGTCGAGTTATTTAATAACCTTCAATGTTTAGACTTAAAAAAATGTCAATATTCATATTTTTTCGATAGCAACCGCTCCTTTACACTTGAAATGTTTTCCAGTAGTACGGGAAAATTAAACAAATATGGATGGAGGAACATTTTCGAACAGATCATGTCCAACATATTAATAGACTACAAATTATTCTGCTCTCAAGATGATTTGACAAACGACAATATTGATCAAACGTTGCCATTCTTAAATAGCGTGATTGAAGACAAATCAACAACAACACAATACCAGTTATTTCGTTTATAAGCATATTTATTTATTCTTTATTGTACACCAGAAAATACAGTAACAAAAGAAACTTAAATCTAAAAATATACAACGGGCGGCCTTATCGCATTCCGCGATCTCTTCCAGGCAACCTGGAATGGACAGTGATTGCCTGGACATGACATGGGGTTGTCAGGGGTGTAACAATACCAACAATGAATATAATGATACAATAATACCTATTAAGAACACAAATAGATATATATGCCATATAATAAATACATAAATACATACATATTTAATATAAAAGATGTGAAAATAAATGACGTATGACAATCATAGACAAAGTCTGTCAAAAAACTAAGAGTACGATTACAGCGATAAGTAATGTTCCTTGATGAGTCTTTTAAACACAGGCAACGACTGAGCATGTTTAATTGGATCAGGCAATGCATTCCACAGACGGGCAGCCTGGACTGTAAAAGATTTATCCATGAAAAATGTGGAATGCATTGGCATTTTAAGTCGCAAGTTAACTGATGACCTCAGGGCTTTTGTGTGGGAATCGCAGATAAACTGAAAACGATCCTTGAGATAAAGAGGGGTGGAAGGAGTAAAGAGCACATTAAACAAAAGAGAAAGAATATGTGTATTCCCGCGAAGGCGAATTGGCAACCACTTGAGCTTTACACGGAATTCGGAAACATGGTCATATTTGCGTAAACCGAATATGAACCTTATACAAAAAGTTTGAAGCCGCTCAAGTTTATCGAGTTGTTCTTGAGTAAGGTCAAGATAGCTGGCATCAGCATAATCAAGGATGGGAAGAAGAAGAGATTGTGCAAGCGCAATCTTGGTGGCAGTCGGAAGAAAATTACGTAGTCTCCTCAAAGTTGCAGCAGATGCAAACAACTTGCGGCTAACTTCTTGCAGTTGGGCAGTCCAAGAGAAGTTCCCGTCGACGTATATCCCCAAGTTTTTAACTTTCTCACTGTAGGGAATTACTGCATTGTCAAAAATAACTTGGGGAAGAGTCATCCAGTCGATCCTAGAAACCATTCTTGGACTGCCCACTACTATTATCTGCGTCTTTATAGGGTTTACCTTAAGCCCATACATCTTGCTCCAATCGCAAATGCGAGCCAGATCATGATTGATGGTTGCTAAAGCCTCAGTCAGCTTTCCGAGAGGAGCTGGCGAGTATAATTGCAGATCATCTGCATAAAGATGGTAGGAAGAAATTAGTTCATTGGAGATTGAGTTTATAAAAACTGCGAAAAGTAAAGGAGATAAAACGCCACCCTGTGGTACCCCGGCAGAAGTACTATACCAGGAAGACAAGTTCTCTCCGATGCATATACGTTGCCGGCTCCCGTACAGGTAACTACGAAACCAGTCAACCACTGATGGAGATATATTAAGAGAGCATAGAATGCCAAGCAAAATGTCGAAATCAACAGTATTAAAAGCATTACTGGAATCCAGCAATGCCAAGACCGTCAGATTACTACTTTCCATGGCTGACCTTATATCATCCGTAATGTTTAGAAGAGCTGAAGTGGTGCTGTGACCAGGACAGAAGCCGGACTGGAAGGGATTGAGGAGATTAGTTTTGGATAGGAAAGTGCTTATTTGATTATGAATTAACCGTTCTAAGACTTTGGACAAGAATGGTAAGACGGATATTGGGCGGAATTCAGAAAAGGATGAGGGATTGGATTTTTTTGGTAAAGGAATTATCTGCGCATCTTTCCATGAGGATGGGAAGAGACCGCTAGACGCAGAAAAGTTAAGGATGTGGCAAATGACAGGAAGGATAACGTCCAGCACCGGGAATGAATAGGATGAATTTTATATGACAGAAAAATCAGGTCATGATTCGAAAAAGCGTCGGCTGAGCATTGGCCATGTTTAGCGACGCGACCGAAGAGGAGACAAAAATCAAGTCAAGAAGCGAAGGAGTACAGTTTGGCAAATGGTGAGTAGCACTTAGCGGCATAATGGAAAGATTGCTAGAAGTTACAACATTAGTCAGAGAAGATGAGCGATGGTCTTTTTTTAGGAGACAAGTGTTAAAATCACCCATGATTATGCTATGAGTGTAAGAAGGGACCAGAAGTTCTAAGAGTTTTTCAATAGATGAGAAGAAATTGATGCGTAAGGAAGGACAGTAATAGACGCCAAGAAGTAATTTCGAGTGATGTAGTTCGACTTCAAGAAATAGGTGTTCACCAGCATTTGATGGCGGTGGCTGCGCTGACACATGGACTACAGAGAAGGGAATGTGTGCACGGAGGTATATGGCAACACCACCACCACCACCAACCGCCCTGTCGTTTCTTATAAGTACGAAACCGGGAAGAGAGTAGCTAGTTGAACGGAGACAAGGTTTAAGCCATGACTCGGATACAAGAATAGCATGAATGTTTTTACAGTCAAAACTTGCCAACATGTCGTGGAAATGGGCCGGAATACTCTGGGCATTGATGTGTATAACGTTAAAATTCTTCGGAACATCAGAGAACTGTGCTGTAAGACTGTCAGACAGAGAAGGAATGCTCACGAAACTATCGTCGTTGCTTGCCAAAGAAAAATAACTATTGTTATCGCTGCTGTCATCTATAGACATAAATATTTCCTATCAATAATATAAATATATATAATATCTTAAAACAAAAATCCAATAAGTTCACCTCCCAGTTGCGTTATTACAATTAAGTATAAAAAAAAGAAACATTTAGATGATTGACCGGGCAACACTAGCTAGCAGAAAAGAGCAAAATTAAAAAAGCTTATCATAAAGAAACATAAAAATAAAACATCTAAATTAAGACTTCCCAGTGCGCCGTTACATAAAACGGAATGCACCCATAAAACGAAAATTGACATTAAACTGACAATCCATACCACATAGTGACAGTGACAAATGACAATGTGTAACGTAAATAAAATTGTAAACACTAGAAGTTTCATTGAATAAAAAGAACTAAGTGAAGGTGGTAAACAAAACAAGAAAATAATGTTACCCGGTCCTACAGTAAAATATCACGAAGATGATATCACTTCCTCACAGCAGCCACGCGCTTTAACCTTGCGCTCTTCATCGCAGCAGCGGTCGGAACAGACTCTGGCACTGCCGCTTTAGGATCACTCTGCTCCGGTTCACAGGGAATTGGCGTAATCCTGTCCAATTCAGCTAGAGATTCGACCCGATGCCGCGTATCGTTGGGAGCAAGGACATATATGCAGCCCGCCTTAGTCCAGCTCTTGGAAACACCGCATCTTTCCCTTGCAGCCAAAAATATGGCATGCCGCCCCTTTGTTAAGAACTCCGACAAGGTGACGCCTGACGCCCTTAATTTGGCTTTGGAAAACCAAACTCTGTCCCGGACTACGAGGCTGCCAAGCTTGAACAGGATAGGCCGGGTTTTATTTGCCACTGCCCGTCCCATTCTGTGACATCGACTGATGTCAGCAACAGTAAATTCACTAATTTGCAACTTGCTACGTACCACCTCAGCTACCACCTTGGCGGTATCCTCCTTCTGCTCTTCATTCACACAATGCAAAAACAATATCTTCCTCCGTCCTCGCATCTCTAATTGGTCAACACTTCGGGCTAGAAGCTCCACCTGACGCTGAAGGCTGTTCAGAGCTTGCGAGATGAAAGTCCGGAACATGGTGAATTCTGCTGCTAGGCTGGAACTTGTGACAGGTGATGGAGGGGCTTTCTGCAGTTCAGCTTCGAGGATCGACATGCGTGTGTGAAATAACTCCTTTAGTTCACCCAAAGTACATGTCAATGAATCCATGGTGATGAAGTGATAATTGTGTTTAATAGAGAAGAAATTGCAAGAAGATAACGCTACACCAGCAGGTACTGATTATGAACTCTTAAAATATGACATAGAATTAATTTAAATATTATTATATTAAATTATATTAAATTTCAATTATGAGCGTTTTTTTATTAGTGTAACTTGTACAACTACCCACATATTTTATCGAACTATTTAACGATTAACTACATATTTTAACGATTATTTATATATGAACATTATGCACCAAAACATCGCCGGACTTCTAAATAAAACTGATAGACACTGTTGACACTGCATACTCAAGAGTTATGCGCCAAAAATAAAAATCGGGATATAGATGTACTATGCATCACTGAACATTTTGTAACCTCAAGACAGGAATCATTAATAAATATACCAAATTATAAGCTTGCATCGTGTTATTCAAGAAATAAGAAGCGAGGAGGAGCACGTATCCTTATTAAAGATAATTACGAATGTAAAGAGAAGAGCTACCTAACACATCTATTGCGGATGTTTTTGAATATTGTGCAGTAGAACTAAGTCAGCAGGGATTAATAGTTGTTTGTATCTATAGACCACCATGCAACATGTCCTGTATTAATATGTTTTTTGATCATCTAGATACTTTATTAAAGATATTGTGTAACAAGGCAAATAAAAAAAATAGTATTATGCGGTGACTTCAATATCCACATATTGAAAAAAAAATATTTTACATTGGGCTTTGATAATTTACTGTTGAATAATAATCTAAAGTAAGTGATTATGATTAATCACTTACTTTAGATTATAATTCAACAGCTGATGCCAACTAGACCAAAAAGCGGCACGTGTTTGGATAACTTTGCCCACAATTCTAAACAAAATTGTATGAGCGAAGTAGTCGACTTCGGATTATCGGACCATACCGCTCAAATTATTAAAATATCCGTAAATAAAACATGTACATTAAATTCCTGGCGCATTCAAAAGCGTGACTTATCCAGCGAAAATTTAATTCTATTTAAAAAGCACCTTCAATAACTATAATTTTCAGAAATACTTGAAACAGATAACCCTAATGAGGCATATAATCATTTTATTGATCTCTTTCGTTTATTATATGACTTATGCTTTCCAATTCAATTAAAAAAATTAAAAGCTAATAAAAAAATGAAATGGCTATCACACGGCATTAGGATTTGTTTCAGAAAACAACGGAACATGCTATGGAAATACAGAAAGACACCTACAAGTGAGAACAAAAATAAATTTCATAACTATGCACAGAAACTTAAAAAGATTGTAAAACTAACTCAAAAAGCCCAAAATAATTATTTAATAAATAGCTCAATAAATAAATCAAAAGCATCATGGCAAATAATAAATAATAATAATAATAATTTAATAAAAGAACCAATTTTGCAAATTAACGAAGGAAACAAATTAGTAAAAGACCCTAGGCAGATTGCGGAATCATTTAATGACTTTTTCGTTGACCAGATACATGATGTATCCAGTACTTGTATGGGAAATACAGCTGGAATTACCAAAACCCAAAAGACTTTATTTATGCAGCCAGTAATCCCTCAAGATATCACATGGGTGACACAAAACTTAAAAAATAAAAATGTTTCGGATTCGACGGCATTTCAACCGTTGTAGTCAAATTTATATCTGATATTATCGCAAAACCATTAAGTCATATAATAAATGTGTGTATAAGCTCAGGTATATTCCCTGATAAATTAAAGACTGTGATCATAAAACCATTACATAAAAAGAATGACAAGGAAGACATGTGAAACTATAGACCAGTAGCTCTAATTTCAGTGTTCTCGAAGATATTTGAAACAATTATATACGAATCTATTTACTCTTTTATAACAAAAAATGGCATTTTATGTGAAGAACAAAAGGGCTTTCGTAAAAATAAAAATATCAACATGGCAATATTCGATCTTTTAAAAATAATCATGAATAATATGGATAAGATAAACCCTATATGTGCAATATTCACAGATATGACAAAGGCATTCGATTATGTAAAACATGATACTCTCTTAAATAAACTTAGCGATTACGGCATACGCGGAAACGTATTAAACCTAAGTAAGTCATATCTCACGGGTAGAAAGCAATACACAGAAATATCGAGAATCTTTACTTAAACCAAGCGTGAACTGAAATATCTATCCAGTTGTAGAGTAACAGAATTCGGAGTTCCACAGGGCAGTGTGCTCGGTCCATTATTATTTCTACTTTACATTAATGACCTACCCCGTCAAATTCGTCAACCAATGACCTTATTTGATGACGACAGCACTGCTATAGTCGAATGTAAGAATGAAACGAACCACGAAGAAGAAATAAACAGCACAATTAAAACGATAATAGATTGGCTTAATAAAAATAATCTAGTCATAAATTTAGACAAAACTAAAGTCATGCATTTTCACCAGAGGCTACAGCCAAAAAAAGTCATTACTGAATATAATGGTCAAATCGTAGACACAACTTCGGTGACAAAATTCTTAGGAGTGCATATTGACAATAAATTGTCATGGAAATCTCATGCTGAAAATGTGTGCCAAAAATTAAGTAAATCTTCATATGTACTCTATAATCTCTCAAATAAAGTAAACATAGACACATTAGTGATAGCTTATCATGGATTAGTAGCTTCATTGTTAAGATACGGTGTCATATTTTGGGGCAACTGCAGTGAGAGAGAAAGAATATTTAGGGCACAAAAACGTTGCCATAGATCAATGACAGGTCTTAAGTCTACTGAAAGTTGTCAACCCGTATTTAAATCCCTAAAAATTCTTACATTGCCTTGTTTATATATACTATAAGTTGCCCTATTCGTTACATTAAACCAAAGACCTTATACTTCTTACTACTAGACTGTGTACCAAAAAAAATTGTTTAGCTAAAATGAAATCTATTGTCATACACCTGGGTTAGCTATTTTCTTATAAGCGGGAGCTAACCAAAAGCGGTCCTGGCGAGAGGTATCCCGCTGGTAGTGTGTCCTTGTCTGACATCCTGCCAGCTCAACTAATCATTCGGTTTGGTAGAAATGGTAGAAATTTTTTATATTTTTATTTTTTATAATATACCAAAACGAACGATTCATAGACTTTGAAACGTATTTAAATGTTTCTACAGTTCCCATATGGTTCCCATAAATAATAATCAATACGTTGTGTTTTAAAAATAACTTATTCCTACTGGGTAAGAGTAGTACTTAAATGTTTGGGCGTGGTAATACAAAATGTAAGATGACGGTTTGCTCACTTGGTTGTTTGGTTGATTCACGAACTTCGATTTGCGATTATCTAAATTTTCATATTAAACCTGTGTGTTTTTCATGAAAAATGGTGAATTCTTGTTGTGTGACAGGGTGCAAAAATGAATCTTATCCCGGTAGCCGCTTTTCTTTCCACGGGTAAGTAAAAACAACAATCATGTTATTTAGGGTAACCATGAATTTTGTTAATCAAAGTTTTTTTTACAATCTCGTAGTAGTAGGTAGGTAGATACGTACCAACTGTCTTATCAATTGGGGATGTACCGGTCACCGTCAGAGTGTACAAAAGGGGCAAATCTCAAAATCTTTTTTGTAATAAAAAAATAAATAAGTATAGGGTACTTATTTATTTTTTTATTACAAAAAAGAAATTGGTAACGTGTCCTTTTAACGTGTACTTTGCACCGATGACGTTTGTTGTTATTCATTATATTTCTTGTATTGTAGATTTCCTAAGAATGAAAACCAGAAATTGAAGTGGGAAAATTTAGTGCCTGGAAAAATTGCAAAGTCGTCTGTTGTTTGCAGTGCGCATTTTAAATGTGACGACTATTTTCCTTGTTATACAAGGAAAATGCTGAAACCTAATGCTGTTCCTTCAATATTTCCTAAGGTACTTGTTACGGACGTCGTAGCTACGTAATATTATGTAATTTTGATATGTATAGTAGGTATGATTATAATGCAAATAAATATCCCAGATAGATTTAAGTAAATAGATAAGTCGGACATAAGTAGAATTGCATGATTGTTTAACGTTTAGATTAATGTTTTTAATAAAGACAGATTCAAGTAGGGCTTTTCATGTAAATAATTAGATTAGGGTTGTATTGCTCCCTTATACATAAGTTTATGAGTAAACATCATTCACATCATTGTAAGGTGGCATAGAGCGCTGTTTAAACACCACGTGCGGATATCGGAAAAGTCGAAACCTGTCCAGAACACATGCGCAGACTACGGGCGGGGGAGCGCGAGGTGCGCTCCGATTGGCCGAGTGGAAATTACCTGCCCTCTACGCCATCCTTTACCTGCGCTAAGTAAATTGTATAAAGGTCGGGCGGCTTGCTGCATATTTGTCATTCAACATTTCGTCACTCAACCAACAGCAGCAAGCCACCCCTGGGAATCAGAAGAAATAAAATAAGAAACAAGAAGCCTGAAGTTTTACTCAACAAACATACAGTCCACCTTGACAGTACTGAACCGATTTCCATAAAAACACGCACGTTAACATCACGTGCGTATAAATACAAAAATGTTGTACAACAAATATGTAAAAGTAAAACTTGGTGATGAGGGTCCGACGAGAAGGCGGAAGTAAAGCTTCTTAACGAATGCTAGTAGAAGCTCTGGTCTGCACCACTTTACTCTTATTTACCGCGTTCCATTAACTTCAAATTAATTTACAGGTCGTGCCCTGCGCAAAAAGAGTGCTTATTTTAAGCAATACAAGTATAGTGAAAGGACCAGCACCAAAAACTATAAAACTGCAAGAAAGTGTCACAAAAGAGATAATCACTACGGAAAGTGTTTGTACGCAAACAGCATCTACTGCAACTGCTGCCTCACTATGTAAAAATAAATTACGTCGTGATATCAAAGTCTTACAACAACGCCTAAAAAGACGGAATATAACTATTGATAACCTAAAATGTTTGTTAAAAATAATAAAACAAAAGTGTGATAACTATTCTGAAGTCGAACAGATGGTCCAGTATAATTTCGAAAACATTCACACAAAATTAAATACGACAAAATCCAACACGTCCAATAAATATTCAGATGAAATGAAATCGTTTGTTTTATCATTGTATTATTACTCTGGTAAAGCCTATCTATTTTTGAGGAATCGTATCCCTTTACCTCACCCTGCAACTCTGCGAAGGATATTGGCGACGCATAAATGCAACGTGGGTTTTATGGCAGAAGTGATGGAATTCCTGAAAGTTAAAGCTGAAAAGGATGAAATGAACGTCGCTTTAATTTTTGATGCAATGGCCATCAAAGCTGGCAAACAATATGATAAAGGGTCAGACAAGTATTGGGGTCGCGTTGATTTAGGCGGCATATTGACGAGCGATTCTGAAACATTTGCTACAGAAGCCTTAGTGTTTCAAATAGTGTCTCTAAAAGAAAAATTTGTCTGCCCTATCGCTTATTTTTTCATAGATAAGATTTCTGCGCACGTACAAGCACAGCTCGTTCTGACAGCGATTCGTATGCTGGCCGACATTAATATAGTGGTGAGATCTTTGACAGCGGATGGGACGCAAGCAAACATAAAAACATTTGAAATTCTGGGGTGCAATTTTACCCTTGCAAATATGAAAACTCATTTTGATCACCCAATTAAATCAACAAACGCCTACTGCATACTTGACGCCGCCCATATGATTAAATTAGCCAGAAATTTGTTCGCCGAAACTTGTTTGTCATCGGAGAAAGGGGATATTAAGTTCACATATATACAAAAATTGCAAGATTTGCAAGAGGAAGAGGGGCTGAAATTGAAAAATAAGTTGACTAGGTCATGTGACATGTAAATTTTTTTGGCAAGAAAATGAACGTCAAACTAGCTGCCCAAGTACTCAGTTCCTCTGTGGCTGATGCAATTGACTATCTGAGGTCAATTGGTCATCCTAGCTTTGCAGGGAGTGAAGCCACAGTGGAATATCTACGGTACTTGGACAGGCTATTTGATATTCTTAACGCCAAAAATCCCATAGGAATGGGTTTCAAATCCCCTTTGCGGCTTAACAATAAACATGACTGGACACAGGTTTTCGAAGAAACAAGACATTATTTGACTGGACTTAAAGTCGACGGACAAAATGTAATGACTCATAGAAGGAAGACGCCGGTTTTAGGTCTGTTAATAGACACATACAGTTTTGCTGAATTAGCAACTGATTTGTTTGATGCTAATATGACCTACCTATTACCATACAAGGCCTCGCAAGACCACATTGAAATGTTTTTTTCATGTGTGAGAGCAAGAGGAGGGGCAAATGACAACCCAACTGCTCTTGAATTTATGTTTATTATGCGAAAGTTGCTATTTCGTAACAGCGTCAGACCAAGCATTAATGCAAACTGCACAAATCCCGAATATGAAAATTCTGCAATACTAGAGTTCCGAAGTGCCAAAAGATCGATTGTGGAAGACAATAATACTACAGAAGAAAATGAGGCAGATAAGAGTGATGTTCTTATGCACTTAGTGGACAGAACCGATTTAACAGAATATAAAAACAATATATTGTACTACATATCTGGCTTCATTGTCATGAAAATATTAGATAAACTAACATGTCGACATTGCCGAGCCTTGCTCATAACGCTTCGTACACATAAAGATCATGACTACTTGATTGATGTTTGTGAATTTTCTTCTTTCACAGCCTTTGTAGACAGAGGCGGGTTAAAATATGCTTCGACATTTGTGTTCGATGTAGTAAAATATATAGAAAAACTTTTTTTGGTAATGTCTCCTGATTTACACAGTTTGAATATGAAAAAGATGCTTAATATGAGATTACATCAATTCTCCCCAAAAATTAAGCACATTTTGCCTGCCCATCCAAGCTCTGACGAATCTCACGAATTGGAATTGATTAAATGTATTGGTCAAAAATACTTAAATTTAAGACTTAGAAGCTACGGGAAGTCCGTAACCCTCAAACACGTAGGAAATAAGGCTACATTACGACAAAAATTGCGTAAAACTGTATTGTTCAGCAATGTATAAAAACAAATCAATAACATTTTATTCAAATTGCAGTCTTTTTTTCCGTCCAGAATATTGAGTCACGTTCATTTGACCTAACACTCTTTTAATAATAATAATAATAAATAAAAAATAATATGTAAACATAATAAATATGGAATAATAATGAAAAAAAAAATACACTCTTATGGCATCGGAGGTACCGTACTACAGGTATTTGCCTGACCCAGTTCTCGAGAATGGCAATATCACATTGTACTGGGATTGGTCCATCATCACATCACTGGAGGACAGGAGGTGGTAGGCCGAATCGAGAGGCGTGCATTTATTGTAGACATAACCGATCCGCATAACGGGAACCTCGTGAAAGCCGAGAAAGATTAGCAAATTAAGTATCTTGACTTGGCACGCGAGGTTGTCAACATGTGGGAAATGGACTGAGCGAACATTGTACTAAGAGTCGTTTCAGCCAATGGCTTAATAGCCACGAGCCTAGACCAAAACCTTAGGCGGCTCTTGTTAGGCGGCTGGATCAAGGGCTTTATTCAGAAAACAGCACTTCTGGACACTGCTCGTATTGTTCGGAGGTGCCTCTCTCTGGAGCCCTGACCACCGGTAGCTTGGACACTGTTCCCGATACCGCTGGGCCTCTATTTTTTATGTTGGTTTTTTTGATTAATTTTATAGAAATATTTAAAAATGTAGATAATAAGAAAGACGATGAATAAAGGCGATTGTAATAATATGTGGGGATATCTCACATTTAGCAAACATACCTAGCTGTTTTGTACTATATGGACCTAAAAGATTGATAGGTAGTTGTCAAATTAACGGTAGGTCAGATGATACCTATTATACAGTGAGGAAAAAAGTACTTTTGACCCTTAACCCACGTGTACGGTAAGTGATGTAGATTCCAAAAAATATACACACTATGTTTTGGATCCTTTTTTTATTTTTATTTAATTAGGTAGGTGTAGTATTTAGGTAGCATCAATATATCAGGATACGTACACAATCGTTTTACAATAAATTTGTCCCGTGTTCTGTATCGTCATGGTCACCTCAATAGAAAGAGACAAACTACCAACGGGAGCCCTCTCGCTCGGACCGTTTTATTCTCCATAGTGCACAGTCTAAGAAGTATAAGGTCTTTGCATTAAACAAACACTTATTTACCTCAATGGTTGAAATAAGAAAACGCACAGTACCAATGAGATCGCAGTATAAAAACCAATTGTACACAGGTGGTCATAAAACAGCCTTATTAAAAAATATCATCCTTTCCATGGGACCGCATATATATAATAAATTACCTAAAAATTTAAAACATCTACCCATAAATTTCTTTAAAAAACAATTAACAAAACTATTGCTGGAGAAATGTTATTACACAATTAAAGACTTTTTAAATGACAAAACTCTATAGTAAAATGTTGTTGTTTTAAACCAAATAAATCCTTCACATTACGACATTATCTATAGTATTAAGATTGGTGTTGTTTTAGAATATTTTGACATTAACATTTTGATATTAAGCTTTTTGACAATACACAATTATGACATTTAATTTATATTCTTCATAGCATGTTTTCATTAATTCTTTTAGAGCTTCAATATTCTTGTAGAGCATCCGAAAGGTAGAGCTCCCGAAAGAGTGGGTCTTAAAATGAACATGGACAAAAAGTTTTAAAGCATCTTATAAACTTGTCTTTTGTTCAAGGAGTGTTTCCAGATAAATTAAAAATATCAGTTGTAAAACCACTTTTTAAAAAAGGTGAAAAATATGATCTCAACAACTATCGCCCCATAACTTTAATACCAATTATGTCAAAAATTTACAAAAAGTGCATGTACAAAAGGCTTCTTAATTACTGCGAGAAATTTCATATTATAAAGAAAGAGCAATTCGGTTTTCAAAAAGGTAAATCAACAAATTTAGCTATATTTTCACTCTTGAAAGCAGTACTGACTAATATTAACAATAATCAACTAACAACGGGCTTATTTTTAGATTTATCTAAGGCGTTCGACTTGGTCTCGCATAACATGCTTGTTCAGAAATTAGAGTCTATAGGAATAAGAGGACCTCCACTGCATTGGTTATCGTCATACATATCCGGCAGAAAGCAGTGTGTTACTATCGCCAATATTAATGCCAATAAGGATATGGTTTCATACCGCTCTGAATGTAAAAATACCAAACGCGGTGTTCCTCAAGGTAGTATATTGGGCCCGATTTTGTTTCTTCTTTATGTGAATGACATTGTTAACGTGACTAATAATAAATGCTTTCTGTTTGCTGATGACATTTCAATTATCGTTTCTACCACAAAAAAAAAGTAAATCAATAAATGATCATGAAATAGATATTAATAATACAATATAAAATCTTATAAACCTCTTTACCTCAAGGATCGTTTTCAGTTTATCTGCGATTCCCATACGAAATCTCTTAGGTCATCAGAAAACTTGCGACTTAAAATGCCTATGCATTCCACTACATTTTTGGATAAATCATTCACTGTCCAGGCTGCTCGTTTGTGGAATGCATTGCCTGACCCAATAAAACGTGCTCAGTCGTTGCCTGTCTTTAAAAAACTTATAAAGGAACATTACCTCTCTCTGTGATTATGTCCTTGTTTAAGCTGTATTGTTTTCTTGTTTGTTTATTTAGATGTATGTATGTATTTATGTATCTATTTTAGTAGTTTGTTTTACCTGTATGATTTGAAATTGGCACCAAGTGCAACCCCATATCGTGTCCAGGCTATCTCTATCCATTCAAGGTTGCCTGGAAGAGATCGCAGAGCGCGATAAGGCCGCCTATTGTATGTTTGCCTATTTTTAATTTTTAATGTTTCTTTTGTATTGTCTTATCTTGGTGTACAATAAAGTATATATAAATAAATATAAATTGGCTTAATAGTAATAACTTATCTATTAACCTAAATAAATGAAACAGTATATGTACAATTTTATAAATCTTATAATAACAAATTAAATATTAAAATGAATATATCAAAACTTCAACAAGTAGCACAAACTAAGTTTTTGGGAACGATCATAGATGAACATCTAGACTGGAAAGCTCAAATCGATAGTGCATGTAATAAAATCAATAAATTCGTATACGCTCTTAGGCAGATTAAAAATGTCACAAGCATTAAAACAGCTGTAATGTCCTATCGTGCAATTCGTGCATATGTAGAGTCCTTGCTGCGGTATGGACTAATTGTATGGGGTAATAGTACCAACCATAACAGAGCATTTATCGCTCAAAAGAAATGTATTCGAGCTATTCAGGGCATTCCACCGGAGGTATCTTGTCGACCAATATTTAAAAAACTTGGTTTGCTACCACTACCCTCACTATATATATATGAAACACGTATGTACGGAAACAGGAAGATCTTTTCAGAGCAGCAGCAGATGTATGCTCTAGGAATCGGCGTGACAAATTTAGACTTGTTTTAGATGATACCCCTCGTTTAACAAAATATAATAAAAGCTGTTTAGCTATGGCTGTGCACATATATAATAAATTACCATGTAAACTTAAAATACTAAATAGCAGACTGTTTAAAATTCACTTGTTTAAATGGCTAAATGATAATATTTTTTATAGCATTAAGGAATTCTTTGAACATAAGTTGTGTTAATCATTTTGCATGCTTTAGTCTGAAGCAAAACATGTATGATCTCACCCTTAACTCATGTAACACCTTTGTATACCATGTTTTATGCAATAAAATAAATAAATAAAACCAAGATCATGGTGAATGCCCATGTAACACCCACTCCTATCAAGGTCGGAGACTCTACTCGCGAAGTTGTAGACGATTATGTCTACCTGGGACAAACGGTCCAGTTGGATAGGTCCAATTTCGAGAAAGAGGTCAACCGTCGAGTCCGACTCGGCTGGGCGGCGTTCGGGCAGTTGCGTGGTATCTTCTCGTCCAATTTACCGCAGTGTCTCAAGACAAAAGTCTATGACCAGTGTGTGTTGCCAGTGATCACCTATGGGACCGGGACGTGGTCGCTCACAATGGGCCTTATCAGAAAGCTCAAAGTCACCCAAAGGGCAATGGAGAGGGCTATGCTCAGAATTTGTAGTGGCAGTGGGCAGGGCACATTGCTCGCAGAACGGATGGCCGATGGGGCTGAAAAGTTCTGGAATGGCGACGGCGAACCGGAAGACGATACGTTGGAAGGCCTCCCACTAGGTGGACTGATGACCTGGTTAAGGTTGCGGGAAGGCGCTGGATGCGAAACGCACGGGATTGGTCAATGTGGCGACGCCTGGGGGAGGCCTATGTCCAGCAGTGGACGTCTTTCGGCTGAAATGATGATGATGATGAATATTTTTTCGTCCTTTTTATTTCGCTCCATCCACGCACTGCTACCTTCAAAAGTTTATGGGCCCAGCTGCCCGGAGCGAAATAACGAGAATTCATTGCGGTTCTCGCTGTGGTATAACAGTAGTACTGCGTTCAAGCAGGCGTCAAAGATGGAGGGCGAAGTCGATATGTTCGAGGCTTCAAGCAATGGCATGTTGCTGGAGGGTGGCAATAATTGGCACACCTGGAAGTTTAAAGTAAAGTTTTTGTTAAAGGCGGTAAATGTCTTTAGCCTTGTGGATGGGACGTCCAAGTGCCCGGAAAGTGATGAAGCTATAACCACCACGTGGAACAGGCTGGACGCTAAAGCCCATGTAGTAATTGTTGCGAGGCTGGGTAATACAGCAATGCTTCATGTCCAAAACTATGAGTCGGCAAAAGAAATTTGGGACAAACTAAATACGATTTAGAAGCAAAAATCTGATGTGTGATTGCACATTTTGCAACAACGTTTCTTCGAAGAGAAATATTCGAGTTCTGAATCCATATCATCATTTTTTGCTAAAATAGAGGCAATCGTGTCACAGATACGTCAAACGAAAGGTGAGATAGCTGAAAATATGATTATAACAAAAATTATCAGTTCACAGGGAGAAAAATTTCGTCATTTTGTTTCTGCATGGGACTCTGTGCCTGTTGAAAAACGAACCTTGTCTGAGCTGACAGCAAGGCTCTTAATAGAAGAGCAGAGAAACAAAATGTACGAGGAAAGCGAACAATCTAATTCTACGGCGTTCAAAACTGATACAAGAAAAGACTCGAGAAAGTGTTTTAACTGCGGTAAAGTGGTCATTATAAACGAGACTGCAAAGTGAAAAAGGACAAAAGTACAAAGGGAGAAACTGGAAATATTCCATTCTGTGAACAGTGCAAAAAACGGGGACATATTAAAAAACAGTGTTGGTTCAATAAAGACAGTAGAAATCGACCAGAGAATGAACATAAACAAAACGCGTTTGTTATGTCAGTGTATGAACTAATCTCAAAAAGTGTAAACAATGATAAACAAGACAGTCATCATTGGTTTTTAGATAGTGGTGCTTCTGAGCATTATGTGCTTCACAATGGACAGTTTCACAAACTATAAGAAGTTCTTAGTACCGAAAGATGTGGGTATCGGAGATGGGACACTGATAAAAGCATTAGGGTATGGTGACATTGACCTTGAAGCAAATGACAATGAACGGTGGATTAAAACATCAATAAAAAATGTGTTCCATGTTCCGAACTTAAAAACCAACTTATTTTCCATGAGTGCTGCTCTGGATAAAGGCTACAGACTTGCATCAAATGCTGTTGACTGTCAGTTTATCAAAAACAACAGCGTGCATCCTGTAGCAAAGAGACAAGGTAAAATGTATGTAATGTTATTCAGAAAATCAGATGCTGCAGCCATGGTTAGAAGAGTAATGTCAAATCTGAGAGAATGGCATGCTAACCTTGGTCACCAAGACATAAATCAAGTGAAAACATCTTGATGAAGCATGATATCAAATATGAAAGAAGTGAAGAAGAAAACTGTGTGCCGTGTTTGAAAGGAAACAACCCAAATTTCCCTTCCCATCGAGCATTCATAATGCATCAAAACCAGGAGAGGTTATCCAAATTGATATTGGAGGTCCAGAAAAGTTTATTTTCTGAAAAAATAAAGGTTATAGAATATTTGAAACAGTATTTAACAAAGCAAAAGCAAAGGAATTTTGTAGTAAAGATATGGAACTGTTGCTAAAATCTTATGGGATACAACACCAAAGAAGTGTGGCCTACACTCCACAACAGAACGGATGTGTAGAGCGAGAAATGAGGACAGTGGTTGAGTCAGCACGAAGAATTCTCCTGGAGAGTGGCCTAAATAAGAAACTGTGGGCAGAAGCTATCAACACAGCTGTCTATGTCATCAATAGAACTGGTCCAACTCGTGTGAATAATAAAACACCATATGAACTTTGATGGGATAAACAGTTTGACATTAACAATCTTCATGTCTTCGGTGTTCATATTCCTGAACAAAAAACGGTTAAAGTTTGATAGCAAAGCTGAATTAGGCTATTTCATTGGACATGGAGAAAATACTAAAGGATACAGAATATACTTACCTGAAAGAAATGAAGTGGAGATCAAGCGAGACATAGTATTTATAAAACAGTCAGAAGAAAACAAAAAAAGAAATAGAAAAAAAGAACAAGAATGTCATGTAGGTTCAGAAATTCAAGAAGACACAGAACAACAGTCAGAAGAAGAGCACAGTCAATATGAAGATACTTTGAACTCTGACATTATAGAAAGTGAAAATGAACAGGACTATATTCATTATTTTCATTAGCAATCTTTATTAGAACAAAAACCAGAAGAATCAAATGAAAATTCCCAGGAAACTTAAAAACAGACAGAAGAAGTAACAGAAAGACCGAGAAGAGTCAGAAAAAAACCAATCTGATTCAGACTATGATCAAGGAGAAGAGTCAAAAGAAAATACTTTCCTGAGTTACTGCTGTGATGAACCTATTTCCTACCAAGAACCATGAAAAGACCTGATAAAAGTAAATGGAAAGAAGCAATTAACAAAGAGCTGAAAACATTAGAGGAAAATAAAACATGGGAGGAGGTCGCAGAAGTTCCAGATGGAGAAAACATAGTAAGCAGCAAGTAGGTATTTAAAGTCAAGGAAACAGAAGAAAACCAGATCTATAAGGCTCGCTTAGTAGCCCGAAGATTCGAGCAGAAGAGCTGTGATGACCAGACATACTCACCTGTTGCCAAGTTAAAAACCTTCAAAGCCATGATGGCTGTGGCTACTCAGAAAAGACAACCAGTGTACCAGATGGATGTTACTGGTGCATTTCTCTATGGAGACATCAATGAAACGGTTTTTATGAGATTACCAGATAATAAGATTTGTAAATTAAAGAAGTCAATCGATGGTCTTAAAAAATCTCCTAAATATTGGAATGCTAAGTTCAATAATTTCATGAAAAAGTAAATTTTGTAGGATCTAAGAATGACCCATGTTTATACTTTAAACATACTGATAATGACTACATTTATGTGCTATTATTTGTAGACGACTTGTTGTTTTTTGGTAATAATAAAAAACAAATAAATGAAGGATTTGGGTCTAGCCAGTAACTATTTGAGAATAAATATTAAACAGGATCTTTAAAATTTTATAACTGTAATTAATCAGAAAAAATATTTGCTAAAATTGCTGGATTCATATCAAATGTCAAATTGTAAAACTGTATGTACTCCAATAGAACAGAACTTTAATTTTGAATTGTTACAGAGAGATAAAAGTGAAAGTGTAGAAATTTAAAAAACTTGTAGAAGTTTAGTAGGCAGTATTTTGTATGCAACTTGTACTAGAACAGATTTATCTGTTGCAGTAGGTTTCTTAACAGATATGTGCATTGTGCTAGTGTAACTTTATTTAAATGTCTTAAAAAAATTCTAAGATACATACAATAGAACCTTGTGGTTCTATTGATTTGTCTCTCACATATAAATATAACAGTGAAAGCCAAAATGTGTGTAAATTACATGGTTACAGTAATGCAGATTGGGCCGGTGATGTTGCAGACCGTAAGTCAACATCTGGTCAGATATTTTATATTTTTAATTGTCCAGTTTCTTGGTGTAGTAAGAAGCAGTCTTGCGTATCATTGTCATCTTGTGAAGCTGAATATGTGGCTCTTAGTATGACAATAATGGAAAGTTTCTTTTTGAAAAAGTTGCTTTTAGATTTTGGATACAATAATATTGATTATGAGATACTAGAAGACAATCAAAGTGCAATAAATATAGCAAAGAATAATGACAGCAACAAAAGACTAAAACATATAGATATCAAGTATCAGTATATAATGGAAAACATATCAGCGGGTTTAGTAAAAATAAAATTCGTAAATAGCAATATAATATAACATAGCTGATTTGTTTACCAAACCTGTTGGAAAAATACTTTTTGTGAAACTTAGAGATAAGATTTTGTTTTGAACATAAGTTTGTTAAAGTAGTACATGCATAGTGTGTTATTATAGGTATCATATGTATGTTACAGTGTTATAGTATAGTATTCCTAAGTTTTGGGATTTGCCTATTTGTGTATAGGTTATGTTTTATGTATTATGGAGGTGCACTACAGAAGTTATCTTAAGGGAATACATCTCAGATTTAATGTTAAGGGGTAGTTCAGAATAATGTAAAATGTTTAAAAGTGTTAAGTAAATGGTAAAAGTTAAAATTAAGAGTTTGTTTATAAATTAAAATATAATGTTGAGGGGGTGTATTGAATAATGTAAAGGCAACATTAAATATTTTAATAATGCCGTGTGGCAACACAGTCCGTGTGCTAGGTACTGTGAGGACTCTGCTTAACTAGAAGGCAACCTACTTGAATAATGAATTCGAATGAACATCATGTGTGGTCTTTTTAACTCACTAAAACCACCCCGGCACACATCCGTATAATGTAGGTAGGTTCATTTATCTTACGAAGGTCACAAAATGTATGACAGGCTCGCGGAGCGCCCCGGAGACGGACTCTAGCTTCATTTACCCTAATTTTTACATATTTAAATATTTTGGGCCCAGTAGGTGGACACGCCAAGCTGGGCTAGCTAGGTGCGAAACCGGTTGAGTGCTGGTCTATGGGTGCGAAACGTGGAAGGTCACAAAGGATACATAAGTCATAAGTCATAAGTCATAAGTCATTTATTTCTTAACAATATACATTGTGTAGAAAGTAATAAGTAAAATAGAGACAACACCATAAAAAAGTCCTTTCGAAAAATACGTGTAAATAACAATAGTAATTGAAAACAGTTATCCAACAACAAAAGAAAAAAAAAAAACATTTAAATAATAACAATAATCCAAATTCTGATTTAAAATCGTTTCAGCAAAGTAAAATTTAAAATGTCGAAAATAATAATTAATATAAAAATGTCAATAAATTCACATTTATGTAATAACAAAATAAACCAAATTAAATCATTCAAGTCAAAATAAGAAAAATTAAATGACAAAACTAAAATTCAATAGCAAATAAATAATGTCACACATCCAAGAAAAAAAAAAAAAAAATTATAACAATAATCCAATTTCCATTTTAAAATCATTCCAGACAAGTTAAAAATTAAATGTCAATAGTAAAATTCAATACTGCATATAAAAAGATCAATAATGTCACATGAGCAATAACACAATAATAATTATAATAATCCAAATGCCAAATAATACAAGTCAAAATAAAATTTAAAAAAAAAAAAAAAAAATATATATAAGAAAAATTCAATGTCAAAAATAAATGTCAATGGTAATTCTTGAGCAAAACAATAATGTCACATATCCAAATACAAAATAAAAATATAATAATCCAAACATGAATAATCGTTATGATAATAATCCGTATTCCAATTAATCCAATAACATTATTTTCGTTAGTCCTCTAGAAACTCATCAACACTGTAAAAGCCCTTCCTCAATAAGTATGTCTTGAATTTGTTTTTAAATAGGTTTGCACTATTTATCATTTTGTATTCTACGGGTAACTTGTTGTATAAAAAGACTGACTGATATCTGGGACTGTGTTGAACCACGTTCAATTTCGGTTGGATTACGTTAGGTAAGTCTTTCCTTCGAGTTTTATGTCTAGCTTGTCTTTGCTCGTCGGTTTCGAGTTTGTGCAAATTTTTTACAAAATTAGTTAGCAATACTAGTATATAGAGGCATGGCACAGTCAAAATTGTATGTCTAATGAAATGGTCCCTACATGATTCCGTCTGTTTTAAGCGGAGCATTGTCCTTAATGCTCTTTTTTGAATTACAAATGCCGAGTGGATATTGTACTTGTAACTATTGCCCCAAAACTCAATACTGTATCTAAGCCTAGATTCAACCAAAGCAAAGTATACCATCCTGAGCTGGGCCAAAGTTAGTTCTTCCCTCAGGCTTCTGATAGCATAGCATGCTGAGCTAATAGAATTCCTTACAGATGATGATTCAACCTTCCAGTTTAGCAAAGCATCAATATGAACACCCAGGAACTTGACATGGTCAACCACTTCAACTTTGTTACCGCACGATGAAACCTCTAGACTAGCCTTGTTTCGGACGTTCGATTTGAATAAAACGCACTTTGTTTTTTTTACATTGAGTTTTAGATTATTAGTACCAAACCAGTGTTCGAAAGCTTTTAACATGTTATTAATTTTAGATTCTAGGTTATTTAAGTTGTCAGCAGACACTATTGCATTAGTGTCATCTGCAAAAATAATAAGTTTTGCGTCTGTGATACGCTTTTTTATAAACTCAATTAAATCATTCAGGAATAGGATGAAGAAAATTGGGCCCAGTACCGATCCCTGAGGGACACCACGAAGTACTGTCATGAGATTGGAGTTAAATATTTTTTCTTCCCCATTCACTACAGACTTTATTTCTATAAATTGACGTCTGTTTTTTAAATAAGATCTAAACAGTTTTAAAGCCTTATCCCGTATACCATAGTGTTCCAGCTTGGCCAGCAGAATATCATGATCCACTGTATCGAAGGCAGAACTGAGGTCCAGGAAAATACCTGCCACCTTGTGCCTATTGTTAAGATTGCAGACCACCTCGTCGATTAATGCCTCTACAGCATCGGTGGTTCCCAAAGATCTCTGATAGCCAAATTGTTGATCATTTAAGATTTTGTGCATATGTACGTGTTTCATAAGCCTGTCTTTCATTACTTTTTCGAAGATCTTCGATAATACTGGCAATAGGGAAATCGGCCTGTAGTTACCAGGATCCGTTTTCGAACCCTTTTTAAAGATTGGAAGTACTCGCGCGATTTTAAGCTGATCAGGGAATAGGCCCCCTTCAATACACTCGTTGTAAAAAGATGCTAGTGGGGTTGCCAATATGTCAATATTATCTTTAATTATGGTCAGGGGAATTTCGTCGTAGCCAGTAGAAGATTTATTGGCCATATTTCTGACCATATTGAACATTTCTAAGGGTGAGACTGACTCAAAAATCATATTAGAGTCTACCCTGCTGACACTTTCAGTTAAATATTTTATTGCTAATTTTTGGTCACATGCATTTAGGCGGATATTGTTGTCGAACCTTTTAGAAAATATATTAGTCACGTCTAAAACATTATGAATAATTTTGTTGTCAATTTTAAGAATGATTTGTTCATTGTCATGGTTTTTTGTAGCATTGCGTCGTTGATTAACAATTTTCCAAATCATTCTGCTTGAATCCGATGCCATTTCTATTAATTTTCTTACGCTATTCCTTTTCGCACAACATAAAACTTTCCTATACGTTTTAATATATCTGTTACGATATTCAACAATCGAACCATCGCATTGCGTCTTATCAAATGTGTTAAGGAAACGTTTTACCTTGCTAGCTATTCTTATACCATTACTTATCCATTTGGAACGTTTATTTCTTTTAATATTAACCCTTACTTTATACTTTTTAAAATTAGAAGAATGCATTTCTTTGAATTTAGTAAGGAATGTGTTAATCCCTGTGCTCCAGTCAGTCTCCAAAACCTTCCTCCTAAAGTCACGTATGTTATCGTCATTATATTTTCTTCTACAAAGACGAATATAATTAGCTTGCTTCTTGTACTCAACTCTTTCTAGACGTACTGTACAGAACAGACCTGCGTGTCCGTCTGACAGTCCATTGTGATCAACATTGGTGTAGTCAATGAAACTGCCAGGTAAATTAGTTAAAATGTTATCAATACATGATTCTGATTTATTTCTTTTGAAAGTAGGAGAATTAATTAGGTACCGAAAATTATAACACGTTAATAAGGATGAGAAAGAATTATATCTTAAATCATCCTTTAAAACGTTAACATTGAAGTCACCGCAAATTATACATAGCTTATTGAGAAAATGCTGTAACAGTTTTTCTAGCCTGTCCATGAAGTTATCAAAATTGCTGTTGTTTGGAGTCCTATAACAACAAATAACACACAGATTTGTCTCATTATCTTTGACTCCACATACTTCAAAACAATCGGTTTTATATAGTAGCTTACACACTTCAAGTTCATCGATGTTTCTGTCTTTAAGTGTTAAAATCATCGAACCTCCCCTATTCTTTTTGAGTCTCGTGTTGTAAGACCCCATTTTATAATTAATAAAATTGAGTTGATTTATGAGAGTATTATTCAGAAAATGTTCAGTTATGCACAAAAAATCTAGTTTTCTTAATGATTCACTTACATAAATTTCAAGGTCATCTTTTTTATTACTGATCCCACAAAGATTTTGATGAAAAATATTGAGATTTGTATACTTTTTGACTTGTTCATTCTCGAAAAAATTTTAAGGAAACATTGTCGTTGTTTTCCAGATTGACGGTATTTGTAATATAATATTTTAAATTATCAAATATATTCACCATGCCATAATAGTTAATAGTTCCATTATGCTTAAACATGGAACGATCAAATGTCAGGTCTAGGTTAGAGTCAAATAGTAAAGCATATTCATGAGTATAAATATCAAGATACAACAAATTATTAAACGTTTCTATTCGTGAGTTATACATAATAGAAGAAGGGTCATTTTTATAAGTCGGTAGGCATATTATAACATTGGTATGTTGAACAGTCATTAAAGTTTGTCTAATATAGATAGTTAAGTCAAGATAGTTCTTTGTTTGTTCAAAATCTTCGTCTCCAATGAAAATTATGCAGTAGTCATCTCTTGAATAGTCAGCTAGTTTCAGGGTGATGTTGCCTACCAGATTTTTGATTCCACTGTTTGGCAGACGGAAATGGCATATCTGCATGTCAGAAAATCTGTTTTCCGCTAGTTGTAGTACATTGTTGGTGTTGTTGCTACTAATGATACATAATTTTGTTTTGTGGTGCATTGGTTTGTCCATTTGAGACATGTGTGCAATCGCATTTACCGTCTCTGCTTTTTGTATTGGGATGTTTTTCTGTGGCGTGTTTTTTCTAATACACGCCACAGAAAAACATCTAGTTTGATCTCCTTGGACATCCACAATGTTTGATTCACATTGAGAGGAAGTTTTAATTAATTTCGTTGTTTTCGGTGTGTCGGTAGGATCATTCATTACAAGTGTCGATGGGGACGTCATTGTGTGTTTGCTTTTTGAAGCTGGGGTTGTACCGGCCTTTTGTTTGCGTTTCTGTCCAGTTCGAGGTGTACAATTTTTGTTGTCCGTAATACTCAAACTTTTGTAGGTATCTACGATTTTCATATATTTTTGCAGATCTGACTTTAGTCGAAATACAAAACAAAACATCCAACGCCAATTCAAAGTTTTCGTTTTTCAACCACTGTCTTAGTCGCATGGTCGCATTCTCGGTTTTTACTGGCCCGCGACTATCTCCAACGTAGAGATTTTGGAGAAATGCCACGAGAGCCCGATCGACCACTAGATCAAGCGTCGCAAGTGGAGATAGATTGGCCACAAGCTCCAAAGGGGTCTCGATTACATACCCAAACAAACTTTAGACTGGAATCCCCAAGGGAAAAGAAAGCTTGGCCGTCCCCATCAAACCTGGCGTCACACCATGTTGGCAGAAACAACGAGCATCGGAATGACGTAGAGCGAGGTGAAGCGCGGGGAGGTAGCCTTTGTACATGTACTTTATTATCACATGTATATAATGTTGTTTTTAGTATACAATAAATAATAAAGAAGCGTGAAGCTCAAGACCAATCGCGATGGTGGATATTTGTGGACGCCCTCTGCCCTTTTTTGTTAACCTTCAAAAGGCGCCAGGACTTTTGAGGAAAAGACTAGGAAATATGGTATTTTTAACTCAATAAACCACCCCGGCACACATCCGTGGGGAGACTAAAAGAACGTCTCTCCTGACCCTCGCTGTGCACGGCAGCACGTGATCACTGTGCCACCGTCTTTCCTGGAATCACTTGGTGGGTGGACAGAGTCTCCAGTCTGAGCACCCATTTTTTTTACTTTTACTGACTAAAACCCACCCGTGTTCCTTCAGTTGCTTTTGCCAGGGCCGCGGTAACTCTCTTTCAAATTTATCCGCGACCCAGACAGACATCGGCCCTAGCGGGCCCCGTCAGTTTTGCTGACATCTCTTTGAGGCGCGCGGGGAACACTACGCGCCGTTGACTCAGGCCTGGTCCTTATCGGACGGCGAGCTATCCATTACTCGCCGTCCGCAAGCCCGCGCCTACGGTGGCCGGGAATCGGCTTGCGACTCCCGACGCCCAGGGCGTCTCCTGCGGTGGCTAGGGGCGCGAGGGAGTCTCGGTTGCGTCTCCCTCACGCGTTCCGCCACCTCCTTCGCGAGCATTACTGCTTCGCAGAAGGAGGTGACAGCTTCCCATACCCTCTCGCACCGTACCATGGCCTGAACCAGGGCCGGACGCGAGAGGTCGCCACCGCTGATCGCCTCCACGAGGACACGGCGGTGCTCTGCCCAAGCGGGTAAGACCTCCACCGTATGAGTCTGAGCACCCATGACCCCGGAATCCCGCCTGCTTATAATGCAGGGAGGGTTTCGACGTTTTAGGCATCGGGGCGATTGGCTTTCCGGCTCCTTCTTTTCCGAGTGGGATCGGCCCTATCACGACCCCGCCCGGCGGCCTTCTTCTGTACCATCACGGTCTCATCATAAGAGGCCATTTTCCTTCAGTTTTCTATCTCTGCCAGCATGACCCACACCACTGCTAGAAAAGACAGGTCTCGTCGATCCTGGCGACAAAGAACTGCCGCTCAGAGGCCCACTGGGCATTCCTCGAGAATGTGCTATGCAGAGACAAGGTCGCCTCCATAGTGGTGTCAATTTGCCGTGGTGTCTCGCCCAATCCTATTCAGATACTCACCGAAGCAACCGTGCCCGGGCAGTATCTGGCTGAGCCTGTAGGAGATGCGTCCCTCTCTTTTCAGCCATGCTTCAAAGTGCGGCAGGACGGCTTCGACAACGTGCTTGTGTAAAAATGCTGTAGCCGCTCGGGCCACCGCTCGAGCAGCGCGTGTCACCGTTCCTGCCGTCTCTGCCTATATACAGCGATTTCTGGCGCGCTATCATGCGGACAGATCAGATCGGTGGTCAGATGGTGACCAGTCTTGATATAGGGGTATCGTATTACCTAGTTACTGGGTTATGGATGTCAGATAGGCAGTCCTTTCATGTAAAATACTAGTACTCAGCTGTATCCAGTTACACTGAAAGAAGAGCCCAACCTCTTCTTTCTTTCTATTTAGTTGGGAACAAGGCTTTTTTCATCTCGCCTGATGGCAAGCTATGATGTGGTCGACGGTGAAAAACGCTTGCCTAAAATTAACTTAAAGACCCCAAGGTTGCAGCTGTCAGGAAACCAAGACTCCGGCAGGGAATTCCACTTCTTAGCTATGCGCATAATGAAAGTATTCGCAAAACGCTTTGTTCGTATGGGTGGGAATGGTGGGATGTCCATCATGTACCGGTGGCGCATTGCCGTACGTCTTGTTGTCCGATAATGTAAAGGGCCAGGCGGAATCAAATAGTACAGTTCCATCGCACACTCCCCGAAATGTAACCGCTATAAAACTGACAGACTGGCCACTCGGCGTCGATGTTCGATCCTCTGGAGCTTTGAGGCGACCAGTGCATCGTTGCCGATAAGCCTCTTGGCCCGTTTGTCAATCGAATCAAGTGCATCAAGTTGATATTTGGCAGATCCGTCCCAGAGGTGAGAGCAGTACTCCATGCATGACCGAACTTGCGCTTTATAAAAGTTGAGCAGCTGTTCAGGCGTGAAGTACCGTCTCACCTACACAAGGATCCTCAACTTTTTTGGAGCCAACTGAGCTTTTGCCTCAATGAATGGACCAAAATTGAGGGTTGATGTTTACGTAACACCAAAAAAGTCGAGATGGTCCGTTATCGGCATGGTTACACCACGGAAAGATGGATTCGGGTAGAATAGGCTCTTTTTTGCGGCAAAAAGACACGCCTGAGTCCAATCAGCATTGAAACTGTCTGGTTTGGCATCGCCCCATTCGGAGACTGCCTCCAAAGACAGGTTCAAGCGCTCCACCATGGCCTCCCCAATAGCCCGTGCGCCGGACACGTGTCTCTCAGCAACTCCTGAGGGACTCCTGCGTTAATACCTAACTGACCGGACGAGTAGCCATCGATAACCACTCGGATGGACCGATTCCTCAGGAAGTCAGCAATCCAGTCACACAGACCACTAGGCAGACCGAAGGAAGGAAGTTTGCCAATAAGGCTCTCATTTCAGACCCTGTCGAAAGCCTTCGAGATGTCAAGGAAGACAGCAAGCGCATCCCCGTGCCTCTCGATGGCATCTCTCCAGCCGTGAATGGCATACGCTAGAAGATCCCCAGTTGACCGATTTCGGCGGAAGCCGTATTGGTTGTCACTGAGGATGTCGTTGTCTTCTAGGTATGCCAGGAGCTTATTGTTCAGCTCATGTTTCATACTCTAGGCTAGACAGATTGAATGAATTCATGTCAGTAAACATAATTAAATAATAATTTAATTCAAACACAGCCTTCGATAATTATTAATCCTATTTTCTGCCTTAGCCTATTGTGGCGGACCACACTCGCAGAGAGCGCTGTTTAAAAAAAGACCCAGTAGTTTTTTGGGTCCCTGTCCAACGCTGATTTAAGTTGATGAGCTATCAGAGTATCAGCGATCTGTTACACGGCCGACCCCGTAGATATTGAAAAAAAAAAACAATTTTCTACCAAACTACTTATTTATTCACAAAACCCACAATTACACTTTTGATTAAAGTTCTATTTAATAGTACACGAAAATACACCAACTGACATAACGACTTTCTATAATCTCTTGTATCTCTCGAGATAAGTCTAACGAATTTGGGTTTACGCGACGGCTTCCAGAATCTAACTAACTAAATTAATATTAAAATTCCGCTAGTTTGCGATAACTGAAATTCAGCATTGGCTTTGCAAAGAAAACTGAGACTTTAACTAGAGAATGCAAAAGTCGGCTTTATTACCTTGTAATAAGGGTTGTAGCAGATCTACAAAATAAAAACGTATTGCGCGGCACACAGTCGGCAAGGAACATAGAGTTGGTAAAAGAGTAGGTTCAGCAAACAAATTGTACACAGTTCTAACGTGTTCGACATCCCCGCGCACCCACGCCGCGCCCCTCGCTTATTTTTCGGTACCGAAATCGTTTTAAGGTTAAACCGTTATTTAGCCCAACCTTTATTTATAAAGGTATCAAAATCAAAATCAATATTTTTTATTTCACATAGGCCTACATGGGCACTTATAAAACGTCGACAAAAGGTGCACGGTTCGGGTTGGTCGTTTCCTATGGAGAAGAACCGGCAAGAAACTCCATGGTTACTCTTTTAAAAATGGTTTGGTTTTACAATATTTCCATGTTACAGCATTAGTACTTAGACATGGGGGGACAACGTAGGCCCGACTTATGACAATAAGTCGTAAGAAACTAAAAAAATAAAATAAAAGGATTATATATTTTATAAAAAAGTTAAAAAATGTTAACTAGCATCTAGAAGGCCTACAATGTTCACACATTTACAAAACAATCGGTAAAAGAATCTATACAAAGGTAAATAAAAATAGTATTACATGACTAAATTTAACATGTGGCACAAATTTTGTTATCAGTGCTGTAACTATTCTTAGCAAAGGGCTATAAAGATGTTTGAAAACCATTGTAAAAGTCTAATTAAAAGAAGGAAAGAAAAATGAGATTGAGAATAGTTAGAGACATCCACATATTTGTGCCGTTTACAAGTTACCAGGGAAGCTGCATGCGCAGAAGGAGCTAAGGCCAAATGTTTTTATCTTCAACGTAGTCCTTGATTTTATAATATGCTTTTTTAATAAGGATACGTTTGATGTAGTTTTTGAACCTTCCATCGGTCAGTTCTATAACTGACTTTGGCAACTTGTTATAAAAGCGTATACTGTTTATAAGAAAAGACTTGCTAGTTTTCGTTAATCTGAATTTGGGTATTACAATTTCGTGCTTACTGCGTGTATTTAAATTATGGAAGTCGCTTCTAGTTTTGAAAAGCCCCCGATTTTTACGGACATACAAAATACATTCCAAAATATAAAGTGAAGGTAGAGTCAGTATATCGATCTCTTTAAATTTTTCTCTGAGGGACTCGCGAGGACCCATTTTATAGATTGCGCGGATTGCCCTCTTTTGTAGGATGAAAATTGAGTAAACGTCTGCTGCTGATCCCCACAGCAGAATGCCATAAGACATAATACTGTGGAAATAAGCATAGTATACTAACCTAGCTGTAGCTACATCGGTTAGCTGCCTTATTTTCCTTACTGCATATGCAGCCGAACTTAACCTACCCGAAAGAGTTGTAATGTGCGCGCCCCACTGCAATTTTGAATCGATAGTAATCCCCAAGAATACAGTTTCCGTTATAACTTCAAGATTTTTGCCGTCAAGATTTAAGTTTAGGTCATGTTGTGGTACATTTGGTAAAGAGAACTTTAGACATTTTGTTTTTTTCGCATTCAGTAAAAGATTGTTAGCTGCGAACCATTTTGAGAGAACAATTAGACTTTCGTTGACATTTAAAACATCCGTATCTTGCCTATCTATTTTAAAAATTAGCGAAGTATCATCAGCAAATAGAATTATATCCGATAATTTGGCCATCATAACAGGGAGATCATTTATGTAAACCAGAAAAAGGAAAGGGCCGAGAATTGAACCTTGGGGCACGCCCATCTTGACTAGAGACCCGGAGGACGTCGCCCCATTAACATTTACTTTTTGCTGTCTGTTTGATAAATAGGAAAGCACGAGATCAGCAGATTTTCCACGAATTCCGGAGTGGTGTAATTTACAGATCAGTGAATAGTGGTCGACGCAGTTGAAAGCTTTTGAGAGATCACAGAAAATGCCAATGGCATCCTGGGACCTCTCCCAAGCCTCCAAGATGTGGCTGATGAGTTTTACTCCCGCGTCCGTTGTCGACCTACCTTTCGTGAAACCAAACTGTTGACTATGCAGGATCCCATTTGAATTGAAGTGAGACAACATCTGTTCCAGCATGATTTTTTCATAGATTTTACTCAATGCTGGAAGCACGGATATAGGTCTATAATTAGAAGGATCGCTCTTACAGCCTGATTTGAAAATTGGTACTACTTTACTGTGTTTCATTAAGTCAGGAAAAGTGCCGCTGTCCAAACATTGATTGAATATGCCTGTTAGGACAGGAGCAATTGAGTCAATAATATCTCCAAGAACCCTAACGGATATCCCCCACAAGTCTTCAGTATTCTTTATATTGAGACTTTTGAACGCGTTTTTAATTGTATTAATACATATTGGTTTAAATTTAAAGATTGGTATGTCCTTAGTAAAGTTTTCTTTAAGAAGAGCTTCAGCTAATTTAGATGAGGAAGGAAGAGACTTCGTAACCTCTAACGGAATGTTGGTAAAGAAATTTTCTAATGTCTCAGCGACTTCTTGCCTATCAGAAATGGTTTGATTAGTTATTTTCAAAGACAACTCATTCTGATCGCGTTGTTGTATCTTTCCAGTTTCTCTATTAATTAATTGCCACACAGTTTTTATTTTGTTATTAGAAGCACCAATTTTGTTAATTATTATTTGAGATTTTGCTTGAGCGCAGACTCTTTTGAATATTTTAGAATAGTTTCTAACATAAGTGTGAAAAACTTGATCGGAAGTCAAAGATTTTTCGTAATATAAATTATATAAGATATCTCGGCTTTTTCTTATGCCCACAGTGGCCCATTCACTAAATTTCGATTTGGAATTGTTGACTTTAACTGTTTTTACAGGACACGTTTTATTGAATTCTTGGCAAACTGTTGAAAACAACGTGCCGTAATTTATATTGGGGTCGTTTGAATCAAAACTGGCGTTACAAAGGTTGCTAAAAACATTATTATTAAAAGAGATTAATTTATTTTTAGTAAGTGGTCTTAATCGAATTGATTTAGCTAGGTTAATTTTTTTATTTGACTCAAAAGATACTAGTTGACCAGTATGGTCTGACCTAACGCCACTAATTAAAAACGAATCTTTTACTTTACAATTAGTGAATACATTATCTATGCAAGAAGCTGAAGTCGCTGTTATTCTTGTTGGTTCATTAAATAAATATTTTAGGTTAAATGATTTAAATAATGAAATGAGCTTACATTTTTCAGGCGAGTTGACTAACAGATCTATATTTAAGTCACCACAAACAAAAACTAATTTATTATCTCTGAAAAGTTTACTTAATAATTCTTCCATTGTAATCAAAAACAATGACAAGTTTGATGCTGGTGGTCTGTAAACGCACAAGACAGTATGCCCCTCGACCTCTGCACATGCTACCTCACACAAGCGATCAACAGAGTAAGCAGTGATATCCTTCCTTTCCTTATATTTTAAATGACTATTACAAAGTATCAGGGTACCACCACCCACTGTGGATCTGTTGTACGCGCTGGCAACTGAGAAATTATTTACATTAAACAACATCCTATCTGGTTTTAACCAAGTTTCACAAAAACATAAGATATCCATGTGGTATTTATCTACTAACAATTCCACGTCTAAAATTTTGCCGGAGAAGCGATTTATATTTTGATGATATAGTAAAATATTACTATTCGACTTCTCTTTTGTCGGCTCTAATCGTTTAAAGAATCATCGTTTAAAGTATTATCAGAAAAACTGGATAATACTGTTAAATCACTAAACCTAGTCTCAGTTAAATTATCAATAACTGCGTGTATATTAAAAGCTAACAATGTAGCTAATAAATGTCGACTATTTTTGGGAAGAAACATATGGTTCCCAATCAAAACAAAATCACTAACAAAATTGTTGGTGTCAAAAAACAATAAACGGTCACTATGACGACAAGATAATATATGCATCAGGTTATTCAAACTAGAAATGTATTCATTTTCATGAACAAGTAACTTGCCAGAATAGGGCAATGCACATAATATTAATTTGCCTAATCTTAACTTAAGTAGGGTGTCAATACCATTAACTATGTCCCTTTTTGTTATACTAAGGCTATTTCCAATAAGAAGTACCACGGTAGTTTGCTCATTCAATTGTGTCTGTTGAATTTTATGGATAAGCTCATTAAATTGCAGTTTATGATAACAATGGTTCACTATTGTATGTTTAGAACGGTTATTTAACAAAGATCCAAAACCTGTTCCTAATCTATCAGAAAATACTAAGACATTACTTTTGGTGGGGTTCAAAGTTGTTGCAGTATGATCAATGGGTAAAGTTGTAGTAGCAACATGTTGTGACATGAGAGATTGTAGAGCGGCAGCACAACTACAGGTGAGGTTGTTAGTCAATGATTCGCACCTCTCTGCATTATACTTCACCAGGTCCACCAACTCACAGGCCTCATGCATGCGTTCACTCAACATCTGTTGACTACATTCATATTTACAAAATATTTCCTTAAGTGTATTTTCCCTACTCAATAATTCCCTTTCAAGGTTCTGAATTTCAACATCATACATTTGTGTACTAGTTTCTAATTTACTATTACATATATTTAATTGGTTTTTTAAGTTTCTTAAATCTTTCCTAAGGTTAACATTATATTTGCAAACACTTTGAGTTTTTATAAGTTTCCTATATTTCTTAATACTTTTATTGATCTTAATATATTTCTTAATTTTATTATGACTACTTATAATTGGACATTTAGCAATGGTATCATCCCCTGTAAGGTCTATGGTAATGGTGGGCGGCTCACACTCTAGTTTGGATGCATCCATCAGCTCATTGTACAGGTTACTGGTGTTAGAAACCTCTTCGCTGACTTTCAGCGAGTCGATGGAGGTAATGGTGTTATGAGCCTTGCACAATTCTGCTTCTAGTACAGATATACGCTTCAGTGCCTGGTCATGAGTGTCATGGCACTGCTGATAATCTGATACCAGTTGACGGAGATGGTGATGCTGGTCCAGTATATCCATATGTTGGGAGTGTAGTTCTGCAAGCTGGTTCTTGAGTTGAGTGTTTTTGTTCACTATTAACTCAATTTCTACTTCACTTTCTTCTCGTTCCCGCAGTAGCTTGCTGCACTCATTTCTAGATGAATCCAGCTCCCTCAGCACTGCTTTCAGTTTGATACTCATGTCACGAACGGTAGCTGCCCGGGTCATCATATTGAATGTTTTCCTTAAGCGACCAGAATGTGACACCTGTAATGTGACAAGAAATAGCTGAGTATGTGAAGATAATACTACGTTAGTTGAAAACTTGAGAAAGAAGGAGGGCTTTAAAAGTTAAATAGAAGTAAAATGTTTAAAAACAATAGAAACGTCACAAAAAAAGATTATAAAAATATATGAAGGTATATGAGAAAAAGAAGAAAAAAATAAATAAAACTAAGAACAAAGAAAAGCTATATGAATTAATATTGTCAGACTTAATTACAGGTAATACTTAATGGAAAGGCTTTATTAGACATTGGCGTTTATTGCTCGATTAGATTTTTGTATAAGGATTATTGCTAAGAACTTTAGTTTTAGTGGAAACAAAGTATTTACAATGCTTATGAACTATGGGGTTTACCTATAATATTTACAATATATTAAAGTTATATTATGTGTGAAGTAGGGTTTGCAGTGAATGTTATGTCTGGAGCAAGTGTTTTCGTCCTCGATTTTGCTTCCACAATTTGTCAAACAAAATGAGACATAAACGTAGCCGGTGTGTACTGGACGTCGCTCAGAGCTCTGAGCAGTGTATGAGTGGTGTATAGTATGTAAATAATACAGCAATAAATACGCAAATTAAAACAAAATACTCCCCCGGTTCGAAGAATTCAAATCCACAGTTCAAACGTTGACAGCCGGTACATGACTTAGTGAAATATCAATTGTTATTGAGTTATCACAATAAAAATTGGTCACAAACACTACGTGTGTCACTTTATACGTCGATTCTAATATAAATAAAGGATTTTTAACAAACTAAACACAATAAAACAATAATTAAAAAAAAAAAAAAAAAAAAAAATCGTTATAGCTCTACATTTATTTTAAAGCGGTACCGATATTTGTTTGCGGTGTCTTAACCTTTAACCGTAACCGCTTTCAGTCCCTGGAGGCGATACACCGGTATGCATTTCAAACCTCAAAATTCCGCTACTGAAAAAAAAACGATATCAAAATATTTAGGTAACCCTTATTTAACGGTATGACGTCATACCGAAATTTTAAGGTACCTTAATTTTTGGGTAATTCAGTCCCTGCTTGTCATATCGTCTTTCACACAGCTCTTCTGTCGATTCTTTAGTCTTCCTCTTATTTGACCAATCCATATTGATGCTAAAAACTTTTCTCATGACATTTACCTTATATCTCCGGATAACATGCCACACCACGACAACCAATACCCACACACAAGAGGTATTTTTCTCATAAGTTTGTGTTATGTTCCCGAAAATCTTCCGAAATTAATTATTTTAATAAGATCTATAATACGTACCTATCATATATATATTGTAAATCTGTTCTGAGGGTTCTTTATTTATATAAAGTGTTAAAATTAACTCTAAGGAATTTAAGGAGTTGTGTAATTTAATATTTAAAAATAATTGCAAAGAAACTGAAAAAATAGCAACCTTTCCAAAGTAAATGCAATAGTTTTCTTAACGGGTAAATGATTGAATGTGCAAACATTTACCAGTAGTGAAATCTTCAATGAAAATCTTATTAGAAAATATTTAATTTAGTTTAATTTTGAGAAGTAATAAAATCGTTCTTATTTTGTTATTAATTATTTTGTTTATCGATACTGAGCATCCTAACGAAATTATTAGAGTTAATTTTTTAACACCTTATATATGACAATGTTCACATAATAAACACATCAACACGGTCTAGGGATATTTTTAAAAAGCGAATTACTATCAATGTGTTAATTATTTATATGACATGTATACATTTAAAAGATACGTTATTTAATATTCTACCATTTTTTAATAATGGTTAAGGTACTTCGATTAAAATTTCAGGATTTTATGGAAAAAAATGAAGCATAGACGGAAACCGTATATGAATTAACTTTTAATTTATGAGTAAAAACTGAAAAAAATAGAAAAATCATTTAATTTGTGTTTATAAACTTGAAGTTAGTAGTCTGAGAAAGCGCCCATGATGTTCATAACACATCGGCAACGATTCGGCATGTCTAAACCATAATTTTTCCTCCTTGGTATGGGTGAACTTCCTGAGGGTTCTGAAGACGGCTCCATCGTCCAGAAGCTCGCCAAACACGCGTCCTTCGTGAATCTGGATGGAAGCCGAACCTGGATTCATCCGTGAACAGCACATTGGACCATTGCTCACGGCCCCAGTCCACGTGGTTCCGAACCCATTCTAATCGTCGTCCACGATTGCCTCTCCGTAAAGGTGGGACCCGGAGTGGTCTACGAAAGCGTAGATTGCTTTCATGCAGTCGCCTTCTTACAGTTTGGTCACTCACAAGCACTTGGTGTTCCACTCGCAGCCTTTGGACCAATTGAGTCGCCGTTGCATTTGGTTGTGCTCGCGCAGTAATTTGCAAAAATCAGTCTTGTCTGGGGGTAGTGATGCGACTTGGCCCCCGGTGCCTATCCGCTACTTCACCTGTGGCACGATAGCGTGTCCACAATCTTGAAATTACATTTTGGTGGGTCCCTATGGCCTCAGCAACATTACGCTGAACAGACCCAGCTTCCAGCATTCCCACAGCTCGTAACATCTCCGCCCTCGTCAAATGTTGGCGTTGCATGGCTACAATACCTCAATTTTAACTTTATCTTTCGTTTAAAAATGAAAAAAAACTGTAACTAAACGTAATTCGTATTGTTTTCTAAATTTCGCACAAATGAAAATTCCCTCTCCTATACATCAAGACATTTTTATGCCATAACAAAAGAATTTTCAAAAATTTGAATTTGGAATTAGTCTGAGATAAATTACAAATAAATCGGTGTATAAAAGATTCCAATGCGGCCAGTACTTTTCGAGTTATTTAATTGAGTATGAAATATCCCTAGACCGTGTTGATGTGTGTATTTTATTGTATTGGGCCTTCTTTCATTATCTTTTCATGGAAATCTTGGCTCAATGTCATCATCATTTTCCTGCTCGCGTCCATGTTATTTTGGGTCGGCTCAATCGTTTTCTTCTTCCACTCTCTCCATCAACCGTCACACTTTTATTCACTCCCTTTCTTTGCACGTCATTTTTCACACAAACCATACTAGGTTCAACACCATTTCATATTTTTTTGTAGAAATTGTAATTCATTTGGCTAATGGTATTGACCTCGCTGTGTTCACATTCGCGAGGTTGTTTGCTCCATCAGAACAACATTTGTATAGCCTAGAAATTTTGTTTCATATTTCCAATACTGTATGAATTTTTGGGATAAGTATGGGATCTACCTCCTAGCGGTCCATCCCGGGCAACGGCACCAAAGGCTTGCCTGTGGTACGGCTGAACGATCTCACTTAAGCGGTGGTAGGCTCCGCAAGGGGCCACCTGGCTCGCGACCATAATCCCACCGGAGTCCGGCGCCAAGCAGTTTGCTGTGTTCCGTCGGTACGTCTGTGTCGGGACTGCCAGTGCCTTTGGGGGAGAAGGAGGATGTCAGTTGCGCTGTTCAGAACCGGTCTTGGTCTCTGGGCAAAACTTGCCCAGCTTCCATCGCGTCAACCAACTTGGATATCAGACTTCCTTTGCGAACGGTCTATCCGAGTAGTCATAGACGGCTGCTCCTCTGACCTTATGGCTATTGATTCTGGAGTTCCTCAGGGGTCTGTTCTCTCTGCAACTATTTTCCTGCTGCACATCAATTACCTATTTCAGCTTGGTATTGTTGGGTACGCAGATGACAGTACTGTTTCAGAGAGATACCTGTCCAGCGCAAGAACCAGCATGGATTAAGTTCGTTCCTTGAGAGAGGCTATGGTAGAGCGAACAGATTTGTCCTTGAAGCCTTGTCTCCTAGTGGGGTGATGACAATCTGGTCTCCTTTAACGCCACCAAAATACAGGCATGTCTTTTTACCGCTAAAAGGAGTCTTTTCGATCAGGCGCCTACTCTTCGGGGTGCGTCTGTCTGACTGATCTGCTCGAGCTCCTAGGCATGGAGTAGACATCCAGTCTCAACTTCGGCGCCTCCATTGAGTAAAAAGCTCAAATTGCGGCCAAAATACTGGGCATCCTAAATAGGGTGAAGCGATACTTTACACCTGGACAGCTTTTAACCCTGTACAAAGCGCAAGTCTGATTCTGCATGGAGTATTGCAGCCACCTTTGGGATGGCTCAGGGAACTATCAGCTTGCCGCGCTTGAGTCGGTGAAACGCAGAGCCAAGAGGCTCATTGGCGACATTTAACTGGTGGATACCAAGCTTCACAGCTTGGCTCATCGCCGCAAGGTTGCCTGCTTGTCGGTCTTCTACAGACTGTATTTCGGTGACTGTACTCAGGAACTCCACGACCTCATCCCACCCCTTCTACCATCGAACATCTAGACGCACTGCAAGTTACCATCCTTACCTTGTTGCCATTCCACCAATTCGCACCAAGCGCTTCCAAACATCCTTCATAATGCGCACAGCGAATGAATGGAACTCACTACCTGCGTCTGTGTTTCCGAACGCATTCAACCCGAATCTCTTCAAAGTAAGAGTGAACAGGCTTCTTCTGGGTAAGCTCACTCCATCGTCGATTCTGTCTCTTTCATCTATGACTAAGACTAGAGTCAAGAGCAAACACATCACAAATAAAAAATAAATGAAAAAAAAACCCGGTGCTTGCAAACTTTTATTTATTGATAAAACAAGTTTCACAACGCTATTTCGAACAGATTTTGTGCTGGATCCTCTCAACGATTTTAGATATTTTATGATAGATTTTATGATAGAGGAAAGATTTATGATAGCGTCCACCATGATGGATTTTTCATGAGGAAACTTCCGAATAATAATTGTAAAAATAAAATTTTAACTTTCCTAATTTTGCTCAGTTTGAGACGTAAAAGGAAATGACACAAATAACAGTGATTCTTATTTTATTAAGGTAATAAAAATGAAAACTTTACAATTCATAAGAATATGCATGAAGGTATAAAACTTTTAGTAAAGTAATGTAATGCTGAATTTTACTGCATTTTTGATTAATCAAAGCAAAGGACCATGCGACAAATTTAGCAGGATATTGCATACTGCTAAATCATGTAATTCATTTTCACGATATATTTCTATCGTATATAAACTATTGCGTAAATGTTCGTTGCAATATGACTTAGCATGTTCGATTTGATATGAACCAAGGGATATCTTAAAAATCGATTTAATTATTAACTGAGGAAAGTCTTCCAACTGATTTGCTTCCATTGCAAGAAATGTGGCTAAACAACAAGCTAGGGTCGTTAAATCACAGAACAAGAGAGGATACACGGAAACGAACAGTTAACAACGTGTGCGCTCGAGTCGACTGACTGAGAGAGCGGGTGGGCGCTCTACCGGGCGAGCATGACCTATTGTGACAGGATTAAGTCACACATTTTTATCACAGTTTGGGAGCAAAAACCGTGATAAAATGCGTGACTCGAGCCTATCACAGAAGCCGTGCTCGCCCGGCGTGCATGCGACCGAGAGGTGTGAGAGAAGGAGAGTGTCGTAATACACGTGCGCAGGCGCATTATGTGATTGATTTTAATAAAAATATTTTTAACTGAAAACAGTTTTTTTTAATATATATTTTGCACTTTGAATTTAAAACTAGCATAAGATATCAAACAAAAATAAGTACAATATACCTATCTAGCTAACTTCTTATTTTTTCTTTTTTTTTGGAATAATGCCATCTTCGCATTATTGTCTTTCACAGCAGTTGGATGGTTTTAAAGTCTATAACAGACATGGATAGGTAGAAACATTTTTCTGTTTTATATTCGAGATTTATGGCAGAAGAAAAATATTTATAACTAAATAACCCCATGGATTCTTCACAAAAATGAGTTTATATCTTTATATTTATTGAAGGACAAGTATATTCCAAGTGATCTCATCTCTGTTGGTGGGTCAGCCCAGGCTTCATAAATTTTTGCCCATGGTTGTCTAAATACTTTTTATATTTTCTTTGCTAGGTTATATTTGAAGGTAGCAGTGCGTGGATGGAGCGAAATAAAAAGTACGAAGAAATATTGCTTGGTTTTATTTATATAGAACAATGGAGACGTGAGTCTTTTTTTTATCCGGATCAAAAAGGGTACTGTAGAGGACGTAGTCAGAGGTTAACAAATAAGTAGATAAATTACTTTTATAGTTTATACATTTTGCACGAAATTAACAACATTCCTGCCGTCTGGGCGGCTACACAACATATTCACTTATTTTCTATTCGAAATTCATTTAGTTGTCATTGTGATTGTAGTCCAATAAGCATTGAAACTGTCTGGTTTGGCATCGCCCCATTCGGAGACTGCCTCCAAAGACAGGTTCAAGCGCTCAACCATGGCCTCCCCAATAGCCCGTGCGCCGGACACGTATCTCTCAGCAACTCCTGAGGGACTCCTGCGTTAATACCTAACTGACCGGACGAGTAGCCATCGATAACCACTCGGATGGACCGATTCCTCAGGAAGTCAGCAATCCAGTCACACAGACCACTAGGCAGACCGAAGGAAGGAAGTTTGCCAATAAGGCTCTCATTTCAGACTCTGTCGAAAGCCTTCGAGATGTCAAGGAAGACAGCAAGCGCATCCCCGTGCCTCTCGATGGCATCTCTCCAGCCGTGAATGGCATACGCTAGAAGATCCCCAGTTGACCGATTTCGGCGGAAGCCGTATTGGTTGTCACTGAGGATGTCGTTGTCTTCTAGGTATGCCAGGAGCTTATTGTTCAGCACATGTTTCATACTCTAGGCTAGACAGATTGATTGATTTCATGTCAGTAAACATAATTAAATAATAATTTAATTCAAACATAGCCTTCGATAATTATTAATCCTATTTTCTGCCTTAGCCTATTGTGGCGGACCACACTCGCAGAGAGCGCTGTTAAAAAAAAAAACCGGTAGTTTTTTGGGTCCCAGTCCAACGCTGATTTAAGTTGATGAGCTATCAGAGTATCAGCGATCTGTTACACGGCCGACCCCGTAGATATTTGAAAAAAAAATCAATTTTCTACCAAACTACTTATTTATTCACAAAAACCCACAATTACACTTTTGATTAAAGTTCTATTTAATAGTACACGAAAATACACCAACCGACATAACGACTTTCTATAATCTCTTGTATCTCTCGAGATAAGTCTAACGAATTTGGGTTTACGCGACGGCTTCCAGAATCTAACTAACTAAATTAATATTAAAATTCCGCTAGTTTGCGATAACTGAAATTCAGCATTGGCTTTGCAATGAAAACTGAGACTTTAACTAGAGAATGCAAAAGTCGGCTTTATTACCTTGTAATAAGGGTTGAAGCAGATCTACAAAATAAAAACTTATTGCGCGGCACACAGTCGGCAAGGAACATAGAGTTGGTAAAAGAGTAGGTTCAGCAAACAAATTGTACACAGTTCTAACGTGTTCGACATCCCCGCGCACCCACGCCGCGCCCCTCGCTATTTTTCGGTACCGAAATCGTTTTAAGGTTAAACCGTTATTTAGACCAACCTTTATTTATAAAGGTATCGGTATAGCTCTACCTTTATTTTAAAGCGGTACCGATATTTGTTTGAGGTATCTTAACCTTTAACCGTAACCGCTTTCAGTCCCTGATGACAAGTGTCTAATGAGATGTTGCCTTAATAGAGGAGTATGGAACGAGGAGAAATGTTTTGCCAACTCCTTAAACAAATTGAGATTAGGACAAGAGAAAAACAGATCCTCTAAAAGCATTCATATTTAGATCCCTCACATACATAAATGTTAAATCAAAAACACAACCATAACGAAATCATCACGAGTAAATATATAGAAGAGTAATAAAGTAACTGAGCAAATATAACGTACCTCGGGGCATTGTTACTTTTGTTATGATTCCTATAAATTTTATGGCTTTCGTCTGGCCCGCCAATTCTTGTTTTATACCCGTCCCGATATTTCCCGATGATAGCCGAAATACAATAAATCTGATAACTAACTGGCGATATTTTTCGTCCAATTGTCGGTGCGGTGCGTCCGATCCTTGTTTGCAAACGTTTACATAATTTTCTTAAATTAATTGCACACGAGATGTAGATTGTCAATTTGAATTTTGTTGGTTAAGGATTTTTTTTCTAGGGTTGTATTTTTCAAGGGTGCGAGGAAACGTTACGTTTTCCTGTTACGTCGATTTCTGAGCGCAATTTTTATATCGTTGTTATTTTTTTTTACGTATTTTACTTCAATCAAAGAGCTAATTAATATTATTTTTTTCAAACACTCATATTTTACTTAGAACTAGATACATACTATAAGGTATCTATCATCATTCATGTTGCCTTCATTCTAATGAGGGTTTTTACAAAAAATCATGCAACAACCTCCTACCACAGTCGTGCGTTGGCACGACTGTGGTAGGAGGTCAATTTCTTTGAAAACGTCACTTTAAACGTCAATTTGACAAATGTCAGAAAACATAATAGTTTTGACAGGAACCTGGACCTCACGTTTCAGTGCTACCATACCACATAATACACGGCATTTCAGAAGACCCTAATTTTCGCCGCCCCGGTCCCGGTGGCGGCGGGACCTGCATAATATCTGCTCAAAAGCCTGGCTTGCCTTGCCTTATCAAAAAACTTTATAGAAAATATATTTTTCACTTCTGATGCATGGCTATTGTCTCATTGCTAGCCATAAAATCATCCGCCAACGAGACTAAGTTGGCCAATACGGAACGCGAATTAGAAAAAATAAAACATATTACCGGTGTCGATATTGCCAAGTCTGATGTCAACAATGCCTCATATGCTGACAAATTAAAACTTCGTTTACCTAAAGTAGTTCCACAAGTAAATGCCCGCGCCAAACTTCCGTGTCTTGTGGCCTACCCTACTGATGAGCGTTCAACTGATTTCGCAACTTCTTCCGCGACTAAACAAGCGCTCATGAAAGCAATAGATCCTAGTGACGGCTTTCAAATTGTAGGTGTCAAGAAGGCTGCGAAGTCTGGCGTCGTGTTACGTGTCGCTAACGATTTACAAATAAAAAAGTTACAATCGGTCGATGCCATTAGGTCCGCTGGCTTGCGACTTGAAAAACCAAAAGGCCGTAAGCCTCGTATTTTAGTTAAAGACGTCCCATCCTCAATGGAGGACAGTGCCTTTTTGCATGCGTTGTACTGCCAAAACATTAAAGACGAGTTGTCATTAAAAGAAGACGAATTTATTAAATCAACGAAAATCATACGTAGGCGTTCGTTAGACAACGGTCGGAAATGGATAGGCATTGAACTCGAGTCCGCGGTCCGGAAACATTTAGTCTCGACCGAGGATAAATTGTTTATTGATTGGGCGACTTGCCGTTTCATTGATGATGTCGATGTAGTACGTTGTGCACATTGTCAACAGTTCGGTCATGTTAAGAAACACTGCACTATTAAATCACCTACCTGCGCTAATTGCTCTGAGACACATGAAACCAAAGACTGTCCGCATAAAGACAATTTAAATTATATACCGTCTTGCGTGGCGTGTAAACGCTCTAAGAAACCGTCTGACCATCGATGTGGATCGGATGGGTGTGCCACTTATAAACTTAAACTCGAACAACTTATCCTCAACACCAACTACTAAAATAATGGATAGATTAACAATAGGACAATTAAATCTCCACAACGATAGGGTAGCGACTTCTGAACTTGACAAACTAATTATCGATTATAACTTAGATATCGTGCTTGTTCAAGAACAATATCAAAACGCGCGTTTACGTCACAAAGTAGTACAGTTGGATGGCAAAGCACGAGCTGGAACTTACGTGGCGCATTCTTCTAACTTCACAGTAACGTCTTTGCGTAATCTAATGACACCCCATTGTGCCGTTGCGGAGGTCTCATCGTCTTCTTTTAAAGTTTACGTTGTGAGTTGCTACTTTCAATATTCAGACCCTGTTGCTCCTCATATACATAATCTCCGTCACGTCTTGCAGTCGCTCGCGGGCTGCAAAGTTATCGTTGGCGCTGATGTGAATGCGTCATCATCACTCTGGTATGGCAAAGTTCGGTCTACGGATTATGAACGACGCTGCGCTGTTGAAGATTTCATTGCTGAAATGAATCTGACTATTCATAATACCCCTGAAGCACCACCAACTTTTTGCAGCCAAATGGGCGAATCTTGTATTGACGTCACACTTTCTAGTGCAGACGTACGCTTGGATAGGTGGCGTGTCCTACCGGACGCGTCTTGTAGTGATCATCGCTTGATCGTGTACGAATTTGTTCCAGTTTTTACTCAGGGTACGTCACATGTCATTGGTAACTTTAGGTATAAATGTAAGGGTGCGAATTGGGAATTCTTTAGCTCGCTTGTTGCGTCTCACGCCAAAGACTTCACTCGTGATGGGATTTCAGCTGAAGAAAGTGCTGAAATTATGTCAGACACCTTCACTTACTGTGCTGACATTGCCATTGGTCGTGGATCTTTGACCAATATACGTAGATGTGATTGGTGGTGTGACTACCTAACTGAACAGCGTAAAAATTATCGCCGAGCGCGTAAACATCTTAACAAGCTTAAAAAACGTAAGGTTACCGGTGACCCTCTTTCCATTGCGTTAAATACGTTTAGACTTGCCAGGTCCCGCTACAGAGCATCGGTGGAAAAATCAAGGGGTAATTTATTGCGTAAAGTAGTAGAAAAATTAGATAAAGAAGGTCCGTGGTCTCCTTTATATCATGAGTTTAAAGCCAATCGATCAGTCGACCTCGCGTTTGTTCAGAATATTAAAGTAAATAATAAACACACTACCGGTATTGAGGAAACAACTGAAGTTTTGCTGAATACTCTTATACCTGATGACGTACTGGCTAATGACAACGAATACCATCAACAGATCAGAGCGTGGGCAGCTGTACCACCTGAATCACCAGCGTCAGACCTTCCATCCACTGACGAATTTATTAACGTTGTCAAGAGGTTACCACTCAACAAGTCATCAGGTGAAGATAAAATATCTAATCGGATGATTATAGAAGCGTGTAAAACAGCCGGTGATGCGATTTTAACCGTTTACAACCGTTGTATTGCGGAGGGCGTATTTCCTCGTATTTGGCGACGCGGATTTATACGAATAATCCCGAAAAGTGGCGACAAACCCCCGGACGACCCGAAGTCGTACCGGCCCATAACATTACTTCCATCTTTGGGAAAACTCCTGGAGCGCCTTATCGTTCCACGGTTGCTACCGGACGGACCAAAATTTCATAATAATCAATTCGGTTTCACTATTGGAAAATCGACTGTAGACGCGGCCCTTACTGTTAGGAAAATAGTTAATACATCTGAACATAAGTATGTAATTGGGATTTTTATAGATATTTCTGGGGCTTTTGATAACGCATGGTGGCCAATGCTATTACTTAAAATGAAAAATCGAGGCTGCTATAGAAATATATACAATTTAGTTTACTCTTACTTTTTAAATGGTTCCGCGAAACTCAAACTCGGCCATCATTCCATGTCGAAGTCTCTCACCATGGGATGTCCTCAGGGTTCGGTTATTGGTCCACCTTTATGGAATTTAGGCTTTGATGATTTCCTCGCGATTCCGCTTCCAAGCGGCTGCTCATTAACCGTTTACGCGGACGACGGTCTTCTGCTCATTCAATCAAGTACTCGAGCTGGACTCGAGAACTTGGCTGACACTTGCCTACGATTAATATCTCAGTGGGGCGATCGTAACCGCCTGACCTTTGCTCCGCATAAAACTTATCAGCTCATTTTGAAAGGTAATCTTAAATCGTGTCCTACTATTAAATTTAATAACGTTCCGGTAAAAAGGAAGCAGTCCGTGTGCTATCTTGGTCTTGTGTTAGAAAGGAATTTTGCATTTATAGATCATATTAAAATCGTCGGTGAAAAAGCAAAAAAGAACTTCTATGCCTTAACGAGAATATCTAAATCTACGTGGGGTCTGTCTTTTTTGACTTTAAAGACTATTTATGGGGCTACTTACTTGGGTTGTATCTGCTATGGGGCGCCTGTTTGGGCTGATAGGGCCACAATAGGGGTACGACGTAAGTTACTTCAGAGTCAGCGTTTGGCTTTGATATTCTTATGCAAAGCATACAGGACGGTTAGTACTGAGGCCTTACCGGTACTTGCTGGCGTACTTCCGGTCGACCTTGAAGTGCAGCGACGTGCTGCAATGTACTATTCCGCAAAAGAGACCATGGACGCGGACTTTTTAACGCGGAGTGACCGTGCCAAAATCTCTAGATTATTTAAACCACATATTGACGTCTGGGAGGAACTTTTATCCGAATGGCAATGTAGGTGGGATAATTCCATCAAGGGCCGACACCTCCACCAATTCTTTCCATCCGTTCGCGTGCGGCTGGCCAGGACGTGGCTGGAGGTGGATCACTGTGTTGCCCAATTTCTCACAGGGCATGGTAACTTTAAAAGTAAATTATTTTCCTTCAAGCTTGTTGCCTCGCCATTATGTCAGTGTTCTACATCTGACTGTGAATATATACAATCTGCACATCATATCTTATGGGAGTGTATTATTTGGCAGAATGAACGCAATACTATGTTAAATAATGTACAGGCTGTATCAGGAGCCGTTTACTATACGGACCTTGTGGAAACTAGAACAAATTTCCGTGCGTTCAAGCGCTTTTGCCATACCTATTATTGGAATCAAATATAACAGCTCACAATGTTAGGACCCATTAATATTAATGCAAATTTTTATCCGTGGTGCTTGGCAACTGGGCTTATCCCAGTTGTAAACGACCCTTTGTGCCTATTGGTCTTGTTTGTTCTGTCTCCTGCTTGATATGGAGGGAAGTGGAAATTTGTGTTTTTCTTACTCCTCCATTTTCTTTTCTGATTAATTTCGTTGCGGGATCCAAGACAGTTAAATTCATTCTCCGGGACTTCGTCGAGCTTCATTGCCTCGGCGCTTTTCTGGTGGTCGCCACTGTTGATTCTGGCTTTCAGGAGTTGCAGTGGTTTGGGAATAGTGCGGTGGGATTGTCCCAAATAATTTCTGATGCATTAAAAAAAAATGTCGCATTTTGTTCAGTCTAAATCCAGCACAAAGACGAACTTTTCGAGCATAAGAAGAGAAAAACAATTTGCAATCAATCTTTTATAGTCGACTTTAATTATTATAAATAAAAACATAAGAAATAATGCGTCAAACGGCGCAGCAGAACAGTAGTTTTCGGCACAAAAGAGTAAAGAATTACTTAAGATCTACCATAAAAGAGAACACGCTAAATTCACTCCTTTGTAATGTACATAGAGTCAAAAATACTGCAGTCAATAGATTATGATGACGTCATTCGTTCTTTTGCTCAGAAGAAAGCTCGCCGTATGATTCTATAAAATAGATTAACGTAACTATAGTGACTTACTTAATTAAGGTCAATTGAAAATTATTTGTTTTGTACTAATGCATTTACAATAATTTGCTAAGGAATAATTAGTGGAATGATTTTGAGAGTCTGGAGTCTAGGTGCCCTGGCCCTCTAAGTCCGGGCCTGCTGGTGTAATATGTCTTGTGCTATCCTACTTTTCTTTTAGTCTTCCTATCAGTCGGTACTTATCCCCTATCTAGACATAATCTCTTACAGTAAAATCATAAGTAGGATTCAATAAATTACATCGTGATGTAAAAATCGATTGCCACAAATCCATATCATTAACAACTTACAGCATTATTAGAACCTCACAATTATCCATAGCACAGCTTGTAATTAAATTGAACGCCTTAATTAAACTTGATCTTATTAAATCAGGAGCAACATAATACGAAGTGCCTGACTTATGGTACGGGGTTGCTTCAGTAGTATCGTATGCGGTAGACTCTGATGTCGGGAAACTTAAACGGTTAAAAGCCTCTAACAAATAGTTAGAGGATTTACTTTGTAAGCTCATAAATGTAGGTATAGCTACAAGATATTATTGCGATACGGTGATAAGATGTGAATTTAAGACTCCAACATGACTTAAAACTTTTTAATGACATTTGGTAGTAGTTCCAACCAAGATACCACTTCAAAGATTGGGTCTTGAGTGAGGGTTTGCAGTGTGCGCCTAAGATGAGATTTAAATTGAGCACAATAACTCCCGATTCTGAATTAAGCAATTGACGTTGAGCATTTGTCAAACAGTTCTTTAGCAGGAAAACTAAAAAAAAAATTGACTGCAAAATAGATTTTTTAAGTTTTTAAGCTCAAAGTCAAAAGTCAAAGTCTAATAGATTTATTCAACTAGACCAAAAAACGGCACTTTTTAACGTCGTACACAAATTATAATTAAATTTTCAAGTAATAAAAGTTGATTCTACCGTGCTGGGTTAAGCTGACATGGTCATAATGGTCATGGTAAGAATTAATAACAAATATCCCGAAACAAATATTAATTCTACTAAAATAGAGTTTGACACGTTCTTAACTCCAAATACTCAATTCAGAAATCGGTCCTTAAAATGCTCTGAGCAAAACATCAGGCAAAGTATTGCCAAACAAAACTCAACTGTTGCCTGGACTTATCTGCCAAAAACAACTCAAAAATAAAGTATTTTAGCAGTTAATTTGACCAAAACAAAGCGGGCAGCTTTATTTTGGTCAAATTAACTGCTACTACTAATGGAGAAATTTTTCCAAGGCTGATTTCCAACTCCACGTAGGCAACACTGTACGATCCAGTCGAAAATCAAAACAGAAACGTAACTTTATCGTGCAGAACAGAACGGTCTTGTTACATTAAGGAACATTGCATAGAAGCCTTGGTTGCCTGACTAATGTTTCGGTACACCGGCCCCGGGTTACGGTGACCGGCTGAAATCTTGAACTATTTGTTAGCGAAACTAACGCGGATTTCAAGCTGCAACCATGCATTTCTAAATTCGAATTTTGAGCTGTGCTGTCTCTGAACGGATCTCCTTCTGCTTTCGACGAAAATATTGCATGTGAATGATACCGATTCGAAATTCCTAGATTCCTATTCCAAATCAAATTGATGGGAGCAGATTTTTTTTTGTGTTTTACTGACATAGTATACTCCGTATGAATATCGTATTTTTACAGTGATTTGTGAATAGGCACACGGCGGCGGTTGGACATATTATATAAATGTTCATATATTTTATATTTTTAATGTACACTGTATGATACTGATACGATATTTGAATCTCTGATTTGATAGTTTGGTTACAAAGGTAAAGGAGTGCTCAGTGCTTCTGACGCTGCAATAAGCGTGGCCGTCTACTGGGCCCAGACAAACTAATTAAATGTGCCATCGAATCGAAAAGAAGAAGAAGAAGGAACAAAACATAGTCAGTTAATGTAAGGAAGGACTTGGATAAGAATTATGATTCGCGTGGGTAAATAGTTTGGTTGGCTGGTGTGGGGATGAGCAGAAAGAAGGTGTATAGGGCAAATAGAGTCGTACAGAAAAGATGAAGTAAAATTGCTGCGCCGACCAAAAATAAATTTCGTTAAGGGCACAAGGATGATGATGGTAATTCAAGGTATTAAAAGTACTCAAAAAGCGATATTACAGAATCCAACACTCATAATCATTTCTCATGATCGCTGGCTTGCTATTTGTGGAAAACCTCAAAGTTGTGGGCCTGTAAATGCCTGTAATTCCACCTGTCCTCGTCCTAAGCAGAGTTTGATGACAGTCGGGTTGTTTTACACGAAATTACGACGAATCTGTGAAGTTTCAGGAGGCGGATCTTAGTGGTATATACGGGGTGATATTTTGCAGGACTTGAACAAAATAATTTTGATTAAAAGTGTCTTCTACTTCCTCGTAACAAAAGTTAATAGTTGTTAAAGTTACAATATAAGATGAAATATTATGTCAACGTCTAAGTCTCTGCTTGGTGGTCAAGTGGTTTAAGTACTGAAAAACCCTCTCTGAAATTCTGAGCATCCTTTTTTTCTGCAACCAAGTACCAAGTAGATGCAAATAGAATCTTAAAGATTTCTCTAAATTCCTTGTTCGTGACATTACTTTCCCGAATGTTTCCACATACTTGCAACGAATTAGTTCGGCGTGAATTATAATATTATTTCTTAGAAAAGATATATTTTTTCTTCTCTACTGACAAATTACTTTTATATTAGACAACTTTGTTCTAGTCTCTTTGTTAGAGCCTTAAATTTTAATATCTCTTTAGTTAATGATCTTTTTTGTATTAAAACAGTAAGAATGTTAGACATTTCCGAAAACTTATGAGAATAATCTTGGCCTAAATTGGGGACATTTTTGTAACTAGTGTTTTATTAACTATCATACTCGAAATTAATTTATCTTTGTTGCAATTTACGGATATTTTATCATATTTTTGTAGATTATAAAAAAAAATATATTCCTCGTCGATTTTTAGGGTTCCGAACCCAAGGGTAAAAACGGGACCCTATTACTAAGACTCCACTGCCCGTCTATCACCAGGCTGTATCTCATGAACCGTGATAGCTAGACAGTTTAAATTTTCACAGATGATGTATTTCTGTCGCCACTATAACAACAAATACTAAAAAGAGTACAAAAAAAAATTATGGGTCTTCCATACACCAACGTGTTTTTTCCCGTTTTTTTATTATTATGGTACGGAACCCTAAGTGCGCGAGTCCGAGTCACACTTTTTTACCTTGGCCAAATCCATTTGTCATAATTACAAAAAAATTGGTACTTTCAAACCGTACTTAATATTATAATAGTCAAAGTCTGGATATGATGATGGTACCTACGTACTAATACTGATATAAAAAGTGTGAGCCTATGTCCTAATCTACCGTCGTAGGCAACAAAAGATCATGGTAATTTTATACTAAGAAAAAACAGAATTTCGTCCCAAAATGAGACTGTCACCAAAATGAAGTAAGTATATTGTTAATGTTATTATTAGATATTATGAATTTATTTTTAAAAGCTAGGGAGGTATAGATATTTTATATCTTTATAAATATAACTTTGCTTTATCAAAAAGCAGTACAAAATATTGATTTTGAACGCATCGGTAGTATTAACGTTACTAGAGAAGTCCATACTTTATCTTAGATCTAAATCGATTTTATTTTTTAATCGAAATGGAATCCCAGGCAATGTCAACTGTTTAAAAATAGTGACTTTACACCTAGAAATCGATACTGCATAAATTGATCCATTACGTGGCCTCCCTATAGCAAGTAATATAAACAAAAGAACTAGCTTCTGCTTGTGGCTTCGCTCTTGAAGAGATTTTTTTAAACCTTAGGATTCATCAGAGTTAATCGAGATAAAAATTAACCTATGTGTTAATCAAGGTTATAAACTATCTGTGGGCAGAATTTGCATCACATACTGAGATAGGAGCCTTTTTGGCCACGCACGGTTTTTTTATATATATTTATCTTTTTCCTTTGGTATTAAAAAAATATAAAACATTTTCTATCCTTTTACTTTGCCAAATCCATTCAGCCATTTACGTGATTGAAACACAAAATTTTTCATTTTTTTACCAATGTTTGATAGGATAAAGAAATCATGGCCTTGTATCGCCTCGATATCGACAGGCCCAAATTTATCAACAGGCGTCAGCAAGTTTCAGTTCGTAACACTCGTAAAGTTTTCATTATGCTGGAACATGTCCCGCGCGACAAAAACCTTCGCGAACTTAACACGAGTCTCCTACCCTACCCTACCTACCCTACCCTACCTACCCTACCCTACCTACCCTACCCTACCTACCCTACCCTACCTACCCTACCCTACCTAACCTACCCTACCTACCCTACCCTACCTACCCTACCCTACCTACCCTACCTACCCTACCTACCCTACCTACCCTACCTACCCTACCCTACCTACCCTACCCTACCTACCCTACCCTACCTACCCTACCTACCCTACCTACCCTACCCTACCATACCTACCTACCCTACCCTACCTACCCTACCCTAACTACCCTACCCTACCTACCCTACCCTACCTACCCTACCCTACCTACCCTACCCTACCTACCCTACCTACCCTACCTACCCTACCTACCCTACCTACCCTACCTACCCTACCTACCCTACCTACCCTACCTACCCTACCTACCCTACCTACCCTACCTACCCTACCTACCCTACCTACCCTACCTACCCTACCTACCCTACCTACCCTACCTACCCTACCTACCCTACCTACCCTACCTACCCTACCTACCCTACCTACCCTACCTACCCTACCTACCCTACCTACCCTACCTACCCTACCTACCCTACCTACCCTACCTACCCTACCTACCCTACCTACCCTACCTACCCTACCTACCCTACCTACCCTACCTACCCTACCTACCCTACCTACCCTACCTACCCTACCTACCCTACCTACCCTACCTACCCTACCTACCCTACCTACCCTACCTACCCTACCTACCCTACCTACCCTACCTACCCTACCTACCCTACCTACCCTACCTACCCTACCTACCCTACCTACCCTACCTACCCTACCTACCCTACCTACCCTACCTACCCTACCTACCCTACCTACCCTACCTACCCTACCTACCCTACCTACCCTACCTACCCTACCTACCCTACCTACCCTACCTACCCTACCTACCCTACCTACCCTACCTACCCTACCTACCCTACCTACCCTACCTACCCTACCTACCCTACCTACCCTACCTACCCTACCTACCCTACCTACCCTACCTACCCTACCTACCCTACCTACCCTACCTACCCTACCTACCCTACCTACCCTACCTACCCTACCTACCCTACCTACCCTACCTACCCTACCTACCCTACCTACCCTACCTACCCTACCTACCCTACCTACCCTACCTACCCTACCTACCCTACCTACCCTACCTACCCTACCTACCCTACCTACCCTACCTACCCTACCTACCCTACCTACCCTACCTACCCTACCTACCCTACCTACCCTACCTACCCTACCTACCCTACCTACCCTACCTACCCTACCTACCCTACCTACCCTACCTACCCTACCTACCCTACCTACCCTACCTACCCTACCTACCCTACCTACCCTACCTACCCTACCTACCCTACCTACCCTACCTACCCTACCTACCCTACCTACCCTACCTACCCTACCTACCCTACCTACCCTACCTACCCTACCCTACCTACCCTACCTACCCTACCCTACCTACCCTACCCTACCTACCCTACCCTACCTACCCTACCCCACCTACTCTACCCTACCTACCCTACCCTACCTACCCTACCCTACCTACCCTACCCTACCTAACCTACCCCACCTACGCTACCCTACCTACCCTACCCTACCTACCCTACCCTACCTACCCTACCCTACCTACCCTACCCTACCTGCCCTACCCTACCTACCCTACCCTACCTACCCTACCCTACCTACCCTACCCTACCTACCTACCCTACCCTACCTACCCTACCCTACCTACCGCATATGAGACCGGAGTGCCCAGATTGGCTCTCAGGCTCACCACCCGCTTGCCATAACTGCGTAAAGTCCAGAACAGAACAAGGCACGCAACATAATGCATTTAGCCAGGACTGCCCAGTACGAAGGAGATGGGATGACGTGGCCCGCTCGACGGTTGCGTATTGCTAAGGGCACCTCAGTGGGAAAGGCCCCCTATGGGGTATTGCAGGCTAACCTCCAACGCAAGAGATTAGCCACCAACGAGCTTCTTATAGAGGCCGCGAAGCGCGGAACAGCGGTGGCACTCTTACAGGAACCGTACGTAGCCGGGGCCAAAGTAATGAAGAGTCACAGGGGCGTTCGGATCTTCCAGAACACTGCTATAGGAGATGGGACTGTTAAAGCTGCAATAGCCGTTTTTAACAACGACCTCGTAGTCAAACAGTACCCGAAACTCACCACTAATAACATCTCAGTGGTGGGAATCCGGACCAGTGCCTGGGAGGTCACGCTTGTCTCTTTTTACTTTGAGCCAGACCGGCCTATCGAGCCATACTTAGAACATCTAAGGCAAATATGGCTCGTCGTCGGTTCCAAGAACCTGATCGTTGGAGGGGACGCCAATGCTAAGAGCTTATGGTGGGGTAGCCCCAAGGTCGACTCCAGAGGTGAGGAGATGGTGGGAACTCTCGCCGAGCTAAATCTAAACATACTCAACCGAGGTGAAATTCCGACCTTCGACACCATCCGAGGAGGTAAGCGGTATAGCAGCCATGTTGACGTCACTGCTTGTTCCAATGATATGCTGGGCTTGGTGGACGATTGGAGAGTTGACGAGGGACTCACGAGCTCGGACCACAACGGCATTGCGTTTGGTATCCTCTTACGGAAGTCTAAGGGTATTAAAATAGAAAGGACAACTCGGGTATTTAATACCAGGAAAGCTAATTGGTCCAAGTTTCATGCGAAGCTTGGCCAATTAAAAATAGAAAATAAATTCACAATAGAAGACATAGTCAAAATAAATAACACCAAACAAATTGAAACAACTACAAATAACTTAACAAAATCTATAGACGAAGCATGTAAGCATTCAATGCCACTTAAAAAATCTAGAGAGGAACTTACCTTGCCGTGGTGGTCCGAGAGACTCGCGGAGCTCAAGAAGTCAGTTGCCACTAAGAAGCGCAGGATTCGCTGTGCCGCCCAAATCCGGAGGCCGAGGGTCGTGGAAGAGTACCTGAAACAGAAGGAAGAGTATGAGTTGGAGGTGGCAAAAGCTCAGACCGAGAGTTGGAAGGAGTTCTGTGGGAAACAGGATAGGGAGGGGGTCTGGGAGGGGATTTATAGGGTGATACGCAGAACGCAGCGCAGGCAGGAGGACTTGCCATTGGAGTTCAACGGTGACGTGTTGGATGCGGGAGGCTCCGTTAGACTGCTAGCGGATACGTTTTATCCTGAAGACCTCCCTGAAAATGATAATGCCTATCACCGATCTGTGCGAAACAAAGCCGAACACGTGAACGATGACGAACAAGATGAACCTTGCGACCCACCGTTCACAATGGCAGAGTTAAAAAACTCAATGAGGTCTTTCAACCCAAAAAAGGCGCCAGGCTCCGACGGATTTACATCCGACATCTGTTGCCACGCCATTAGTGACGACCCGGAGCCATTTTTGAAGCTCTTAAATAAGTGCCTGGAACACTGCTACTTCCCCACGTCCTGGAAGGAGGCGACAGTGATCATATTAAGGAAGCCTGGGAAGGAGACATACTCTAACCCAAAATCTTACAGGCCGATAGGTTTGTTGCCAATCCTGGGCAAAATCTTCGAGAGGATGCTGGTGGCCCGCCTGAGGTTCCATCTTTTGCCTCGGATGAGCACCCGCCAGTACGGTTTCATGCCACAGAGGAGCACCGAAGACTCCCTCTATTCTCTCATGCAGCACATCAATCTAAAACTTGCACAAAAGAGATTGATTACTCTTGTATCGCTAGACATAGAGGGAGCCTTCGATAGCGCGTGGTGGCCAATGATAAGAGTCCGTCTGGCCGAGGAGAAATGCCCGATCAACCTCAGGCGGGTCATGGACAGCTATCTCGAGAACCGGAAAGTCTCGGTAAGGTACTGTGGGGAGGTACACAGCAAGAACACAAGTAAGGGCTGCGTCCAAGGCTCTATTGGAGGGCCTATTTTGTGGAACCTGGTCCTGGATCCCCTTCTAAAGGCATTGGAGAGCGAGGGTATTTACATCCAGGCTTTTGCGGACGATGTCCTTTTAGTTTTTGACGGAGAGACCGCACTGGAGGTTGAGGAGCGTGCAAATGTCGCTCTCAGTCGTGTTCAGGCGTGGGGTGTCGATAACAAGCTTAAATTTGCACCACATAAGACGGTCGCTATGGTGATAACCAGGAAGTTAAAATACGACACACCTCGCCTGAGCATGGGGGGAGTTGCCATTGGCATGTCTAAGGAGATAAAGCTTCTGGGCGTCACGTTCGACGAGAAGCTGACTTTTAACGCCCACGTCTCTCTCATTTGTAAAAGGGCTATCTCAATATACAAGCGGCTGTGTAGGGCCGCAAGAGTTAGTTGGGGGCTCCACCCAGAAGTCATTCGGGTTATGTATGTGGCAACCATAGAGCCCATCATTCTCTATGCTGCTAGCGTTTGGGCATCGGCAGCCAAGAAGCTGGGCGTAATGAAACAGCTCAGGACCGTCCAGCGTGGCGTTTTGCAGAAGATGTGCAAGGCGTACCGCACAGTTTCCCTAAATTCAGCGCTGGTGCTGACGGGAATGCTCCCGCTTGACCTCCGCGTTCGGGAGGCGGCAACACTCTATGAAGCGAAAAGGGGGGTGCCTCAGCCTTTTCTGGGGGACAGGGAAGTGGAAAGGATGTTCCCGGCGCTGGAGGCTCCGCACCCCGCGGAGCAGATCAGCCTTGATTTCGGAAGCCTGGTAGACGAGGAACAATACAATAACCACAGCGACTTTGCTGCGAGGATCTTCACCGACGGCAGCAAGGTTGAGGGCAGGGTTGGAGCGGCGCTCTCCTTATGGAAAGGCGCTGCCGAAACGAAAGCCCTCAAGTTCGCTTTGCCGTCCTACTGCACCGTCTACCAGGCCGAACTCCTGGCTCTGAATAGAGCGGCAGGGGAGGCGCTCAAGTCTAGTGAAACCACGTTCGGTATCTTCAGCGACTCCATGGCGGCTCTTCAGTCGGTGATCAACACAAGTTCCCGCCACCCCTTGGCAGTGGCAACAAGGGACACTCTGCGAAGCTGCCGGTTTAGTAACAAGAGTGTCTCCTTGTTTTGGATCAAGGCCCACGCAGGGTTGGAGGGAAACGAGAGAGCCGACCAGCTTGCAAAGGAGGCCGCCCTGAGGTCGAAGAAGAGGCCGGACTACGATCAGTGTCCCGTATCATTCGTCAAGCGACAAATCCGGTTGGAAACGCTTGACGAGTGGAACGGGAGATATAGATCTGGTGACACGGCTTCGGGCACCAAGCTCTTTTTCCCGGACGCGGTGTTAGCGTATAGGGTGGTGCGTAAGATGGCCCACACCAGTGTGACTACACAAATCCTGACGGGGCACGGTGGGTTCTCTGCATACCTGAAACGCTTCAGGTGTAAAGAGAATCCATCGTGCGCCTGTGAGCCTGATGTTGAGGAAACGGTTCCCCACATCCTGTTCCAGTGCCCAATTACCGCAAAATTGCGGTATGAAGCGGGGCAGCATTTCACCGTGGAGTTATCTCCCCAAAACGCTCCGCATCTGATGAAGGGTAAAGAAAGAGACATGTTTTTAGAGTACTGCATTAAAATAGCAACGATGGTAATCAAAAGAAACAGAACGAATTAAGTAAATATGCTATCATGATATAATAGATTATATTAAGGCATAGCATAGAATAAGTAGATAAACAATGTTTAAAGAAAATAGTAATAAATATAATGCATGAAATAAAAATAAGTTTAAGAAAGTAAGAAATTTAATTTAGAATGTAAACAGCTCCTCTGTCACCGTATCCTGTAAGAACGAGAAAATAAGTAAATACAGAATGAACAATGTATTAGATTAGAAATATGACTTAAATGTATACATATATATAAGCACTTTGTAAAATAGATATTAGTACCTATTCTGTAAAAAGAAATAATAAACAGGTAGAAAATGTAAAATAGCATAAGATTAGATATAATATTGAAAAATAGACATAGTTAATATTAAGTAAAAATGTAAGAAAAAGACACAAAAATAAAAACTAACACCCCTGTTTTCTTTGTAACTCCTAATAAAGTAAATAAAATAAAGAAAGTAGATAGTCATATATAGGGCAATAGATGGGAATCCCACCCATGGAGTATATAAATGCGGATGAATGATAGAAAGATAAGTATGATGGAATGAAAGTGCGAGAGGAATAAATGCGAGAACTGGAATGAAAGTAAAGCTCAGAATAGACTCCGATCATGTTGGAGGTAGAAGGTTAAAAAAAAAAAAAAAAAAAAAAAAAAAAAAAAAAAACCCTACCCTACCTACCCTACCTACCCTACCCTACCTACCCTACCCTACCTACCCTACTCTACCTACCCTACCCTACCTACCCTACCCTACCTACCCTACCCTACCTACCCTACCCTACCTACCCTACCCTACCTACCCTACCCTACCTACCCTACCCTACCTACCCTACCCTGCCTGCCCTACCCTACCTACCCTACCTACCCTACCCTACCTACCCTACCCTGCCTACCCTACCCTACCTACCCTACCCTACCTACCCTACCCTGCCTACCCTACCCTACCTACCCTACCCTACCTACCCTACCCTACCTACCCTGCCCTACCTACCCTACCCTACCTACCCTACCCTACCTACCCTACCCTACCTACCCTACCCTACCTACCCTACCCTACCTACCCTACCCTACCTACCCTACCCTACCTACCCTACCCTACCTACCCTACCCTACCTACCCTACCCTACCTACCCTACCCTACCTACCCTACCCTACCTACCCTACCCTATCCTATCTCTCAAGTTGGATCGAACTGCACATGGTGTGCGAATTTTATTATAATCGGTTAAGTGGTTTAGGAGTCCATTGAGGACAAACATTGTGACACGAGATTTATATATATTAAGAATATATATTCTAAGGCAAACTGAAAGTAAACACTCGGATTCTTTCTTCTTCGTTTCGCTCTTGACAATGCGGTCGTGGTCACGGTGAATTTTGTCCAATCACTGGTGTTGTAACTCGCCGCACGATCATTCTCAATAATATGGCTCGGTGAACTGAAATTTTGGCACATTCCTTTACAGGACCACCAACGGTAGACTTCATTTGATCGGTCCACCTCATCAGTGATCTTCGGCGTGGCCTGTTACCATCCACTCTGCCCTGCACCATCATGCGCTCAATGGAGTCGTTATTTCTTCTCGAGACATGGCCAAAATATTTCAGTACTCAAGACTGTACTACTGCTGTTAGACGATCTTTGATGCCGAGTTTTTGGAAAATTAGGAGGAATTAAAGAAAACGTTTGTACGGAATTCTTTCCAAGAAATGCCAAGCATTTTTCTCCAGCACCACATAGCACATAACTAGAGCATCTCTTTTCTTTCCAGTTTTCGTAGTGACCGCATCTCAGCTGCGTAAATAAATATAGAGAATACAAGAGCACGGACGAGCCTGATCTTAGTGGCTTTGGTTATTTTGCTATTCTTCCATACCTGCTTCAACTTGTCCATTGAGATCGCTATTCGGCACTTCACCTAATCCACGCAACTGCGACTGTCTACAATCATAGCGCTAAGATATGTAAGACTGCACTACCTACGTCACAGTTGACTATCTGTGTCGCAGCTGGCGAGTTGTTGTTGCTACGTTCTATATCGTTATTTTGGTCTTACTCCGACTGATATTTATTCCAAATGCCAGACTCACGTCCTCTAACTTAAGTAGGGGTTCCTCCATTTGGTCAGCACTAGGCGCAAACAATATTGTGTCATCAGCGTAGCGAAGGTTCGAAATTTTGTATCCACCAATTACAACACTCGAGCTCCGTGTAGATGTTAAACAACAGTGGCGATACGATACAACACTGGCGGACGCCTGCACTGGGAAGCTCTCAGAAACGTGGTTATCTGTCCGCACTGATGCAGTTCCTTGTTCATTAAGTAATCTAAGAAGATGCACTAGATGTTTTGGTGCGCCCATATCCAGTGGCGTCTGCCAAAAGATTAGCCATTTAAAAAGCAAATAATGCATATGCAGGTCGGCTTGTTGAGTTCTCGAGCCTTTTCGATAACCTGGTGAACAATGAAGATCTGCTACCGAGTTTCTTTTCCCTCCACAGACCCTGCTTGTTCTTGTGCAACAGCACTCTGATTCATCAGGTTTTAAAACAGAAAACGCCATTCTGTTAGGTAGGCTTCATACGTTATTAAATGTCTACAAAACAAACAAACAATCAATTAAAATATTCCAACCATTCCAGCCAAATTCGAAATCCTAGTTTACTTTTTATTACGATAATACCTACATACACATTTATAGACCAGGGCAATCCATTAGAGATTCCAGAACAAACTACAGCCCCCATTAAATATCACGGAGACGGACTATTTGTTTTACGATTACATACAAACGTACGGTAAAAAGTGATGTACATGGTATTATTGTCTACTAATAAAATCGAGGGATTCTGTTTGTTCATAAAAAATACTTTTGCCACACATACGTAGCTAAGTTTTGAGATGAGAACTTTCTAACACTGTAGCCCATTGATCAAGGTCTTGTTTATGCATGATGTTGAGGGTTTATATCCGGGAATTTACCAATGTAAATTTTATGATTTCAATTGATATGTAGTTTATAACTTTATCTTAGACACCAAAGAAACCAATGAGGAAAAACGATGTTGTTTAGTTGAAAGTTGTACTGTGTAGAGGTGTAAGAGTTTTTACTTTATAAAACACTTACAAAATAGTCAAGGGATAACTTATTGAATGTTAAAGTTCTAGGATAGCTTAGATAGCGTTAGCAAACACTGCGCTATTTTCTTTTTTACACCCCAAAGTGTGAAATCCAAAAAAATCGTAACAACATCTTTTGTTTTCACTAACAAAGATTTTAGCTGGAAAATAAAATATAAACTTTAATTTTGTTATTATCAATTAAATTATATTTTCTTCTTTTATAACCCATACCAATCATTGCTATGTGGTAGGTCTCCATCATTGCACGCCTCTTTGCCCGTTTGTCGCTTTTTTTCTCGTTTTGTAAAAAAGTGAATTTCTATAAAAAAGGAAAAGTGTTTATTTGCCACAAAAAAAAATTACATACAAATTAATAATCCAAAATGTAAGGGAGTCAGTCCCCGTGAAATTTCAGTAGCGCTTGTCAACTCCATACATTTTCAACCTTATGACAATCGCTATTGCTGTTAGAATGTAATTTTTCTAGAGCTTCAGGCCATTGTCCATCTGGTTTGTGACCTGCCTACGTTCCTATAGATTATTTAGTTCTACACCAACATAATTTTAACCTATCTACATACTTCCCTATCCGTTTACGGCAAATGTGCTACCACCAGGACTATATCGGTTACCAACGTTCATCTTCTTGCCTCTTATAAAATAAATCAATTATAATAATCAAAGGAAACCGCAGGCCAAACATACTCAACAAGTCAACAAAAGCTATAAAAGTTTCGGCAGTGCTCGGGCATCCTTGGTTATTTCCGTTCATTCGGCGACATTACCCGCGGATGGCTACGGTCCTACTCTTCTGTATAATTGAATATTGAACTGATCAATCTGAACGGTTTGGCAAACGTTTGCTTTATTATTATTATTTATTGAAGCTTTTCTTCTTATGGATTTGAGTGGTTTTTTATTGATTGCAGGGTTGATTTGGTTTTCGCTTAGTCGACTGAATGGGATGGAGTGGAATGACTGCTGAAGTTTTGTTTTGGATCTTATTTTCTCTGAAGTTTTATATTTTCTACCCAGTCTCAATTATCGGAATCTCTTAATAGATTACGGAGCCAGGCTGGTCGCTGTAGACATAATCTGCCCAAATGGGGCATCCTAGACCCATTGCTGACTCAATAATAGTGTGGAGCACTTTCATAGGACATGCGTCACCTGCTTTCCTGCCCAGCATGCACAGCCATCTTCATCTTCAAAGATTTAAAGGAAGCCAATGACAGAGATATCCAGGTACCTATATTCTGGTCGGACAAAATTTGAGTTTTGATGATCCGTTTTTTTTTTATTTTGTAAATTATCGTGAGTGTTCTTAGCTATGTTTGATGAAAATTGGTTCAGCCGCTCAAAAGTTATAGGATATTTAATGTTTGCATCGGGGCATTTTCGCAAGATATCGTGTCATTATTACGTTCTCGATAGTTTGTTGATCGAAGTCTGTCTTCTACTAGATAAGTTATGTAGTTTAAAAAAGTATGAAATATAAAAAAAAAACTTGGTTTAGGGCTTTTTTTAATTTTTACTTGTTTGTGCATGAAAAACTTTTAACTTACCGAAAAGCAGACTACAGTAAACAGTAATTTTAATTACAGTTTCTCATTTAGATAATGATGTAGCTGTGCACTATTTTGTAGGACAAGACATTTTATCACCTTTCAGAAATAAGAGACACCCCGGTCACCAAGCCCTTATATTGCAACTAGGTTGATCTAATCTTCTGTACGCAAGAGTTCTTCAAAGATTTTAAATTACATTGTTACACTACAGATAGTTACTGAAGTGGTTTCAGCTCCTTTGTACGCCTCACTGTATTTTGTTGACTATGTTGTCGTAAAAGTGTTTGCAAAGTCTATAGTTGAAGATTTCTAGTTTTCTATGTACCTACTAGTACTACTTACTGGTCAATTGAAGAAAAGGGTGTTCTGTTTAAGTCTTATTCACATTTACAGAGGCTTGCTATGAATATGTTCATAAGGCCATTGACAATAGTAGGTATTGAAACCGACACTTAAAAAAATTGGTGTTTACAAAAAACTTGTAAATACTTTATTCATTTTTAGAACGTCTCACACAGGTCACACTTGATATTAAATTCATTGGAAAGAGTAAGATAAGTTTTGATGTTACTGCGTTAGGTAATTATAAAGGTGATACAGAGTCAATGCTTCGCCCTCTGATGCTCTGGTACATTTTAGGTTCAAAGAACTATATGAACCGAAGAATGAAACACCAGACAAGGTTTTATTCATAAAAAGCGCTACAAATTATAATTTCTAGTTTTTGAGCGTTGAGCTCAAAAACTAGAAATAAACTTAAACAACTAAGATATGATACTAATTTTACAAATTAAACTCTGTGTACTAACTGAGCTAGTTTAATTATCACACTCAACGAAGACATGCAATGCGTCATGCATCACTACTTCACTCGATAATGGTGTATCAGGCGTTCATGAATCATACAGAGGCCACTCCTACGAATTATTGAGTGCATTCACAGTATAAATTTGTATGTACTCACATAGTTTTCGTAACACCACAAGTAATTTTGTGTTATTTTTCTATAATTAACTAGCTTTGCTTTGGCTTCGCTCCCGTGGCCCATCCAACAGGACCCGTTATTTTTTCGGGGTTTAAAGTAGCTTATGTCACTCAGGAATAATGTAGCTTTCTACTGGTGAAAGAGTTTAAAAAATCCGAAGCGCCTCCGTTTGAGCTTGGGCAATTTTTTTTTCGTATTTTTGCGCGGATGTCCGGCTGTTCTCCTCCACAGGTCGCATTTCTCAACCGATTCTAGTGCAATTTTGTGAAGAGGTCCGATAGTTATATGAAATTTGTTTTTAGTATTTAAAAAAAAAGTCGGCAAAAAAAAAAAGAAGATAGAATCGCAAGGTCTACAGCTAACAGTAGAACCACTAGTTTGTAAAACACATAATCTCTTCTGCTTTGGTCGCATGTTTTGAACTGTTACGTAAGGCAGAGCTTGACTTATATAGTACACCCACATTTTACCAGTTCCAAGTACCAAGGTACCAAGTCCAGACACCGCTCCTGGCTGCTACGGAGAAATGCCGTATGGCATGCCCAATAACACTTGTCCCGACCAGGAAACCGGACCCAGGACCTCATGCTCAGCAGTAGCAATTGCGACCACTAGACCCACGAGGCAGTTACTCGTAATTCAAATAATTATGCAACTTTATCATGCGTCACTTCATAATGGAGTACCAGGCGCACATAAATCATACAGATGTCTCTCCTACAAATCTAACTCGTCTATCTTACTATTAAAATTCTATTAACTACTGCTTTCGAGTGCACTTGTTTGGGCACAGGCCTCCTTTTTGTGAGAGGGAATTTTACAATTTCCTGTTCTTGAAAGTACCTGTAAAATAATAACCAAATATGCGAGCTTTTTTGTTATATCTAAGCAATTACTTCTTGAAAGTCGACTTGCGTTTTGAAATTAGTACTTGTGATGCATTTTTGTCATGCATGGGTCACTTGATAATGGAGCACCAGCCTCTCATAAACAAAAACAAGGTCTCTCCTTCAAATGCGACACGTGTAGTTTGCCATTAGATTCGATTAACTACATCTAGAGAGTGTATTCACAGTACAATTTCTGATGTACTCGCAAGTTTTGCTTGCTTGAAGTTGACTTCAAACTTTATTATACAGATTTATCCGTAATTCGACATGTTCTGCTCCCACTAAGGCGAGATAGTGTGACCCATTTGCAATAAATAATCTTCCTAGGAAGCCTTGGTCAATTCCAAGCTCTATTTTTTTTGTATATTTTCCAATTTTGTCACTAGAAAAGTACAATATAAAAGCACTTGATTATTGATACTAATCGTATTGAAATACTGTATTTTCTTGCAATATTACGAGGCGTCATGTTACTTGATAATGGAGTACCAGGTTTTCATAAATCTAACAATTGCAGTTGTTTGCTATTCGATTCCATTAACTGCAGCCGGGAATGAATAGGAATGAATGAATGCACTTCATGCATTAATTTTTTTAACTTTTGCCCCACACTTGGAATTTCTTCCTGTATCTTGGGTGCGTTTACAAACACACCCACGATAAACACAGACACATACACAGACATCCAGAGACGGAACAACTATCTGTAGGTCATACAAATATTTAATCCGTGCGGGAATCGAACCCGCGACACGCTGAGTCCATCGCTCAACTACTGCGCCAAACGTGCGCCCAGATTCTCTTCATTCATTCCTATGTGTCTACCTACTTGAATATTTTAAGTGATGTTCTGTATGTGATCATAATTTGAAGCACATGTTAATACAAACAAGAAATTCCTTGATTAAAACTCAAAACCTAGTTAAGTACTAAAGGCGTATATATTCCGCAATGTTAACGCAGTACTGGCCGTGCGCCCGCTCGGAGCCAGAATATCAATATTAATTGAAACTCCTTTTGGTCAGTTTTGTTTGTTAAATATTATTTGATTTATAGATATGCTATTTCAGTTATGAAAAAAATCTACCCATCATAAAATATTTTTAAACATCGTAACAAGTCGTTTTGAAGGAGTATGCAAAAGAAGCGAAAAAATATCGTGTTGTTAAATATTTTTTTAAAGCAGAAGTATTAGTCATACGACAAAAACAATGTTTCACAAAGCATTTATATAAATGAGTATCTTTTTTCAAATATTTTAACCTAGCTGTTGCTATGGGGTATGCTTTAGAAAGTAACCGTTTTACGGCACTAAATCGGAGTACAGACCTTAAAGCACTTGAATTAGTTGAAATTAACACAACATTCATGCAACTTTGTCGTGCTCTACTTGATAATGGAGACTAGGCTCTCATAAATCAAACAGAGATCTCTCCTACAAATCTAACACGTGTAGTTTGCTATTATGTTCCATTAGGTGCTTGTTAGGTTGTGCATGCAGCTTCTGAGTGCATTAACAGCTGTTGATGAACTTGCATAATTGTCGTCACATTACATGAGATCTTGTGTGTATAACAGCATTTATTTTGATGGATATTTTAAGCAACTTTTATCTAGAAGTGTATATACATTAGATACGACGAATGGATTGTGTAGAGAAGGTAATTATTGAGATGACAGTGAGTAGATGTTAGGAACAAGAAGACAAGCTGTGCCGACCTCACATAAATTGAGATAAGCAGGCAGGACTCCGGCGTCGCGGGGTGGTGATCACCGCATGCAACATAAAAGAACATAGGCGGACTTCATCCTACGACATCGGCACCGATTGTTTTGCTTACGCATGTGTCCCCCTGGCTCCTCCAATGATCACGGTCGTGATACACTCTACACCACAGTATTCCTGCGGTGTCCTTCAAATCATAGCTCCAACTTCGACAGAGCCTGCCTCTCTATCTTTTTACCCGACTGCCGAAGGAGGGTAATGTGTTTATCAGTCTATGTATGTGTGTAAGTTTGTATGTATGTATGTATGTTTGTTCCTATGTGGCGTTCTAGAGACCAAACGCGTTGGCCGATTTTAATGATTCTTACGTCAATCGATTCGTCTTAACCCTGCAAGTGTCACTGGCTACATAAAATTGGATAAGAAAAAATTGCAGCTTTTGGGCGCCATTTTGTGGGGGGAAAAAATAAAGGGTTTTAAGAAGTGATTTCAAAAATATATAACACAAAAACAAAAAAATTGTAAATAAAAAAAGTTAATTAAAAATATCTAAAAACCCGACTTAAAAAGCGAACTAAAAAGACGTAAACAAGAAGAAAATCATGCTGTGCAGTTGGAGGATACATCTGGTTTTGGTCAGCCAGCTCGCGAATATGTATCCTCCGACTGCACAGCATGATTTTCTTCTTGTTTACGTCTTTTGGGTTCGCTTTTTAAGCAGTCGGGTTTTTGTTTTTTTGCCTCTTTAGGATACCACTGAACACACACACATACATTACACACACACACATAATTTTTTGCTGAACTCGATCTGTTTGCCGCAGCCGCGGGGCACACTATGTAATAGTTTAAAAATTAAGTTCCCTTTTATTTGTACCTATATTGTGTGTACCTGTGTGTGCCAAATAAACTAGTTTTCTTTCTTTCTTTATTATTTATTATTTTGGGAACATTATAGTCTGATTAGTGATTATGCTATTCTGCCATGTCATCTCCCCGGATCATAGAGCTGATTAACTCGAAAGAATCCTTGTTTTTTCAATTCAATAATACACCATTAAAAATAAAAATTATGGTAAAGATACCATTAATCACGAGATGAAAATAACACAATTTGACAGTAATTACCAAATTATGTCCAAATTGTCATGATTACTGAAATTGGATTTGTGCTGTCTGTTCACCGATGGCTATTGTTCCCATGAAAAGGGTCGAACCTTGCATCTTTTGAGTGTGATTTATATTCCAGGTTTCTATAGCATTGTTTTATACCATAAAATGCTAAAACTGAAGTGTTCATGGTTAGGGAAAAGGTATCTATTATCTTTGCAATTATTATTCTTTTTCCAATGCCTTTTGTCTATTGCTACAAAAAACCGTGAATTTAAGACAACTATATGCATTCATTTCCATAGTAGTAAACAAGGGCGTGGCCAGCCGATGGACCAGGAGGAGGGGGGTGCAGATTAATATAAGGAGGATAGGAAAAATATGAATTTTAATTACAGTCAAAAGCATTATATGAAGTTTTACACTGGTAGTGCGAGTCTTATCGCTATGGCGATTGTAATAGGTACGTAACAAACTCCAATGGGCAACGTTCCACAAAGTTAATTATAGGGAGTTTTTTGTAAACTTTCGATCACTTCATTTCCAGGTTGCCTGGAAGAGATCGCGGCATGTGATAAGGCCGCCCATGGGCCGCCTATTGTATGTGTATTCGACTTATAGTTTATTTTTATTACAGTATTTTATGGTGTACAATAAAGCATATAATAAATAAATAATTATGAAAATCTTATAAGCCCTCTAACCCCTAAGACGATCCACTGACCTTTTTCTGTGCACACTCATCATGGCCCAACCATTGCGGTGATTTTCCCCCATAGTGCTTCTTTGTAGCCTGACCAAAATGAATGCTTTTCCCGTTTCGGAAAAAGAAAACTCTTTTAGGACATCAACAACGGCAAAATTTGTTGAGTTGAGTTGATGTTGACTAAGGACTTTGATTTCTATGCATTTGGCTAAATTTTTTTTATCTCTAGGAGGAGACAACTGCCCCTGCCTGCCCCCCTTGGTGACACCCTTGGTAGTTAATGCAACGCACAGTTTTTTGGGCTATCATAAATCGTATAAATGTACTCTTTTATCTTTACAATTTTAAAACTTCTTATAAGCATCGCACAAATAACTATGATAAGTTTGAACCTACCTCATTAAAGGAAAGGAAAGCTAAAAGACTTTTTTCAGGCTCCTGTAGAATGTCAATACGGTAATAAAGGTTCGTTATCCACAACATTGTAGAGACAAACTGTCAATGGGACGGAAAATTCAGCTTCGACCAAAGACGTAGAGGAATGGACTGAGTAATATCGCCATAAAATTAACGACTCTGTAGATAGAGACAGAGGCGACTTTATGATTAATCTGTATATTTTCTACATGGTCAGGTAACACTGCAAGCCTGTGACGTGAACTAATTCGAATTCATCTTCTCCTTTTCTTGTCGATGGTGCATCTAACCATACTTTAGGGGGCCACTAGGTGGCCTTTAGTGCAGGTGAATGGACATTTAGGATACTCCGGCAAATGGGACATAGCCATACAGCAGGTTTTGATTCAGAATTATATCAGATAAGAATTCTAAAAGAAGACAACTAGATACTTGATGCGATTTCTCACTCTCTTCTCACCGTATTCATTCCACAGCCGGATAGAAAACACTCAGTCCATACCTCTAAGTCTATAGTCTCAACAAAGAACGAAGGAAAATAAATCAATTGACCGTGTCACAGTGAAATGAGAAACGATGCTCCTCGGAAACAACGTGTATTTAATTATTTAAAAATTAAATTGTATTATCAATGGGAAGGCTGGTTGACTACACTGGAAATGGCTTTCAGTTTTATTTTTTTTCAACAGGGATAAATATATTTTCAATAGGGAAGAAGTATAGAATAATAATATGTACGAATCTGTTTTTGACGAGCCCTATAAGACGATACAATTGATCCAAAGTCGTTGAAAGAAAATCAAATTAAATCTTCTTGTCGGCGATGAGATAATGTTTAGTGTAAATGAAAACATTTGGTGGTGTTATCAGAATAAACAGAGACAGTGAGGGTATCAGTGTGACCAGAGGATGGACCATGTAGAGTAAAGAAACGCGTTATATAAGAACACAGTGCAATAGTAAGAAAACTATGGGTATGAAATAATCTAATTAGGTATGATTAGCGATGCTAATAAGTTTTATATAAGATTCATACCATATTTGAATATGGTAAGTCTAACAAGACTACTAGACCAATTAGTGTGTAATGGTTATGTGTATAATCTTATATATAAAGTTCTCGTGTCACAATGTTAGTTACCATACTCCTCATTATTATATGAAATTATTTTATTTTTTGTTGTATGGATTTTATGAAATTTTATATTCAATAGGTCTGAGAATCGGCTACTATATATTTTTTTACACGCGGGCGAAGCCGCTTCAGTGCTTACCAAAAGGAAGTGCTTACCAAAATCAGTGCTTACCAAAAGGAAGTCCACTGACTAAACTTAATGTATTTTTAGATAAAAATAAACTAATTCGTGTAGGTGGTCGCTTATAAAATTCTTTATTTTCATATAAGAAAAAACATCCGTTAGTCATACAGTCCACTCATCGATTTTCTAAATTATTATTTGAATATAAACATAAAACTCTAATGCATGCAGGACCACAATTACTCTTAGCATGTGTAAGAGATACTTACTGGCCAATAGGTGGTCGCAACCTGGCTAAATGGTGTTACCATCGTTGTGTAATTTGCAGTCGCATTACAGCTAAACCAATTAATCCTATTATGGGAAACTTACCTGAACGACGGGTGACGTCGGGTGGTCACCCATTTGAATGTGTTGGGGTTGATTACGCTGGACCTATACTGTCAGCGTCTCGACAAGGTCGCGGTTGTAGAATTGTAAAAGTTTACATTGTACTTTTTGTTTGTTTTACGACGAAGGCAGTTCACATTGAATTGGTGGGTGACTTAACCAGTCAAAATTATTTGTCAGCACTTCGTCGTTTTATGTCTCGCAGAGGCAAGCCTACGCATATATATTCCGACAACGGAACCTCGTTTGTAGGCGCTTATAATGAAATCGGCAAATTTTTAAAGGCTAACAGCAGTTCGTTGTCTGGTGACATGGCCACTGAAGGTATTAACTTCATTTTTATTCCTCCCTACGCTCCACATTTCGGTGGTCTTTGGGAGGCAGGTATCAAATCAGTAAAGTTTCATTTAAAGAGAGTAATGGCAAATTGTCATTTAACTTATGAGGAACTATATACAGCACTGGTTCAAATTGAAGCACTCCTGAACTCGCGCCCACTCACGCCGTTGTCATCGGACCCTAATGACCTTCTGCCGCTGACACCTGGACACTTCCTGATAGGACGGACGTTCACATCATTGCCTGTACCATCGTACGAAACTGCTTCTGTTACTCACTTGAAGCGATATGAGAGAATAGAGGCATTACGTCAACACTTCTGGTCGAGGTGGAATAAAGAGTATATCTCTGAATTACAGCAGCGGACAAAATGGAGATCTTCAAAGGCGGTCTTAGAGACTGATCGCCTTGTCATAGTAAAGGAAGACAATATACCACCATTGAAATGGCGATTATGCCGGATCTCAGCAGTCTTCCCAGGACGCGATGGAATCAGTCGTGTGGCCGAAATTAGAACTGCGAGTATGCAGCAAGATATGCCCACTGCCCGTAAATGATGATTCTGGTTGAAAGATGGCCTTTCAACGCCCGGGGCATGTTTGGATTCAATTTTGCACCCAATACGATTGCCACAACAATCCTCAAATATATTTAATACTATTCAAATATGCAACTGATTGCAATGAAGATTCATCAGGCGCTTCTTGTGACGGTGAATTATTTTTTTTGTCTACCTACATGTTTTTTTCTGTTTCCTTTGTTCTTTTGGAATACATACGTAATTTTACAGCTCCAGTCTAGAATTTTCATTTTTCCTGCCTAAACACATATCTCAACAGTAGTAAGTATAGTAGTTCTGGGCGCATCGTTCTCACGTATATAAATTTATTAATGTTTGTACTTATATAAATATTGTAAAAAACTTATTTTTATTAAAGAGTAAGTATGAAGTTTATTGTGCGTTCTTCTCCATAACAAGCTACTTTTCCGAATGTACGGTAGAATCAATTTTTACTACTTATAAATGATTGTTAACGTTCAAAAGTGCCGTTGAAATAAATACATTTGACTTTTTGACTTTGACTTTGGCATCCAACCAACCCATTTATCCAATTTGAGGTTGAAATCAAACTTCGGTAGTAGACTACGCCACTTCAAAAATCTTTTTATATCTGTATTGCAAAATATCGAAATTCCTACAATATCCTCCAGTTTTCTGAGCCACCTGTCGCAAGTCGGACTCCTAAAAAAGTTACTTCGAAATTTTCTAATAACTCTTGGCATTATCAGGTGGAACGCGGTCAAACGAAAAAGTCTATTTCCATAAAAAATAATATTTTACTATTTTACTTTATTGTACACCAAAACAATATTTAATACAATGTGATAATGAAGTACATGTACAAAGGCGAGCTTAACTCAATGTTGAGTTCTCTTACAGCAAACCTCCTTAGAGTGATAGAGAATGATGACAAAAGAGGGTAGGATCCAGTTTACAATTTTAAAATAACATAATTATAATCATAAATATATACATACATAAATACAAATATATATATATATATATATATATATATATATACATATCTACTAACATTGCGTTAAAAGGAAATGCTCTTTAATTTTCCTCTTGAAGACATCGAGAGAAGGGCTATCGCGTAGGGAGTGTGGGAGAGAGTTCCAGAGGTGCACTGCACTTACATAGAAGGAGCCATCATAAGGGCTGGAAGTGTGACTTGGAGTACGAAAGAGAAAAATAGTCTCTAATATCTCTTCTCTAGTGCCTCTAATATTGTACTTGGTAAAGATATCCCATTGCTCGCAGAACTTTCTCAACGATTTTTTAAACCACAACAAACAGTGTTGTAAACAGTATCGTTATTAAACACATTGTTGTTTCTCGATTAAATGTTCCGGATCCCGTAGTGGCGGAGTTTCCTGATTAGCGTTTCATGAAAAACACAATCAAATGCTTTGGACAAATCACAAAAGATTCCCAAGGCATCGCACTTATCTTCCTACGCATTATAAATATGTCCTAAAAGCTCATCAGTAGTTGAACGACCCCTTGTAAAACCGAACTGTTTGCTATGTAATAATTTATGTTTATTAAAAAATCTTTGCAATTGCTCTAATACGTAGGTAGTACTGAAATAGGTCTATAATTTGTAGGGTCTGATGTACTACCTGATTTAAACAAAGGTATTATTTTACTATTTTTCATAAGGTCAGGAAACTCCCCACAGTCGATACAATTATTAAAGATAAAAGCTAAACTAGGTGCGACAATGTCAATAATAGACTTAGCAACTTCTACAGAATGACCCCACAGATCTGCAGTATTTTTAACATTGAAAGTGTGAAAGGTTTTAATTATGTCTTTACAACTAATATGTTCAAAAAGAAATTCCGAATCGCAAACATTAACATTTTCTTTTAGCAAAGACTCAGCAGCAGAAGGTGATGAGTTTAAAGATTTAGTCGTTAAAATGGGAATATCTGAAAATAAATTTTCAAAGGCCACTGCGACTTGTGAGTCTGATTTTATGATGTTGCCATTAATAGACAGGCCGTAGTCAATATTTCGGTTACCAGATCTTCCCGTTTCACTATTAATAATATTCCAAGACGTTTTATGTTATTAACATTACTACTGTTTTTAATCTTCGAGCTCAAATAACGCGACTTGGCCAAACAACAAACTATTTTAAATAATTTTGATTAATTTCTAACATATAAATTAAATTCAGCAGTCTTTACATAAATCCTTTCACTGTACAGCTCATAAAGCCGTGTTCTACTTTTATGAATACCAATGGTAGCCCAATCTCTGATTGATGCATTACTATTAACGAAGATAGTCTTGGGAATAAAGGTCGAATTAAATTGTTTACAGTTTATACTAAAAAAAATCATCATATAGATGATTAGGATCAGCATCAATTAACAAAATTGGTAATTTATTAATGAGTTTAACTTTAAAAGCTGCCAAGCGACTTGCAGTTTTGGGGTTAACAGTGATATCCTTTTTAGCCACTTTGTTGTTTTGGTTTGGTATAGTAATCCTCTGCCCGCAATGATCAGAATCTAGTAAATTTATAATTTCTTTGTGGACTGGTATAACATTAGTAGGAATATTATCTAAGCATGTAGCACTAGAAGGGGTTATTCTTGTGGGCTCCAAAAATAGGTTTACAAGATTGTAGGACTGAAACAGACTTATTATTTTACTACTAGAACCTGAGTTTTCTAATAAATTAACATTAAAATCACCACAAGTGATAATGGATTTATTCGAGTTACAAATCTTGTGTAACACTTCATCCATTACCTTTTCAAAGCAGTCATACAATCCTGAAGGGGGTCTGTATCTTAATACAATAAACTGCTCCAATTCTATACAAGCTATTTCAACTGTCCGCTCAACAGATAGGCTCACAATATCCTTACGGTCTTTAAATTTAAGCTGGTCACTTACTAAAATCAATGAGCCACCATGTATAGCATTAACTCTGCTGAATGAGCTACCAACCTGGTGATTATTAAAATTGAACAATAACTGGTGGCTTTTAAGCCAATGTTCTGTTATACAAAGAATATTAATACTGTTAAAGTTCATAAATAATTCTACTTCTAAATCTTTGTTCATAAATCCTTGAATATTTTGATGCACCAGGTTAATACCGAATTTTAACTTTTATTTGATTTTATTTTGCAATTTTTATCCTGTATACTTTTGCAAGAGGTTGACCCTATTGTCCTAATTTCTAATTTAAATTACTATCAACATCAATTTCTGATACCAAATTATTGGCTGAATTAAATAACATTCCTTGGCATTGCTCAATAGAAGCAAGTTGTTTAGCCAAATTCTTGGCTGTAATAGAAAAATAATATGATAGCGACACAGCTATCTGTCTTTTATAATACTTTGAAAGAAAGTACCTATCCATGAAAAAAATATCTTTTGTCAAATAAAAGTGATTACCAACATAATTGTTAGTGTCAATTAAATGGAATACATTACTACTATATGTTAAATTATGTAATGTCCTATTCAATTCATACCTAAGTATGTTTTCTTCCTGTGGCAAACTTTGGCTGTATGGGAATGTGAACATCACAATTTTTTTAAACTAAGGTTGCACAAAGATCTATAATGTTGGAGTAATTCTCCTTTGTTCACATTACCCCTATTACCAATAAATATTAATAATGTAGTATCCTGGTTAAAATTGCATTTTATAACTTCTATTATTATGTCAAATAAATAACAACCAGGCATACAGTAGTTCATTATTGAGTGTCCTGGATATCTATTTGTCAACAAGTGGCCTAGATCCTTTCCAATTTCATCACAAAGTAATACTATTTCTGTATTTACATTCTTTTTAGGCAAACGGTTCAAAATCAAAATCAATTTATTTTTATTTTACATAGGCCTACATGGGCACTTATAAAACGTCGACAAAAGGTGCACGGTTCGGGTTGGTCGTTTCCTATGGAGAAGAACCGGCATGAAACTCCATGGTAGTGGGTTAGTAATTGCTAATGGCAAACTTGCACTAGATTGCGGTATGGTGGTATCACATATTGTCAATGAATGGTCCGGCGTGGGTTCAACAGATGGTGGTTGACAATGATCACATTTGTTAGTTTGTGAGCTTACCAGCTCATTCATTGCCAATACATATTCTCTCATTTGGTTTTCTGAGGCTGTATATTTGATGGTCATAGAATTAAGTTTCTCCTGTAGATGGTCAAGTTCATACCGCAAGTCTTCTGTGTCAATTTGGTATTTCCTAGTACTTTTTTCTAAGTTAAATGAATACATATCTAATTGTTTAAGTAGATGCAACCTTTCTCTATTAAGTTATAGATTTTTGCTGAAAAACATTTGTTTTTTGATCATTTTCTTAGTTTTAACTATGTATTTGTTAATTTTAATGTACTTTTTTATTTTATTTTTACTAGTAACTACCCTCAATGATTTAATTGATTTGGAATCATCATGACCTGTTAAATCTATTGTGTAAGAGGGATTTATTGCAGTAACCATTGATGGGGCAACAGGCACCAATTCATTGAATAGACTTTGATTCAACGAGGCAGTGATGTTATGATTAGTAGTTTCAAGATGTTCAATCTGACTTTGAGCCTCATGTAGCTACTGTTGTAGTAAATATTTGTGACTAAGAGCTTGTTCATACTCATTGCTACACTTGCTGAACCCGTCCAGTTGTGGACGGGTTCAGTTGTAATATTATGCGCTAAATAAATTTCAAAGCACACTAGCTTGTTTGCATAGTCCAATATTTGGCATTTGCCATAAATGTATAATATAAGAAAATTTAATTTTGTCTCAATATTGACTGATATTTTTTTAAACTTTATACACAAGTACAAACACTGTACAATGGCGGACTTTATGCCTTAAGCATTTTCTATCAGTCGTGATTACATTGTACAATGTTGATTTTACCATGTAAACAGAAGATATTGGCAATCGTAACCGGCCAGCAAAGCTTTGAGCCTCGTGTAGTCAGTCGTCGGTAACTACTCGCTCTAGGCTAGATTGTAAGCCTAACTACATATCAATCCTTTCACTACGATGCGCGATACCCCAACCAATCGTCAAAATTTCAAGTTGTGTAATCGAAATGGTAGCCTTTTCGTCGGTTATTAAAAAATGTGTTGGTTAGTATTCTTTTGAATGATGTAATATCACACCCTTATTATCTGCCGGTTTTGCCACAGTGTTGTTGTAATCTGCTTCTGAACAATGTCATATAGGCAAATCCACAAATCCACACGCCAACCAAGGAATTGAACCCAGGACCAGTAACTATTGCGTGTATGCTCTTGTATGTATGTTTGTTTGTATGTATGTAATATTCTTTATTACCTCAAATCTTTCAAATCGCTAGACGGATATATATTTAGATACGTATTGACCGCCCAAGTATTCTAAAACGGGTGAAGGTTAAAAAAAAATAACGAATTTTGGGCGCCATATTGTTGGGATCCTCATTATTTTCTTTCATCCAAACCATTCGAGGGGTATCAATATGAAGGGTTTTAAGAGGGGATTTCAAAATATATAACAATTCTATTTTTATAGGTACCTAATTCGAAAAATGAAAGGCAGGTAACTATTATTAGTTATCTGCCTTCCTTTAAATAAAAAAGGTTTTTAAAATAAAATAAAAAAACCCGACTGCTTAAGAAGGGAACTAAAAAGTTATAAACAGGAATAAATCATGGTGTGCAGTCGGAGGATACCTGGAGGATACATATTCGCGAGCTACCTGACCCCCTGCTCCTCCGACTGCACAGCAAGATTTTTCTTTTTATTTATAAAAAATCTTTTAAGTTGGTCCCGTCGTGAAAGTTTTTCATATCATAATACTACCACCATATACTCTCACCACCATTTTACACATCAACATTTAAAATAATAAAAAATCGCTATGTATTTTCAGAAATACACGTCCTTGATTATCATTTCTAGGAAAGAAACACATATTATGGCTTCGTCAGTTTCTAAGAACAGCTAATTCGAAACCTAAATTCATTTCACCACTGAAGCTCTATTCCTAACAAGGCGACTAAGTACTTACACATTAGTTTAACACCCTAACTTTGGATGTCCGAGTTCCGAGTAGTCTCTCGAACTGCATCACTTCCCAACGGACCTAACCACCGTTATTGGTTATTTAGAACTTGTTAAAAGGAAGGTTGATGTGGTGACATTTGGCTGAGACCTGTGTCCAGTAGTGGACGTCTTTATACTGATATGATGATGATGAAAGGTAGGATTTCATTTTAGTATCGTGACTTAAGACAAAGACTTCTAAAAACATCCTACAGTTCATTGTTGTTAGTGAATTCGAAAGTTAATTTTGCTAACTTTTGGCAGAATCTTCGCCTACGTGAGTCGGCAATGATCCCTCAAGAACGTGCCACCAGTATAAAAAGTATCCTTTATCTTAATCCAAGACATGGTCTATCCCTTGTGTGATTCAAGCACACTGCGCTCCGCAGATCCTCAGATAACTCAACCACAACCTCACAAAAGAGTGCCACAATTATTGAATGTATGTCAAATTCTATTTCACAATTCACAGAATAGCAACAACATATGCTTTTAAATGGATAAAAGGTATCATCCATCATTTTTTTATCAATGTTACATTAATATTGTTTTCTCTCTTTTTTATTGTTGTTTAGTCTAAGTTTTTTTTTTTTAATGTTTAAGTTGTGTGCTCTAGTGGTTTGTGTCAAATAAATGTGATTTCTTTCTTTCTTTCTTTTGGTAAACATACGTGGGCTTTTCCACAATATCTTAGCCTGTTGTTACTATGTCTTGTTCCATTACTTCACACATAGCGTCGCACTAAGGCGCTTTGCAGACACAATCAGGAATGTGATGCATAGCAATGCCTAATTACAACGTTCGGATAGTTCCACTCACATAGCACTTCGACTAGCGTAGGAAGACAGAGGTTCTAAACTACTACCTAACAGTCATAATTAAAGAAAACTTTGTAACCCTATGATTAGGTTAAAAACGGTGTGTAAAAATAAACAGAACCTGCCAACTAGAAGCATAAGAAAATAGAGATTGTAAGCGACTAACAGTCTCAAAAAAACTTTTTAACCATATGATTAGGTTAAACACTTCGTATGACATATTGAACTCAAATCTAAAGAAAATTAACAGCAACAGAGATTTGTTTTATTCTTCTTCTTCTTCCTGCCCTTATCCTACGTTACTTGGGGTCGGCGCAACATGTTTTCTTCTTCCATACCGTCGTGTCCCCCGTCATTCTATCACTTACCTACTCCCTTTTCATTCATATCACTCCTCACACAGTCCATCCATCTTTTCTTTGACCTTCCCCTCCCTCTCCATCCATCCACATTTATATTTAAAACACTTTTAGTAACATGCTCTTCATTCCTCCTCATCAGATGACCATACCAGGACAAACGGTTTCATTTCAACTTTTCTGTCACTGGCACCACTTCCAAACTTCTTCTAATTTACTTATTTCTCACTTTATCCATTCTCGTCACTTCGCTAATCCATCTCAACATTCTCATCTCTGCTCATGCAATCTCTTTTCATCCAACTTTTTCACAGCCCAATATTCTGATCCATACAGTACGACAGGTTTAACCACGGATTTGTAGATTTGTTTTATTCTCTTTCTTCTTTTAGATAGGATTTTTATAATTAAGTACCATAGTGTTTATGACTGTGTGAGTTGAATTTAGAACATAGACTCGAACAAAAAATGTTTTTAATGTAAAAGAGAAAAAGTACTATTAATCCCAGCCAGTGAAAAAATCCTCTCTGAACAGTTACGAAAGAATTGGTTTACTTTTATTGTAATTATAAATATCATAAATTAATAAAACCTTATAATTTATTTGGGTAGCAATTTGTTTGTTTCGATAAATTGAGAGCATTCATTACTCTTTATTGAAATTACAAAGAAAAAGAGAAATTGATAGGATAGATCATCTAATCCAACTAATATAAATATTGGTTTGTTTAATACTATTTCCAATACAAATATTGTAATTGAATGATCGTTATGCATACGCACTGATAATTTAATAAAAAATCAACCATATTGGTACACATACATGAGTAGGTAAAATTCGAACCTTTGCATCAAAAGTTTTCAGACGCATGATAGATATTGATACTGACCAACGAGCCCATTCTGTATTACAAATAGATTCAATATCAACCAAAGTAAAATTGTAACTATATTTCCGAATAGTATTTTTCTTTTTTGGTTTTTCAATCAATTTGTTAACATGACCTACTTACTATTAACAACCAAGGTTCAATTAGGTTGAACAAGAGTATTATTTCTTTATTTAATTATCCCATCTTTTGTTTGTATAAAGGCTTGGAATTATGGTCCATTTACGAAAGTTCTATGCTGGAAAATGCACTTTTCCCTTAGCATATACTACAATAAATTAACGGGGACAGCGTACGGGGACAAGGGGAAGTAATTTTAATTATTTTATTAAATTCCCTTTGCCCCCATTAACGGCGACATGGCCTCCGGGACATAGCCTACGGGGACAACGGGAATACACACGGATTGCTCGCACTGAAACGCTTTGCAGCAATTACACCAATGGAGCACAAACTTATAAATACTACCTATAAGTCCTGGGGGGTGACCATAAGCTCTTAGATCAAGGTTATTTTCAGTGTGCGTAAGGGACACATGTATATTTATTAATATTTATTTATATAAATATACTTAATTGTAGGTACACGAGGTTAAAACAAAGAAAAGGAAACTTAAAACTAAAATTCATATAACGGTTGGCCTTATCGCATACCGCGATCTCTTCCAGGCAACCATGACATACATGTTCTTGTATATGATTTGTTTACATCTGTCCCCTTTTCACAGTCGAACCATGATAGTATTGCCACGTCACGTGAACAGTCGACGAGCTTTGTGCTAATTTCTCGATAAACTCATTAGTTTCATCGAGATGTTTCAACCCCAAACGGCTCAAACGTAAGAATTGAATAATATTTTTATTTTTTTGACCTGGCTTTTAAGCTCACCTTGCGTTGTCATCCAAACCAAACGTGTATGCAAAATTTCATCTTAATTGGTTGAAGATAACTGCTTTAAAATTCAGTTGCAAGATTTGATCCGAACATACATACCTTCCAAGTTAATAAAAAGCTTGTAAAAAGTGTTTTTTTTACTTGCCCGGATTTTAACCCACGACCTCAAGTACGAGAGGTGAGGTCCATAGCCACTGGACCACCCATTGTTGCGAACTCCCTAATTTCATCATGATTTTATACTCTAATACCTGGGCGACTGAGCTCTGATCGGGCGAAAATAGAGAATTCGACGTTTTCTAAAAATGAAACCTAGCTAGATCAATTTATCGCTCCCGAAACCCCTGCATACTAAATTTCATGAAAATCGTTGGAGCCTGTATATATATATATGTATACAAGAATTGCTCGTTTAAAGGTATTAGATATTGTTATAATAATTTCAATATTTATTCATGTTTTCTATTTCTAAACTTTCATTCATAAAAGCATAGTGGTTAGCAAATCTTACCACTTTTTGTAGCGGTCAGCTCACCCAAATCAAATATTAAAAGTTTCACACTGTGTTTACAACGTTTTGCCTCTCCACTACTCAAATCTTTACAAAAAATAATTTCAATATTTATTCATGTTTTCTATTTATAAACTTTCATTCATAAGAGCATAGTGGTTAGCAAATCTTACCACTTTTTGTTGCGGTCAGCTCACCCAAATCCAATATTAAAAGTTTCACCACACTGTGTTCACAACTTTTTGCCTCTCCACTGCTCAAATCTTTACAAAAAGAAAGCCTTAATTAAAGAAGATTACTATATACTAACAACTACAAAAAGGAGTGGAGAAAATAGCACTGGACCGAATCAGTAAGTAGGGCATTAGTCGAGGATTATATCAAAAGACAACCTGATTTGGTAGCTGATAGTTAGTTATTAAACCTTTTGAGATATTTATTGAGGTTTGGATGTATAATTATTATAGACTAGTCAACAAGGAACCCGTAAGGTCTATCCACAGATATCAGGGCAGTGCTCAGGACGAGGACGGACCGTGCCCCGTCAGGGGCTCAAAAAATATCGTTGTGTACATTTTATATAAACTCGCTCACACACGTCCGTGCACGGGCCAGTGACGAAGCTTCAATGATTGGGCCCGGCCCTGTCACGTCCCGGGCACGGCCCTGATATCAAAATCAAAATCAATTTTTTTTATTTCACATAGGCCTACATGGGCACTAATAAAACGTCGACAAAAGGTGCACGGTTCGGGTTGGTCGTTTCCTATGGAGAAGATCCGGCAAGAAACTCCATGGTTACTCTTTGGGAGTGTAGTTCTGCAAGCTGGATCTTGAGTTGAGTGTTTTTGTTCACTATTAACTCAATTTCTACTTCACTTTCTTCTCGTTCCTGCAGTAGCTTGCTGCACTCATTTCTAGATGAATCCAGCTCCCTCAGCACTGCTTTCAGTTTGATACTCATGTCACGAACGGTAGCTGCCCGGGTCATCATATTGAATGTTTTCCTTAATGTGTGGATAGACCTTTATAGTTTCGCCATATCCGTCTGTCCCTCCGTCCGTCCGCAGCTTAGAGACTCTTAGTACCAGAAAGTTATAATTTTGCCTGGATACAAAAATTAAACACGCCGACAAAGTGGTAACATAAAATCAGGAAAAATAAATACACTATCTCATGGTGTGTGGTATCGTTGGATAGGCCATTCGAAAATACTCGTATTACGGGTTTGTGAAAACCATTTTTCGATTCAGGGATCCGTTGGCGTAAACTTAAGCTTTAAATTGCTATTTTTTGTTAGAGTCGAGTGTCTCCTGTCAGCTAAATAGTTGCTTTTGGATATGTGAAAAAAAATCACGGCAGTAGCATATATAACGATATTAAAAGAAACACTATCACGGCTAAGTAAGCTTTACAAGTTTACGAGTAATCAACTATGGAACCCTTTACTGTGCGTGGCCCGTCACGCACTTGGCTGGTTTTTATTTTATTTAAGAAAAGATATGTTAACAGGTTACAGCAAATAAAGACCTTTTTTATTTTTTACATTTCCACCGCCCAAATCTTCACAAAAATAAACCTTAATTAAAGAAGATTACTCACAAAGTCACGCTTCCAAATCCCTCGCTATCACATTTTAATGAATAATGGCTGGCGACATAATATGCATAATGATGTAAAAACGTTGGTTTTTTTCTTTAAAGATACTCGTAATTAATAATGTCGACTGAAAAAGTATCTCTGGACAAAATATTCGGGGCTCTGAGCGATTCATCTTCGACTTGAAGCTTAGAAATAAAAGGGATATTATGTATTAGTTGGCGGCGTGGTTTTTACCAAATTTTAAAAAAAGTAGGTTATCAATTCGACACGTATGTATTTAATATTGTTGGAATTACTTTTGTTTGAATATTTGTATGTATGTATGTTTGTCCGCGCATATCTCCGAAACTAGTAATCGGATCGTGATCATTATTTTTGTATTGGATTGGGTATCTCTCAACTTAGGGAACAGTATAAGTTTCATCAAAATCAGTTTAACAGTTTTCAGGTTATGGAACATACAACCAAACTCCATAACGACAAATAGCACGAATGTGTAAATTGAGTTATTATGGGTATTTTGTCAATCCTTTAGGTACCTTACTTATAGAACTTGCTCCCTTTTTAGTGATGGAGTACCAAAACTAAAAAGAGAAAATAAAACTTTTACACAAAAAATAAAACGACTTCTAAACACAAAAAAAACCTAATAAGAGTAAAAACAACGTTCGTTTCGGAAGTCGGTGTAGCAAAACGAATAAAAAATTAGAGGTACCAAAGACACCGACTTCGAACGAAAGTTATTTTTGCTCATTTTAGTGTTATGCTTTAGAAGTCTTTAGCAGTGTTTATTTTTGGTGAAAAAGGGTTTTTCTATTAGGAAGTTCTTAGTAAGAGTTCGTAGCCCAATATTTTCCCTATTGTAGTAAATTGACTGACGCCCTAGAAGGACATATACCTGATTGGTAATGATCTTCAGAAAGGCCAGGTGCTTCCCTAATTGCGTATCTTCAAAAAATGGCACACACGTGCTTTGCTTGCATTCATTGCTTCATATGTTCATTAATCCGTCTGTACTCGGCAACGTAAAACAACAACAACTAAGACCTCACCTCTCGGGCTTGAGGTCGTGGGTTCACATCCGTATATTTCTCGCTAAACTTCTTGGCCGCCCTAAAGTTGCCTACAATGGCTACGCAGTAGTAAATCTCATACAAATACAGCACTGTTTCGTGCCTCAAGCATCCGGTAAACCAACTTCAGGGCGGCCAAGAAGTTTGGCAAGGGCTATACTAATGTGACTTTTCAAATTCATATGTACTTTCATAGTTTATCTTTGACATCACAGGTAACGGTGTAGGAAAACATCGTGAAGAAACCTGGTAAGTCTGAAATAGACAAGTCAGAAGCCTGTGGGGTTCCCAGAGGCGCCTTAATTAACTCTGACACCAGAGGTGGACACATCCTCACACCAAATAGAAGAATCGTTAAACACGCAATGAATACTGTTGAGTTTTCAAAACGTATGTGTATTGCAATTGAAAACAACATTGCTGGTGAAATGACGTACCTTCTACATTATTCGTCACATAATGTGGTCACATGTTTGCCTTCCTTTCCGGGAAATTTATTCACATGTTAATTGTATCATTCCGAATGTTCATGATATAATCTGATTGGTTTGTTGAAGTGCTTCTTAGAATCGCTAACACCAGAGTAGCCTTACATTAATAATAAGCGCCTTCCAAACATTTACGCTTAGGGCTTTGAGTGTGTATGTACTGACATCAAAAGTAAACGCAGCAGCATAATTTTTTGCTGCTCACTGAAAGCAGCCTTATTTATAAAAAACTTTTCAAATTAAATTCGAATTTGATTTGATTTGAAGAGTTTTTTCAAATTAATTAAATCAGCTTGAGACTGCGAGAGACTTTTCACCAAGATTTAATACATTTTGAAGGACGGAATAAAAAAAAATGCGATGAATAGATGTTGCGGGATTACTGTTGGTACATTATACGTGAAATCGGTTCACAAAACTATAAATTAAAACAAAAATCCGCCATCTTTGTTTATAAAATATTAACAAAAATGGCGGATTTTTGTCTTCGTTTGTTCTTATACTTGAACTAGAGGACGCCTCGCGGTTTCACCCGCGTAGTTGCCGTTCCCGTGGGAATACAGGGATAAAAAGTAGCCTATGTCACCCGGGGATAGAGTTGCTTCTCAACGGTGAAAGAATTTTTGAAATCGGTCCAGTAGTTTTGGAGCCTATTCGGTACAAACAAACAAACAAACAAAAAAATCTTTCCTCTTTATAATATTGGTATAGATTGCCAATTTTGAGTAAATAAATATCACTAAAATACCCTAATCAGTATTTTAAACTAATCGTAGGGCGGTTACGCAATACATCCGATCCGTGTCCGTGCAATTTCGGATCTGAAGTAGCTGTAGTAGACTTCATGTAGGAGAGCTTACGCGCTACGTCCGAACTCTATTCCACATAATCTGTAACAATTCAGAACATTTTGAACTCGGAACTCAAATCACGGACACGGATCATGGACACGGATTCCGAAAACAGTTTACGGACAGGGATCACGGACACGGACGTGTAGTGCCTAGTGCGTAACCGCCCTTCTTTTTTTTTTCATATTTAAAGCCCAATAAATAACAGCCTGTCAAAGTACCACTGCGATGCAAAGGCCTCTTCTCACACAGAGAAGGCACAAACATTAATAAACACGTTTGCTCAAAAAGTGTGCACGATTTTAGAACTCAATGTATTAATTAGGTACTAGATTTTAACGAGGCATTGTTCCCGTAGCTCAAAGGACCCGTGTTATTTTTTTAGGGATGAAGAATAGCCTATGAGACTCAGCAACAGTGTAGCTTTATAACAGTAATAAAATAATTTTATACACCCACTCCATTTCACAGAGAGGCCTGTCCCAGCAGTGGGCCAATGAGTCCACTTAGTCTTTAATCAACGTTGGGTTCGGCTTCCAATGTAAGCAGAATACTATATTTTACATGATACGACTGTTCATCTGACCTCCACAATTCAGTACCACGATACCCGATAGCAAAACTGTTGTCAAATTTCCTGGCTAAAGAAATAAATGGTATGGATGTATAGATGGAAAATAAAATACTGCAGCCTAATTGCGTAACTGAATTCGGGAAAATAGGCAAAGGGTTTGATCTCAGAAAGAGTATGACAAATACTCTTTAAATAATTAAGTATTGCCAAAAAATATTAGATTCTTTCGAAAAGTGTACCTTCACAAATGAAAGCGTCCAATATTTGGCAATAGTTACCTAATTATTTAAAGAGAATTTGTCATACGCTTTTATGTGGTCAAACCGAATTCACTTACGCCATTGGGATGCTGTTCATCTGTCTGCATTTATTCATCTCTCTACTAAGCATTTTCTGTGAGTACATAAATAACTCACTAGGCATATCCCCACTTCTACACTCCATGGCCGTCGTAATATGATTCATAATGTTACAGATAATTCTCTTTAAGATATCCCAGTTTCCCTCGGGACGGCAAATTATTTTCCCCGCAGTTACTAATAATGCTTAGTTTGCTTTATTTATTAAGTAATTACAGTATTTAGTAGGATTTCCTTGTTGAATTAGTGGGCTTTTAATATGATCTATATTTTTATTGCTAGGCGTTGCTGGCGACCTCGTAGTCGTAGATAGACTACTTTTTCTGTGTTGATGGATGGGCAAATTGGTAATTTGTACGTTTTGGTGTATATCCTTTATTTTTGTATCAATTCATCAATAAACTAAACTTATATCACTTAGTATGTTGATGTTATTAAGACGAAAAACATTTAAATTTCTTTATTGATGGATCCTCAATGCGTCTTCTTTGATTGATATCATAGATTCAGAAAGGCAGTTGTATTTCATGGATAATTATGCAACCCCTTCACATCGCGATGTGAGAACCCCTTCACATCGCGATGTGAGAACCCCTTCACATCGCTATATTACCTTATAGAGTACACGCCTTTTGCCATCAACCGGGCACAAAACTACATTTGGTTGGCCGGGTAGTTCCTGAGAAACTCCAAATAAAAAACCGGCCCAGTGCGTTTCGGACTTCGTACATTTAGGGTTCCATACCAAACAGCGAAATTAAGTAGGTTGTAATAGAAAAAATGAAGCAATTTTAAAGAAAAATCTGATATAGCAATATATTGGTTATTGTTATTAAAATATACATGTTAATATAAAAGTAAAAATTATCACCAAATTTCAAGTTTATAGGTCAATGGGAAGTTAAAACATTCTAGGTAAAAACATTTTGTAAAAAAGCTGACTTTGGTGGTTTCTCATTCCTATGTTTTCCAGCATTTTTAAAACAAAAAAATAGTATTTATCTACTTAACGAGTTGTATAAACATAGTGGTATCCCACTCTATATAGGGAAGGTTAAAAAAAAATTTGACTCTCCTTTTAATCTGTATGTTGTGACACCAAAAATTTTTTTTTTTAAATTTACAATTCGCATAGCTTTGGGTCAACAAGATGCTTATACTGTGAAATTTTTAATACTGTAGCTGCAACCGCTTGGCTGGAAAACCCTTATGACAGACGATGGACAGACGTACAGATGGGCAAGTGAGTGATAGCAATAGGGCTCCGTTTGGACCTTTCGAGTACGGAACCCTAAAAATCAATATCACTTTACCCAACCAAGGCATTAGACAGACCTAATGAGCAGCAACACTTGCGACAACTAGTCAAATGAGGCAGCTGAAGTTGAAATAACCCATATTTTATTATTCTTCACCAAAACTATAAAATTAGTTGAAGCGTGTGCACTTATTGTTCAATTAATCATAGGGGTTGGATTCGTCAAACTCAAACTAATTAAGAACTAACTTTGTTTTCTAGAATTGGTTATTAGAACGAAAGATTAAAACTTTATCAACAATTATAATTAACCCGAAACTAAAAGAAAAATAAGGTAGCATAGGTACTATGCCAACGCACTATTCCCAAACCACTGCAACTGTTAAAAGCCAGAATCAACAGTGGCGACCACCAGAAAAGCGCCAAGGCAATGAAGCTCGACGAAGACCTAGAGAATGAATTTAACTGTATTAGATCCCGCATCGAAATTAATCAGAAAAGGAGTAGGGAATAAAGGAGGAGTAGGGAATCAAAAAAATAATTTCCACTAGCACACCCAGTGGCCGTTCCACGAAGCCTGTGAAGCAACGAGGACGCTGCAATGTTTCTGGATGGTGTTTAGGCTCGCTATGTTTACCATGCACACAACGGACCGAATGGGTATCTAATGGAGTCCAGGATCAATCAATTAGCCTTAGCCCAGTTATGTTGTGGTCGGCTTCCAGTCAAACCAGATGCAGTTGAATACTAGTAATTTACATGGAGTGACAGCCTATCTGACATCCAGAACCCAGTAACTGGCTTACACGTTGGCAAGGCTGGTACCGATCTGGTGGTAAAGCTGAGTGGTGCCGATCCATGTGTCATGTTCGTGAACGAGCGCCATCAGTTGGGATGAGTCATAACTTAGCTGCCTCGGCCTGTTATTGTATTTTTTTATTGTTTGTTACTCTCGACGCTTCTACATGCCCGTCTTTTTACATCATTCTAACATATGTATTTTTTAAACAAGAACGATGTAACAAATACTTGTAATTAAAACTGATGGAAAAGAGTGTCCGTGGAGTTTCTTGCAAATTCTACTCCATTGAGACCTACTGACGCTTGCGAATTTGCAACCAGATTCATCTTTTACCAAAATTTTACCAAAAATCCTCAATCAACTCTAAATATTTTAAAGATATGGAAATTCGATAGAGTTTCTTTGTGGAAAACAATGTCTTCGGTAAATATTTACTTAACCTTGTTACTGGGGCTTGGTTAGAAAATGGAACAAATCGCTTAATTAAGGTCTTATTTTTCCTAATATTTTGAAATTGGATTTTTGCCGCAGCAGGCCCTTGTGGTCTATTCTACAGAAACCTTGAATTTGCCAGACTAAAAAATATGGCGCTCATCTATACAATAAATATTTAGGTGACTAAAATTATATTTTACTTACAAACATATCAAAGCAAACAAACAATGAATCATCATCAAAGTTGTTTGTTTCAAAATACGTTTCATATATTAAAAGTTCGTGCATTTGTGCAAAGAAAGTTGACAAACAGTCCCGTAACAATTATTTGCGCCATTACTTTCCCCACGCAAAAGAATAGTTAAAAATAAATCTTCTGTAAAATATGTCTTTATGCACCCCAAGGTGCTTTCTACTGGAGCATGAATCGCGACGTCCACCTGAAGTTTTAAGTCCATTAATAAGAACTTGAAATGCTGGAGAACTGACACACAACAGATTAGAACAGGAGGTCAGCTCACTCGGCTTCTTACAACGAGTGAAAACACGTGTACGCACACACAAATGCATAAGCAGATCTCAAACTGACTGTATGTGGGCTTATTCTAGCAGTAAAGATCCCTTGTTGCCTATTGGGTTAGCTCTGTTGTGTCACCTGCTTGATAATAATATGGAAAGAAATGAAAATAACGTTTACTCTGACTCCTCTGCTAATCTTTTTTGATTCATTTCGGTATGGAATTCAAGACAGTTTAATCGTTCCTCCGCACCTCTTCGAGGTTAATTCCTTCGGCGTTTTTCTAGTGGTCGCAACTGATGATCCTGGCTTTCAGTTGTACTGGTTGGGAATAGAGTGGCGAGTTTGTCCAAATATTTCTGAGGGTCTACTGCGGGTTTTATACTGACTCGATCACGTTAACGTAAACTTATCAAGTTGGGTGGATGTGTTTCACTGTAGTCTCACTGGACTGTGTTTATCCAGTTTCAATACAAATTGACGGTTATCGTTGTCGAGATCGAGTAAATAGAAAACCCACTTTAGGGCCCCTTCTTCTTCTTTTCGTGTGAGGTGTGGCCACCTCTAGTGTCAGAGTTAATTAACCGTCTCTGGGAAACCCCACAGGCCTCTGACTTGGCTATTTCAGACTAACATTAACTATAGAAGTTCAGGTTTCTGACGATGTTCTCCTTCACCGTTGCCTGTGATGTCCAAGATAAATTTAGAAAGTAAATATGAATTTGAAAAAGTCACATTGGTACTTGCCCGGATTTGAACCCATCACCTCAAGCACGACAGGCGGGGTCTTAGCCACTGGGCCACCACGACATCATTTAGGGCCCCTTAGAGCGCTTGCACTCACTACATGTGAAACGTGTCTATGTATGCGTGCGTTTTCACTCTTTGTTTACTGACCTTCTGTCTCCATCTATTCTGTGACCGTAGTTTATAAACTGGAACAAAGCTATCATTAATCGGGCCACTATTCGCCCGCCTTTCCTATTTCCGACAGCAGAAATTGTTTTTGAAATATTGTTCGACGAATCGTGAGGAATAGGTAATTTTGTTTTTAGTAATTACGATTTATCAAATGTCTGATAGGGCGTAGGCCCTTCTTAATTAACTTATGAAAATTACGAATCTGATTTAAGAGTCCTTGGGGACTTTGCTTAAATTGGATGGACCTGGTCTGACCTTTTGTTTTGCGGCTGTGATTTGTTTGAATACTTTGTTTTGTTATAAACGATAAAAACGTGGAACATGTTTGAAGATTGCTATGGAAGAAACGCGCACAATGTTATTAGTATGGAAAGACAAAACAATACAGGTTGAATGAAGACAGATTAATCTAACTAGTCTATAGTGTTCCACAGCCAGCTGGCCTCTTTTCCACAAAATTCCCGCAAGGCTCAATTTTGGGACCTACCCTATTCTTGGTATACGTTAACGGCCTATGTAATCTATCCATCCCACACTGTAGCATATATACTTATGCAGACGATACGGCTTTACTCGTGCATGGCCCTGACTGGGAGGAGGACCGAAAGCGCGCGGATGTTGCGCTCGGTATTGTAATGTCTTGGTTAGATTGCAATATTCTAACACTAAATGTTGATAAAACGAAATACATCCCGTTTTCAATAAAATCCTCCACACAGCCGGATGAGTCATATGTTCTTAGGGCTAGATAGATCATTGCCACTGCCCTCCCCTAGTCAGGGCAAATCAAGTCAGGTACCTAGGCATCATGATAGACAACCTGATGACCTGGAAGGTGCATATTGGGGGAACGTCTGGCAGAGTGAGGAAACTCATAGCGATTTTCAAGAACTTGCGACATAGTGCTGACTTAAATACGCTCCGGACAGTGTATTTTTCACTCTGCCAGTCGGTACTCTCATTTGGGATAACCGCTTGGGGTGGCGCTCCAAAAACGTATATGCTGCACTTGGAAAGGGTACAGAGGGCTGTTCTTAAAGTTATGACTTTTAAACATTTCCGGTATAGCACCATGCAATTATATAAAGACTGCAAAGTTATGACCGTCAGACAGCTCTTTGTTCTCAGCACTATTTTGCGCAAACATGGTTCACTGGATCTAGGACAGAGTGCGGGTTATCGGGCTAATAGGAGATCTAAATATGTCTGTCCTGTAGCTCGTTATAGAACCAAGCTGGCTGAGAGACACTTTCATGTCATTGGTTGTCGAGTTTATAATGCAGTTAACAAAAAATGCAACATACATGGGATTACAAAATTTGAATGTAAAAAGAGGGTGAGTCAATGGCTCACGACTCTTACTTACCAGGAGATTGAGAAGTTGTTAGGCAAGCTTTTCTGACTTTTCATACAATACACCCATACACAAAATAAATACACACAAGACATACACATTCACACATACACTTTCACACATCCGTTTCCATACTAAGAGTGGCTTTACATTATTTTTGTTAGTCAATTAATCGAGAGAGCCCTGGCACTCATATCACAAGTTAAATCTTAGCTTGGGTGCCAGAGGTAAATCTGTAATGTACGCAATTTTTATAATGATTATGTTTTTTACTTGTAAATTGAATGTTATAATGTGAAAATTGTATTTTTGGAAATAAAGTTTATTATTTATTTATTTTATTTATTATTTATTTTAATTCTGTCATGCTAGAGTGGGCCAGTCATTTCGGTAAAAGTCGATCTCCATCTTCGCCTTAGTCCACCACAATGTTTGTTCAGACTAACATAATAATATTATGGACTTAGAGATCTAAAGATTACTAGCAGTTATAATAATAATAATAAAGCCATTTATTCCATAACCCTTAAATTTTACATTTCAAATGTTGTTAGTATTGTTTTATAGATTTGCTTAATATTTAGTGTTAGTTAAAGTTAAAAGTAATTAAATTAAATCTATTTATTATAGGATATGGACCCCATTTTGGGTATAGGCCTCCCCCAACCTTTTCCACCTTTCTCTATCCTTGCTCTGGTCGAACCAGTCTCTCCCTACCGCCTGCACGATGTCGTCTGCCCATCGCTGCTTTGGTCTGCCGGTTTTTCTTTTGCCTGATGGTCCTTTCCATTTGGTGGTCTCTATTGTCCACCTTCTATCTGTGCAGCGTGCGATGTGACCAGCCCATTGCCACTTTATTGTTAGTGCTTGTCTCAGTGCATCCGTAATCTTTGTTTTCTTTCTTATCTCCACGCTTCGCACTTTATGTATTTTTCTGATCCGTAGTATGCTTCTTTCCATTGCTTTTTGTGTATTCACTATTTTTTGTTTGATATTTTTTGTGAATACCCAGGTTTGGCAGCCATATAGAAGGCATGGCATAATACAGGTATCCATCACAGTTTTTTTCATGTGTAGGCTATAGTTGCCTTTTAATATTTCTTTTAGCGACCAAAACTTTTTCCATGCTAGCGTTATTCTTCTCGATATTTCTTCTAAGTTACTGTTTGCATTGAATGAGACTTGTTTACCCAAATATATATAATTATCAACATATTCTATTATGTGTCCGTTCACTTGTATTGGTCTTTTATAATTGTTCGTCATTATTTTTGTCTTATTTATGTTCATATCGAGTCCGACTTTTTTACTTTCCTGATCGAGTGCCGTTACCATTTCCTCTAAGTCTTTAGGTGATTCAGCCAATACCACAATGTCGTCTGCAAATCTTAGATGGTTAAAGTGCTTTCCGTTTATCAGTATGCCTTTGTGTGCCCAATTTATTTTGCTGAAAATGTTTTGAAGGACCGCTATAAAAAGTTTTGGTGACAGTGGGTCACCCTGTCTTACACCTCGCTCTATTTTGAAGGGTTTTCCACTGGTCTCAAGTTTTACTTTGCTTGTACTATTTTCATACACGTTTTTTATTATGTTGATGTATTTCTGATCTATTTTTAGCGATTTAAGTGAATTCCAGATGGAGCTGTGACTAATGCTGTCGAAGGCTTTGCTGTAATCTATGAACGCCACGTAGAGGGGTCTGTTAAATTCTCTGTATTTTTCTATTATTTGTTCGATTGTCTGTAGGTGATCGATAGTACTGAAACCTGAGCGGAAGCCCGCTTGCTCTATAGGTTGTGCGTTGTCAATTTCTTGGCTTATTCGTTTAAGTAATATTGAAGCAAAGAGTTTGTAAGTGCTTACCAGAAGACTGATTGGCCTGTAGTTTCCTATGTCTTGCGGATTGCCCTTTTTAAAAAGTAGAATGATATCTGACGAGCACCATTTTTTGGGAACTGTTTCTGTCTTTATGATCAGATTAAATAATTGAGTTAGATGGTATAGTAAGACGGGTGCTCCCATTTTTATAGCTTCATTGCTGATTCCATCTGGGCCAGGGCTTTTTTCGTTTTTTAATTGTTTTATGTGTGTGTACACCTCTCTTTCATCTATTGGTTGGACAGTGTTAGTTTTTATTTCATTGTTTGTTTGGTTTTCAGTGATATCGTGGTCTTTTTTCTTGTACATGTTTCTATAGAAATTGGTTGCATGGTCGATCACATTTTTCCTTGTCTTGGTTCCCTCTGATACGTGGTTAAGGTTATGTATCCATTTTTTATGTGTGGATAGTTCCTTGAATGCTCTTTTTGTACTTCTGAATTTTTCTAAATTTTTAGTTATGATGTTGTATCTGTAGTTACCGTAATCTTTTTTTATTGATTTATTTGTTGTTTTGTACAATCTACTAAGTTCAGATTTCATTTCATTGTTCTTGTTTTTTGTTCTTATTAATTCTGTGCGTTTTTGGATTAATAGTTCCGTGTCCTTGCTGAATATTTTATGCGTTTTGACTTCTGTTTCCTGTTGTGCTTTTAGGCTATCAATTATGATGTTTTCAAGCTGATTATAGTAAGTTTGTACGTCGGTAACTTTGCTTAGTTTGTCTGAATTGTCCATCATCTCTGTAAGGTTTTTCAAATATTGGTCAACTTCCTCGCTTGTTTTGGGTCTGCCTGTCGTGTTTCTGAAGTTTTTCCTGGACATTTTCGGTGGTTTTAGGGTAAGTGTAGCTCTTACAAGCCTGTGATCAGAGGGAAAGATTAAGTTGTTAACAACCTCAACATTCGTTACAATCCTTGGGATATTTGTTATTATGAAATCGATTTCGTTAGTAGTTTTTTTATCCGGAGATATCCAAGTCCATTTTCTATTGTTTCTCTTTCTGAAAAACGTATTCATTATAGATAATTTGTATTCAGAGGCATATTCTAATAGCCTTTCGCCTCTTTCATTTCTTTCACCGAAGCTGAATCGCCCTATGATTTGGTTATCATCAGTTTTTTGGCCTATTTTTGCGTTGAAATCTCCAATTACCAGAACTGTGTCTGTGTCGTCTATTAGAGAGTGGGCTTGGTTTAGGTCTATGTAGAATTGGCTAATTTCGTCCTCGGTTGATCTTTCTGTTGGAGCATAAGCCTGTATCAGAGAAATCGGAAAGTTTTCAAATTCCAGTTGTAAGAGTGCTACTCTTTCTGAGATTCCCGTAAATTTAGTTATTTTGTTTTTGTGCTCTTTTTTAATGAGGTATCCTACTCCGTGTAGACCCTTTGTTTGTCCTATATAACACAAGACATAGTCCTGGTATTCTTCAATGTTACAGCCTACTCGTCTGACTTCTGACAGGCCTATTATGTCGCAGTTGATATTTTTGAGAGCATAGGTTAATTCAAGATATTTTTCAAACGATGATAGGGATCGTACATTATAGGTACAAATTTTAAGTGTGTTTTGATTTGTCCTTTTGTTGTTGTTATTTTTGGTTGGAGGGTAGCGGTCTTCTTCCCCCACGGTGACCAGCCGGCTTGGGGTGTAGATTATTTTTTTGGTATTCTGTTTCTGTTTCTTTGCTGTAGTGTTCTTGATCCGGTTGACGGTGTTATTTAGTTTTTTGATTTCGAATAAGATGATAAAGACGATGATCGTTCTCGGGTTACATAGTCGAAAATTTTGTTAGTGTTTGTTTTTTTGGGAGTAGGTCTGGTTGCACAATTTTTGTCGTTAGGGGACTCCTTTGTATCTCTTTTTCTTTTGACTAGGTTAGCTTCTTTTGGATCTTTTACTATCAGTTTATCTTTCCTTAAGTAGGCAATTTTTCCCTTTTCCCTCTCTTGTAGTAGTTTAGGTATTAGTTCTTTCCTTTTCAGTAGCACGTCTTTAGAGAAATCTTCCTTGATCCTGATGGTTGATCTGATTTGATTTGCTTTTATGTTTCTGTTTCTGAGGATTAAGTTTCTTTTCCATATTGAAGTGAAGCTAACTAGCAAAGGGCGTGTTTCTTTTCCTTTGGGCCCTAATCTTTGCACTATATTTATTTCGTAGGGTTGTATAGTCGTCTTAGTTTCTTTTTCAATTATCGTTTTTGTGTAGTCAATCAAGGAACCTTCTTGCTCTGTTTCGCTTACTCCAAAAAATATTAAATTGTGCCTTTTTTTGTTGTCTTCCAGGGAGTCGATTTTTTGTTGTAATGTTACAACTTTAGATTTCAAGTTCTTATTTTCTTTAATAACTGATGCTAGTTTCTTATCCATACTTTCCAATACACTTTTAGTTACTGATTCTGTAATTACTTTAGTTTGTAGTGACATCTGTTCTTTTATTTTGTCGAGAAGTAAATCCATTTGATGTTCCATTGTTGATAGTTGTCTCTCTGACGTAGTGGTGGCTTTTAAACTTTTTTAGATTCCCAATTGTAGGAGCACAAACTTACTTACTAGCAGTTAGTAGCATTAAAAGCTAAATATTAGTTATTTAAAAAATAATATAAAATAAGCCTTTATTGCTAGTTACTTAACCTATAATTTACAATATACTATACTTGGTTTTTAAGGAGATTATAACCTATTTACACTGTATTTATAACTATTTATTTGTTCTCTTCGGCACCTGGTTATTTTCCCTCGCAACAGCTTGTCTTTCGACAAAGGCCTCCTCCAAGGCTCTCCACTTGACTCTGTCCCTCGCTACCCGTAACCATTCTGGACCTGCTTTCTTTACCTGTCTGCCTCTACTTCTTTTATTTCCTCTTGGGTACCATTCTGTAATTACTTTTGTCCAATTTTCTTTCCTTTCTCTCATCATATGTCCAACGCCATTTCAATTTTTTCCATACATCATGAACTTTTTTAAATTTTGTTTTTCCTTTTATCTTTTTTAACTGTTCTCTGTCTCTCCTTCTTATGCCCAATACGCTTCTCTCTATTCCATTCTGACATACCTTTATTTTATTTTGTTGTTGTCCTGTAAGGGCCCATGTTTGGCATCCGTATGTTAGGCATGGCAAAATGCAGGTATTAAAGACTTTCCGTTTTTCCGACATGGGCATCTCTTTATTCTTCATTACTTCGCTTAGTGACCAAAATTTCTTCCAGGTATTAGCTATTCTTCTTTCGATTTCCTTCTGCATTGTTGACCTAAATAAATGTACTCTTTTACGTATTCTAATTTTACATTATTACTTTGATAACATCTTGTCGTCAAGAATTACTCATTATTTTAGTTTTAGTTATGTTCATTGAGAGACCTGCATTTCCACTTTCGTCTGATAATTGCTGCACCATTTTCTCCAAGATCTTAGGGCATTCCGAGAAAAGTATTAAATCATCGGCTAACCTGAAATGACTTAATTTGTCTCCGTTTATGTTAAGTCCGAAATAATCCCATTCTATCTTCGTAAAGATCAACTCCAAAACTGCTGAGAATATCTTAGGTGAGATAGGGTCACCTTGACGGACTCCCCTTTCTATTGGAAATTCGTCACCAGACGTTTCCAGTTTTATTTGAGCTGTACTTTTACCGTAAATATTTTTTAATATATGTATGTACTTTTTATGAATCCGTTGCCGCTCTAATGCATGCCATATGTAGTAATGTTCTAGAGAGTCGAACGCCTTGTTGAAGTCCACGAAACCCAAATAATAAATTTTATTATATTCTTTGTATTTCTCCAACAACTGTCGTATTACATGGATATGGTCTATGGTCGAGAATTTACTTCTGGATCCTGCTTGCTCTTTCGGCTGCGTTTCATCTAGGGTGTTACTTAGTCTAAATAATATAATTTTGGAAAAGATTTTATAAATATTAGACATTAAACTTATCGGCATGTAGTTACCAATGTCTCCTTTGTCTCCTTTCTTTTGTAACAATACTATTTTCGATTTCGTCCAATCTTCGGGTATGCTTTCTGTTTCAATTATTTCATTAAATAAATTTGTTAATTTGGGGACAATCATTGGCATTGAAACTTTTAGGAGTTCATTTGTGATTTGATCGGAACCTGGTGCTTTTTCTAGCTTCTGTGAATTAATTGCTTTTTCAATCTCTTCTTTTAGAATAGGTGGTATGGGCTCAAATTCCTGCATGTCGTCGATTTGAGTCGTAGTAAGGTAAAATTTTTGACTTTTGTACAGATCTTTTTAGTATTTCGTAGCAATGTTTAATATGTCAGTTCTTTTGCTAGTACGTTTACCCAGTTTATCCTTCACATTTGGCATCCAATCCTTCTTTGGGTACAGTTCTTTAAAAGCTTTCTTTACTCCTCCTGTTCTCATAATATAATGTTTCAATGTAGTTGTCCTTGATTTTTTTCTGTCTTTCCTATTTTTTTCGTTAATCTTTTTGCTTATATCTGATATCTGCTTAAGTTTTTCCTTACTTTTCAGCCCTTATAGGAGTTCTTTTCTTTCATTGAGTAGTTGTTTTGTTTCCGTGGGTAGTATTGTTTTGTTATTTGTAAAAACTTTTTTTGCTTCCGTTTTGAGAGTATTTAAGAGGGAATCATATTTTTCCTGTGTTGTTTTATTAGTTTCTTTGCCTTAATACTTTTTTTATGTTGTTCAGTAGCTCTTCGCTACTATTTATGTTCACCCTAGGTACCAATTTATTCTGGAACTCGCGACTTTTCTTTATAGGGTATCCTCGAAGCGTTGCCCGAATCATTTTATGGTCAGAATTAAAATTTAGTTTGTGAATGATGGATGAGTTTTTAAATTATTGGACAAAATATAATCTATTTCATTTTTATATACCCCATTTGGAGAAGTCCACGTCCATTTTTTGCATCTCGGTAATCTGTGTTCATTACCTTCTCGATAACAAAGCCTGTTTTCAAAAAAGCTCAATACCAGTAAATCTACATTCAAATATATTCCATTCTTATTTAAAAAAAATATTACCTTCACATCACAATCAGGCTCAAACATTGAATTTACATTTCAATAGTCTAAATCAAGTGTGGTTTTAAAAGCAGAAGTTTCCGAGAACTTTGAATCAAATCGTCGAATTTGATTTAAAAGTTCAGAATCAAACATCAAAGTCACTGGTGACAATGGGGGCAAACAACGTTTCTTTTTGCAAATCTTGTACGATGAGACACTAATGCAGGTAAATATTTTTGGGATTTAAAATCAAAATGAGCGAAAGAAAATGTCATAAAATCAGAAAACCCGACTGTTTAAGTAAACTAAAAAAATGGCAGTCGGAGTATTTTATAGTTTTGGTCAGCCAGCTTTTGATTGCAATAACTTTTAAAATTACAACTATTTACATTATAATGCTATTTTCGAATGACTTCTAAACATATAAATGATACATATTTTTATAATCACCTCTAAAAAGCCTTTGAATTGGTAGTGAGGGGTGGCCAAAGTTCGACTCAATGTAAACAGAACATTGATATATCTTGTCTTGTAATCTTGGAGCGTTCTAATAATCCAACTTTTTGACTAATTCCTTGCCTTCTTGACAATTCAAAAGTGTATGTAAATACTTCAAAGGACACAAATGACACAGCGCCTATCTAGCACAACCTAATCGGCTTATCCGAAACTAAATTCGATAGCGTGCCTGAACCCTAATATCTGAACTGTCCCCAGTCAGAGAGGGCATATATACATAGACTCATAAACGCGGGCAGCGATTAAAGGCCTGAATTAGCCCGGTTAACTTATAAGCCTAAGTAATAAGTGCCCTCATGGCTTAAATGATATTAACAACTGGGAGTGTAAGGCTGTATTCATACCCCCATGCCAATAATAAAACCAGATTTAAGTAATGCCAAACTTAACCCTTGAGTGCCTGAATTTTGTCCTATATTAATAAGAATAATGATCCTAAACCCGACTAGGTTGCCTTTTATGTTAAGGAAAATGTACTAACACACAGGACTGAAAAAGGTTAATCGTATCTATCTATTGCATAAGGTTTTGGTCATGAGCTCTTACGCTATTTCTACTGGTTTATCAATAATGGGGACAAGTTAAAAGACGGTACAGTTGAAAGAGGATTCTTAGACAGATTATAGTAGTCGATTAAATCTTTCGTTTTTTACAGTCGGGTTCATATATCTCCTGTGAATGCATTGAGAGGTTTGTAAAGAGGTTAATTTATAACTTTATCCTTTTTTTCTTTATACGGTACTTCAATAGGCATTCGGTTTTCACAAAGTGAAAAAATACTTCTTTTGTCGGCCATAAAACGCACTTTGACCCTTATAGTGTTAGTTCAAGTAATTGCACTGTAATTTTTGGCCGTTCGCCCACAAGGAAATAAGTATCAATACAGTTTCCCAGAAGTTCTTTGAATACGTTCATACATATTGCGTTTTGATTGAATTTCCTACGACCGTGTTTTACTTCATATGAACTCAGGTGCCGACGTTAGACTATCGTTCTCTTACATAAGAAATCTCTCAGGGTTTAAAACGAACAATGGTGCTGAGGCCCAAGTATGTAACATTGAATCTAGTTTCATTCGTAGATTTAGGAGGTGAATGCACTGCCAAAGTCTGTGTCTTGTGATAGCTTTAACCGCAGTTATTAGGGTTACGAGTAAATCAGTAACTGCCAGGTAAGCTACCCTATCGTCAAACATATTATCTTCGCTTAAGTATCAGGTGAGATAGTGACCAAATGTGAGTCTATAGAAAATAAAAAAGATAGTTCAGTTTTATTTCTTATGGCATTTCCAGGCAGTTCAAAAAAAATCATGAGTTCATTTGGACGGCATTTTCATTAATGTTTGAAAAAGGAAGTTTGATATATTGTAGAAGTAGATTTTGAAGTAGCTACGTTCAAGTTGGTAAAGCGAATGGACGCTCCAAAAGCAAAATGCCATAGAAGCAGTGGGCTTCGCAAGAGAAAACTACAAGAAACAACGATGTTCCAACCACTTGATGGTAGTTTCTTGAAAAGTTTTGGTTGATGGCTCATCATCAATAAATTATAATAGATCTGTAGAAAAGTCGTTTTTGTACATCAAAAAATATTTACTAAAATAATTGCCAGGGTTAATTGCATAGGATAACTAACAGAACCCCTTGCCAGCATTTCAGACATTTTTGGTCTGTTTAGTTGTGCACGCATCACGTAAAATGTACGAAACCAATGTAGATAACTTTTATACATACAAATTGTGCATAACTTGAAGTATTCCTTGGTTTTGTTTCATAGTAATCGGTTCACTCTATCAGAAGATGATAAATGAATTTATAGTGTTCATGAAGTAAAATATCACAACACATACAATTCAGATACTCAGACAGTTGATGCTCCATATTCGATAGATGGCGTTGTGCATTTTAACGACGTTTTCTGAATGGCCTACCCTACCCTTTAGTGCCGTAAAACGGTAACTTTCTAAAGCATACTCCTTAGTAACGGCTAGGTTAAAAGGTTTGAAAAAATATATATTTATTATTGATTCTTGTACATAATTTTGAACACAAGGTTTTTTCGTGTAACTAATAGTTTTTCTTTAAAAAAATAATTAACAACACGATATTCATTCGCAACTTTTGGAAACTTCTCGAAAACGACTTGGCTATTTAAAAATATTTTTACACAGAAAAATGGATGGCTGGCATTTCTTCATAACTAACATAACATATCAAATAATATTTTCCAAACAAAACTGTTCAAAAGGAGGTTCAATTTGATATTTTGGCATCGAGCGGGCGCACGGCCAGTACTGTATTAACATTGGTTGTGTATATAGCGCCTTAAGATTCTCCGCAAAAAAAAATCCCTAGTAAAAAGTGGTAGGTAGGGTAAGCAGTTGACGGGAGCGAAGCCGTAGGCACAGCTTGTCTTTTGCTTGTTTTAATCAGAATCCCAACTCGTATTATACGCTCATAGTAATCCGTCCACAGCCTAAAAAACACACGGCGCGGCGAGCAAATTCCACAATCATTAGTCAGGCGCTCTTAATTCTAGTTAAAGTTATAGTGTAGCAGCCCCTTCTAATGGCGTTATGTTGTTTGGGTCAACTGCGCTAAGACCCGCGCTAAGTCGATATTTAGCACAAAAGCCTCCCCTTTCCCCTTTGTGACAAATATAATACGTATGTGGTAAACAAAAGATACTGTGCGATTGTAGAATGGGGATGGCAAAAATTATCTTCTTTTTATCTTATCTTGTGGAGGGACCTAGAAACAACTCGGACACTTCGACCCATTGGAATCTATTGTGCTCCCCTAGATAACCTACTCCTCCCCAATCTTGATGAAAACTCTTGAAAAATGATCTTTTTTCTTTTTATTTTTGATAGGCTCGCGCTTGACCACTATCTCACCTAACCTAAGCGATGCGATGTGGTCGACGATGTAGCACGCTTACATAGAAGAAACCTATTCACTCTTGACTTAGACTCCCAGGTTGTAGCTATCAGGAAATACAGACTCCGGCAGGGAATTCCACTCATTAGCTGTACGCATAATGAAAGTATTCCCAAAACGTTTGGTGCGTATGGGTGGGATGTCCACCATGTATCGATGACGCATCGCCGTACGTCTTGCAGTCCGATGACGGAAAGGGCTAGGAGGAATTAGTTCATGCAATTCCAACGCACACTCCCCGAAATGTAACCGATAAAAACCGACTGACTGGCAACTTGGCGCCGATGTTCAAGTCTCTGGAGCCTTGACTCGTCCAGTTTCTCATTGCCGATGAGCCTCTTAACCCGTTTTTCGATCAACTCTAGTGCATCCAGCTGGTACTTGGCAGTTCCGTCCCAGAGATGAGAGCAGTACTCCATGCATGACCGAACTTGCGCTTGATACAAGTTGAGCAACTATTCTGGCGTGAAGTACCGTCTCACCTTTGCAAGGATTCCCAACTTTTTGGCATCCAGTTGAGCTTTTTCCTCAATGAATGGACCAAAATTGAGGGTCAATGTCAACATAACGCCAAGAAGCTCAAGATGGTCCGTGATCTTTATGAATTTGCAGAAGCTAATTCGGCATACTAGGGGGATACAAATATCGATGTCCTAATCCAAGCAATCTACCTGTGTTCCCATCTGATTCCGTTCTGCCGCTGAGGCGTGATTTATTAATGAACATAGGTACAGACATTTACATTTACAACAATACTAGGGTTGCCAGGATCAATAAATCAGTAAATATCACAAACTTTTGAAGCCGATTAGTGTTTTTTTTTTATTTACTTTAACGTAACACGGCCAAAGGTCGATTACATTTTTTAAAGACATGTAATTGGCATTTGGCAATGAAATACGTATTTTGTTCAAGACCAACAGCTTCTTTAATTAATTGTATAATAGTATCAACAACACAAGGTCTTTAAGCGAAAAGTGCTGCTACTTGCAAGGTTTCGAGGCATTAACGCCGTATCGCAAAATGCACATCAAGGGTTATTCGGCCGATATCTTCGTTGAGAAACTGCTTGATAATACTACATACCTGTTACTGTACCACTGCAGTGAAAAGGACTCTTCTCATACAAAGATTGCACGAGAATTACATACTCATATTTTGCTTAAGACGGAAAATTCAACTAAACATCGTCCCAATCCCATGCCAATGACGGAAAAATACTTTATATTGAAGTAATAGTTACGTTGGTTTATGAAAACACAGGGAGGGGGGACGTCCTAGAATTAAACTTATTGGTAAAGTTCTTCAGAAAGGCCAGGTGCGCAGTACTCATAACCGGCGTGCGTGTATGACTAGATGTATGAACGTGAGTGAAGCAAAAGATGGTTAAAAAAAGGCTTGAGTTTATGTATGTAAGTATGTATGTGATTATCCATCTAATAGTTACACAAAGAAACAATTCAAGTTTTTTTCTTGTCTTTGCCCCACACTAGGAATTTCTTCCTGTATCGTGGGTGCGTTTACAAACATACACTCACATACAGAATACACCCAGATCCGGAACAACTATCTGTAGGCCATACAAATATTTGTTCCGAGCGGGAATCAAACCCGCGACTCTCAGTGCAGCAGCCGATCGCTTAACCAATACGCCAACCGTGTCGTCTAGTAATATAATTATTTATAGAGCGACCATCATTTGTTTTTCATACTAAGCTCACTATGTTACATAATGTACATAGCTTAGTACTATAAAGCACCCACCCACTAACCTAACCTAACCAAGCCAACATAACTTACGTTCACAAAACTGTGGGTCACATCACATTATGTTTTTATTTAAGAACCCCAAACTACAATAGGCCTGTTTGGAGAAACGTTGTTCAGGTCATAATGGCGAAGACTTTTATAACAGAATGTCGTTATTCCCCAAACACGGTAAAGTAAGCTGATGTAAGTTAATACACCGACCAATTTGGGGTCATTAAAACTGCGGAGATTACCGATTGAGAAGAAATAATATCAATTATAATTGAATAAATAAATTATAAAGAACTATTTGTTTTTGTTTTTAAATGTATACTTGGAAGTACTAAATTCATATTAAAATTAAATTTATTGCGTCCATAATGTACATACAGGTAGTAAATATTTGTTACAGAAACAATTATGGACCCTGTCGGGCACAGCAACATTCTAGATAAAGTTAGTGTCTAGGAGAGAGGAATAGCGCTTAATATTTTCCTTTCTAATTAAAATTTCAGTTATCCAGTACCTATCTTGGCTTAATTATAATATGTGTGTGCCTTTTTATGTTAATGTTAAATTATGAATTAATTAAATTGTTTATTAGTTTATTTGTTTTAATTACTAATCTGTACTCAGTAAGAAAAAGTTCCACAAAGGTATCATGGTATGCAATAGCAATTTATGTTAATTCGTTGATTTGATTGCACCGAGTAGAGTTCTGTACAAATATGTCGAAGTGATATTTCAAGGTAACTGAGTTGACTGACATAAAATAAATTGAGATCAAATAACTAATTTTGTGGTCAAGAAACTGATGCTTTTTCTTTATAAAAATCTTTCCTTACTCTCCTTACCCATTCCCATAGTCGCACCTTATAAAATCTTTTCACAATATAAGAAGAAAAGATGTTTCTTAAAATTCTTATAAACCAGACCTCCAACCCGATACAGCTTTCTGCATTTCCGATGAACCTACATCGACAGTTCCACGTGGATGTCAACGAATCGCTCATACAACGCCAATCAAGCCAAAACTGTGTTCCTCGAGCTATAAATTCTAACCCACCCCAACTAATCTTTGATATACTCGGCGAAATTGGAGGTAACTTCACTCCTGATTCAATTCCCTACCCGCTCATCTCACACCCCAACGCAGGGAAGCAATGCCACGCATGAGCGACGCGAGTGGACGGCGAGATAAAGGGATTTGCGCTTAATGCCTTGTTGTCCGGACTCCCGAGTGTGCCTAGGAGAGAATGGGCCAGCCGACCGCTGACTGGCTAGTATCGCGCCCCAAGAGAAAATGCTTTTTAAGTTTTTTTTTAAATAAACTGTTGTTACAATGACAGGTTAAGTTATATATCTGTACTTCTGTCAGTGTGGTGTATCTATGTTGTGTTAACGGAGCCCTATTGCTGTCACTCACATGTCCGTCTGTCTGTCCGTTTGTCCGTCTGTCACACGGGTTTTACAGCCAAATGATTAGAGCTATAGTCTGCATATCTTCAAAGTATAATTATCTTTTTGACCCAAAGAATACCATTTTTTTTAAATATTTTTAAGTCTTAACAGTCTAAAAGTTAACCTCCCAGGGGGCTTCCATACAGCTAAAGGGGGCCATGCAAAAAGTTTTTGACCTATCCCATCAAGTAAGATATCGTTGTTTAGAACTCGTTGAGTAGATAAATACTATATATTTGGTTTTCAAAAAAAATTGTAAAACAAAGGAATGAGAAGCCAGCAAAGTCAACTTTTTACAAAATTTTGTTCGCCAGATTTTTTTGACTTCCCATTGACCTATAAACTTGAAATTTGGTGATAATGTTTATTATTACGTATATTTTACAAACAAATACCAATAAATTTATAAATCAGGTGTTTCTTTGAAATGCCTTCATTTTTCCTATTAGTTACAACCAACTTAATTTTGCGGTTTGGTAAACCCAAATGTGCAAAGTCCGACACGCACTTGACCGGTTTTATTTTAATACAACCGCATTTTTTTTATTTTTCTTTTGGGGGAATTCATCAAATGACTTCTCCAGCTCTGGGTGAAGCGGAAGGGCGTGTCAGAATTTAACTGACTAAAACCCACCCGTGTTCCTTCAGTTGCTTGTGCCAGGGCTGCGGTAACTCTCTTTCAAATTTATCCGCGACCCAGACAGGCATCGGCCCTAGCGGGCCCCGTCAGTTTTTGCTGACATCTTTCCTTATCCTTTGAGGCGCGCGTGGAACACTACGCGCCGTCTACTCGGGCCTGGTCCTTATCAGACGGCGAGCTACCCATTACTCACCGTCCGCAAGCCCGCGCCTACGGTGGCCGGGAATCGGCTTGCGACTCCCGACGCCCAGGGCGTCTTCTGCGGTGGCTAGGGGCGTGAGGGCGTCTCCGATGCGTCTCCCTCATGCGTTCCGCCTCCTCCTTTGCGAGCATTACTGCTTCGCAGAAGGAAGTGACAGCTTCCCATGCCCTCTCGCTCCGTACCATGGCCTGAAGCAGGGCCGGACGCGAGAGGTCGCCACCGCTGATCGCGTCCACGAGGACACGGCGGTGCTCCGCCCAAGCGGGGCAGACCTCCACCGTATGCTCCACCGTGTCCTCCGGGCGATCCATACAATGGTGACACCCGGGCGTTTCCTACCGCCCTATCCTGAACAGGAACCTCCCGAAACAGCCATGTCCGGTAAGGACCTGTGTCAGGCGGAAGGTGAGGACGCCGTGGCGCCTCTCAAGCCACTCCTCAAAGAGGGGCCTTATCGCCGCAATTGTGGCGTGCCCAGCACTGGGTTGCGACTGTCGCTCTCTCCATGTCGCCATGAGATCCTGCCGGAGCTCTGTCCGCCGAGCCGCGATTTGTCGTGGCAGCGGAGTTTCACCCCGGCGTTTCGCCTCCTCGCGCCACTCCCAAATGTGCACGAGGACTTTTGCCTCCAGATCCCATGGCGGCAATCCGGCAAGGAGGCTCGCCGCCTCACCGGAGACCGTGCGGTATCCCCGGACCAGCCGGATGGCCATGACCCTTTGGGACGCGTTCAACGAGCGGGCTGGTCGCCGCATAAGGGAACGCGCCCACACCGGTGCGCCGTAAAGAGCCATAGACCGCACGACCCCCACGTAGAGCCTCCGGCAGGAGGCGTTTGGACCCCCTAGATTGGGCAGGAGTCACTTGCGGGCAGCCCCGGCCCGCTCCAGTCTGGGAGTCAAACGTCGGAAATGCTCCACGAAATTCCACCGGCTGTCGAAGACGAGTCCCAGGTACTTCATCGTCGACCCGACGCCGATGTGAAAGCCTCCTACCGTTATTTGGGAACCCGGCGGTGGCGTGTTCCGAGGACCATGAAAACACATGGCCTCAGACTTGTGCAGGGCCACCTCGAGTCCCAATTGCCGGATCCTCTCAACGACTGTCGCAACCCCGCGTGTCGCTAAATTTGCCGCCGCCTGGTGCGACCTCCCCTGCGCCAGGACTAGCGTGTCGTCAGCGTAGCAAATTACGCTGACGCCGCTAGGGAGGTCGGCGCGCAGCACCCAGTCGTACCCGATGTCCCACAGATGCGGCCCCAAGACCGATCCCTGTGGGACACCGCACGACATCTCTCGCCGGTTCCACTCTCCCTGGTGACCGGGGTACATGACGGCCCTGTCCGTCAAATAGGCCTCGACCACGCGACAGAGGTAGGGCGGCATCCGGTGATACCGGAGTGCTTCCCTGATGCAACTCCAGGCCAGGGTGTTGAAGGCGTTGGCGATGTCTAGAGACACCGCCAAGACGACCCCACCCCGGCCCACTGCATCCCCCGTCGTGAGGGCTCGTACGCGCATGATGGCGTCCACCGTAGAGCGCCCCCTGCGGAAGCCAAACTGGCTCTCCGCCAAATCCGGCCCCACCCGCACCAGCTGCCCAACAAGGCGGGCTGCAATAACTCTTTCAAAGAGCTTGCCCACCTCATCGAGCAGCACAATGGGCCGGTAAGCTTTTCCAGGTAAACCGTCGGGTCCTGGGGCGGTATTTTTGGCATTTAGCCTACGTACCGCCACTCTCAGTTCTACCTCGGTCACCTCCGGAGCATCGTCGTCGTCGGTGGTGTGGTCCGCTTCGGGCACCGCAAGAGGTGGAGCCATGGGCGGGGGAGTATGTTCCACTTGCGAAGGGAACAGAGTGCTCACCACGCCCTCCACGAGCTGCGGCCGGAGACTCTGTGTCAGGGGGCGCCCATGGGCGGAGTTTATCCGCACCATTTTGTAGGGCCGCCCCCACGGATCCCTGTTCAGAATCCGCAGCGACTCCTCGCGAGCCAAGCCCTTGGCCCGCTTGATCTCCGCTCGGAGGGCAATCCTCGCCGCTCTGTACCCCTCGTACAGTTCCAGCTCAATGGCTTCCGTATCCGGAGGACGGTTACGGAGCCTGCGGTGCCTGGTGTACCGGCGTCGCGCAGCAACGCACGCCTGGCGCAGAGCCGTAAGCTCCGGCGACCACCAGTACACCTGGCGCTGGGCGCGACCTGGCTGGACCCGGGGCATTGCCACGTCGCATATCTCGGACATGGCCTCCCGGAACCACTCCGCCTCGTCGTTGATGTCAGCAGGCCTATCCGGTGATGACACTCAGGCCTGCACGATCCAGGCTTCCAGGAGGAGCTCCCGGTCCAGCTGTTTCAGCGCCCACCGCGGACCACTCGGGGTCTGTCGGACCGACGCGCTCGAGATCTGGGTGGAGACGTCGAACCGGATATACCGGTGGTCGGAATAGGTCTCCACCTCCTCCATGACGAGCCAGTTGACGACACGTGGTGACAGAGCGGGGCTGGCGAACGAAATATCCACCACCGATTCGCCCTGCATCCGCACACACGTGGAGACAGAACCCCAGTTGAGGATGACCAAGCCTGTCTCCAGAGCCCAGTCCTCAACCATCCTGCCCCGTGTGTCCGTATACCGGGAACCCCAAGCCACATTATTGGCATTGAAGTCCCCGAGGACGATCACAGGGATGGAGTGGTACCCGACGACGACGATTTTCAACTCCGCAAGGGAGTTGTGGAATTCAGCGAGTGTTCGGTTCGGGGTGAAGTATACACCCACAACAACAATCTCCCCGAACCGTGCTGCCACGCAACCCTGTCCCCTCTTGACACCCTCGAGGGACGGGGTGCCAGCGGCGGCCAACGAAATTAGGGTCACTGAGCCGCTCAGGTCCTCCACCCAGTCGTCCCTGGGCGGGACAAAGTACGGCTCAGCGACCACGGCGATGTTAATCGACCACTGCGCCATGCTCTGGAGCAATAGATCCTGAGCAGCGGCGCAGTGGTTGATGTTCGCCTGGAGGAAGCGTAATGGGGCCATTATTGGCACTCCATTTCAGCTCCCTCCAAAACCCCAGTGAGGGTCCTGCCGCGGTGGTTTCAGTGGCGACGATGGCTGTGGAGGCGGCAGCGGCGGCGGCAGAGGCAGCGGCTGCGACGGTGACGACGGTGGTGGAGTGCTTGCCCCTGCACCTGTCCTTGGCGGGTGGAGCGCAGTTCTTGCTCCCAGCCCGGTGATCAGTCGGCTTGCCTGCTGCCGCACATACGACACAGTGCGGCGTGGCATTACACGTGCCGGCCTTGTGACCAGGCTGACCACAGCGGAAGCAATGATCGCTGCGGTCCACCTCCGAGGTGCATTGAGCTCCCACGTGGTTTCCTACATGGCAGCGGAAGCACCTCAGAGGTCTGGGTTCCAGCAATTTTACCTGCGCAGAAACCCAGCCCACCAAGAGCCTTCGGCCTTCCCCGGCTATTTTTTGGGCTGCCGAGACAGGGCAGCTCACAGTAACGGCTTGCATCCCCGTGGCGTCAGGCCGTATGATGCCTGCCCTTACTTGCTCGGGAGTGCACCCCCCAGTCCTGGCGACGGCGGCCACTACCTCTCCCTCCGTCACAGAATCGTCCAGGCCCAGAATGCGCATGTCATCGCACTTGGTGGGCCTGGACACTCGGGCCTCGTCCGCATTTATGGACGCCCTGAGCCTTTCGGCCAGTGCGTCAGCGGTCGGGCCGCTGGCCACACCGGGGACTTCTAGCATCCGGGCCCCAGTTGCGGTGACCCTAACCCGGATGCCCTCGGTGACGCCGAGATCCTCCAGGTTCACCGCCGCCCTCGCTTTGGCGAGCACGTCGCGGTAGGACACGCCCTTCTTTTCCGCTTCCGGCTGTAGTGTAATCACTACAGCTAGCCGCGACGCTTCGCTCCTTGCGCCGCTTTCGCCTTTCCTTCCTTTTGGCCGCCCTCGCTGCCTTGCTCGCCTTCTTCTTCTCCCCGGCCACTTGCCATTCGGCTTCAGCCGCAGGAGTTTCAGAAGGCGGAAGAGATTGGGGCGGCTGACCCACCGTCCGGGCTGGGGCCCTGGATGCCTGAGAAGACGCTCCGTCCCCTTTGGATGCTGATTTGCCCGGTTTCGCTGGGGCTGACCTCATTGGTTCCGGCATCGCATCGTTATTTGGCGACGAGCCCGGTCTGGCCGCGGTAGCCGCGGCGGCGGCAAAGGAGGCCGCCTTCCGCTGAACCAGGGCCGCCTGGCTTGCAGCTAGCGGGGGACGCAAGACGATGGCCTCCAGAGCAGAAAACCGACTCTGGAAGGCAGACAGCTCCTGTCGCACCAGGTTCAGCACCCGGTCCTCTGCAGGCATGGGCTGACCTTGCCCATGCTGCGCCCCCTCCTGCGGCATCTCCCGGGGACCAGCTCATCGAAGCCTGGCCAGGTCCGCTCGGAGCTTCTCGTTCTCCTTTTGGAGAAGCTCCATGTCGGCTTTCAAGCGGGTGACCTCCGCCCGCATTTCGGATATTCCATCCGACGGAGGCCCGACATGATTTGCCTCCGCTGCCGCCATAATGGAGGCCGTGGCCGCGGATATGGCCTTGTGTTTAGAGGACTTATTCCTCTTCAAGGCCACATTTCGGATTGCGGCTCCCACGACCTCTGCGAACCTGACCGCTCGCTCCGAATCCAAATCATGCTCCGAATCTAGTTCGCCGCCGGAAGACCCCGATAGGACTGCCCTGCGGTTGGTCGATCCAGGGTGGCGTCCCTCTGTGGCAAGCCTCTCGGCTCGCTGAGCAGCCTCCTGGGCGGTGAGCCCCCTCCCCACTCCTCTATCTCGGCCACCACCCCGCCTACTGGTGGGGATCTTCCGGGCCGAGGCCAGCTCGTCATCGGATGGTGACCTTAGGCCATCCCCCGGTTTGGGGCGCTTCCGGAAGAACCGTAGGTTCTTCGCAACAGCCTCCACCTCTTCGCACTCCGAGCTCTGTGAGCACTTTGCGCAGATGCGGCGTCGGACTCCGACCCCGCATCACTCCTTACCTCTTCGTCGGTTTTGTTTTTTGTTTTTAAATTTTCCATGTCTGTTCCCACGAGTATATTATATTTTTAAATCTCAAAAATCTAGTGGTTCGCCCCGGCATAAAAACTTTGTATGCTGATCAATACTTTGTATACTGATCAATACTTTGTATAATAAATTTATTTTTATTTTAGGTATTTTTTTCCTGAGTTGTTCCATAGCAAGGTGAAAACCTTGCCTTCTTCTACAATAGGATACATGGATAGGACAGAAGGACCTCCTTTACCGCACCTAGACTCCCATATAGTCAGACAAAAACACCCGTCTCACGGAGGATCCTCCTGAACGGTAAGGTTCGTGCTGCTAGCTTTTTCGGGTGCTAAATGATAAGTCTGAGCTAAGATTCAGAGTACGTTTATTCCGAAACTTCACGCTAATTAATGCTAATGATGGTAATGAGTGCTACAAGTATGCCGGTCGATCGCGCACTGGCTCGCGTAGCTCACGCTTTCCGCTGGTGCGGCCGCGCGACCTACTTGAGTCAAAACTGCTGATGATGATGTGTTCGATGAGTATCGAACATGCTCCCGAGTGGAGGAAATGGGAAAGATGAGATGAGATGATTACACAATTAAGAGGGTTAGTAACACATAGGTGAACCAGTATTTGTTTATGCTAAATGAAGGTTAATACAATGCTGAATGTTCTTATCCTAAGTGATAGCTAATCTCTATCTAGATCTACCGTAAAGACCGATTGTCTTTTACTGATAGGTGACGTTGATTTGTCTCTTTTGTACCGTAAACTGGACCACCGTTTGGTCCCACAAACACTGGGCCCTTGCTCGGGCACGGGTGATTTACGCGCACTAGCACTAACACTCACACTGCTGGTAGGCGCCGCCCGCGGCGCGGCAGGTTCGCTTGGAGCCTGCGGGTCACGCGCGGGCGCGGGTGAGGCTTGCTTGCCTCGCCACCACAGGAACACCAGGAACGCTACGACGGCGACGACTGCTGCTAGCAATACGTATGATATGGCATAGTGATGTATATCATGCGTAGTTAATGTTCCTTCTTCTAAAGCTGCTTTCTTCATAGCGGCTATCTGATTGCCGAGACTTGTTAGTGTGTTGTTGATCTGTGCATCTTCTGTTGTTGTTTCGAGAAGCGGTAGCGTAATATTGACCAAATGATAGTGCTGTATTGGAGCTATGTTCGCTAATAATAGGTCAGGTTTTAAAGTCAGCTTGTTTTCCTGCTGATATGAATAAAGTGTTATGTCACGGCCCTTAGCTATGCATTCTTTATCGAGTTGAATGAGCCCGGCCTTGCTGACACGGCGCGTTCGGGTTTCATTGTCACATATGATTGTAAATGAATAGGTATCGCATGCGAAATACAAATAAGACGATAGGTCGTGTAATTGTAACCACATATTCTTGCAGGTTTCTTTCTTAGACTGGCAGATACCTATTTGTTCGGTTTGACAGAACTTTTCTTCTAGACCCAGTCGCTTGACTGGACCTCGTAGCTGACAGATATAACTTTCCTCCTGATAGGTGCAGGTTTGAAGATCGTCGTTCTTGACTTCGATATAGGAGTCCCTCATCAGATTAGTTGCTATGTAATCTGTGAGGGGAATAATGCTGATCATGTCCTTTCCCACCTGGAGAGGAACAGGTATTAAGCGGTACAGTTGGAAACTGTCTCTGCTAATGAGTGGCACGGAGATCTCAAACATGAAGTACTCTTTACTCATTCTCGCCTTGATCTTTAGGTGTTTGTAGATTTCATATAAATCGGCCTGGATGTTGTTGATAGGCAAAGTAAGTTCTTTTGATATTTGACCGGAAATGATTTGAAGTTCGTTGCTGAGCTGCTCTGGAGTAAGTAGATGCATGTTAATTTTACTATGATAAATATCCGCTAAGGTGTCGATTAATGTATCTTGGACACGCTTTAAGTTGTGTATCATGTTTGTCGTAGCCATGGCTGCGAGAGTGAATTCTTGTAACATTGATGTACTTTTACCTTGCAATTGTATCTGCTTAGTCGCTTGATCTAAGAGGTTTAGATGTCTATTTATGAGCTTATACTGAGTATCAATAGTCTTCTCAGTTCGTTTCAGAATATTATACTCAGCTTCTACCACTGATGTTTGGTTTTTCCAAAGCTGTAATAGGTGCTTTTCGTTGCTATTTATAATTTCAATATCACGTTGGTATTTATCAGCGAAACTTTGGTCGAGTACTCCAAATAATGTATTGGCTATGGAGCCGACCGCGTTGACAAGGCCGCGTCGGGTTCTTGACCGAGTGCCGAAATGCTGATTTAGCAGCAGCTGATTGTGATATTGGAGCTCGTTGTAATCGTGCTGCACTTGTAATAAAATCATGTTACAATGGCTAGGCTCCTTGATTTGTTCACATGTCTGCTCTAGATATTTAATGAAGGTGTCCCCGGCTTTATCACCTTGCCAATAAGGTTGCATGTTGTAGTAGGACACAATTTTCCATTGATCCCGTATTAGATTTAATTTACCTATTGGGTCGTAGTATAAGGATTGATTACCGCTAAATTGGGTAATGTGGTTCGATGCTTCGCTGCTGCTCCAAATGCTGATAAAAAATAATAGTGATAAAACGATGTTGACGAAATTACGATGCTTTCTCGTACTTGCTTTTGTTTCATCCTTTGTGATCTTGGGTTTGGCTTTTTTACTCTGCTCTTCAGCTTCCTTTTCTGCGTCCTCTTGCTCGATTGGTAAGACGGACAATTTGATAATAGGTCGCTTTATTAAACCGTTCTTCGTCTTTAATGTCACAACCCTTACAAACCCGTCCTTCCCTTGGTGTACCTCGACAACTCTCCCCACTGGCCATTTTCCAGAAGGAAAATTATCATCGTGGATGGTCACCATATTTCCGATCTTAATGTTGCTTTTTGGCTTTAGCCACTTGCTACGAACAGATAATTGGCTAAGATATTCAGTTTTCCACCTCCTCCAAAGGTCTTGGAAAATCTTGTTTATTAAGTGCCATCTAGTCCTAGCGTCACTGGCTGTTTCAATAACGGTTAGACCTGCTCTACCGGTTAGGAAGTGCGCGGGTGTTAAGAAATCTAAATCGTCTATGTCTTCAGATATCGGACATAGTGGTCTAGAGTTGAGACCCGCTTCTATTTGCGCTAAAATGGTGCTATATTCTTCATACGTCAATGCTTGGTCCGCTACAACTCGTTTGAGGTGTTGCTTTAGACTTCGTATTGATCGTTCCCATAATCCTCCCGCACTAGGCCAGGAAGGGCAATTCCAGTGCCATTCTATATCCATTTCCGTTATCTCACTATAAAATGAGTCACCGAAAACTTGTTTTAGCTGCTCGTACTCCTCCTGCATTACTTTGTTAGCTCCCACAAAGTTAGTGCCGTTGTCCGAGTACATATGTTTCGGGGCTCCTCGTCGCGCTGACATTCTCCTCAATGCTGCGATAAAGGAAGTGCTGGTCAAGTCCGACACCAATTCTATGTGCACGGCTTTCGTAACCATGCAGACGAACAAAGCCACGTATCCTTTCGTTGTTTTTATTCCACGCCCTTTATTTGCCTTCACAGATATGAAGCCCGTGTAGTCTACACCTGTGTGATAAAACGCTGGAGCTGGGTTGGTGCGGAAATCAGGTAGATCTCCCATAATCTGCTGTAGCTTCCTGGGTGCCTGTTTCCTACAAGTAACACATCTATGAAGTTGCGTTTTGATGGCTCGATTTCCTTTAATTATCCAATACTTTTGTCTAAGAAAGGACATAGTAAGTCGAGCTCCTCCGTGAAATGTGAGCTCATGGGCTTGCGCGATGAGAAGCTCAGTCAGTCGACTGTTGTATGGAATGATGATTGGATGCTTCATTTCTATGCTTATGTTGGCCTGCCTGAGTCTTCCCTTTGCTCTAAGGATCCCGTCCTGATCTAAGTATGGATTAAGGTTGAGTAGCTTGCTATCAGATTTTACTTCCTGGTTTTGCAATAAGCGTTCAATGTCTGTTTTAAATTCAGCGCGCTGTACGTTTTTTATTATTATAAGTTTTGCTGATCTAAGCTCGTGTAAAGTGAGATGCTTTGTTTTCTGTTTACTAACGACAGGTGTCAATGCCCGCCGTACCCAGGCTAAGATGCGTGTTGTTTTTGTAAACGAGCTGTAGCGATGTAATAGATCGTCGACTATGCTGCTATCCATGATAGGATTTTGAACAATGTTTACCTGCCTTTTTATCTCTTCGTTAGTAGTATACTTCGTTTGACCCGTAGGTTTGAAGTGCGATGACGATAAGAAGGTCGGTCCTTGCCACCACAATTCGTGTTCTAGCAATTGTGAGGTCGTCAGGCCTCTACTAGCTGCATCCGCTGGGTTTTCTTTGGTGTTTACATAATGCCAAGTGTTTGGTGGCATAATGCTAGCAATTTTCTTCACCCTGTTCGCTACGAAAGGCTTCCAGCGCTCCGGGGATCCTTGAATCCAGCTAAGGGAAACCTTAGAATCGCTCCAGCCGTATATCTTCACGGCCAAGCTGTTGATGCTTTTGACGATTTTTGACATGAGTTTCGTAAGTAGTTCGGCCGCACATAATTCTAACCTAGGTAGCGATACAGCCTTGCTAGAGGGCACTAACCGCGTTTTTGCTGCTACTAGCACTACTGATGTAGAGTTATTGGATACGATTCGTGCGTATACTACACAGGCGAAGGCTTGAATTGATGCGTCACAAAACCCATGTAATTCTATGACGTCATGCTCTTTGCTTTGTAACCACCGAGGAATGTGGAACTGATTTAATAGATTTAAATCTCCCTCCAATTTGATCCATTCTTCTTTGGTTTTAATAGAAACTTCGTCGCTCCACTGGACCTCAGAATCTTGCCATACTTGCTGGAATAAAATTTTCATCTTTGTGGTTAGGGGCGCTAACCATCCCAAAGGGTCGAAAATCTTAGAGATTTCGGATAGAAGCATTCTTTTGGTCAGTTTTGCTGTTTGTGTGCTGTTTGAATCATATTTGAAGATGAATTCGTCCTCGGTTGAGTTCCATTGTAGCCCCAAAGTTTTTGATGAGCTTTCAGTTTTAAATGTAAAGACTGCTGGCTGTTTGTCGGCAGTTTGCTCAACTGTTTCAAGCAATCTTTTATCGTTTGAGGACCACTTTCTTAGTGAAAATCCGCCGCTTTTTAGGCATGCGTTTACTTCCGTAATCCTCCGCTTTCCTTCTTTGATGCTATGCGCTCCCGATACCCAATCATCCATATAGAGCTCTTCCTGGATGCATTTAGCTGCTCTGGGATATTTTTGCTGCTCATCTGACGCTAATTTTCGCAGAGTCATCATTGTCAGGAATGGCGCTGCTTTAGTTCCATACGTTATGGTTGTTAATTTATAATTTCTTATAGGCTGATCCGGACTTTGTCGCCATACGATTTGTTGTAGGCTTTGGTCCTGCTCATCGACTAAAATCATACGGAAGCATTTCTCAATATCAGCTGTGAATGCGAAACGATATTGCCTCCACTTCAGGATAAGCTCTAACAGGTCTAACTGGAGGTTTGGGCCCCTGTACATTAGATCGTTTAGGCTGTGGCCTAAGGTAGTTTTAGACGACGCGTTGAATACTACGCGCAACTTTGTTGTGCTAGATTCTGCTCTCAGTACCGCATGATGAGGAAGGAAACATTCTATTTCCGTCTTCTGTTTGCTGTTAGAAGTCGCTAACTTCATGTGTTGCAGCTGCTCATATTCGCGGATAAATTGCTTGTATTGCTTCGCTAGGTCTTCATTCTTGCTAAACTTACGTTCTACATTTTTAAATTGTGCTATCGCTATCTCTTTCGAAGATCCTAGCTTCTCTTCTAATTCTGGTTTCATGGGCAACCTAACTACATAACGACCGTTTTCTAGACGTTTCGTCGTAGTTTCATAAAAATCTAGGCATTCCTGATCTTCTACGGACATAGAATTCTGTTCTTGAATGTCTTCAATTGTCCAGAATTGTTGAATGTCTTCAACGTTATGCAAGATCACGTTGCATTGGAATGAGGTGCTTGTATTGCCACCGCACAGCAACCATCCTAAATGAGTTTGCTGTGCTAGCGGTTCCGAGGACGTTTGTCCGCGAATTAATCCTTCTAAAAGGATGTTGGCGTAGATTTCTGCTCCTAGGAGAAGATCCACCGGACGACTGATGTTATAATCTGGATCTGCTAAACAAAGATGTGCTGTATGTTGCCAATATGGCTTAGCGAACGTTTCGTTTGGCAGATTTTTTATTAAGTTGTTCACTATGACAACATCATTAGAAAACTTAAAATCGGTGTAAGTCGATTGACAAGCGATCGTTAGTTTTCCTTTGCAGTTGTTTTCACGTTCACCTACTCCGAAGATAACCCCTTTACAAGATTTTCGCTTTAATCCTAGCTGCTGTGCTGCTTTCTCGCTGATCACGGAAATTTGTGAGCCCTGATCGATCAGTGCTCGCATGACGTGCTGGGTCCTGTCGGCTGCTGTGACTTTCACCAGCGCTGTGGCTAGCAAAATCTCCGATGTTACTTGCTGAGAAGCGTAGATGCTTTTGTTGTTTTCGCATTTTTGTTTCGCAATCTCGGTCAAGTTGTTAGACTTTGATTGTGTTGCGAAATAGTCATGCAAAGTCGTATGATATTCGTCATTGCACTTATGACATCTTTTTGTCGAGTAGCATTTTGCGCCATTATGATCGTAAACACAATTTACGCAATAATTTAATTGGCTAATTATTTTTATTTTCTGCTCATTTGGTAATTCTGTAAATTTTTTGCAGCTTATTAAATTATGTTTTGCCGAACAATGTGGGCATTTATTTACTGACTCAGACACATGCATTGATTTCGCCATTTCCATTTTCTTGCTATTTTTAGATTCATTGCCCAATTTAAAATTATTTTTGCGATTAAAATTGGATGAACCATTGGATGATTGAGATGAAACTGCCTTGGTTGTCCCATCTTGACGTCGCCGAGATGACTCTAGGGCAGTGAACTTGTTCTCTAAGTAGTCCAAAAAGTCCCGAAGTACCGGAAGCTCTCGCGAATTCTTCAACGACTCTATATACTTGGAATAAGACTCACTATCCAATTTTTGTGCTAGTATATATACAAGAAGAGGATCCCATGTCGTAATATCTACGCCTAGATTTTTTATGGCGTGGAGGCTCTCTAAGGTGACATCATGAAGTCGTTTGATGGCTGTGTACGACTGCTGCGGTATATTGGCAAGATTGTAAAAGGAATTTACGTGGGACATAAATATCTGCTTTTTGTTGTTAAACCTGTGAGTTAAAATTTCCCAACAGGTGTTATAGTTGTCCGCGCTAATCGGGAGATGCTGGATCAAGCGCTCCGCTTCTCCTTTTACCTTGCTCTTCAGGAATTGCATCTTTTGTGCCTTTGATAGAGAAGGATTGTTGTGGATTGCTTCATCGAAAAGATCTTTGAAGGATACCCACTGCTGATAGTTACCTGAGAACACAGGAATTTCCATCTTCGGTGTGGACTTGTCACGGTACGATGTTGCCCACATCTTAGAGCTGATAGCCTTTCTCAAGCCGTTATACGTACGTTCATGTTTAATGTAGCTTAATTCGTACGCCTCGTCGTCTTCTAACTCCATCATTAGTTCCCAATGGCTGTTGTCCACGGCTGTCCATCGAGTTTGTAATAATCGCAAGGCGTCTTCAAACTCCCATTTATCGGACATGGTTTCGACATCTATGCTTTCTACGGTTCTTGCGAATGCTTTGAAATTGATATGTTGCTTGCGCATCATATCATCTAGTTTGCTATAAATACCTTTAGACACCTCGGCACGAGCGCGCGCCGGGCTGGCGGATGCTGAGGATGGCTCGTGGTCCTGGTGCTGTAAGTGTTTGCCCCCGGCAGGACCTGCTGTTGCTGCTACTTGCTGATTAGAAGGGTTGTCTTCTAGATCAGAGAATCCTGGCGGCTTTGCTTGGTGACATAACGCGTCATAATATTCGGATATGGCGTCTTTTGCTGCTTTATAAGACTCCATTGTCCGCTCGAACTCCGAATTTACGAAGTACTTATGACCTCTCTTTTCAAGCGGCACAAGTTTTTCGTTGTTTAGCTGATACTCTCTCCAATACGACTCTAAAAGATCTAGTCTCTTTTTACAGTAGTCGATGGTCTTACGCTGTTTGCTATCCTTATTGAAATTAATAAGGACCTTGGCAATGCTCTCTGCTAATTCAGTTTGTTGGAAGTATAAAGTCTCCATTGTGCTGCTGTTAGACTTAAGCGAGACAGAATATACGGAACGCTCTTACTTGAAAGCCGCCTTGTCCTACGGCTATTGCTGCTATGCTGCTGGCTCGCTGTTGTCGCTGCGCGGGTAGCTCCCACGGTGGTTGTGAATCCCTATGAACTCACGCCTAATCTAGTTCGCGGCAACCCACAGGTTGCTGGTACGGTACAAGCACTTCGCGTTACGACTTGTCGCGGTCGCGGAGTCCTTGACGGTTTCGAAGGACCAATATGAACGGTAAGGTTCGTGCTGCTAGCTATTTCGGGTGCTAAATGATAAGTCTGAGCTAAGATTCAGAGTACGTTTATTCCGAAACTTCACGCTAATTAATGCTAATGATGGTAATGAGTGCTACAAGTATGCCGGTCGATCGCGCACTGGCTCGCGTAGCTCACGCTTTCCGCTGGTGCGGCCGCGCGACCTACTTGAGTCAAAACTGCTGATGATGATGTGTTCGATGAGTATCGAACACCTCCCTTTTCAATGGAGGTTGTGCGACTTTACATCGTTCCGAATCATCATCATCATCAAACTTTTAATATGCCCACTGCTAGTACGTAGGCCTCCTCTCTGTGAAAGAGGGAATGGGCCATAACCCACCACGCGGGTCCAGTGCGGGTTGTTGGATGTCACATGTCTTCGGATTTTTTGGTTCTAAGACATGCCGGTTTCCTCACGATGTTTTCCTTCACCGTTATGAAAGCAATGGTGATAAAATAATTTATAAAAACGAAAGCACTTGGGATCGAACCCATGACCTACAACTTGTAAGTCCTGACCGTCACTACTCTCATCCCCTTCTTCTATATGCCCTCAAAATTATTAACACAGCATTCTTGGAAAAAATCATATTATCTTCTGCTTAAAGCTGTAATCAACTGCGAAAAGTTGCGAAGTCATCCAAAGATATTACTGTATTATTAAAAGTTTTTCTTAGAATCAAATTCATAATAACATAGGTATTACCTATAATTATTAAAAAATTCATGAAGGATATTATGCACTGAAGACGAGGCGGTAAAAAAATTGTGCTTGCCATAGTTACACTACTCTTATACCTTAAACTAGCTGGCACCATGGTTTTACTTTTAGTCCGAGTCTAGTATCAGATTAGTATAATCCCTCCTTATTTCGTGTTTATTAATACGGAAATTTGTTAGTACCAACCCAATGCTTGGAATAAAGTTAATCTCACCTTATTCCACGTTTATTAATAAGACGGTAAATGCTAAACATAAAATGCATGAATTAAACCAAAGAAACATACAAAATTATCAGATTTAAGCCGACGGGTGAAAAGCGACATGCGCGCTTGTCGTCGTAAAAATATTCTCCGTATTTTTTTTTAATACAAATCAATTCTTGTTTGCCTGGTAAAGAAAAACAATAGATCGAGGAATGCGATAAGATAACCAATTGTATGGTTTTTATTTTAATGTTCTGTTTCTGAATTATTTTTTCTTGTTGTCCGCTACCGTCTTATTAATAAAAATGGCGTATTACCATCTTACTCCGAAGTTACTCTTGGACTAGCTAATCCCGGAGTAACTAAGGATTAACTTAGCTTTAGCCATGTTATTAATAAACATGGCGTAACCTCGGACTAACTATTCATTCCTTACTCTTAGATTTACGCGTAAGTTATGTCAACCCAGTTGAAGTTAAAAGTAAAAAAGAGTGAACTTGTTAGCTCGTGGATGAAGAGTGGACTGTGTAAAAAGGCGGTTGGTTTTAAAGCCGTTATATTTATTACAGTAAACTGTCCCGGACAAACAATTATGTGGCCGCCCAATGGAAACAGAAGGAATAGGAGTAGAAGGGTTGTGGGAATTAGAGGAAAATGAAATAGGATGCGAGTTCAAACTAACGTTACTAGAGTGAGGCAGCTAGCCATTTCCCATAATGAGGGTTTTTAATTGCAGTTTCAACCCGCCACTAGAACGAAAGACTGATGGAATCAGCCTTCAGCCCGCGGGAAACAAAATCAACTGTCAACAGTTATAGGTAGCTTAAGCATGAAAGTATTTTTTTTTTCGATACTAATATATATTGTAAGTAAATGAGGGTATATAGAAAATAAAGTTGTGTATTAAAATATAAAAAATACCAACTTAAGGAAGACAGCTAACCGAAGGCTCCCTGTCTTTGTACTTGTATTTGAAGACAGAAAGTTTAGGACAACGCTCACAAGACATGAACTGACAACTTGCATTGAGTGTACCGCCTGTGACTGAAGGTAACTCTGGTGCTCCTTCAGCGGCATGGTAACCCCGAGTGTCAGTCGTCCTGAATGCAGCGTTTTCCAAATTTCTGCTTCTCAAGAGACAGAGAGCGCTTGGCTGTGACTTGCGGCGGTATCTGAAACCGGGAAATAAGTCATTATAAGTGGATTTGTATACCTACGTGTACCAAAAAAATTACAAACTGGAGATAGGGTGTGAATTGTTTTTATGGTTGTTGATAGAAAATTTGTTTTATTATTGTCATATTATATAATTATATTTTAATTTGATATCGTTAATGTAGGTAGAAAAGAATAATTAAATAAGGCTGGTTTTGTGTATTATTATTGTATTATGTTCGTGTAAGTTTCTAGTAAGTCAGTTCTGTTTCTAAAAATGTCGCGGTAGTTGCCGAAATTTTTGAGTTTTGATCTCAAACGGCTGCGTTTTATAACGGGTCTTTGAACTTTGTTGTCAGCCATTGCGATCGTAATAACTGTAGAAAACTCATATATATATATAGGAATCGCAAAACAGTTCAAACGAAGCATTAAATATAGGTGTACCCCATTGTTGCGAAGTTCATTACCGCGATGTACGGTACTGCAAAAGTTTACTATCGCGACGTTCGTTGTTGCGAAAGTTCTTTAATGCGAAGTACGTTACTGCGAAATATAATTACTGCGAATGAATGACGCAAAAAAAGTGTACATCAGAATCGCGGGTGTATTTTTCAGATTTGCCTAAATTTATTGCAGTTATTTGGTACCTTCTGTGTACCTTCACGCACCTCTCCTGAAAATCTGTGTACCTACACCCGTACAATGATATTTAGAAAATTAGGTACACCCGCCATCCTGATGTCAGAACCGCGGGTGTACTGCTAACTAGTATATGTAGCTAAGTGCACTGTATAAGTAAATTTGGTACCGCTTGTGTACCTGCAGAAACAAGTATTAAATGAACAAAATACTGTAAGGTTGCTGTGGAAAGTAAAAAAAATATTTTCTTACTTTGACGTCGTTATTATTTTATAAAACTTAAAAAAAAAGCCACCGACTTTCAAATAAAACACTACAACGTGAAAAATTACTTTATTTTCGGAAGTCGGTGTTCTTGTTTTCGTTTCTTCGTGTTTTGACACCGCATTCCGAAATTTAAGTTATTTTTCACTTTTTTGTGAAAAATTACTTTGAACTTTTTATTTGGAAGTCGGTTGTATTTTTTTTTAAAACGTTTTTATTTTTCACTGTTTAGTGGTACATAGTGGACAATTCTATAGTTTTAATATTTGCGGGGCTGGAATCATTACCGGTAAAGACTAACTAAGTACCAGGAGATTATAATCATGACTTTTAAAAAGACAACCGGGATATTTCTGATTCTGACCTCCTGGTACTCCGTTAGTCTACCGCTTATGATTCTAGGCCCGCAAATACTTCTTCATGATTCTGGCCTCCTAGTTTGGGTAAAAATGTTAAACATTTAACTAAAAAGCAAAAGAGGACATTATATGTTCATCATGATATTAAACTCTCAACTGATTTCAGTCAACTTTTTGATTTTGAAGACTTAAAAAAAAGGTCCCAAAACTATTACCCACTGATCCGTAGGTGACAAATGTGAAATAAAATTTAATAATAAGGAACCTGCGACAAATATCGATAGGTGTCGTATGTGGTAATTTTTTTTTACTTTTTGCAGCATCCTTACAGTATTTTATTTACCAAATTTACTTAAACAGTGCACTTAGCTACATATACTGGTTAGCAGTACACCCGCGGTTCTGACATCAGGATGGCGGGTGTACCTAATTTTTAAAATATCATTGTACGGGTGGGTGTAGGTACACAGATTTTCAGGAGAGGTACGTGAAGGTACACAGAAGGTACCAAATAACTGCAATAAATTTAGACAAATCTGAAAACTACACCCGTGATTCTGATGTACACCAAAAAAAGGGTCACGCACAGGTAAGTAGGTACGTTCGCCGAGCGATCAGCCGTTTAGATAAGAAGTAAACAAATATAATGTGTTATGAAAATGACTGACTATAGCTTTTTAAGCATGAAATATGATTTTGGAGAAATATTAAGGCTATGAAATAAGATAATTGCCACTGTGAGATTTAAATGAAGTTATTGTGATAGCACTCACTCAAATATAGCTATTTAAACATGGAAAATAAGACGAAGAAAGGAATAAAGAAGGGACAAAAATTAGAGCGAACTCACTGAATGTCTAAACCATCCACTGCATTAACGATGTTCGGCAAGTTCTTTGTCCGTGACTTGAAACGTTCGACGGGTCCAAAGTCCGTCGTTGTTCAACCTCTTGACGGTTTCTTCTCCTCTGGGCGTGTGCGGGTGCTCGGTGAAGTTTCCTGAGCACGATGTTGACTCCTGCTGGAACTGTCGATGCTGTAGACCGCAACTGTAGACTGCTGCTTCGAGGTAGACGAAATTTTGCCGGAGACCGTTAAATTTAAAATAAATGGCAAGATCCTTGAAGGACCTCAATGTTAACTCGTGGATGAAGAGTGGACTGTATAAAAAGGCGGTTGGTTTTAAAGCCGTTATATTTATTACAGTAAACTGTCCCGGACAAACAATTAGAGTTTAGGAAGAGGTGTCGACTGATGCGGTGGAGTCCGTGGTGGAGAGTGTCCGCCGAGCCGCGCCGCGTCGCCGTTGCGCTGCGCACACACACCGATGCCGTGTGAGTCACAGATGTGCCGGCCGCTTGAAGTGTTGGATAGAATTCCCAACAGAACTAGTGAATGAAATAACGAAAGTTGATGACATAAAGTGGAAACAAATTGATTAGAGGATAAAAAGACATCTGCCATACAGTTTTGAAAGTGAAGGAGGCAATTTTAAATTTATCTCAACAATTTCAACTTAAATCGCATGTAATAAAATATTATAAATGCGAAAGTAGCTCTTTCTGTCTGTTACCTTTTCACGCTTAAACCGCTGAAGCGATTTTGGATGGAGTTAGTCATTGAGATAATTATAATATATTCTACATAATTACCTCAATGGAGTTAGTTTGAGACCCTGGGAAGGACATACGATAGTTTTAATCCCGGAAACCATCCTTATGGGGGTGGCAAGGGAGGTGGAAATTTGTATGGTGAACCAATAATTTCTCAAGTAAGGCGGCACACACACCTACAATATTATTGCGCGACATTAAAATAGGCTATTAGATGTACTAATGCTACGCAGACGAAGTCACGGGTAACATCCAATATTTAATATTCGTAGTGCTTTGACAGCTGTGATGACGAGTATACCCCTCATACTAATGTTAATAAAATACTTAAATAATAACCAAATCTCCTTCATGCCAATTCCTGAAATATTTTTTTCTGTCTAGGCTTGCGCTTTATTATTTTGATATATTGTTAGAATAAGAAGGGATTATCAATAAAATATGGAATGATTGTGAATATAAATAACATATATTTATTTTAAACTAAAAAATTACATCATCAAATGACAACAAACAAAATGTCGATCAAACATAATAATGGTAGTTGCCATGGGTACACTCTTAGTCCAACCTTAATCCGACCTTAAACTAGCTAGCGCCATGGTGTAAATTTTAGTCCAAGACTAGCGTCAGATTAGTATAATCCCTCCTTATTCCGTGTTTATTAATGCGGAAATTTGTTAGTACCAACCTAATGCTTGGAATAAAGTTAATCTTTACTTAGTCCACGTTTATTAATAAGACGGATAAAGCTTTTGCTTTATTTGATTGAGTAAGTTATATTTTTATCATGTTATTAAACTCTCTACTGATTTTAATATTTTTTTTATTTTGTTTTCCTAAAAATAATAAACGTACGAACACTGGTACCTACTGATCCGTAGGTGCCAAATGTGGAATATTTTTTTTAATAATTACACTAATGACACGTGCGAAAAATATGGATTAGGTGCCGTATGCGGAATACCTCAGGTGCCATTAACTTAGGTCCGTTAAAACGGTTGCCCAATGTGAAATACGTCGAAAAGCGTTATCATAGAAATAATGCCAGGGTTTGTATATTAAAACAATTTCCATCAAATAATGATTTGTAGAATTCGGTCGAGGATAACACTGTATTTCCATCACAATATTCATAGCAAATATTGAAACTAAATACCAACACAGTTACCTATCAAGTATTCACTAGAACCAAAACATTTCTCACGAATATTTAATGAACCAACCAACAAATTCGGATTGAGCCAAATCGCTAAAATTCAGTGTAATTCGTTCACTTTTGATCCCAAAATCTAGTACTAACGAGTAAGCTCTAACACTAGTACCAGGGGATCGGGCAATAATTGGTCATTGGCTATTTACTTAACCCTCCCGATACAGAGTTGTGGTTGCTAAGCGGTCCGATTTTACCAATAACAGGTGAGAGTTGAGAACTCCGCGGCAAGATTGAACGGTTACAATGTCAGGGGCAGGGTTGAACTGGGAGGGCCGTGAATAAATTAGACAGAGAGTTACCGTGGCCCTTGCACAAGCAACTGAAGGAACACGGGTGGGTTTTAGTCAGTAAAAGTCTAACACGTCCTCCCGCTTCACTCAGTAAAGGAGAAGTCATTGGAAGATTGACCTCCCAAAAAAAAAAAGGGTTGAACTGGGCAAAGGTTTGAAATGAAGGGATCGTATTGCTTGGTTTCGTTTACGTCACATAACGTTAACTGAATGTTTGGTTATTTATTTGACAGTTTTTGTTCAAAAATACTTATGAACAGTCAGAACAGGGAATTACAGCACCAGCAGTGGCTGAGTAGTGACATGCTTATAAAAATAACTACATACCTTCTGCCAGCAGATTCGCAGTTTAATTTGGACATTTTTCTCAGGAAATGTAGTTCCGCGATAAAAACTATCATATGTCCTTTTTCAATATAAAATCTATCTTTATTCCAAATTTCATCAACACTGGTCCAGCAGTTTTTTGTGTGCTGCAGTTTCGTGGGCAAAAGAAAAAGTAACGCAATTTTAATATTAGTACTGATATTCTCAGCCCGCTCTGCACCCAAGTTTTGGAAATCACGAGCAAAGTCAAAAACGTCATGGGCGGAGATTTTATGAGTAGGTATGCGTTGTATGAAAAATGTTGACAATGCCGTCTCTGGCCGTGGCCGCTTTCTCCGTAGTTTTAAATTCAGGGTTAACTTAGATAACTGCATAATTCAAATAGGAATATGGTGATGGTTATGCTTACGTCACAAAAATAAATCTTTGGACATATCCCAAATATTTAACAAGCATGAGATAATGTAATTGTATATAAAACTGACATCGCCTCAATGCAGTATAGCTTTATAACTTGATCACGACCCAAATATTAAAACATAGTCTAAAAATATAAATAATAGAGAGGGAATATAAAATTGTCAATTATGTAGAAATAATTAAATAAAAATACGTAGGCATCTATAAAATTCTACTGAAATATTTACTACTGCACGTTCTATATTCAAATAGGCGATCTCGTATTAAAAAAATATTCCTATTCGGTATGTTGTTGGATATTTCAAATGAAATTAAATTCAATGGTAGTCAATAGATATGGATTGGTCTGTTTCTATGTATCTTATCGTGTCTATATTATATGTTGTTATTTTCATCCAGATGAATTTAGTTAATTAATTTCAGTTGTATTTGCTGTACCCCAAATACTATAGTAAACCACATTTCACCAAGTAACACGCTTTTATTAGCTTGGCATGTATGTATCTATGTAACAGAATCTTTGAACATGATTTTCACCTCCTTCAAAACGTTGGGTTAATTTGAAACTTTGCACACTTATCAAGGACCGATGAACACGCTTTTATTAGCTTGGTATGTGTGTATCTATATACGGAATCTTGAAACGTGATTTGACCCCCTTCGCTTGCGCCAAGTAACCGTTTAAGGCCGTACCCTGACCAAAACACCGACGTGAACATTCTTAGTGCCCTAGCGCCATATTGGTAGCGCATGAGTTACGCACAGATTTTAGAATAAAATCTTTATAAAATCGAATTTTGGTCTCAAGACTGAAAGTCTATGACCAGTGTGTGTTGCCAGTGATTACTTACGGGGCAGAGACTTGGTCACTCACAATGGGCCTCATCAGAAAGCTTGAAGTCACCCAAAGGGCAATGGTGAGGTCTATGCTCGGAGTTTCCTTGCGTGATCGAATCAGAAATGAAGACAACCGCAAGAGAACCTAGGTTACCGATATTATAGCCCGATGAATTTCCAAACTTAAATGGCAGTGGGTAGGGCACAATGCTCGACGAATAGATGGCCGTTGGGGCCGAAAAATTCTAGAATGGCGACCGCGTACCGGAAGACGCAGCGTTGGAAGGCCTCCCTCTAGGTGGAGCGATAACCTAGTCAAGGCTGCGGGCGTCCGGTGGATTCAAAACGCACAGGACCGATCAGTGTGGTGACGCTTGGGGTAGGCCTGTGTCCAGCAGTGGACGTCTTTCGGCTGAAATGATGATGATGAGAGAGCTCCTTAAAACTGCACGAAAAACGGCTAGTGCTATTACAGCCAGGGAAGGCAGCAGGCACGCTAATTACCCACTCCCATCAAACGACAGTTTATTAATGCAGCTACCGCATTAATAAATTGTCGTTTAAAAAACTAAAAAACACGCTTAAGTGGTAAATTGAACTATACACGCTTTAATAAAAAACCAAAGAAAAGTAGAAAATAATTTTCAATAAATTAAAATTAAAATAGCGTAATGAACAAAAAAAAACATTGTAAAAAATCGTTGGAGTGTTTTATGTTAATTGTTATAATATTTGATTTTATTCCAGACAGCAAATCCAGACTTTGGGCTGCTACTGAGAAATAAACAAATAAACGATTGCCTAACCCAGAAAAAGAACCCAGGACCCCAGGTTCAGCAGATCCTGCGTAGTTGTTTATTGCACCAACCATTCGTTTATGAACTAATTATAGTGACTCAAAAGGAAACGTTCTCCTCTTTACTAATTAAACTGGACTCACGTTTTATTTCTAAAGCAGTCTGTAGAATAGGAATAGGGTAGTTGACAAAAAGTATCTATTTGGTCCGTCAGTTAGATAAAAAAATATTAAGAGTTAAATATAAATATGGATGGATGGAGAGGGAGGGGACGGCCCAAGAAAAGATGGATGGACTGTGTGAGGAGTGATATGAAAGAAAAGGGAGTCAGTGATGGCGTGACGGGGGACAGGACAGTATGAAAGAAGAAAACGAGTTGCGCCGACCCCAAGTAACATGGGATAAGGGCAGCCAGATGATGAGTTAGATAAAAATATATTGGATACGTATTTTTCTTTTGCCACGTAAATAAAAAATTACGACGATACAGTGCGTTGAAATATCCTGTGACGTCACGGTGTGCTATACTATAAACTAACAAAATGACAAGCCCCCACACGGACACCTGAACTTTAATGCACTTTATCTTTGTCAGTTTCTATTTATTTGGTAAAGCAAAAAATACGGGTCCAATATTATTTGATAATCTCACTGACGGACTAAACAGAATCATATTTTTTCTAACTTTCAGGATATTGTAAAACCGTAGGTGACGTCACAAATTCGTAACCCAAGGCATGCTACCACCGCTTTAGGTACTATCCATAAGCTCTATTTACTAAGAGAAACAGGGATATATCTGGGATTTACGCTGTACTAATTGAATGTTGGTTACAAGTATCTACCTACAACTAGCGCGAAATGAAGAAGAGATAATTTATAATTCCAATACCTAGAAAAGTAACCAAATCTAACTTTTAAGGTATCTACTCTATTTTATTCATGAATCGACACGCTTTCACATAATTATCTAATTACAATCCAAATACGTAAACTAACAATTTAGTGTCGCCAAGTACAATCCTAATCTCAGATCAAATGTTAGTAGTTGAAGTTAAATTGATCAACTAAAACTTGAGCAAAACTTCTCATGATAGGTTTGAAGTCGTTTCAAATGGACGCACTATCTCAAGCAATTTTTTTGAAGTCGTTTTTTTATAGCTGATCATCAAACCTTGATGTTCTACGGTGATGTAAGTTTGGGCTAGATGTATAATGGAAGTTTGGGATAAAGGCTCATAAAGGTAACAAATCGATTAACGATTTTCGTAGAGGTATGATTTCTAAGGAGCTGAAGGTAGTTAAGGGCTGATTGTTGGTAATTTTATGAACTTAAATGTTCAATGAGATGGGAATGGCAGAATTTTATAAGAAAACAAGCCGTATACCCGAATAAATTGCGTATCGGCAAAAATTACGAACTCCTATGCAAACTTTCATCCCCTATTTAAACCCCTAAGTTTTACCCTAGTAACCCCTTTAGTGCTCACGTACGTTATAAAAGGAGCTCATGTGCAAAATTTTATGTTGCTAAACTTAGCAATTTAGGCACTGCGTTGTCTGTCAGAGAATTCTAAAAAAATATTCCGAAACAAATAAAAAATACCTGTTCAAAAGTGTAAACGTCAAAAAATATAAAATAATTGGACGGCATCACCGTTTTAACGATAAAAAAATTATAACACAGAACAACACTCGAAATTTTCAAGCGATGTCAACAACGCAGGACACTAGAATAAAAACAGCAATAAAAAACATTGTAAAACGTCGAATAGCAGGGATGCTTGGAAATCGGTTGAGTATTTATAAAGTACATTTTTGATGGGCACACCATTCCTCGACTATTAAATCTGTAAAATGTTGAGCACCGCAGTATTTTTGTTCCTGTTGAAGGAGTATTGTTGTTATCTTGTTTTGCCGCCCGCTGCTGAGAGCAATGGGAGTTTTTTCTTGCCAACTCTCAATGGGAGTCTTAAAGAAGAACCGCGATTTTGGAGAAAAGGAGTAAATAGTGGGCTAAACCGACCTGTGTACTTTGATTGGAGGGAATCAAATATGGTATCGCCTGTGAAAGATCAGTCGGGTTGTGCAGCTTGTTGGGCATTCACCACTGTCGGTAAAACTTTTTTTTTACAAAATATTGTCATTTTTAGGGTTCCGTGCCTTAAAAGGAAAAAACGGAACTAGGATCACTTTTTTCTCTGTCTGTTTGTCAAGACCCTGTATCTCGGGAACGCGTGGAGGTATTGAGTTGAAATTAATATCGTTTACTCAAGTTTGCAACCCCATGCAACTGTAAAAAAAACTTCTGTATCAACGACAAGCCTTTAATGACGCATATTTACGCATATCCTGTAGATTTTGATTCCCTTGCGAGTGTATCGCATCTACAGGGTACTTCTCGTTGACCTAGAATCGTGAAATTTGGCAAGAAGCAATGTCTTATAGCACAAGTACAGAAAAAAAATCCAAACACCGTAAATTTGTACCTAAATAAAAATAATAAATTTTACTTATTTGCAGTCGGTAAATAGACCGCGACTTATGTCGATGTATGGAGACTACAGTTTTCCAACGACAAAATTAATTTCGTCCTTTCTGATTAACCTATCGTTACAGCAATATTCGATGCCCTCATAGTTAATGAACTTCAGTAATGTTATTAAATTATTTTGGTGAATTAGCAGTTTGTACGGAAACCTCAATGCGCGATTCCGAGTTGCACTTGGTCAGTTTTTTACAAATTGCAACCAGTTTTAATTAGTCAGATAACTTTTCGCTTCAAAATAAATATATGGTGAATCGCCATTTCGCTACTAAGATAAAAAAAAATTGTTTTGTGTGTACATAATTATGTAAAAGTTGTCCTATGATTGAAAAATTTGCCTTAAAAAAAGATATTTTTTACGAATATGTAATAGCAAAATCGACTCACATTGAATATTTTAAGTTGAACATTTTAAATGTAATTTTTTAATTTACCTATATTACAGCTAATATAGAAAGTCACCTGAAGATAACCCATGAAGTCGAAGAAGTTTTATCGGAGCAGTTTCTTATTGATTGTGATGAAGCTAAAAAGGGCTGCAAAGATGGATCTATTCTCGCAACGTTTGGGTAAGTTTCTACTATTACTATACAATATAATATCACTCCTATATTCCCCAAAGGCGTATGCAGAGATGTGGTATTACATACACCCAATTTTCGATAGTTATGTTCAACTCCTGTACAGAGGAGAGAATTGTCACTAACAGGACACATAGCCTAAAATTAACCGACTTAAAAAAAAACTGGTCAAGTGCGAGTCGGACTCGTGCACGAAGGGTTCCGTACCATTATCGCAAAAATGGCAAAAAAACACGATTTATGTATGGGAGCCCCACTTAAATATTTATTTCATTCTGTTTTTAGAGTTCCGTACCCAAAGGTTAATAGGGGACCCTATTACTAAGACTCCACGGTCCGTCTGTCTGTCAGTCTGTCTGTCTGTAGGCTTTACTCATAAACCGTGATAGCTAGGCAGTTGAAAGTTTCACAGATGATGTATTTGAAAAGAGAATAAACTTAAGAATTAACGAATAAGAATTGAATTTAAAAATTGAATTTTAGTGGGGCTCCCATACAACTAACGTGATTTTTTTGTCGTTTTTTGCGATAATGGTACGGAAACCTTCATGCGCGAGTCCGACTCGCACTTGGCTGGTTTATAGTTTACTAGCTGACCCCCGCGGCTTCGCTCCCGTCAAAATTATAGTCAATGTTACTCGGGAATAATGTAGCTTTCCATAGGTGAAAGAATTTTCGAAATCGGCCCTGTAGTTTCGGAGCCTATTCGGTACAAACAAACAAACAAACAAACCATCAAAAAAATCTTTCCTCTTTATAATATTAGTATAGACTAGCTTTCCCCCGTGGCTTAGCTCCCGTAACCCACCACACAGGATCCGTTTTCGGGATAAAAATATCACTCAGGAATAATGCAGGAATTTTCAAAATCGGTTAATTGTTTTTAAGTTTATCCATAACAAACAAACTTACTCTAATTATATGTATTTATGCAACCTGAACCGCATCGAGTAATCACTGCGAGAGCATGAAATGCACGATTGCAGTTTAGGGTGGCCCTTCCAGAAAGTTCCATGCATTTCTGTTAATTTAGCAATTTAAGTAGCAGTAATTCGAAACATGTAACCGATAGGATTATTAGACATTACATGAGAGCATCCGCTTCTGCTCACACGTATTCATATTTTTTTATTTAAACGTCATAACGCTCCCAAAAACTTGACTGGCGCAGCCCGTAGGATCGCCGAAAATAAGTTGCGCCGTCCTTAGCGTTTTTTCAAAATTAAACGTTTTCGTGTAACGCGTTCGGGTGGCCTTGAAGGCAGCTGTGGTGATTCTAAGAACCAATCAAATTTGTTAAGGCGGAGCTGAAAATGAGAAAGGCGAGCTGGTGAGTCCAAATTTTCACTTTCCTTTCCCATTTCCTTTTTGTTATCTTGCGATTAGAAGTCTCGCGTTATAACGTTATCTGGTTTTGCATAAAATCTGTGAGGCTAAGATTGTTTGTTAATAGATAAAACACCGTACGCAAAATACGCGCTTGGTCGTGGAGTTGCGGAAAACAGCCCGTTTTAACCTAACCTAATAGATAAAACGTATTTAAATTGTTATTACAATTGAAATATTGTTAATGAATTAAAAACATATTTTATTCAGATTAATTGTTTTAAGTTCTATTTGATTAATGATCACTTTTTTATACTTCAGAATTATTTTTTCTTAAGAAGTATTTAACTCAATACTTTTGTTTTTGTACTTTATATTATTTTTGTGTGTTAATATAATTAATAGTGTCAAAAATGGAAGATAACGTAAAAAATATTATGATTCCAAATGAAATTATTAAAATTATTCCGCTTTTTGGCGGCGATAAGCGCCATTTAAATCTTTTTATACGTAAAAGTAAATATATTATAAATAAACACAGGGGAAGTGACGAGCAAAACTTGTATGTAATGCATGCCATAACGAGTAGATTACAGCTAATCTCAATCAATCAAGGAATGCAGTTGCGCTTATCAGTGAGCGCAAGGATATTGTTACATGGGTGCCTCCATGTTTAAGGACTTATTAATACATCATTTCGGATACCCACGAAGTAAAGAATGTTTAGCTATTCAATTGGAAACTTTGCGTATAAGAAATGGTGAATCATTTTTGGATTTTGCATGCTATTCCATATAATACACAAACGTTTAAATTATATATTAAAAAACAAATAATTATAATAAGCCTATTAATTATGATACACCTATTTTTACGCAACCAAACACACAACCCAAATTATATTTAGGTAACTCCCAAGGTCACCAATTTGGGATGCGTCCGCAACAGTTTGGGATGAGCCTCAAACAATTTGGAAATCAACAGCAATTAAATAATAAATCTTTACAGCCATTTGGCAACCAGAACCAATCGTTCAATAGACCTTCACAGTCGGTCGGTATTCAGTAACCTAAACTTCAATCTAGTGACGTCACAATGCGTACGGCGTCTCCGGTCCAGGTCTATATAAAAGTATTTAAATTAAATGAGCTTGACCTTGATCATTACGATGATAGTCAGTTTCCCTGCGATTACCAATAGAACGATGAATATTATCACGATTTTACCCTTTTACCGAAAATCAAGATGAAAATTATTTGGAAGAAATTAACAAAAAAGTTTTAACTGAAAATAATGAGGATTTTCAATCAGTAGCCTCGGAAAACATAGAGAAATGATACAAATAAATTTCCATACATATATATACCCGAAATACATGCCAAATTTATGATAGATACGGGCAGTACTAAATCAGTCGGCCTGGCTCGGCGGGCTCGGCTACACCTAGCTCGGCGGTCTCGGCTGCACCCTTCGAAGACCCAGGTGCGCCTAGGGGTTGGAACTTTAACAAAGCCGACTTTTTGACAATGTATTCGTTAATTGCAGCTATAGATTGGACTCCTTTGTATGAGTTGGACTCGGAGACAGGTTTGGATTATTTTTATAGTGTTGTTAATTCTGTTATAGATGACTGCGTCCCCAAAAAAAAGCGAAGTAGTGTAAACTCGGGGTACATTTATCCTGAGTGGTACACTAGTGAAATAATTCGCGACATAAAATGCAAGGCTCGTCTACACAAACGGTACAAGGCAAGTGGGTCGAGGGTCGATTACGAGGCTTTTGCTAGGTATAGAACTAACATTAAAAAGATGATAGTAGTCGCACAGGAACAATATCGTAGCCGTGTTCAGAGTCAAATGATGGGTGATCCTAAATCTTTGTGGAATTTTGCAAAATCCAGGAGAGGTGGGAGAAGTCCGCAGGAGATCTTGAAGGATGGTGAGGTATTGTCAAGTCAACGGTGTGCGGAGGAGTTTGCGGAGTATTTTTACTCGGTCTATAAGGTGGAGCCACCTGTGTTGGATGTAGACGCGGCTATAGAGAAAGCAGGTAGTGGGAACGGAGCGGCACGAGTGCACTTAGACCAATTGCAATTGGTGGACGTATGTTGCGCGCTTCGAGACCTGAAGCCGAAACGTTCCGCAGGGCCTGACGGCATTCCGCCTTACATCTTTAAGGATTGTCGGTCAGTGCTAGCTAAGCCGCTTCTTTACATTTATAACAAGTGTCTAGAAGCTGCCGTGTTCCCGGAGCGATGGAAAGTGACTCGCGTTGTTCCTGTTCCTAAGGGAGGGTCAGCAAAATCTGTGGATGGGTATAGGCCAGTTGCAGTATTGTCGACGCCGGCTAAAGTACTGGAAACTGCCATTCACAAGATTATTTATCAACAGGTTAGCGCACAGCTCTCAGACGCTCAGCATGGTTTTCGACCGGGAAGGAGTAACACCAGTAATCTTCTCTGCCACATGGCTCATCTGGTGCCGGCAGTGGATAGTGGGGGGCAAATTGATGTTGCTCACTTCGATTTTCGAAAAGCATTCGACCTAGTCGATAATGACATGTTGCTTGCAAAGTTAGCTGGTGTTGGTTTCACCCCACATTCGCTCCAGTTTTATGCCAGCTATCTGAGAGATAGGCGACAGTACGTGGAATATGCGGGACACGTGTCAGATCCGTATTTCACGAGGTCTGGAGTGAGTCAGGGCAGTAACCTTGGACCTTTGGGGTTCCTCCTGGTGGTTAACGACCTACCAGAAGTAGTCCAAGACGCTCACTGTTTGTTGTTTGCCGACGACCTCAAATTGTCCCTCACAGTGGAAAGGAGCGAAGACTGTGACAAGCTACAAAGGGATATTGACAGGGTAGTGAGCTGGAGCAGAGAAAATCTGTTGCAGTTCAATATTTCGAAATGTGTGACAATAACTTTTTCTCGTGCACACAATCCCATCGTGCATGGCTATCATATTGATGGCTTGCCTATGACACGGGTCACGGAAGTCAAGGACTTGGGGGTAAGCTTTAACACCAGCTTGACATTTCGTGACCACGTTATGCGTTGCTGCAAGAGAGCATATAGAAATTTAGGCTTTATGCTTCGTACGGTCCGAGGGTTCACGAATTTGAAAGCCATTATAGCTTTATATAATGCATTGGTTAGGAGACAGCTAGAATGTAACGCAGTCATCTGGTCTCCACATGAAGCTAAATATAGTCTCATGCTGGAGAAGGTACAGAACAAATTTATTAGATATTTGCATATGAGGTATTACGGTGTTTACCCATTTTATCCCTTAAGGGGCTGTATTTGAACAGTTGACAATCGACATCTGAGGTTCTAAGCCACGCCCACTGTCATTGACAGCTTAGGGGAAAACTTAAATTGGAGCGAAAAGTATTTGAAAATTAAATACACAAGGCCGACCACAGAGGCCCATATCATAAACGGACTCTCCGATGGTTTTTTACAAAAATATAACCGCGCAAGTTCTTATTTCAAACTGGCTAGCATCTGACATCAGATCGTTCACTGTTATTTTGCCTATGAATGCAACCTTATTGCTACGAAAATAAAGATCACTAAAATAGGTAATCTGGCTAGTGTCATACGAGTCTTTGCCGTGCAAATTGAATAAATATTATAATTATGTCTGCTTCTATGCGACTACCACATATAAGAACACAGTACGTTACATTTTTTTTATATTGGTTTAATAGCTAGATAATTTTATATATATTATTTTAATGAGTTTTACTATACTGAAATGGACTGTGCAATATTAAACTGGAAACTTTAAATTTGAATTGAGATTTGGTGCTTTCAGTAATCAATTTTATCATTATTTACAATAGGAAAGTCACATCAAATTGTAAAGACACATTAAATTAGCAAATATCCAAAACTTACTAGGTTTGGAAATGTCTTTTTTAGGCATGTTTAAAATATGCAATAGAATGTATGACGCTATTAATATTATTTGTACAATTAGTAGGTTCATATTCCTTGTTTAGTATTAGTATTCTCTTGAAATCTTAATATATCGTTTAGTTACTAATACAAGATGACTTTCCGCTATCCTGGAATATAATAATTAAAAAGCACTTACTGGGTTTTGATATACATCAGCCCTCTGTGGTGAGGTCACGTGGTGCCGCTTTTCTGTATATTAGAGTTAAAAACAAATAGACAGGGCGCAAAAAACACGGTCATGTAAACTTGATCTATCTATATTAAAAAAAAACCGGCCAAGTGCGAGTTGCACTCGCGCACAAAGGTTCCGTACCATTATCGCAAAAAACGGAAAAGAACACGTATGTTGTATGGGAGCCCCACTTAAATATTGATTTTGTTCTTTTTTTAGTATTTGTTGTTATAGCGGCAACAGAAATACACCATCTGTAAAAAAAATAATTGCCTTGCTATCACGGTTCATGAGATACAGCCTCGTGACAGACGGACAGACAGTCAGGGAGATAGAAGGAACCCTAAAAATGCTGTATGTGATTGTAAGCGTCTCACTAGAGAACGGCTGAAACTATTTGTTGCTATTGTTTGTTATATATCAATCAATCAATCATTTATTTGCTATAAGTATTGGTACAGTGTAGGTGTTTAAAGATAATATAGAAAGAAATAAAATGTTTATATGCGCCAGGCACAACGCATGCCATAAAAAAACCGGCTAAGTGCGAGTCGGACTCGCGCACGAAGGGTTCCGTACTTGTTAAATTGTGGTTTACGATTTATGACGTATTTAAAAAAAACTACTTACTTGATCTCGTTCAAACCAATTTTCGGTGGCAGTTTACATGGTAATGTACATCATATATTTTTTTTAGTTTTATCATTCTCTTATTTTAGAAGTTTCAGGGTTTCACACATTTAACCACTTTGGAAGTGTCTCTCACGCAAACTATTCAGTTTAGAAAAAATATATTAGAAACCGCAATATCATTTTTGAAGACCTATCCATAGATACCCCAAACGTGCAGGTAGGATGAAAAAAGTCTAGGTAAATTAAAATTGAGTTTCAGTTTTTTTCTATTTTTGTTTGAAAATCTTAATGTGGTTCACAGAGTACACCTACTTACCAAGTTTCAACAGCATAGTTCTAATAGTTTCGGAAAAAAGTGGCTGTGACATACGGACGGACAGACAGACAGACAGACAGACATGACGAATCCATAAGGGTTCCGTTTTTTGCCTTTTGGCTAGGGAACCCTAAAAAGGAAAACATAAATACTAAAAACAGTGTATGCCTCACAACCACGTATATGTTACTGTGAAAGCCAAACTGTTTCAGTTTAAAAAAAAACTATGATGAAACTTATTATTTATCGGTAAAACAGATTTACTAAGTCTTACCGGTAAAAGTCTGAAAACATCATCATCATCCTACCTGTCCTTGTCCCATGTTACTTGGGTCGGCGCAACACGTTTTCTTCTTCCATATCGTTCTGTCCCGCACCACGCTATAATTGACTCCCTTTTCTTTAATATCGCTCCTCACACAGTCCATCTATCTTTTCTTTGGCCATCCCCTCCCTCTTCATTCATCCCCAATTAAATTCATAAGAGTACACCACCGTCTAGAACCAGCCCTCACGGTACGCGTTCAAATCATCTCGGCACCTATTTCTGGGCCAGCCTCAATGGTGCGTTCCATCTTCAAGATTGTGGAGGCTTACCCAGCGCTCAATTTGCATGCTACTAACGTGAACCGTAATGGCATTGGCCCATTTGAGCCGAACAGCCTTTTTACCCACGTCTATTATGCCCGTTTGGGAACAAAGCGTGTTCCGTATTCGGTCTGTTCTTTTTACATCCAGAATGCTGCGTTAATCTCTGGCAATCCCCAAGTGTAAGTCTTTTTGTTTACTCTCCAGAGCGATCGGCGGATTTTTTGTTAATAAATAAGAATTGTCAGTGCCGATTTGGTAAAATGATAAGATCAATTAATAATTAGCTTAACAATATTAATAGACTAACAAACTATTATTGTAGCTCGTTATTGCAATTGGGATAGTTAATTGCGAGAAATACAGGACTGATCAATGTGGTGATTTTTGGTGAGCTTTATGTCCACATGTGGACGATTTTTGGTTGAAACGACGAAAAATGCCAAATTCGTGAGAAATAGATTATTATTTCTCACGAATTTGAATTTTTTTGGTCAGTTCTAGGTGCCGTATGTTAGAAAGAAACAAAGATTGAAACAAATGGATACGAAGAATTTTATTAGTTCTGTCATTTCGAGACACTGCCAGCGTGGTTGGTACGACCATTCCATGTTCTGTGTTTTTTGCTTCTATTGTTTTCACATGAACGAAGAAGGTTCAAAATAGTATTGGACCTCACCTATATTTTAAATATTGTTTAATTCAAATTGAGATAAAATTTGTTGTATTTTCAAAGAGGTTCAAATACTTTTTAGTTATGGACTTAGTAAGTAAAGTAAACGACGTGAGTCGTTTATAATACAACAAAAATATAGATGCCAGTGACAGCGGTAGTGCCAAAAAATAAAAATAATACAGACTTTGACAATATTACTTGTGATTTCGTTAGTTCCAATTAAAGCCACCAGGCTACATGATCTGGCTGCATTATACCTGATATTTTTTTGACAGATTGAATTGACGAGAAATAAATTGAATATTATTTTTGCTTTTTGCGGAAAAAAGCGACATACGTCCACCTAGCAACGCCGCGAAGCGGTCACTGTCGAATTGCACTGGATGGAAAGAGAAGCACGATGGAATTTGTATAGACTTTTTTACAAAACATAATAATATGAATTACTTAAAAATAATGAATGAAACTTCAATATATAAGACAATGAAGTTTTGCGTCCTTTTATGATACGTTATTGTTGTTAATTGTACAAATGTACGCTGGTCAGTATTACCGGAAAAATCTTTTGAAGATCACGGTAAGAGGTTACTTTGCCATTCAATTGTATCGAGGTTTTTGTGCGTAAACGTGTTTCGGCCACAACAAAGTTTTCGGAAATATGATCAAGATTAACATATCTTTTTTCCGCTTCCACATCTTCAATAGATTTGGCTAAAAAATGTTTAAAAGAAAGCCTATTTTGAGTATTCAGCCCCTTAATGTATCCTACTTTATTTATTTTTGGTATGGTAGGATACAATGAGTTGAGGGTTAGGAGGGAACTGACACTCACCTCATATATTTTCAAAATATTGAGAGGGAAGGTGCATAATGCAACGGTTTTAGGACAGGTGTGTCTGTATGTTCCGGACAGGTACGTCTGGCGACGGCGGCGGCCGAGCTTGCTAGTTGAGCCGCGCAGTCGAACCAACCTTTTAAGAGAGGCGCCGCTGACGCGTGCACTCCGCACGCTCAACCTTGTGGCTATTGAGACGGACCTATTCTGCTGTACTCTGGGTGAATTCACAAGGAGTGCATTGTTTAAAATTAGTTATAGATAAAATTTGTTATGTAAACAAGTTAACATAAAATTAGTTTAGATATCTGCTGTTATAGATTAGGTTTACTGTAGTTAAGCGCATTTATTGTATTGGGTGTAATCCTGTAAAGATGTATGTGATAAGGTTGAAATAAAAAATAAAAATAAAAATTTATAAAACCGGAAAAGGCCTATAAATATTTTTACGATTATATTTATTATGACCCATTTGAAGTTAGAAGTACTCACGGTACAACCCAACACTAAGAAGTCCTTTCCATGCCAGCAGTTCCGATTTATTATGTTAATAAAACTTACAAATTTCACATCTATAAGGTCGATCCTAGCTTCGATAGTTTACTAGGTAATGATATTTTACATAGTGCACTATTAAATTTGAAAAACGAGGTCTTGAAAACTAAAACTACGGTGATACCAATTATGCGCGATAAGAATAAACATATAATAGAGTTGGCACCTCGATCAGAGCAAAGAGTTAAAATTCCTGCAAATTATCATTCTGGTAATGCTTTAGTAGATTTCAGAGAATTTACGGAAGGAGTAAGGTGCGTATGCCCAGCGCTTTAGTTAAATGCAAGGACGGTTATTTTGATACCATAATTCAAAATACCCTTGACAAACCAGTTAAATTAGCAGTTACTAAACCATTTGAAGTAGAACCGTACGAAAATAATATAACTGATTGTGATGTTAATAATTTTAACAAATCTGAAAATATTGAAATAGATTAATAATTAACAGAACTTACTAAAGCTTCGACTGAATCACATGTCATCTGAAGAATGTAAGGCCATTAGTACATTATGTTTAGAATAAATATATATATTCTATTGTGATGGCATTCCATTAAGTTTCACGAATTAGGTCAAACATTGTATTAGGACAAAAAACGAAGATCCTATTTACGTCAAACCATACAGACAACCCCCTAGTCAGTCGCAAGAAATAAGAAATCAAATCGAGAAGTTACTTAAAGAAAATGTAATTCAGGAATCTCATTAAACTTGCCAGCCCCAGTTCGTCTAGTCTCAAAAAATAAAGATGCATCAGGAGAAATAAAATATAGAATGGTAATTGACTACAGATGTTTAAACGAAATAACTGTTGAGGATAGATACCCACTTCCCAATATCACTGATCTGTTTGCTAAATTATGTAAAAGGACGTACTTTACATTAGATTTATCAAGGGGGTACCATCATATGGAGATTAATGTAAATGACAGAGAGAAAACAGCATTCAGCACTGAAAACGGACACTTTGAATTCTTAAGAATGCCGTTTGGTCTTAGAACCGCTCCAGCGACCTTCCAGCGAGCAATGGACAATGTTCTAAGAGGGTTGCATGGAATCCATTGCCTCGTTTATTTGGATGACATTATGATCTTTTCAAATTCAACCAAAAACCGTGAAAGAAATTAAAAGATTTTTGGGCTTGATAGGCTATTACAGGCGATTTATTAAGGATTTTGCGAAAGTAACACAACCATTTACTAATTGGTTAAAGAAAAAGAACAAAAATAAATCATCTTACAACACCATGAAGGAAAAACATGTCGTAGAGGTATAAAAGAAACTATGTTCAGGATAAGAAGAAATAATTTTTGTAATAACATGCAAGAGACGATATCAGCCGTAATAAATAATTGTGAACCATGCCGTAAAACTAAGTATGACAGAAAACCCATAAAGCCTTTTCTACAAATAACACAAACACAAAATGCACCATTTCATGAAATTTTCATAGATATTTTTGCTATAGAATCTGTATATTATCTTACATTAGTCGACGCGTTCAGTAAATTGGGAAAAGCAATAGAAATATCAAATAGATCTACACCCGAAGTAATACGTGCACTTATTAAATATTTCTCCATTTACGGAACACCCATAAAAAATTGTTGCGATCTAGGCAGTGAATTTAATAATGAATTAGTGAAGGAATTAATGATAATGTACAATATATAATTACACATCAGTACACCTAATAACCCTAATTCAACAGGCATAGTAGAGCGTTCCCATTCGACTATCATAGAAATATACCGTTTAGCTAAATATGATCGAAAATGCACTGATGCAGCCTCCGTTATGACCTACTGAATAATGGCTTATAATCATACTATACATACAACGACCGGTTTGACACCATTTGAAGTTGTTTTCGGTCATACGGATTCAAATTCTATATTAAATGCAAATTTCAAGAAAAACTATACACAGCAATTATTAACAGTTCATGCTAAGCGTACTAAATGTCTCTATAGTTACATATCTGATCAGATGATAGAAACAAAGCAAAGAATTAGAAATAGCAAGGGTAATGAGATAAGCAAAAAATTTGAAATAGGCGAAACAATTTATGCAAAAGAGGTTAATACCAGGTTAAGGTTAAGTAAAGACAAGCCACGTTATAGGAAGGCAAATGTCAGCGGTGATGTAGAACATAATGTAATCCCTGTTACAATTGGAACTAGAAACACAAAAGACCCAATTAAAAATATTAAACGTCCTCCGCAGGTGGTGCCTCACGCTATAACAGTAGCGCAAATAACATGGGTCCTTTAACTTCAAAAAGTTGAGAAAAACCCCGGTATCCTTCCCGTGAAACAAGGGCAGGCGTTTAAACAAGTAGATAAGTTGTTAATTATAGAACTTTTAAATTTAGATAGCTTAGGTAATGATCTAGAATTAAGTTTAATGAAATATAATGAATTCAGTAAATTAGTAGATGTTAACAAACCTTACAGCCATGCGTTTTTAGGTATTCGTATTCAAACGGATTATCTAAAGGATAACTATCGAAAAATTTCAGCAACTTGTACCAGCTAAAAGATTTAAGCGAGGATTTATTGATCCACTTGGATCCATGATAAAAATTGTGTCAGGTAATTTAGATCATAGTGACGCGATTCTATATGATTTTCTTATCTCTCAGTTGAAAAGCAATCAATTAATATTAGATAGTAAAGGAACTTTGGTCTCCAAAATGTTAAATTGTTTTGTTAACAGTACAGAAATCAAAGTGTGTACAAAACACTACATTAATTTTAGATGAACGTATAAAAAGTATGGAGAGATTAGTTAGAAATGTGATGACGATCTTAACCTTCGAGCTTTAAAAAACTTACTTCTCCAAATTCCTTCTCACCACACTGGGTTTATATCTAATTCTTACGCTGTCTCTACTATAAAACTCTGGAACGTCCTTCCCCTTGACATAAAAAAAGCTGAGAGTAAATTTTAATTTAAGCGTAGAATCCGGAACTATTACTTGTCCTCTCTTACATAGCTCATTCTTCGTCTTAGTTATTATGTTTAAATTTCTGTTTCATTTAGAATATTAAATTATTATAATATTTATTAGTCTATTGTTTTAGAAATTATTTATGTATTTTATTAGTTAGATAGTTTATTAATATCCGACTTTAATTATTGTTAATTTTTATTTTATTTTGTACTCCTACCACCTGTTGTGTCCTTTTTAACCCAAAAATTGACTGGTAGAGAATGCTTTGCTGCATTAAGTCCGCCTATGTATCACCATTGTACATGAAGTTTAATTAAATATATAAATAAATTATTACAAAGGAAGAAAATTCTATTTGTTCTACTTACATTTTAGTAATGTTTAATATGTTAACTAATTTTAGAACCATTAATGTATAGGTATTTTAAGGGAGATTGAAACGGCCTTAGCCTTTAGTAAGGTGTCTGTACTGCATCGAGCGATTGTTAATTCCACTGAATTACTGCACATGTTACAATCTATAGCCAAGACTGAAAATCTGTCATATCCTGTAAAAGAAAATAATTTAGTTAAGTTTGAAGATTGTTTCACTGTTAAAGCTTTTATTAAACAGAACCATATCACGTTCATAAGAAAGAATCCACTTATTGAAATAGTACTTATAGTTATTAGAAACTTTACTCTTTACCTATTTTTAACACAGATTTAAACGAAACTGTAATAGTAGTTCCTAAATATCCCTATATTTTGGTGAAAGACTCAGATTACTTACCAGTCGTGAGAGCCTGTGTACAGATTGCGATAAATGACAAATTCTTATGTATCGATGACTATGTGTTGACCCATGTTGCATCTAGAGCCATTATGCGAAGAACAGTTGATGAAGTTCCACTCTAATACTAGTGCGTGCGAGCAGCATACAGTCGACATTGAAGATTTGAAAGTTCAACGAATTGGCCGCTGAAGTTGGATTCTATATACAAAGAATAACATTATAGTAAGTAGAAAATGCTATGATGACGTCATGAGCCACGAGTCTCTACAAGGAACATACATAGTTATCCTGGACGATGCTTGTAAGGTTATCGTTGGGCACATACATCTACAAAATTACAAATTTTCCCTTACACACCTAGAAAGAAAGAACCAACCAACCAATTATCCAATAGCTCCAATCATTACCCTACCAGAAATCAAGCCTGAAAAACGTACTTACAGTGTCAGTCCAGTGAATATGAAAGGTATAAATCTAGATGAGCTGAAAGAATTCGCTTAAGTAGTGAAAATGAGCAAAGTGAAATACGGTGAAAATGATAGTGCGGTTTACACGAAAAATATAAGTTTAGGTACGGTAATTCTATATGTAATTCTGCCTTTATTTATGATCTTTCTTGTTTTTAGATACAAAATCATATTGTTAAACTCTCTGCGAAATCATCAGAATCCTAACAACTCTGATAATTCCGTTCTTGAGGAGGGAGGAGTTATGCAACCTGAACCGTAATCAGTGTGAGAGCATGAAATGCACGATTGCAGTTTAGGGGGCCCCTTCCAGAAAGTTCCATGCATTTCTGTTAATTTAGCACTTTAAGTAGCAGTAAGTCGAAACATGTAACCGATAGGATTATTCGACATTACATGAGAGCATCCGCTTCTGCTCACACGTATTCATATTCTTTTATTTAAACGTCATAACGCTCCCAAAAACATGACTATGTATTTAATGTTTATTGACTTGTTATTTAATTATTTTCTTTTGATATTTAATTTAATGTTTTTTTTAAGTTTTTCATATTGCATCGTATTTTGATTTTTAATGTTTATAATTTTGATAATAGTTCTTTTTAAATATTATTTTGATTATTGTAAGGTTTCAATTTAAATCGCATGCATTTTTATTCTTTTGTCATGTGTATACCGTGGGAAATGTAGTTGGTTGCACATTTGCTCGTAATTGTTGTAATATTAAGTAGTAAAACGTAATGTGTCACTGTTTGTTTTCACCAAATAAATAAAATAAACCTACTAAAAATCAAATATATCTTTCCTTTGTTTTTTTAATATAAGTTTGAAATCGCCGACCCGTCTTGAGCAAGCGTTGTGATCAATGCTCATGGCTTCTCTGTATGAGAAGAGTTCTTTGCCCTGCAATAGGACAGTTACAGGCTAGTAATATTATTATTTTTTATTCTTTCAGGCACATAGTGTTGACAATGGGTGGTGTTCTTCGGGACAGAGATTACTACCCATACACCGAACGTCCTGAAGGATGCAGATGGAAACCTAGCGGAATAGACTGCTTGGATAACTACCCTAAGCCAATACCTGTGATCGGGTACCAAAGGGTGAAACCTAATGATGAAGAAGCTATGGCTAATGCCGTGTATCTGCATGGACCGCTATTCGCTGGTAAGTAACACAAAGGAATACACACTCCATGTCACAAATGCTATTCGTCACGACCGTAGTTCATCATAATCCGCTTTTGCAAAATTTCGCTTGTCATAGACGCCATACGTCATTTACTCTGTTCGTCACAAACGCGTTACGTCGCAAACTCAATCCGTCACAAACGCGCTACGTCACTAACACAGTTCGTCAAAAACGTTGTTCGTCATATTTTTTTTGTGAATGTAGTTACTGAATAAAACAAATAAAACAGAACAGACCAACAAAAAAACAGACAAACAAAGAAAGACACAGACAAATAAAAACAGAGAGGCAGATAAATAAAAACAAGTATGTGTAAAGTAAATCATCATTTATTAACTAAACAATAGGGCTGTGACCTGGAGCGTGTAATCCTAAGAAACGATTGCTACTGCTTAATATCTTTTATGTAAGAAATCCTAGCATTTTTGATAAATATCCAGTTTATCAGTTTAACCTTTACTTATCTTTGCAACAACGCGAGTTGACTACCTACTATACATAAAATTTGATTTCAAGTTCGTATTTATAAGATTTTTGTCACTTGTACGTGGCTAAATACAATATCTTTTAATTTTTTCCAATACTGGAGGGGGAAATAAGCGAGAGCAAAACTTCGAATTATGACTTTTTACTAAGGAAATTCAGTCGGCAGTTAAATACTGCTTCCGCATGGGCAGAAGCAGTATTTAAGAGGAAATACGACTTTTCCTTGGAGATAGTTGTTAATATACCCATGTATATGAACAACTATATCCAAGGAAGTCTAGTAAATTCTCAAAAAATAATAATTTTCTATACAAAGTTTTTATCAGCTGAACAAAATTTTATTTGTATGGAAGATTCAATTTTTTTATGAAAATTAACTATGATTTCTTGGAGAAACTTGTTCATATATACGGATAGAAACAGTATATTAAATACTAGAGGACGCCTCGCGGTTTCACCCGCGTAGTTCCCGTTCCCGTGGGAAAACAGGGATAAAAAGTAAATTGAAATCGGTCCAGTAGTTTTGGAGCCTATTCGGTACAAACAAACAAAAAAATCTTTCCTCTTTATAATATTGGTATAGATGGTATAGATTGGTATAGATGACTGCACCACGCCTATAGACCCTGTTTAACGTGTAAAACGTTTATAAAATTAAAGTTTTGAAGTGTATACTCTCCTTTAGATTAACAACCATATATGTATGCCCCTTTATATTAGGTATCACATGTTATGCTGACATAGCTTTTACTTCGTTTTACTCGTTTCTTACTGTAACTAATTCATTATACTATTGGCAGCCAACCTGACTTATTATTTCTACATCCCGTACAACTCCAAACATCTCATGGCGACCCTGCCAGGATCTCCTTGGGTTTTAGTATAATCGCCAACTACTGCCTCTTGCCGCGAAATTCGGTTACTTGTAAATTAAACCAATAACACATTAGCCATCGGAGTTTCTAAAGGATGTGCAACTCAAAGGTGGAAAAAGATGAGGTATTCATCACACAAAACGCAGCGGGCAGCAACCAGGCCACGTTGAAGGATGTTGGTCAGCACATGGAGCGGATGAATATTGTGATGTTCGCGCTGTTGGCTATACTCACCATTGCAATGGCCTACTTTGTGGTGCGTTTATATAAACGGTGCCATCGGCAGTGGATCCAGGAAGAGATTGGTCTCCGAGCTATGCAACGTATCCGGGCTTCTATCAGAGGACACAATAACGCCGAAACAACAGCCTAAAGAACCGTGAGTTACCTGCCAAGATCATTTCAGAAAGTGTTTTATCCGACTTTTGTGAGTGTTTTTTTTTAATTTCAGTGCGATTAAATCTCTCGCGAGTGATAAAATTAATATAATTATAAGTTATGGACATTAAAACTAGAAAACAATAAGTAATATTTAAATCTAAAAATAGAATGGGATCATATTTCATTACGATCTGAGTTAATTATTCTATAATCGTGTACTTTTGCTCACGTAACTCGATACTTCGCAGCAAAATTGAAACGTAGGACATTCTTTAGCCGCGCTGCAAGTAACTTTACACTATTGTTTTGACATTTTACTTTTAATTATAAAATACTGCAATGACTAAATGGATCGATTCTATTTTTAAATAATGATAGATGCGTTAATTGAGAATTATGATTTATTAGAGCAAATAAGAAAATATCTGATTAAAAAGGGAAAAGCTAGATATTTAGGTAAGGTTGCCGAGATAAAATTAAATGAAGCGACAAACATTATAGATAAATGCAGTAAATTGATTTTACTTTTAGAATCTAAGAAGGATCCGCAGATTATTTCATCAGCGGCAGATATTTTTAAAAACATAAACAAACTATACGATAATATAAAAACTTTATGTACTTCTCCTAATATTGACTCTGTCAAAATGGAGTTCGATTTGAAAACTGCTTGTAACTTATTACCCGTTATGGACGATTCGGAAAATGTGACGAAACGCTTGATCGATGGTATCGAGATGTATTCGGATATGATCGGCGACACAGATAAGGATTTATTAATTAAGTTTATTTTGAAAAGTAGACTATCAGAGAACGCGAAGTTGCGAATGGCTTCAAAGTATTCAACTGTTACAGCACTTGTCAAGGACATGCGTACGCACCTTTTAACTAAAAAATCATTTACAGCAATTCAATCACGTCTGCAAAATGTTTCACAAGGTCAACGTTCGATTGATGAATATGGATCTGAACTCGAAAAACTTTTCACGGACTTGACAATTGCTCAGGCAGATGGTGACCCTACCAAATATGATATTTTGAAACCATTAAACGAAAAAATGGCAATAAGAAAATTTTCAGAGGGTTTAAAATCCACTAAACTTAGCACGATAGTTACAGCTCGAAATTATGGCTCATTAAAGGACGCCATTCAGGCAGCTAAGGATGAGGAGTGTTCGATGTTGCCGGGTGCGAGTCCAAGCAACGGCAACGTCATGCATTATTCTGGTAAGTCAAGTTCACACCACAGAGGAAAGCGAGGTATGTATAACAATAATTTCAATGGACACAGACATGAAGGACATCGAGGACGAGGTGCGCAAGGACGAGGTCAGTCAACGAATAGGTATGCAAAGGGGAATAATTATAGTAATCGCGGTAACCGTTCAAGATTATACCATAATTCAGGTTTCTTTAGAGGCGCAAAGCTTAGAAATAATTATCCGTTACAGAATCGTAGTAATACGCGTAAATAGTAGTATGTCGATTGTACGAAAAGAATGCTTACCACCAGATATTTCAATTTTTGGACATGATATTTTAGTAAACGGTATAGCTGGTCAAATCCGTTCACTGGGTCAAGTTTGCCTTGCATTGTCATCACCGCTGTTAAGTGACGTATTCACTCATAACTTTCACGTGTTTAATAATCTACCTATCAAGGCTGATGGAATTATCGGATTAGACTTTTTAACTAAATACTCGTCAAATATTAATTTAGAGGCAAATGATTTAACTTTAAATATAAACGGAAAGACAATCAGAACTAAAATTTTTGATATTACGGAATGTCAATCTGAATTTTTGAGTGTTCCGGCGCGAAGTGAGTCTGTTCACTATATAGACTTAAAATCAAGTTTAAAAGAAGATTATGTTGTTTGTGCAAGTGAATTAGCGAAAGATTTGTTTTTAGCTGGTGCAATCGTAAGGGCACATAAAAATAAAATCCCATTAAATTTTATAAATGTAAGTGAAAAACATATTCGTATTCCTGTTATAACACCGATTATGCAGCCGTTGTCTGAATATGAATGCTACTCATTTGATAAACATAAAGCTGATACAAGTAGGGCTCAGACTTTAAGTAAGTTTTTGAAATTACAACATCTTAATTTAGAAGAGAAAACATCAATTGAAGATATTTGTAAAAAATACTCAGATATTTTTTACTTATCAAATGATAAACTAACAATAACAAATATTTATGAACAAAAAATAACGCTAAAACCTAATACTAATCCAATATATATAAAACAATATAGACAACCACAGCAATTAAAACAAGAATTAAATAAACAAATTAAAACAATGTTAGAAAATGATATTATAGAAGAAGCACAAAGTGAATGGTCTAGCCCAGTTCTACTAGTACCCAAGAAAAGTGACAATAATAATGAAAAGAAGTGGCGTTTAGTAGTCGATTATCGAAAACTGAATGAAAAAATTCAGGATGACAGATTTCCACTACCAAACATTACTGAAATTCTAGATTCTCTTACAGGAGCTATTTTATTCAGTCATCTAGATTTACATTCAGGTTATTATCAAGTTTCATTAAATCCAGAAAGCAGGAAATGCACAGCATTTAGTACTAATACTGGTCAATATCAGATGAAACGTCTGCCGATGGGGTTAAAAATTTCCCCAAGTGCTTTTAGTAGAGTAATGACTGTAGCAATGTCTGGTTTAACTTTTGACAAATGTTTCATATATTTAGATGATTTGATTGTTTTTGGACGTAACCTAGAATCCCATAATCGCAATCTAATGGACATTTTCGAAAGACTGAGAAAAGTGAATTTAAAATTAAATCCCGCAAAATGTCAGTTTTTAAAGAAAGAACTTTTATATCTTGGTCATGTTGTTTCTGCACAAGGTGTCATGCCAGACCCAGATAAAATTAAAATCCTGAAAGAATATCCCGTGCCTAAAAACGCAGACGAGGTTAAACGGTTTGTTGCATTTTGCAATTATTATAGAAAATTTATACCTTGTTTTGCTGAAATTACAATGCCTTTAAACAAATTGTGCAGAAGGAATGAACCTTTTATTTGGTCACAAAGTTGTCAAAATTCTTTAGAAAAATTAAAACAATCAATGACAAGTCCACCAATTTTACAATACCCAGATTTCACAGACAACAGTAAATTTATATTAAAAACCGATGCATCAGGAATAGCAATTGGCTCAGTCCTATGTAATAAAAATATGAAACCGGTTGCTTATGCTAGTCGACCATTAAACAAAGCAGAGAGAAATTACCCAACAATTCAAAAGGAATTGTTAGCTATTGTTTGGTCAGTCAAATATTTTAGACCATACTTATACGGCAAACATTTTGTCATAGAAACAGACCATAAACCGTTAATATATTTATTTGGGATGAAAGACCCCTCAAGTCGTTTGTTAAAATTTAGATTGACACTAGAAGAATACGACTATGAGATAGTGTATGTCAAAGGAAAAAATAATGTCGCCGCAGATGCATTGTCCAGAATTGTGATAACATCGGATGAATTGAAAAGTATGAATAATGATGTAGTAACAGTGTTGACAAGAGCGCAAAAGAAAAGAATGAATGATATGACGGATGCAAGTAAAACAGATTTGTCTAAGAGATCCTCAAACTCAAGGTCTGATCAGCCAAGAGTTGTGGAAATTGTAAAGAAACCTACTGATTCTGTAGAAATGAAATTAGTAGAAGGTGCGCATCTAAATAAATTAATTAAAAACAATAGGATATCCTTGAATGAAGAATGTTTTGCATACGAAGAAAAGACAAAGAATTTATTTATAAATCTTGATTATCGTTCACATTTTACGCGAGTCGAATTTGTGTCGAAATTGAGTAAACTTTGTAAGAAATTAAATATAAATGAGTTATGTATAATAAAACATGAAAATAATGCTAGCTTTATAAAAGACTTATTTCAAGAAATTGAATCAATGAATACTTGGTCCGGACCACGAATTCATGTTTTAAGAGGAGTCAAGAGAATTACTGATGATGACGATATTAAATTCATTTTACATGACTTTCATTTACTGCCCACTAGCGGTCATGCTGGTGTGCGCAGAATGATAAATAATATTAAAAGACAATTTTACTGGCCAGGAATAGGAAAAGACGTCGAAGATTTTGTATCAAGGTGTGACAAATGCCAAAAGATGAAACATGGTAAACCTATTAAGGAACCCATGTGTATAACTACTACGGCATCTTATGCCTTTGAAAAAATATTTTTAGATATTGTAGGTCCATTACCTCAAGATTACGAAGGTAATGTATACATACTGAGTCTCCAGTGTGAATTGAGTAAATTCGTGGAAGCATATCCACTTAGAACTAAGGACACTATAACTGTAAGTAAAGCATTAGTAGATAACTTTATCCTTAGATTTGGACTACCAAAAACAATTGCAACTGATCGAGGTGCTGAATTTATGTCGTCAACAATGGAACAGGTTTGTAAACTTTTAAACATTAATAAAGTATCATCAACTGCGTACCATCATCAATCTATCGGTTCGTTAGAAAATTCTCACAAAAATTTAGGAGCTTTTCTCAGAATTCAATGTAATAATAATCCACAAACTTGGTCACATTGGTTAGCTTACTGGTGTTTTAGCTACAATACCACTGTTCATTCAGCAACAAAATATCAACCTTTTGAACTTGTATTTGGTAGACAATGTATTGTTCCTTCTAGATTATGTAATGATGTTGAACCATTGTACAATCAAGACAATTATTGTAGTACACTTAAGTATAAGCTTCAACTAGCTAATAAAGACGCTAGAAATAATTTAATATTAAGCAAATGTAACCGCAAAGATAATTATTATGATAAATATTTGAACCCAATTCAATATAAGAAAGATGACTTGATATTGATTAAAAATGAAACGGGTCAAAAATTAGACCCATTATTTGATGGTCCATTTACTGTTTTAGAAGATATGGGATGTAATGTTAAAATTAGAAAAAATAACAAAATCGACATAATTCACAAAAATCGAACCAAGCCTTTTGTATCCTAAATTCTGATTTGCAACAAAAGGTAAAAAAAAAAAAAAATACAATATTATGCTATTTTTTTTTTTCTAAATAGCCGGAGGTGAAGTGTATACTCTCCTTTAGATTAACAACCATATATGTATGCCCCTTTATATTAGGTATCACATGTTATGCTGACATAGCTTTTACTTCGTTTTACTCGTTTCTTACTGTAACTAATTCATTATACTATTGGCAGCCAACCTGACTTATTATTTCTACATCCCGTACAACTCCAAACATCTCAGTTTCCTTACAGCAATAAACTCGGCATCTATGAACATATACTTCGGCGGTATAGACGAGCCAACGGAAGAGAACTGTAGTCCTAACAAATTGAACCACGCGGTTCTGATCGTCGGTTATAATGTCTATGGTGAGTATAATTTATTTGTATCCTTCTATTGACAGGCTCGCGTTTTACCACTATCTCACCTGATGGTAAGCGATGATGTGGTCGACGATGTAGCACATTTGGGGCTGTGTGATCGCTGACGCGTGCCCATTCACTGTCGGCTTAAAGAAATCCAGGTTGCTGCTACAAGAAAACTTAGTCTCTAAAATCAGTTTTTTATCACTGAGACAAAATTGACACATTCAAATGTTGAATTACCCTTCTGAGGTATGTTATATATAATTTTTGTTAGTCTCAAATGAGTAATAGGTCTATAAGGAGTTAAATATAGGTAACATATCTCAGGCGGCCTAATAAGCCCTAAAAGTAGTAATTTGACATATGCTTGTGTCAAGTAGTAATTTGACATATGCATGTGTCAATTTAGACTTATGGATAAAAAAACCGACTTTAGCAGCGAATTCCGCTCGCTACCCGTACGCACAATGAAAGTATTCCCAAAACGTTTTGTGCGTGACGACGTCATTTCCATCCACGCGTTTTATGTCATCAAAAAGCAGCTCTAGTTAGGTACGTTTGCATCGCGTACGAGTATACGTCCCTCGAAAACGTGTACAAGGAACACCATATGCATGCCTATACATACGGTGTTCCTTTTTTCACGCTTTCTTATTTGATATCCAAGATGGGTTGAGTGTTTACAAACTCAAAAAAAGAAATAACAAGACCTATTTGTCCGTAAAATCGACGATTTTTCTTGTATGAACACAAGATCAAAAAGTAGCATAAGTATAGTATTATTAACCTGTAACGGTTTTCTTACGGTGCAAGTGTTTTCCTTCACATCACCCAAATCCAAAAAGAGCCTTGGTATTTTTAATCATAGTATATACTTTTATTATTTGTTACAGTAACGGAAACTGGTAAACATATCCCGTACTGGATTATAAAGAACTCGTGGGGAAAGGACTGGGGAGACAATGGCTTTTACTACCTGGTGCGCGGGTGCAACGCCTGTGGTATAGCGAAAGACACGTCATTCGCTTATGTCTGAAAAGTTAGAGCAATCTGTCAAAAGTTCAAAGTTTTCACCTGGTACGAGTATCATTCAATAAAATCTTTCATTGGGCGCCATTTTTTTTTACTTTTACAAGATTAGCCCACATTTATATTCATTAGTCAAGATTTGTTTACCTTTTACAATCATGTAATCAAACAAACAGTTTTACCTCTGTATGATATTTGTTCATATTTAAAAATTAATAATTGCTAAACACGAATTATTTACTTAATGGCTTAGACTATTTAATGTCCCCGACTGTTGAGGATGAGAAATGGCTTGAAGATGAAAATACGTTTTTAATTTATCACAGAAAGTTTTTAATGATGTATCTTTTTCGCACAACTGACAGAACACTTCTTCTTTGTAAAACAAAAAAAGAATAAAATAAAAAGGAAACAAATAGATATATAACAAAGGTTTGTTGCTTGTCGCCAACACCGACCTCTCTGCCTAATTCCATTACGGCTGTCGTCATAAAATATGTACGAAACTTTATTAAATCCTAATCAAAGAAGAACTTATCGAATAAACGTTATTTTGGTCTCAATTTAGTACAAATTTTAGGGTTAGTTACGTTGAAACTAATAATTGGGACTTGCGAACTTTTTCTTACTAGAAACAAAACAGAGTTTTCAGAAAACAGAGTATTATTTTAATAAAATTTATTTTCTTATAACTAAAGTAAACTTACATTTAAATTTAAAAACTAGTTTGTCGTCTTATTGTTAAAAAAAATGTGTAAATTTAAGCAAACCTTAGTTATTTTATTAGTTAGTGAACTGTATATAATTCGTGCCCGATCGTAGGTCCGGTTTTGGCCAGTTTTGATCCAGAAAACACTAAGCATACTCCGCACTCAGGTAGGCCGCAGCAAAGACAATCTCCATAGGTAGGGGTACCGATGTCCAGTGTCTGTGCGGCGTCTCTCCACTGACCGCAGCCCACGGCTCGTCCTGTACTGCATGCCCTTATAACCTGTGAGGACCTTAAGGCTGCGTCGGCGAGGTGTGCCGCCGTGACGAAGCAGACTAGATTTCAGTATACAATAGAAATTTTCCATTATGTTTAAGTAAATTTCGGTTTCGGCCGAAATTGAGACCAAGGCCGAAAATTATGTTTTGGCTGAAAATCCAATTTGGATCCGACAATAAAAATAATACAGAACTAGTTATGTTGCTAGTAAAAAAAAGGTTCGCAAGTCCCAATTATTATTTTTAGTGTAGTTAGTCCCCGAAGTCATTAATATTCGATAGCGTCTGGACAGAGACAAGTAAGTTAATTATTAAAAGAATGTACTGGACAAGTGAGATGAAGGTGGACGGAGTTTATTTTGAACTAAAATAATAATAATAATTTTAATAATTTGTCGTGATTCGAAGGGTGTGTGGAAGATGATAATTATGGTTAGAGACGGGGTGACTACTGAGATGAAACAGATGGCATGCTGAGCCAACCCCTATTATTATTATAGGCAAATTAAATATTTATTATTATTATTATTATTGGCAAGTCGTAATATAAGAGTACCAACTTGTAAGTATAATTTTAAATGAATTTGTCACAGTCTTACAAAACCGTTATTATTTGTTACAAGTTCTGCCAAATAAACCTTAGAAACTACTGAAATAAGGTTAAGCAAAACATTTGTAAGAAAATTGTTCTAAAATCGCCAAAAACCTGAGGCTCTAGCCAGGTGACAATTTATCAGAGACAGCGCTTTGGCGAAATTCTAAAATGTATGGCTTTTAGGATTTTGGTAAAAGCGCTTTTGAAATGGTACGTGGTCAATCCATGCTATTTTCACACAGTGTTCTTTCATATTCAATTTTCGTCGTCATCATTCTATTTAACTTTCGTTTGACGCATTTAATAATTGAATACGTCATGCGTCGTTCGATTCGCGCACGGAACAAATATTTTTATGACCTACAGATAGTTGTTCCGGCTCTGGATGTTGTGTATGTGAGTTTATTTGTTTGTAAACGCACCCAAGATACAGTAAGAAACTCCAAGTGTGGGGCAACGATATATAAAAAAAACCGGCCAAGTGCAAGGCGGACTCGCACGTAGGGTTCCGTACCATTATCGCCAAAAAATGGAAAAAAATCACGTTTGTTGTAAGGGAGCCCACTTAAATATATATTTTATTCTGTTTTTAGTATTTGTTGTTATAGCGGCAATAGAAATACATCATCTGTGAAAATTTCAACTGTCTAGCTATCAAGGTTCATGAGATATAGCCTGGTGACAGACAGACAGACAGACAGATGGACCGCGGAGTCTCAGTAATAGGGTCCCGTTTTTACCCTTTGGGTACGGAACCCTAAAAACACTATACTGAATTAAAATTTATTGAAAATTATTCATTTTAGCGTGTTTTTTTAGTTTTTTTTAACACATATATTTATTTTTACATTTTCGTTCAATCGCTAATCCTGAAGATCCTGGTTAGGATAATGGGACAAACTATTTAAATTATTGCATTGTCATCGGTCCTTGATAAATTTGTAAAGTTTCATGTTAATCCGACGTTTTGTCGGAGATGAAAATCACGTTCGAAGATTCCGTTACATAGATACATACAAACCAAACTAATAAAAGCATAGAGTTCATAGCCTTTGCCAAGCCTTTGTACTCTATTGTCTTTATGTGTTGTCTCTGTGCATTTCACTGGGTATAGATTAATGAATAAATAAATATGTAATTTAGCATCTAAATTACTAATCAATCCGCCTAGCCTTTTCTCAACATGTTGGGGTCAGCTTCCAGTCTAACCGGATTCAGCTGAGTTCCAGTGTTTTACATGGAGCGACTGCCTATCTGACCTCCACAACACGGTACCCCTTGGCTAGACTGGTGTCAGATATCAAGCTTCTGAGTACTCGTAACGACTGTCAAAGATCTTTAAATGACAGCCGGGACCAACGGCTTAACGTGCTTACCGAGGCACGAAGGAAACGGTATGTTGAAATAGTCACCCATCCACGGACCGACCTCGTCAAGCGTTGCTTGACCTTGAAGATCGACCCGTGCGGCTGTTATTATTTAGCCACGAACTCCTCTCAGCATCTAAATTACCAAATTACTTAAATTACTTTGTACAATACAATTCAACACTTACTCAGGTGTAAACACAGCACGAAAGCTTAGACTCAGCATAGCACAATACAAAGTTAAAAATACTTTAATTAACCGTTAAAACAACTCATAATAACTGAACAAACAACACGCCTTATTATTCTAACCAACATTATGTATAACACAGCGTTTGTATTAAAAACAACATAAAGTTAAGAAACTTTTTGTTGTTTTAAACTTAGCAACGAATTTTATATGGATCAATTAATATACATAAATTAGAAAAATAGCTTGTTTGTTTGTTAGTAAAAAGCTATCCTTGGCAATATTTAGAGAGTCAGCGTGGTTTACCGTCGACCATATTAGCGCTTACCATTAGGGGAGATAGTGGTCAAACGCGAGCCTACAATTAATTTAAAATATAATGTTATTAAAAAAATGCTTTCAGTGATAGAAAACAAACCTAAATTATCGCTTAGTTCTATAAGCTACTTTTGATGCCGAAAAAATGCTCGCTTTCTGTGGAATACGCCACGGTACCGAAGCCGAAATTATAAGCTAGTGATACGGAATTTTTCATGTTGAAAAGTAGTTGATCGAAACCAATAAAGGTTTTGTCCTTTTTTTTTGTTATTTTGATTCAACACTGTGTCAACTCGCTGTCATCGATATGGACAGTTTTTGGTTGGGTTCAAGTTGGCAACACTGGAAAAACTGTCATTGATATCGCGAGACGTAAAACGTTGGTCTTGATTTAATTTTGTTGAAATTGGTTTATAACAAACCAGTAGTAAAGAGAGTTAACGTCAGTGATAAACTGAAACCAAGATTGCAAGATATATCTGATGATCTGAACTGCATGTAAAGATGTGTTTACGCCTGAAATAATAAATATTTGTTATATTGTAATATGTGATCTGCTAGACACTGCTGAGATAGCAGACAGGTATTTTTTACCCAACTGCCGAAGGCGGGTAATGTGTTTATCAGTCTATTTATATACACAACGTAACGTATGTGTGTGTGTTCCTATGTGGTGTTCTAGAGTCCAAACGCGTTTTTTCCGATTTTATGATTCTATGTTGTCTACGGCTACATCAATCGATTTGTCTTAAACTTTGCGAGTGTCACTGGCTACATTAAAATTGTAAAAGAAAAATGGCGGATTTGGAACGCCATATTGTCGGAGCCCAATTTTTCATTTTCTTGCAAACCCATCGTGTATCAAAATAATGGGTTTAAGAGGTAATTCCAAAAATATAAATAAATTAAACGTTTATGAAGTCCCAACTCGGAACTTTGTCTATCTTCGTCCCAGGACCTTCCATGAAAAACTAATGCCGTGATGATACGGATACGTTAGGTGAATATGTTTCCGTTTGTTAGTGGCAGCTGACATAGGTAATTTATGTAAATCAAAAAGAGACTCGGGCCGAGTATGTGCCTGCGTATATGTTTAAATGTACAGAAATCGAAAAAATAAATAATTAAAAAGTTATAAATAAAAATAAAAAACAGAAATCACAAAATCCCGACTGCTTAAAAAGCAAACTAAAAAGACGTAAACAAGGAGAAAATCATGCTGTGCAGTCGGAGGATATTGGCGAGCTGGCTTACCAAAACCAGATGTTGGATGGAAGACAGTCGGGCTTTTTTGAATTAACTTTTTTAGTATAGGCATTGTTCTATCTATAGGTATAAAATCTACACTTTCACTGAATGCATCGGAATTCAATAAGAAAGATTTGCAAAAGAAACAGCCCTAATCTACAGCCTAAAATAAAAGCACTCTAAAGCTGTGTTAGAGAGGCCCAAAAGATTCGAAATGATTTGATTGATTGGTAAAACTTTGTAAAAACCTAAATCAACACGCATATTCTTCTGATCCCAAGAAGAAAAGTCAGAAAAATTTGAATTAAGTTTTAGTTCACTTGAATTCACACCTTTTCCCCTTGAGGATGGGCAGGAACGGCTGAGCACATAATGCTTTTTCTTTCTGTTCGTAGATACTATAGGTTGCATATGTGTAAGTAAATATAGCTTACCATTAATCAATATACTAATTAAGAGATAAGTCATTTAATTAATCAAAAATATAAGACAGATAAAAAAACTGCACAAAAAAATAAAACGACTTTCAAACTAAAACACTAATTTTTGTTTTGTGTCTGGGGGCCTACTCCCGATCTTCGTCGACGAAGTTACGAGCCGTTCGAAAGTATTTCGAAACTTCGGAGTGAACCCTACCCCCTAACGATTTCGGATTATTGAGCTTCGAACGGGATCATAGACAATTTTCGTGAACGAACGATGGATGACGTTAGAGTTGCACTATTTTATCGGTCGATTACCGGTTTTCCTAGTTTGTGGTTTCAAGCTTACTAAACAAAAAATAAAATATTTAAATATAGAAATGAATTACTTTTGTCATTATTGTCTGGAAAGCGGCATTATCCTATTGATACCTTTGCTTTTTTTTCTTTATGACAGCAACTTTCAAAAGAATTGTCAATTGTCAAGAAATAAATAATAAATACCTTGGAGGAATTTAGTTTTACTTTTCATTAATAATTCATTAAAATGGCCCAACCGCTTAAGCAGCAACTTACGCACAAATTGAGGCCCTTGTCGTCTTCATAAGTTCGCTCAAAACGGCTGTGGGAAAACCTGAGCAACTTAATTCAATGGAAAGTTGCACTAATTCCGTGGAGCAGTGGCAAACGGTGAGTTTAATACATTACTCGTCAATATTAATATGATTTTAAGGGCTTGTCCTCACTAAAGTGCACACAATCATAGTCAGTATTCTTGCAAATACTTTAACCCAGTCAGTAGGGGTTAGCTAGCAGAGCTAACCTAACCCGGCTGTGGCAAAGGCATTTTTGATTATTTACTGACTGGGTTAATATCTGCAGGAGTACTCCTGCAAGTACTTACGAGTATAGTGTTTTTATATATTATACATTTCATGCAATTAAAATTAACGAAATATCCAAATTTTAGGTGCGGGCTGTTAAAAACATTTGGCCATGAACGCTGTTGGAGCTGTCAGACGGTCAGCATGGTCCATTGGTAGCACCAACCTGCTCCCAAATGGAGTTAAAGATACTATCAATTATAGAAGAGGGTTTTGAAGAGCAACAAACCTAGTCAAGAGTCCAACCAGCTTTTCCAACGGTAATACTTAACAAAATTTATAATTTTTGGTATTAGACTATTTTTTTTTTGCAAAATATTAATAAATTACAGACACACAATCATATATTTTGTATTTTATCCGTCAATGATATTCAGTTTTTGTTGTACAGGGTCCATCAGTAAGACACACCTGCCGAAAATGGAAGTGCAAAGGCTTATAAAAACTAGAAGAAATAAGATGCTCGATGAAGTAAAGCTGGAATATTCTTGAAAAACTTAAGTTCCTAGCAATAATTTAAGACTGATAAATAAAGGAAAATCTATGTTTTGATTGTTATAGTGTGTTAAGTGTTAATTTTATTCTGATTATTAGGTATTTGAGACTCAAGTAGACAAGTAAGAGAAATTAAGGTCCTAGCAATAATTTAAGACTGATTAGTAAAAGGAAAACCACGTTGAAGTGTCAATATAAATTATTAGAATATCAGTGCTGCGTTATTTCCTTTTTGGGTAACGCTGCACATGCTGTGATATTTTTGGGTCTCGCTTGGGGTTGTATTTTTATTATTGTTAAATTTGTTGCTTATTTCTCGTGTCTCCTGTGCGGGTCACAAAAAATATTTTTTGGTTTTTGTATAGTATTTATTATAGTAATATAATCTTGTATATATATATGTTATAATCTAACAACAGTACACCGCAGACTTGGGTAGTCTTTTTAATTCTAAGTTCGTTCAGTCCATCCAAAGGTTGTCTAGTAGATATCTGTCAGCGATAAGACCGCCTTTGTACCCGTATAAATAAGTTTTCTTGTAAATGTGTATAATTTTATGGTGTACTATAAAGTATATTCTATTTTTGTAGTTATTGTATAGTATGTTGTTAATTGTTAAATTTATTCAGATTTAAATGGTGAAAAATAAAAATAAATGTATAATAAAAAAAAATCCTTTTATTGTGAAGTCAATAATACATACATAAACTCACGCCTTTTTCCCATGGGGGTAGGCAGAAACTACAGAATGCCACCTGCTACGATCCTTACATACTGCTTTTGCTTCACTCACATTCATACATCTAGTCATACACATACCAATGCATTTATATTGGCTTTATTAGTAAAGTTTTCTTGTGAGACTGCATAAGTATATATTTCTTTCCAGCAATTGCACTAATCTGTCTCTCGCTCTTTGCGCTTGCTGAAGAGCTTGATGGGCAGATATTATATTTGTAGACACTTCTCTCTGTCTACTGCGCTCAATTTGAAGATCTTCTCGCTGAGGGAAGGTGCTTCTAAGTCCGCCTCATTAAACATATTGTGTAAAACACAGCAGGCAATGACAATTGTACCTGAAAAATTATTAAAATATGCTCATAAATAGATGAAAAAAATATTGTTCAACTGTTCAATGTGTTATTAGAAAAACATAGCTATACCTAGTATAAATTGCGACAAATACCAAATGACTGGTGCATAATGCAGCTCTCTTGCTGCTATGAGGCATCTTAATCGGTTTTTTAAATGCTAAACATACGCTGTTTATTGGACCGAGCATGTTTTTGTCTATTGGGGTCTTCTACAGCATTGTCTACATTCTCATCATGAATCCCCGAAGTGGGTACCCAAAATTCCCTGTAACACTACACTTGTCAGGCCATATTTTTCATAAAATCTACAAAATTTTAAATGATACTATTTATTTAAGTGTACTCTATAAGTAGGTATAGGTATAAACACTCTTCAAAGCATAGGTAGTCATTGTTCAAATGGCAGGCTAGGTATATTTTATTAAATAACTACCTATAGTTATTTGTTTTAGAAAAATGGTACAAGCTTTTAAAATTACTTTCTTATTATAAGAATTTTCCCAGCCAAATTATGTGGATACCTTATGTACTTTTTTATTAATGAGGGTTCTGTTCAGTGCATTTGTGACATGGCGCAGACAGCATGACACTGTCTCTTGTGCCATTGGAACATCACTGCTAAGGTCCACTGCACCTTGGTGACTCCCCCGGGCATAAAAATTAAGAGCAGCTAGGATCTGAAATTAAACAAAAACAACAAATGTAAATGGGTGGGATTGGTAATACAGCTCAATAAGTTACCAGTATATTTAATCTAACCTTACCTTCATTCTCGGATCAACACCACTTTGTCGTAAGTGTTGAGGCAAAAGAGGTATTAGCTCCTCACACAAGTCCTCAAATAATTCCCGAGTGAGCTTATAGTTCCCTATGAACTCAACGTCGGGAATACTTGCCAACTGGAAGTTTTGGCGCAAATGTCATCGACGTTGCCTCCGCTCTTCCAGTAGATCTTCTGCGAGCATTAAAAAAGCAGCCGTCGTTGGGAATTATAAGTTTCGTCGACCGCACGATAACTATTTTGATGTCGTCATATCTTGACGGACGATCCGTTATAACAAGTGTCAAATTCAATTTTTCGAACGGGTAGAAACGCATCGGGAGTAGGTAAAACTGTCAAATTGTGTTGTCATTCATTCTTCGTTCGGGCCCCGAACGAATCATCCGTCCGTAGGTGTTAGGGAGTAGGAAACGCCCGTAACTAAGGTCGAAACTACGAACTTCGAGCTTCGGGAGTAGACCCCCTGTTTTGCGACACCAACTTCCGAAACGAAAGTATTTTTTTACTTTTTAGTATTTTGTTTTGCAAGTTGTTTTTTTTTTGTGAAAAAGTTTTTTTTCTCTTTTTAGTTTTAGTACAATGTAACTAAAACGTGAGCAAGTTCTGTACCGAATAGTTAGACAGAATACCCATAATAACTAAATTTACACATTCGTGCTGTTTTTCGTTAAGGGGTTCTTTTATTTATTTTTATTTGAGAAAGGGTTTGCTCTTGACTCTAGTCTAGGTCAGAGGTGACAGAGACAAAGTCAACGATGGAGTCTAAAATAGAAAAAGAAAAGTGTAGGTAGTTAGTCAATTTTCAAATCAATTGCTATTCTAGACGTCCACGGTAGATACCACAGAATAAGAAAAAGAGTGAAGATGTGAAATCCCTGTTCTTTCCTTTGTATATATATAACGAACCGCATTTGCTCATGACAAACATTCCTTACGCACCGAAACTATGCGGGTTTTGACATATTTAAACAAATAACACTTACTGAACAGCAGTCTATTTGCGTAAGTAAATTCGGCAGGGCAAAGGGCTCCATGAAAATTACTAATACCCTTTTATTCTTAATTATTTATTGAAAACAAAAATTAATACAACATAGAGTGATTATAAAATTGATGTACAAAGGCAAGCTTAACTCAAAGTAGAGTTTTAAATAATTAGGTATTACATTGTGACTGCGGAACCACCCCACAGGCAATGCCCCGCCTCCTGTCCTGCTCCTTATGTAAAAACACGTGCACCATGTAAAACCTTTGTAAGGTCAGCTCTAAGGCTATCGACGTGGCTTAATGATGGTCGAAGAAAATTTAGTGAAAGAATTACCGATACGAATAAGAAGAAGATTATGTATTGCCAAAAATTATAGAACGCTTTCATTGATAAAGATACTCTTTTAGAAATAGTCCAGTAATTCTTATTCAACTTCATTCGCCCTGCCGAATTCACTAACGCAATAAGGCTGTAGGTCTCCCGAAAATAACACTTAAAGAGTACTGCTTTACTACTACTTGTACTAGCTCAGTTCTTTATGCCCTGAAACTATAGTAATTCTGGATGCATGTCTATTTGATCTTAGCGGAGTAATGCCAGACTAATGTCCAGTCCATCAGCACCTTGAGACTGAGAAACCAGCACTTTTGTTCCTTACGGAGACGCAGATCGGATGCCCGTCAGACGTGGCGTACTTATCTTACCCAGGGTTTACCCTGGAGCACATGTTCAAGCCACGCGCTGGTGTATGCATGTACGCCCGGGACGACATCTTCTATCGGCGTCTCCGTGATCTTGAAGACTCAAATTACTCAGTGCTATGGGCCCTGGTGGCCACAGGTCTGGATAAGATCATCTATGTCTGTGTCTACCGATCGCATAGCGGTGATCTGGAGGCAACCAGGCTCACACAGTACCTGAGTGAGGCGGCAGATGTGGCTCAGCTACGATACCCCTCCGCCCAACTAGTGTTACTGGGGGACTTCAATGCCCACCACCAGGAGTGGCTCTTCCCTTACCAGTGCACTGACCATGCTGGACGAGAGATGCGAAATCTTTCGATTGCGCTTAATCTCACCCAGCTGGTCCAAGGGGCTACGAGGGTGCCAGATGTTGATTCACATACAGCCAATTGCTTGGACCTTCTGCTGACAACTGATCCAGACCGATACTCAGTGTCGATATCATCACCTTTGGGTAGTTCCGACCACTGTCTGGTGAAATCTGTATCCGTCTACTCCCCGCCTGATCCCAGCCCAAGAGGCACCCGGCGGGTTTGGCGGTACAAGTCAGCTGATTGGGATGGTATTCGATCTTTCTTCGCATGCTATCCTTGGCAGCCCACTTGCTTCTCTTCGGATGACCCATCGTCATGCGCTGACACAGTGACATGTGTTGCGTCAGGGGATGGAGTACTACATTCCGTTCTCTATCGTAACGGTGTCCAGCGTTGACCGTCCGTGGTTTGGTGCTGAGTGTGACCGCGCAAACGTGGTTAAACACAAGGCATACCTGGCATGGGTCGACGCTCGTGTGCGCAAGGCAAATGACGTGAGTCAGAAGAAGAGAGCCTTCAACAGGGCTGCCAAGTCCTGCAAAAAAGCGATGCGAAGGGCACGGTTGGACCATATTAGCAGAATCGAGGACAAACTTGCTTCACACCCTGCAGGTAGCAAGGCATTTTGGTGCCTGGCTAAATCGGTTGAATCAAACTTCTGTCGTCCCTCACTACCACCACTGCTGAGGCCCGACGGGTCGCTGGCCCACTCCACTGAGGACAAGGCTAACTTGTTTGCCTCCCTCTTTGCGGAATCTTCGCGTCTGAATACTGATGGCACGCGGCCCCCTCCTTCTGCTGTTCGGTGTAAAACGAGTATGTCGGAAATTCGCATCCATCAGAGAGAGGTCTGTAGGGTGCTGCGAAACCTTAACGTGAACAAGGCTAGTGGCCCGGACGGGATACCAGCAATTGTACTTAAAACTTGTGCGCCGGAATTGTCTCCGATCTTGACACGCCTTTATCGCCTTTCGATGGTGACTGGAAAAGTGCCGCAGGCTTGGAAGCAAGCTAACGTTCAGCCCATGCCCAAGAAGGGTAGTCGAACGGACCCGACCAACTACAGGCCCATATCAGTAACGTCCATCCTCTGTAAGAGTATGGAACATGTATTGAATAATAAGCTCCTGGCATACCTAGAAGACAACGACCTCCTTAGTGACCGTCAATACGGCTTCCGCCGAAACCGGTCAACTGGGGATCTTCTAGCGTATGCCTTTCACATCTGGAGTGAGGCCATCGAGAAGCACGGGGAGGCGCTTGCTGTCTCCCTTGACATATCGAAGGCCTATGACAGGGTCTGGCACGAGAGCCTTATTGTTAAGCTTGCTTCCTTCGGTCTGCATAGTGGTCTGTGTGACTAGATTGCAGACTTCCTGAGGGATCGGTCCATCCGAGTGGTTATCGATGGTTGCTCGTCCGGTCAGTTAGGTATTAACGCCGGAGTCCCTCAGGGGTCAGTGCTCTCGGCAACATTGTTCTTGCTGCACATTAATGACCTGCTAAAACCCGGAACCTTTGGGTATGCAGACGACAGCACTGTTGCTGAGAGATACGTTTCTGGCGCACGGGCTACTGGGCCTCAAGTTCGGTCTCTTCGGGAGGCCATGGTTGAGCGCTTGAACCTGTCTTTGGAGGCAGTCTCCGAATGGGGCAATGCCAATCTAGTCAGTTTCAATGCTGCTAAGACCCAGGCGTGTCTTTTTTCCGCAAAAAAGAGCAAATTCCACCCGGCTCCATCCTTCCGTGGTGTAACCGTGCCGATAACGGACCATCTCGAACTTTTTGGTGTTACGTTAACATCGACTCTCAATTTTGGTCCATTCATTGAGGCAAAGGCTCAATTGGCTGCAAAAAAGTTGGGGATCCTTGCGAAGGTGAGACGGTACTCACTCAACTCAACTTGTATAAAGCGCAAGTTCGGTCATGCATGGAGTACTGCTCTCACCTCTGGGATGGATCTGCCAAATACCAGCTTGATGCACTTGAGTCGATTGACAGACGGGCCAAAAGCCTTATTGACAACGATGCACTGGTCGCCTCAAAGCTCCAGAGCCTCGAACATCGACGCCGAGTTGCCAGCCTGTCGGTTTTTTATCGGTTACATTTCGGGGAGTGTGCGACGGAACTTCACAATTTGATTCCGCCTAGCCCTTTCCATCATCGGACTACAAGACGTACGGGAATGTGCCATCGATACATGGTGAATATCCCACCCATACGCACAAAGCGTTTTGAAAATACTTTCATTGTGCGTACAGCTAAGGAGTGGAATTCCCTGCCGGCGTCCTTGTTTCCTGATAGCTACAACCTAGGGGTCTTCAAGTCAAGAGTGAATAATGTTACTTCTAGGCAAACGTGCTCCACCCTCGACCATATCATCACTTAACATTAGGCGAGATAGTGGTCAAACGCGAGCCTATAAAGAATAAAAAAAAAGGTTCAGTTGAAAACCAGCGTCATGCAACTCCCAGTTGTCTGGCATTTTGCTGAACTGGACCTTTTTGGCGCAACCGCGGGGCACACTATGTATGTAATTGTAATTTATTTGTACCTACATTGTGTGTATCTGTGTGTGCCAAATAAACTAGTTTTCTTTCTTTTCTTGCTTTCTTTCTTTGATCAATTTTGGAACAGAGTTATGTTGGGGACCTGGAAAAGGTTATAGACAACTTTTTTGCATACAACTTGAAGGGAAAGAAATGGGGGGGGGTCTTTTATTTAAAACCTCTTGATAGATCGTCTGATTTGACTACTTACAAAGTGCCAGGACACCAGAATCATAAGTAATAAAACTGAAGCTGGCATCATCAGTGGTTAAGACTCCCAAACTACCAGGATACCAGAATCATGAGTGCTAAAGTCACACACTAACTTCTAAGAGAACAGAATCATAAAAAAGTATTTCCTGGAAATACTTTTTTATGATTCTGTTCTCTTGGAATCAAATGTCAGACAAAATTTATATTTACGCGAGCGAAGCCTAGGATAAAAGCTAGTTCTTAATAATTTTGTTTCAAAAGAACAGGTTTAATTAAATTTGCCGCCTTATCCCATTGAGCCTGATATTTGTCCAATCCTCTTCAATTGTTAAGGCACCGTGCCATACAATCTTCTCTTGATCTTTTTTCGGGATTATTCTTAAGGCTCTTAAAAATAACGGGCGATTGTGAATTTGAACGATTGTTGGCCCTTATTATGTGGATACAAAATGACATTAAGGTATCTAGTAATTGTGTTGTTTGGTAGCGTTTATGTGAGTTCTTTTACTTTTTTAAAAGAAGAAAAGTTCACGTGAAAAGCGCTGAAGAATTATTTGATCGAAACCCTGCATGTCGTGGTGGCCCGGTGTCTAATACCTCGCCTCTCGTGCGAGGTCATGAGTTCAAATCCGGGCAGGTACCAATTTGACTTTTCAAGTCATATGTACTTTCTGAGTTTATCTTGGACATGGCTGACAATGGTGAAGTGAAGGAAAACATCGTCAGGAAACCTGGACTTATAGTTATTTGTAAGTTTGTACTCCATTGGTGTAATTGCTGTAAGGCGTTCCAGTGCGAGGGTAAACAAATAAAAAAATAAATGGTGTATTTTTAAACCCAGTAATGGTATCTCAAAAACGGTGAAGGAAAAACATCGTGAGGAAACCGTCATGTCCTAGAACCAAAAAATTCGGAAGACATGTGACATTCATTAACCCGCACTGGGCCCACGTGGTGGATTATGGCCCATCCCCTCTCACAGAGAGGAGGCCTGTGTCCCAGCAGTGGGCAAATTAATAGGCTGATGATGTGATGTGATGGTATCTAATTACTGTTTCTGGGTTACCTGCAATTAATTATATAACAACACCACGCTCTAAAGACATGTCCCCAAGAGATAAACAGAGGAGCATAGTAGTTACAGTACAACTATTTTCGTAATGTCCCTCGGCAATCATCGCATTTCCGAACACAAACCAATGCTAATTTCCATGTCCATCGTTATTAGATTTATCGTGTATAATAATTTGAATTCAGAACTAAGTACTTTATTGTTATTTTGTTTTTATTTCCGAGTGAAATATATACCTAGTGCTATAAAAAAAGCATCTTGTCCATAATAGCAGATTTATGTCCTGTGCCAATAACGCTAAATAAAAAAAATCAAAGTAACAGAATTGTTCTGCCCTTTTTGACACACAAAGTACATTTATTCGCGTCATCTTGTTACATTTATGTCTGTGACGCTAACCAATAATAATTGTAATTTTCTTGGAGATTCTCAAGTCCCTAGGCTCCCGGACCTTTGAAAGGTGTACCAGGGGCCGAAACCAACTCGCAGAGGCCTTCTAGGATGAAATGTGACACCAACCGACGATTATCCATGTATGCACTAGTCACTACGCAAGGGCACCTAAGGACAATCCCCGACTGATGCAGGAATATTGCAGAATACTGAGACAAAACACATTGGGCTATGGGTTTGGGAGATTTCGTGAATCGATTATAAAACTATAGAAGGACTATAATTAGCCCCTGTCTGATCACTGTTGATCTACACGGCTATAAAATGGCAGGGGTTGACTTATACACTCAATTAATGCCCCTCCCTCCATGAACAGTCGTCAGCACTTTAGTGACGTAATGCCAAGAGGGCAACATATACGGAGGTGCTTGAGGAGTGGAGAGGTATGCCATGGCTATCAAGACATCTCGGAAGTACGGTCAATATCCCTACCAGCATTTTACTTCCTTCCTCCGAGTACGTTTGCTCTTGCGAATCTCCACTCAAACCAGCCAATTAAGGCAAAGGAGAGGTGAGTGCTCTGTTCTCCGTCAGTGTTCACACCGACCAGCCAATAAAGGCAAGCTGGAAACGAGGGACAAGACTTCTCTCTGGAGATCAGGTCCTTGGCGTGGCAACTGCCCACCAGCTCACCACAAAGCTGCCCTGCGGATTGTATCTCTCTTAATCTGGCGCCTCACCCTAGACAGAACCGACTTAGAGTTCATTGGAGCACGCAAGGTCCACCACGACGTCAACGTAAAGATACTGCGGTGGGGATATAATATAATTGTAATCTGTAATTGTATTTATTGTAAAATTGTAATTATTATTATGATAATAACGAGAATCCACCCAAATTCAATAATATCACTAATTTATTAATCATGCTCTTTGCACTTTGCACCGCAAATACACAAAACTGGTTTAATTACTTTATTCGTATGAAAATGATTATAAACAAAACGTTCAAATGTGAGTTTTAATAAGCCAATGTAATAAGTTTATACGACAAATTTAATAATTTATTATTACTCGTAAATAATGCCTTTGTTCTGCCCGCCACACTGTGCCCAACCACGGTAACCTGAAAGCCAAAATCAACAGGGGACCACAAAAACAGCAGTTAGTCAATGAAGTTCGACGAGCCCCTGAGAAATGATTCATATGTCTTAGATTCCGTAACGAAATTATTCAGATAATAATCAAGAAGGAGTAAGAAAACATCATAGTGGTCACATACCTACACAAAAGCTTCTATTAATGAGTCTTTGAGTTCTCGAAATTAACCCCCCAAGATTGACTTCACTTTTTAGGCTGTGCAATTACACATGGAAAGGTGGCATGCCGAAGTTCTTTCTTGTATGGAATCGCAAAGTAACCTAGTTGACATCTATGTAGATGATCTATTATAACCCTAAATGAAGAGATCATTTCGGCTTAAGCAACATGTTTAATATGGGTTCGAAACAAAGAAAGTGACGGGTCCAGTATTTGTGGATTTATCGGCAGCCTACGACACCATTAACATCAGGCGCTTGTTATGGAAGGCTACCAACCTAACAGAGGATCAAGTTATCCGAACAATCAAATGACATGTAGCTCAAATTTAACATTTTAGATACTGTTAGCATTTCTAAGAATTAGATGACAGCTCTTGTTCGTTACAGACCATTAAAAGTCATTTTTAACATTTAGGTACTGTAAACGTTTCTTGCGATATCTACCCCTTTTATAAGATCCACTTAAAAGTTATTTTATTCATAACCAAAACCACACGCCAGTCAAATTTACCATTTAACGAGTAACTTCGCACCTCAATAATAAGAAAATGGAATGTTGGAGCTACTTTGGAACATTTCTTAACTCTCAACTTTTCAATCAGTACACTATAATGTGGTTTGCTGTTCCTCCGACTGGCTTCTCAACTCGACCGTGCACTCTCCCGGTTCGCAATAATTTTACTCACTCACTCATTCACTGAACTTTACTACTGAGGAGCTCGTGGCTAAATAATAACAGCCGCACGGGTCGATCTTAAGGTTAAGCAACGCTTGACGAGGTCGGGCCGTGGATGGGTGACCATTTCAACATACCGAGTTTCCTCCGTGCCTCGGAAAGCACGTTAAGCCGTTGGTCCCGGCTGTCATTTGAAGATCTTTGACAGTCGTTACGAGTAGTCAGAAGCTTGAAATCTGACACCAGTCTAGCCAAGGGGTACCTACCGTATTACCCAGTTACTGGGTTGTGGAGGTCAGATAGGCAGTCGCTCCATGTAAAACACTGGTACTCAGCTGAATCCGGTTAGACTGGAAGCCGACCCCAACATAGTTGGGAAAAGGCTAGGCAGATGATGACTCATTCACTGAACTTTACAATTACAAACTGAGTAATTTTAGTTTAGTTCGCTTTGGCACTTGACTAAGTAAAGGCGAGCGGATTAAATCAAGAGTAAATGTAATTATGTTTTATTTAATGAAGCAACTTGAATTTCACTATGCATGTTTATAGTTTCAAAAAAGAACTTTTCCTCGAATTTCTACACACATCTGTAAAGTTCAAATAGTTTTCTATTTACATAAATTTGTGATAAAATTTAATATTAAATTTATCTTTCAGCCATGTAACACATGACCACTTCAAAGAAAGAGGTTATTAGCATTTGCCCTTCGCCATTTCTGTTGATATTTTGCTCGCTCTGCATATTTTAGAATAGATACAGCTGAGTATGTTAAAACTAACGAGACTTAATATAGCAGCCTTCTAGCTCTCGTAGTTATATTATTTTCTTTGTTATTGTTAACTTTAACACAGGTGTAGTTGTAATAACACTGAGATACTTTGTTCATATTGTTACAATAATAAGCACTTAAAATGGGCTGTGATATAAAAGCAATATTAAAAGTAAATGTCAAAGTCGAATCCTTTGTTTAAATTAAAATATTTGACTGTTTAGAGTCACAACTTACAAATGTTTTGAGTTGAGCTACATGATGCACTGCGTGACTAGGCAATCCCAATTAAATCTGTTTGGATAATACTTCAAAATACCGTCTCAGACACTAATTAGTAAATTCCTTATATGATCAAAACTCTTTTTGCGTTTATCGATCTGACCAAGACAATATTCCAGACACAACAGCCTTTAACAGAGACTGTTGTAACAGTTTTAAAAGAGATTTTGAACTCCGAGTTTGTTTTTTATTTTTTCTATGAGGAGTCGGACAGGATACACCATACAAAACCACACACACCATATAATTTTAAAATATTATATCTTATTGTTAACTCTCTAAAACATCAAGAAAATTATATTTGAAAACTTTAAATTAAAGACTGATATTTCAATAGTAGATAACTTAAAACTGCAACATAGTACTTGCAGCTTAACATATTTTCCACACAAAAGTTTTCAAACTGACATATTTTTATTCCCCAAATGAAACTAACTTACAGAAAACTTATTATCAAGATGCATCAAAGTTTCCGCAATAAATCTACTATCGTTAAAGCAGGTATTAAACAGACCCTGAACGTTAGAACTTCAACAGAAGAGAGAATTGAAACGGAGAGCTCCTTGCTAGAACCGGTATGCCAATAAGAAGTAAACTCATTAGGCAAGTTTTTGCGGCGAACCTTGTTGGTGTAAGTGTCTATAAATTATTTTATTAGCATCGTGATTTATTTGCTGTTGAACTTATTAAGGGCTTACAGGACTTGGGAGTCTCACCTGAAGGAATAATGTTGTTAGTAAAGTGAGAAGTTGTTTCCCCATAGACCAATTAGTCAAATTTCAATTGGTCCATGGAGCACCGACGGAAGTTTAAATTTTATGTGCAGTCTACTATTTTCGTATTAGGGTACCATTATAGATACAAATGAATTGTCCTTTTCGAGCCTTTGTAAACGAATGAATTTGATTTCCACAGGATACATGGCTCTGTCACGGAAATGGTTAAATAACCTGGAAAACTTATTTTTCAACGTTTATGTACCTATATAGGTTTGTGTACGTTTATGTAATTGCATACATAGGTACAATCAAATCAAATATATTTATTGCGTTGCGTTAAATTATAATTTCAAGCAGAAGAACTTTTTTATATATATGGAGGTTAAGACTTCAGTGACAATAACTTCATTAAGTAATTGGATTGCCGTTCTCGCTTATGCCACGAGACCCATAGAGAAAAATTCCGACTCGCACTTCACTGATTTTAAACTAATTCTACGCTCATTTTTCCAGCAGTCAGCAAATATCTGACTCTTAATAAAATCAGTAGAAAGTGCATTGACATCATCTCTTGAATATACATATAATTATGAAGAACCTATGTACATAATTTTGGGAGTGACAGTAATATTTTACAGACCATTGCACTCAACTCTAAAAGGATAGTCATTGACTTTCCAAAACCTCAAAACAATAGATAAAATATATTTTATTATACACATAAACTCACGCCCTTTACCCAAGGGGATAGGCAGAAACTACAGATTGCCACCTGCTACGATCTGTACATTTCTTTTATTTTTTATTATTGATTGGCTCGTGCTTGACCACTATCTCACCTGATGGTAAGCGATGATGTGGTCGACGATGAAACACGCTTGTCTAGATGAAACCTATTCACTCTTGACTTAAAGACTCCCAGGTTGTAGCTATCAAGAAATACAGACTCCGACAGGGAATGCAACTCCTTAGGCATAAAAAAAATAAAAATAAAGAAAGAAAAAGTGTTTATTTGTCACAAAACGACATACAATATAAGAACAGGCTTATGCTAAACCCTAAACAATAGTAGTACTTAACTTAAGTTAGAAACGACGAGAAATAAATCAAACAATAATAACATATACCACCTACATTTTGTTTATAACAGAAAATAAATAGGGTCAAAAGATGCCAGGCATAATGCGGCATAATGCTGTGCCGTGGGGACCCACAGCACGGCGCTGATTTTCAGTGGTCACATAATTAAAGTATTCTCAAAACGTTTGGAGTGCGTTTGGGTGGGATGTCCACCATGTACCGATGAAGCATCGCCGTACGTCTTGTAGTACGATGAACGAATGGGCTAGAAGGAATTAGTTCATGCAACTCCATCGCACACTCCATGAAATGTAATTGATAAAATACGACAGGATAGCAACTCGGCGCTGATGTTACATACTCCTTTTGTTTAATTTACGCTATACATCTATTCATACATGCACGCCGGTTATGAGTACTAAGCACCTGTTTCACTTTTACTTTATTATATACCGAAATTAAAACACGGCTCTTTTACAATATATAGTTTCACAGAAATTGTAATGATAATAGTACATTATGGTACAAGTGTGTAATGTTGGTGATTATCGCTGAGGCGCCATTGAGACCCGAGCCGTAAGGTGAGGGTCTTAAGAGAGCTGAGGACGGTAAGTATCAATACACACGTGTATCATACGACGTTTTTCAACACGCTTGTGAAGAAAATAATACTAAAAAATCATTTCCAACAGTGAAAACGAGTTGTGAAATTTTTTTCGCAATGGCAGGCAAAATTAATCAGTTTTCCTATGCGCGCGCATCTAACAATGGCGATCGGCCATAGACTAAAAAGAATGGGTTTTCTTTTTTTAGGCTTTTCGCGGATGGCGTTTTAGCCACGTACAAAATGGGGAATTACAAGTTTTCTTTATTACAGACAAAAACAAAAGTTATATTTGAGTGAAAGTTTTATTTGTTAAACACGTACAAGTTGAAATTATCTATTTAAATACGAAGTTACATGAAATGTGTTGCATTTGTACTATTGAGCACGATCTTTTTTGTATCGAAACATTTTTAAGAACAAAGTAACCCAACTAATAAATAAAAAAAAAACTCTACAACTCACTTGTGAATAATAGCAATGAAAAAGTCACAGTTTGATAACAGGTGTCATTATGTGCCTAATTGCGGTGAAATTAGAGCCACTTTATGAGCAAGTGTGTTGAAAAAGACGTTTTAGATAAAATACCATCATATAAGATCAACGTACCCTGATAGAAAAGAGTATGAAAATATATGTTAATAAATTAGTGAAAAATTTATAAATGTATGAATGTGAACGAAGCAAAAGGATTGTAGAAGGTAGCATTCTATAGTTTTATTCATCCCCTGGGAAAAAGGCTTGAAAAACAAACTTATAGAAATGATAATAGGCAAAAATTTATGGAACTTGGTCCAAGAGACTCCACTGATGAGACTTGTGGGAAACGAAAGTACATACTTCTCATATAATTCTGGCAAAAGGATTTCAAAATCTGTCCAAAGCTTGTTTTTATATGGTCATGTTAACGTTACTACAAGTAATATGAAGCTTCATAGAAATGTCCATAGTAGTGCGTGTAAAGATAGTTGACTGCGAAGAGTCAGAACGCGTGCGCTCCGTCTCCGCGCCGCATTAACGTCCGCCCTACGTGCGCACCTCCAATGTTAGACCGATAGCGCTAGGCTATTTTGATGTCATAAGTTTAAAAAATTCTAAAGTTGCTTATTTCTTGCCTGTGGATACATTCGTACCTATGAAGCTTATTATTGCGTTTTGTGTCACATCTGATACTTGCATTTTCAGCAATTCGCTGATTTGTGGTTGATAATTTTTATTCAAATCAAAAACGGGCAAAAAATATTTAAAGTTTAAAATAATTATGGTATCATATCTAGGATAGTTTGCGGAGTGTGCAAACCCAATTTGTGTCATAATCGTCCAATGCAAACTGACATAGGGTCAATAATTAAAAAATTGTGCAAAAAAAAATTACAGTTTATGTAATAACTATTTCCTTTATCAGATCACTTACATATGCCTATTAAATAAATGTGTGCCAAATTAGAGCACGCAATTTTAAGATTTTTAATTATTTTGTTTTTCTAAGCTTCAAACGCTTCAAAAAAATATTACAATCATTAGAGTTCACTTATTTAATATCGTAAATGCATGAAAAATCGACATTGTAAATTTGTGTCATTTTCATTCACGATAAGTATTAAAATGAATAAAACACAAAAACAATGGTTGCGGTCGAATCGGGCGGACGCGGCGGCGGCAAACGCACGCAAACTCGTTCGTTCGGTACAATTTCTTCTTAGATGCGAAGCGTTCATAAATAAATAACATACCTATCATATTAAGTATTGATTGACTCTTATCTTCGCTACGTAATGAACAAATGTGTAACCTATAGAGATAAAAATAATGAAGTGCGAATTTTGTACACAGCGCGTCTGCAATCTCATTACCTACGAATGACAATGGTCAATGCTTAGAAGACGGTCAATGTGGTCAATATTATTTTAGATTGACGCTTCGATTCGCTTCGAATTTAAACCTGAAAGCGGTAGGTTGGTAGGTATGTCGACACCTACCTACCTACCGCTTTTTCGTTATACTGCATCTCGATATCCCGCGCCCCGCTTCGGTAAGGTAGTGTACTAGGTACCGCCCTTTTTGCGTCGACCATAGCCAAATGACTTGTTTGATTTTTTGCCGTCTTTTTTTAATTACAAAAACAAGGGGCTGACAGGTACTAGAGAAACAGTCACCCGATGCTGCGATAATATTGGTTGATGAGTATGTCGGCGTTAATTTAGCGGGCGAGCCCTGCAAGCTAAAATAGTCCTTACGGTGATCAGATATAGCTTTGGCCGATTGTACCTACAGTCAGCAATAGAAATAATACACGAAGTAAAAAAAATACTAGATATTTTTGTTGTGTGGTGATAGTGATTATTGGTGTAGTTTTATTTCAGCACGGTCCTTAAAACAGTCTGCTTTTCCGTCATTCCTTACAATGCTTGATTCTATGAACTTTAATAATCCCCTTTCACAAAGGACAATCACTGTATGTAACGTCCAGTATCCACATATCAACACCCAATTTGAATAACATGATAACTTTAGTTACACATTGGTACAACTTTATGTCATATGAAATCAGCAAGGACAGACCTTTATTTCTGCCTCTTAACCGTATTTAAGAGGCAGAAATAAAGGATAATTACTACTTTTGTAAAGTCATTTAAATTGACATACAATGTAATACATTTTAAATTTTGCTCTATTTATATTTTACCATATTGTAATTTTAAGTTACAATGCTTTTCTTCTTAAATCTAAACAGTTAATTTAAATGTTATCATTGTAAAGAGAGATGCACTGTCAACATCGAGAATAGGTTTTTAGTACATCATATGAATAAAGTAGTATCAGCATAAATGGTCTTGGAGAAAACTAAGAGTAGGAATGTAATAAACATGTTTTTAGACTCATTCAATATTACAGATATGTGGGTAAGGAGAATAATACAAAAAAATGTGTAGAAGTAATTGCAAATGATAGGCGTCGTAAGCATTAGGATAGGACAGGATAGATGGACCCCTTTTCTGAACTTACACTCCCATTTGGTCTATTGTGCGTTTAGGCCTCCTCTCTGTAAGAGGTAATGGGCCGAAATCCACCACGTGGGCCCAATATGGTTTGATGGATGTTACATGTCTTAGATTTGCATTGCAATGCAATGCATTTTTACTTCAGTGTTTTGAGAGCAATAGTGTTGAAATCATTTACACAAATTAAAGCACTTGCTTGGGTTTGAATCCACGACCATACTTGTAAATTGTGTCCGCTACCACTGGGCCGTGTTCCGTATGGTGCCGGACGTAAAGAATTTCACCATCCCATGTCTTCCCGTGGGTGTCGTAAGAGGCGACTAAGGGACAAACCAGAGAATGGGCAGCTGCGTTCTCTGTGCTTCTATAACAACCATACTGCGATCGCCAACCCGCCTGCCAAGCGTGGCGATTATGGCAAAACCCCCCAATGAATAGCACAAACAAAACATGGCCCCTAGTACCCGGCTGCTTGCCTACCCTCGACTACGGTAGCGGTCGAGGCTACGGCATGGCAAGGGGTGCTAAGAATCTCCGGACGAGATCCGGCTACCCCAACAATCACCGACGACTGGACCTGGCAACGTACAACACGCGCACACTTCGGACCGACGAGAAGGTCACCGAACTCGAGGAAGAGTTGAGCAGGTTGCGATGGAGTATTATAGGGTTATCTGAGGTCCGAAGAGAGGGGGAGGACTCGATAATCCTCAAATCCGGTAACCTGCTCTATTTCCGAGAGGGTGACCGGCAGTCCCAGGGTGGTGTCGGGTTTATCGTCCACAAGTCCCTTGTGAACAACGTGGTGAAGATCGAGAGTGTGTCGACCAGGGTGGCGTACCTTATACTCAGAATATCCTCAAGATATTCGCTGAAGGTCATACAGGTCTACGCCCCAACCTCGGCACACCCCGACGATGAGGTAGAGACCATGTATGAGGATATCTCCAGAGCCATGCATGGTTTCAAAACTCACTTCACCGTTGTCATGGGGGACTTCAACGCGAAACTGGGCAAACGAGACGAGGATGAGCTGCAAGTGGGGCAATTTGGAGTTGGACAACGGAACCACCGGGGTCACCTACTGGCCAGTTTTATGGAGAAGGAGGGCCTCTATATGATGAACTCCTTCTTCAAAAAGCGTGAACACAGGAAGTGGACCTGGCAGAGCCCCGATGGTGCAACAAAAAATGAGATCGACTTCATCATGTCAACCAAGAAGCAAATGTTCAATGATGTCTCTGTGATCAATTCGGTAAAAACCGGGAGCGATCACCGCATGGTAAGAGGCACATTGAACATTAATATTAAGCTTGAAAGGTCTCGACTGATGAAGTCCACGCTCCGGCCGGCGCAGATCCAGGTCCAAAACCCCGAGAGCTTTCAGCTCGAACTCCAGAATCGTTTCGAATGCCTAGGGAGCTCCGTGGATGAATACAGCAACGGGTTCGTGGAAGCTGTCCATACGGTTGGGTCTAAGTTTTTCAAGACCCGTCGTACAGATAGGAACAAAAAGCTCTCTGATCATACCCTCAAGCTTATGAAGGAGAGGCGTGAGATGATCCTGCAGTCTTCAGATGAGGCGTGCAAATACCCGGCAGCTCAATAGACAGATCTCTAAATCCTTGAAAAGAGACCTCCGCCGATTCAATACCGAGCGTATTAAAGACGCGATCGAGCGAAATAAAGGCTCCAAGGTGTTTGCAGGGGATCTGGCTATTGGGCAGAGCCAACTCACGAAACTGAAGACCGACGATGGCAGGATCGTATCCGCCAAACCGGAGCTTCTAAGGGAGATCGAGACATTCTATGGGCAGTTGTACACATCGATCAGCAAGCCCGTTGCGAGTCTAGCAAACGACCCAAGAGCTAGATTGACCCGGCACTATACCGAAGATATCCCGGACGTCAGCCTGTACGAGATTAGGATAGCTCTGAAACAGCTCAAAAACAACAAGGCGCCGGGTGATGACGGAATTACGGCCGAACTCCTGAAGGCGGGTGGCAAACCGGTCCTTAGGGCCCTTCAGAAGCTGTTTGATTCCGTCATACTCGAGGGCAAAACGCCACAGGCATGGTGCAGGGGTGTGGTGGTACTCTTCTTCAAGAAGGGCGACAATGCCCGGCTAAAGAACTATAGGCCCATCTCACTTCTTAGCCATGTCTACAAGTTGTTTTCAAGAGTCATCACGAATCGTCTCGCGCGCAGGTTTGACGATTTCCAGCCCCCCGAACAAGCCGGATTCCGAAAAGGCTTTAGCACCGTAGACCACATACATACGCTGCGGCAGGTTATACAGAAGACCGAAGAGTATAACCTGCCTCTCTGTTTAGCGTTTGTGGACTACGAGAAAGCCTTCGATTCGATAGAGACTTGGGCTGTACTGCAGTCTCTCCAACGGTGCCAGATCGACTACCGGTACATTGAGGTGTTGAAGTGTTTGTACAAAAACGCCACCATGTCAGTCCGTCTTCAGGATCAGACCTCGGAACCAATCCTTCTCCAGCGCGGCGTGAGACAGGGAGACGTCATTTCTCCGAAACTGTTCACTGCTGCGCTGGAGGATGTCTTTAAGGTTCTGGACTGGAGGGGGCTGGGCATCAACGTTAATGGCGAGTACATTACTCACCTTCGGTTTGCCGACGACATAGTGGTCATGGCTGAGACCATGGAGAGCTTCAGTAAAATGCTCGATGACCTCAGTAGAGCTTCCGAAAGAGTGGGTCTTAAAATGAACATGGACAAAACCAAGATCATGGTGAATGCCCATGTAACACCCACTCCTATCAAGGTCGGAGACTCTACTCTCGAAGTTGTAGACCATTATGTCTACCTGGGACAAACGGTCCAGTTGGGTAGGTCCAATTTCGAGAAAGAGATCAACCGTCGAATCCGACTCGGCTGGGCGGCGTTCGGGAAGTTGCGTGGTGTCTTCTCGTCCAATTTACCGCAGTGTCTCAAGAGAAAAGTCTATGACCAGTGTGTGTTGCCAGTGATCACCTATGGAACCGAGACGTGGTCGCTCACAATGGGCCTTATCAGAAAGCTCAAAGTCACCCAAAGGGCAATGGAGAGGGCTATGCTCGGAATTTCCTTGCGTGATCACGTCAGAAATGATGATATCTGCAGGAGAACCAAAGTTACCGACATAGCCCGAAGAATTGCCAAACTTAAGTGGCAGTGGGCAGGGCACATTGCTCGCAGAACGGATGGCCGATGGGGCCGAAAAGTTCTGGAATGGCGACCGCGAACCGGAAGACGATACGCTGGAAGGCCTCCCACTAGGTGGACTGATGACCTGGTTAAGGTTGCGGGAAGGCGCTGGATGCGAGACGCACGGGATCGGTCAATGTGGCGACGCCTGGGGGAGGCCTAAGTCCAGCAGTGGACGTCTTTCGGCTGAAATGATGATGATGATGATGATGACCACTGGGCCATCACTGCTCTAGGATCTACTCTCCACTGCGTGGTAAGCTTTGCGATAGGGGGAATGCATTTCATTTATATTTGGTAGGCTTGCGCTAGACCACTTCCTCACCTGATGGTAAGCGATGTCGTAGTCGACGATTAAACACGCTTGCCTAAAAGTTACCTATTCACTCTTGACTTAAACACTCCTAAGTTGTAGCTATCAAGAAACACAGACTCCGGCAGGGAATGCCACTCTTTAGCTGTACATACAATCTACGTATTCCCAAAATGTTTAGTGTGTATGGGTGGGATGTCCACCATGTACCAATGGCACATCGCCGTACGTCTTATCGTCCGATGATGGAACGGGCTAGGTGGAATTAGATCGTACATTTCCATTGCACACTTCCCGAAATTTAACCGTCTAAAACCGACAAGCTCGCAACTCGGCGAAGTTGTTCAAGGCTCTGGAGCTATGATTCGACCAGTGTCTCATTGCTGATATTCTTGGTCCGTTTTTTGATCAACTTAAGTGCATCAAGCTGGTTTTTGGCAAATCCGGCCCAGAAATGATAACAGTACTCCATACATCATCTAACTAGCGCTTGACGAGCTTGATACAACTTGAGCAATTGTTCTGGCGTGAAGAACCGTCTCACTTTTGTGGGGATCCCCAATTTTATGGCAGCCAGTTGAGCCTTTGCCTCAATGTATGGATCAAAATTGAGGATCGTGTTAAAAGTAACGCCAAGAAGCACAAGATGGTCCATTATCGGCACGTTTACACCTCGGAAGGAAAGAGCCGAGTAGAATTGGCGCATTTTAACAGAGAAAAACACGCCTGAGTTTTAGCAGCAAAGAACCAGACCAAATTGGCATCGCCCCATTTGGAGACTGGCTTCAAAGATAACCACCACAGCCTCACGAAGGACAAGGATGGAACAGTACCTCTCAGCAACAGTGCTGTCGTCTGTATACCCAAGTTTCAAGCAGATATTTTTATGTGCAGATAAAATAATGTTGCTTAGAGTACCAACCCTTGAGGGAACCCGGTATTAATATCCAATTGGTCAGACGAGAACCCATCGATAACGACTGGAATGGACCGATCCCTCAAGAAATCTGCAATCCAATCACACATACCATCACCAGGCAGACCGAATGAAGGAAGCTTACTAATGTAATAATAATAATAATTTTGCAAATAAAAATAAAATATCATTAATACAACCAAACTTACATAGTTACATTGTTCGTGCACATTACAATAACAAAGGCGGGTATGTTTGGTTGCCCGAGTATTACAGTATAGTTGCACTGTCCTCCGTACTAGTTTAAACTGTGTCACGGTAGGACAGTCTTCCTCCACTCTCACAATCACAACACTTGTATACATTTCCACTTAGGTACATAAATAATCACTTACTTCACAAATAACATTATTCATTCTATTTGCGAGTTACAATGTGATTCAAATATTAATGTTAATTTTAATTTTAATGCAGGTAGATCAAAATATCTTTTAGTATATGCAAGAATTACAGACAACATTTTTCAAGTAAATTTTGATGAAGAAAATTAAAAATTAAAAGAAAAGATAATAATGGTACAATGGTCGCTTTATATAAATAAATGTGTATTTGGATAGTGTAACTGTTAAAAGTTCATAAAATGTACTGAAAAAAAAAATATGTGTGTATACTATGATATGGTCTCCAAAAGCCGCTCAGTGTCCTCGTAATTTAGAGTGATAAAATATTTATCCATTGCATTTTTACACAGACGAATAGTCAAATCACGTAATTTTATGTTTTTAGATAATTTATTTTACAGAGTTGGACCAAGATATTTAGAGAACCTTTGAGCAAACGATGTTCTACATTTTGGAACTGAGTAAACCAAATCCTTTCTACGCCTATGGATGTAACTGGGAGGTTTTTATATGTTGCAACAAAATTAGATTTTTAATAAACAATTGCCTAACAGTAAGCACTGACATATCTTTATAAAGGGCTTGAGTAGGATATCGATATCGTCTAAAATTTATAACCTTTAAAACTAAGCGTTGCGCTCTCTCCAAAATTAGCATGGCAGTCCTAGCTGTCCCTCCCCACACTGTGATGCAATAGGTCAAGATAGATTGACATAGGGCAAAGTAGACCGATCGCAGGAGTTTCGATGGGCAAATGTTTCGGATATGTTTATAAATGTATACTAATTTTCTAACCCTTGCTGTTAAGGTGACAATATGTTCCGTCCAGTTAAGATTTTTATCAATATTCACACCCAAGTACTTAACTGCGGAAACCCTGGACAAGGCGGAGCAGCAAAATGGCAAGGTGTTGTTACAAGTGTGTATATTAATGTTTACAGAATTTGTGGGTGGTTGTGTGTTGTTTCTAATGCTGAATGTAATATATTGTGATTTTTTAATATTTAACGTAAGTAGGTTCAGATCTAGCCATTTCATAACCAAGGAGCATCCATCGTTGGTTAGTTGAGTCACTTCAGCCCACGTTCTCCCACTAAATATTAGTGCCGTATCGTCCGCAAACGTGACGATTTGTCCTTGTATCAGTTTGAGGTTGCACAAATCGTTTACGTATATTAAGAACAACGTGGGCCCCAAAATACTGCCCTGCGGTACCCCAAACTGCACCCTCTCATAACAACTCAGGTAGTCGTTGACTCTGACACACTGCGCCCTGTTAGTCAAATAGTCCGCAATCAATGACAAGGGGATGCCTCTAATGCCAATATTTTCCATCTTTTTAAGCAGTATGGGAACAGATACTGTGTCGAACGCCTTGGCCAGATCTAGAAACACTCCAATTGTTTTGTTTCCCCTATCTATTCCTTCAGCAATAAAGGATGTAAGCTTATCTACTGCTTGAACAGTCGATTTGTCTTCTCTAAAACCAAATTGATTATCTGATAGAAGGTTTTTAGTTTCCAAGTATTTTTTTAATCTTGAATTTATAATACGTTCGATTAATTTTGACAATAAGGGTAATAGTGAGATCGGCCTATAGTTTGAGACACAGTCTCTGTCCCCAGACTTGTGTATGGGAATTATAACGGCTCTTTTGAGCGCAGATGGAAATCTACCCTTAGCTATACACAGATTACAGATCACAGTTATAGCGGAGATAAACTCCACTCCCCACTTCAAGAGAGTTGACGTTATTCCGTCCCATCCACTTGAGTTAGAAGGATTTAAATTTAAAATGGTTTGCTTGACTTCATCCTCATCCGTAGGTAATATTACAAACGAATTGGGCGTCGTATGTGCTGAACCTACACTCATTGCCAGATCAAGTTCTGTTTTGTGAATTCTGGTTAGTATACTATCAGCTAATTGACTTCCCACATTTGCAAAATACTTGTTTACGTCATCAATATAATCTTTTGGATTAGCTTTAATGCTCAGTAACTGATCAGTGGATACAGAAGATTTATTGAGGCTACACATATCTTTTAAAATAGCCCATTGATTTTTAAATTGTTTTTGTGAGTATCTATCTGTGCGGAAAAGTAGTCCTTTTTTATATTCTTTAGTATATTGTTACATTTATTACGATACCGTGTGTAAGTAATTTTAAGCGTCAAGTTATCAGGGTCCTTTTTCAATTTATGGTGTAAGCGGTCTCTATTGTACATACAGCGACAGAGCCCGGGCGTAATCCACGGCTTAAGTGTATGCTTTCTATGGGAGATTTTGCATGTGCGACTATGTTTGTTTATGTGTTTATTAATAGTCGACAGAAATGAATTCGTTGCTACCTCGGGATCTTTAGAGTCCAACACAACCCGCCAGTCCAACAGCTTCAAATCACAGCAGCGTAGTCGACTTTTGTGTAGGTTTTACATTTTACGTTTTTAGGTGTTTTTGTTTTATTTAACGAGATCATAACACAAGAATGATCAGTAATAGTGGAATGGCAGAGAATGGTTCTATTAGGACAGTTGGTTTTAGCGAAGCAGTGGTCTAGGCAATTATTATTCCGGGTCGGAAGTGCATGAGTAGCAAGCAGGCCGTGCAACGCGAGAAAGTCCATATATTTGGTTGAGTTGTGTCCAGTATTGTCCAGTATATTGATGTTAATGTCACCCAGTAGTATTATGGTTTTGTAGTGCTTATAACTATGTAAAATGTTGTCCAGGGTGGTTAGAAAATTATCAATGTTTCTAAACGCAGGCGGGCTATATATAGCTATAATCGCAAGTTCATTTCTATTTGTAGTGACCACCAGGCAGTTAAATTCGTCATCAGGCTGTGTTTTTTCTACAACTAATGTGTTTAGTCCGTCTTTAATATAAATAACTATGCCGTCATTTTGGTTTAACTTAGTAGCTGTTGAGAAAGCCTGATATGAATCAATATTCGGTATTGGTGTAGTGACTGATAGCCAACATTCCGTCAAAACAATAAAATCAAATCCAATATCTAATCTGTGCAGTAAAACTTGTAATTCATTAAAATTATGATTTAGACTTCTAATATTTTGTGTAAGTATGCAGAAGGTATTATTAGTTACGAATTGCGGTTTACAATTCTCCGGAATATCCACGCTACAAGCAATTCCAACGTTGATAGTATTATCAATATCAGAGGACAATTTTCTAATGTCATCCATACTGTTGATGATTAGTTTGTAACTTTGCATGTATGGCAGCTTTATAGCGAAGACAATCCGGGAAGAGAGAAAACAATATATGAGGGACCATCATAGAAGTGTGTAAAGTGTAGTGTAGTGTGTTTGTATGTAGACAATTAAAATTTTGAAATATAATTATGTTATAACCATCAGCAATAAATATTTTATAAAACAGGTAATTCATAATTTCGGAGTAGAATTCATGCATGTAAATATAATTAAAAACTAATGATAACCAAAAAAATAACAATAAACCGGCAATTGATACAAAAACATCTGCTAGTCAATCATCAGTGCTGCACTGGTTTCCAGAATTACAGTATTATAGCTTTGTTTTAGCTGATTATTAGTGGCCGTCGCATCTTCCAAAGCTTTTAACAAAAGTGCGTTGGAGGTTATCATACCATCCAGCTGACCTTTAAGAGTGCTGATGTTTTCTTGCAAGGATTCGAACTTCGAATTCTGTTCGTGGATTCTGGATTCCAATTCCGAGATTTCGTCACTGTCAAAGCAGAATTTCCTTTTTCTTCTGGACTGAGCGGACTCAGTATCCTCCGGAGTATAAGTAGACACATCTTGTTGTGACGATTTATTAGTCTTTGAAGGTGACTGGGACATTTTTATTTATCCGAAAAACCTGCATATACTATGCTAGTCGGTGTTTCTTTTTGAATCACAGGTACGTAACGCGATAAGTGCAAACGCGTGTATTATGACTTGGTTATGGTCCTTATTTCATTTTTGTTAGGGTATAAATTAGCACAGAAGTTAGTTCTATTTAGAAATATAATTTTAAGTGAACAACGAGTACGTCTATTCACAGTCGAAGCGAGCGGATGAATGGCTTCTGTGCCAGACCCTATCGAAACCATTCAAGTTATTGAAGGTGATGGCAAGCACCTCCCCGCGCCTCTCGATGGCCTTACTGCAGATGCGAGCAGCATAAGCTAGAAGATCCCCTGTAGAACCGTATTGGCAATCACTTCAGGATGTCATTAACTTCTAGGTATACCAGGAGCTAAATATTAAGCACACGAAGAGATGGGTCTATAATTGGCAGGTTCAGCTCAACTTTCCTTCTTGGACACGGGCTGTACGTTAGCTTACTTCCAAGCATTCGACACTTTCACAGTTTCAGACGAAAGGCGAAATAGACGTGTCAATGTCCCTATTCGGCCAATGTGGTCGAACCGAGCCCTTTGCAACACCTTCTTGCAGGACTTGGGAGCACTGTTGAAGGCCTTTTTTCTGACATACGTCACTCGCATTCCCAAGGTGAAGTTATCGACACAGAGTATCGGCCTGGATCTATTGTCAGCAGAAGGTCCAAGCAATTGGCCGTGTGCGAATCAACATCCCCCGTTGCTGTTGCCCCCTGAACCAGCTGGCGGATTACCGTTAACGAAAGCTTATGCATTTCCCCTCCAGCATGATTACTGCATTGGTATGGGAAGAGCCACGTTACTGCTGATGGTGAGCATTAAAGTCCCCCCGGATCACTAATTGGGCGGAAGGGTACCACTACTGTGCCGCATCAGCCGCTTAACTGAGGTAATCTGTGAGCCTGCTTGTCTCCTGATCGCCGCTGTGCGAACGGTAGACATAGGCATAGATAATTTTATCCAGACCTGTGTCCACCAGAGCCCAAAGCGTTGTGAATATTAATTGAATTATAATAATTATTAAAAAACAAGTTTTATTAGCTCTTCCATAGTACTTTACATGTCTTTTTATCTAAATGTAACATTGTAATTGTTGCTTACAATAATATTTAACAACGTTTTCTTTTGTCGATATAATTCGTAATCGTACAATTATATTCACAGAAAAAATCTTTCAAATGTTTTCAAGACTCTATTTTAACGGTATTTACAATGTTTTCATATTAAAAATGATAAAAATCTGTAAATTGTAACATTGCGAAAATCATACTTGCAGTGGTTTTCTCAAAACTGAAAGAGCAATTAAAATTAGTAACATGAAACCTAAAATAAAGCAAATAAACAATAAACTTTACTAAAAAATAAAATATCTGTGTTGAAAACTATGCAATGTTGAGTTACTATGTTATTCAAATTGGGTGTCGATATAACACATTTATTAAATTCAATCTCCGTTTTAGTCTTTCACAGCTTCATACATAACTAACTTTTAAGGCCCACCGGCGCAATAAACTTAACTCAGTTGCTAAGACTAGGTTAAATTGACAGTTTGTTATACAATATTGTAAATTTAACCTTTGTCTTTGACCTTTGTCAATTTCATCTTGTGCTAGCAACTAATTCTGAGTTAAGTTTTTCGTGCAAGTGGGCCTTAATCAATCAAATACATCATAAATAACGCACGCACTTTTTTGTTGCAACTTGCAAAGACCGAATGTAAACAAATAAACGCGCCGCGCGTATGGCTTGCCGGCACCCGCGCCGCTTGTGCCCGCGCTTATCCCCGCGCTCGCCCTTCGTGCGAAGAAGTCTAGTTATATTTTTTTAAATAATACGATTTCGTGGATAAAAACGACACAAATTATGAATAGTGTTTTGTCACACCATAAAATATTATCAACAACAGATATCAGTACTCTAAAACGCGTAATACCTTTTTAAACTACTGTAACTGTGTCTACTGTTGGCAGTAGTATCGTCACAGCGATAATTTTCTCCATTTATCTGCTACCACTAATTGTTTAAGTATATTCGTGTATTTAGTTTATTCAGTATACATGTTTGAGTATCTATTGTATTTATAGTATGTATGTATAGCTTTGTATTTGAACAAACCTACCTTAGGTATCATTTTTAACTTTAAATATTGCACCTACCACTATTTGTCTCTGCATCACCCAAAGGTCGACTGGTAGAAAATGCCTACGGCATTAAGTCCGCCTCTGTACGTTTGTGTGCATGAAGTATTAAATAAATAAATAAATAATATTCTTTTAGAGCTAGTTGGCTACGTGTTAGGTACTGGTTAAGTATTAGGATTCTCGTGGACAGAGATGACACAAAATGCCTATGTACATCAGTTACTACTTCGTTATTATCATGAAAGTAAAATTTTCATCTCTAATTTTGTTTTTGTTTGTCTTTTCGTCCGATACTGGTCGAAAAGACAAACAGCTAAATTTCTACCTATGCAAATACCTAGGATGACACAAACTAAGGTATTAGGTTGGGCAAATAGTCCGGCAACTATATGCGAAAAATAAACAACTTTAATATTTTTCAAACCTCAAAACCTAGCGCTATCGGTCTATGTGGCCAAGTACTAAAATATGAATTTACGTAGATAAGTCTAAATAATCCTCGGACGGAATTTGATAGCCTTTTGTCAGAATTATGTGACAAGTATGTACTTTCATTGCCCACAAGTCTCATCAGTGGAGGCTCTTGGACCACTTTTGCCCATTGTAATTTCTGCTTGTTTTTCAGTTTTAATGTAGGTAGGTGCCCACGTCTATCGTTGCGTACAATACCCAAAGCTTTCAGATTTTAACCATTTAATCTCTCTAAAACCTATTTTTTTTTGCAATTTCAATATGAAAATAAAAAAAAACTTGTTCGGTTAATTACATTTACATTATTAGAAAGCGTTTTTATTCTCCTGAGAACTTTAAAAACGTTTTAGCGTCGGCTCTATCACCGTTTTATTCATGTTCTAGATTTTTTCGTAGCTTGATTGCCTTACTTTGCAGTTTAATTTGGCTATAAAATAAAACAGCAGAATTTTTAGAGAAATAAATTGTTGTCGAGTAAAAGTATTTAAATCATTAGTTTTGTTTCTATAAAATGTGCAGTCAGAAGCTGTGGATAAGTGACATTTTATCACCGAAAGCGTCGCGAATCGAAAAATTTGAAATGTTTGGGATTGCCAAGTGTTATTGAAATGTCATGTGAACACACACACACACATCTAAGCATTTCGACCATCACCACCGCTGCCTTCGAGTGACACTTGTCAAGTGTCTCAGACTTTCGTCGACCGACGTTAAACACTTAATGTAAATCAACTCATAATAATTAGGCCTTCTTTATTATTAATAACTTTGCCACTTATTATGAATTTCTCCTGTATCGTGGGTGCGACAAACTGGACGGCACACAGGACGAACATCTCGATGTTGCAACACCTCAAAATTGTAATTAATTTGTAAATCATAAACCCAACTGCTTAAAAAGCGAACTAAAAAGATATAAGGATCAGGACACTGCACAGCATGATTTTCTTCTTGTTTACATATTTTTAGTTCGGTTCTTAAATAGTCGGGTTTTCGAAGTTTTATTAACTTTTTTTATTTCGAGTTACTCATAAACATAGAAGTGCTATACATTTTTGTAACCCCCTCTTAAAACCCTTTATTTTGATACCCCACTCGATAGGTTTGGAAGAAAATAATATTGGGACCTCCACAATATGGCGCTCAAAATCCACAATTTTTTTTTAACGTCCCTTATCTAATAAAACCTGGGCAATCAAGACGTATCTACCGATGTCTTAATTATATAAATCTGTCTAGCGGTTTGAAAGATATGAAGTAATAAAGAATATTACATAAAAACATATAAACATACATGCATACAAGATACGCGAGAAACATAATCCTTTGTTGCCAATTTCAGCTGGGTAAATAGTTATTTGACTTCTACGGTCATATTGCCCGTTAAACGGGTGACAACTTACTTGTCACTGGCAAAGTCGAGGGTAAACGGCCTAGAGGCAGAAGTCCTATACGCTAATCAGACCAAATCAGAACTTCGATGAACATCAAAGGCTCAGAAGCCTTGCATGTTGCTGAGAATAGTAGCAGGTGGAGAAGCATCATCAAAGAGAATGTTTTGAAATCATGATGTGGTCATGACCCCCAGCATTGGGTCTCGAGTTTGTCCACTTTCTCGCCTGATGGTAAGCGATGATGTGGTCTACGGTAAAGCACGCTTGCCTTTATACTTAACTTGCCTCCTCCCACTACTCCTCCTTGTAAATTTGCTAACCAAATTTAGGTAAAATGCGTGTTTTTTCATAAATTGTGAACCTTACAAGTGGTCAAATAAGTTGGTTATTTGAGCATTTAATAGATGAAAAAACGTGTTTTTTCGCAGCATATTTAACCATCGGTTGAGTAAACTACCGATCAAAAATCTGGGCCTTAGAAGAAACCAACAGCTGGCTTTTAAAACAAATATACACACATGTAGTTTAAATTCTATCAATTTAAAAATCGAACATTACACAGACATTTCAAATGCCGAAGCCCGTCGACAAACGGGCAAAAACTTGAAATTCCAAATTCCGGTACCGACCCGATATATGATATCTGAGATATCTCTAGAAAAACTCCCTCACATTGCCCGGGGAATCCAATAAGCCAATGCTAGACATTAAAATATTGAAAAGCGACGAAAACTTTTCTAATAAAAAACGGTCCATTTGTTAAAATGAAAAACGATTTCCACTTTGCTTCCTTGTCTAACTTCGAGAGAACTTGGGTAGAGAGCTTCCCTATGCTCATCAATTATGACCTCTATTGCCTTTTGATAATGACTAGATTAGAAAGATTAAGTGAATAGTGTTGACAAGACAAGGTAATCATTAATATCGGCTTGATCTTGAACGAATAATATTGTGTTAACTCGGACTAAGTTGAGAGTTGGAATCTGAATATTAGTTTACCTAGACTACTACTACCTAGATTTATTTTATTAAAACTAAATTTCTCATACTTTCTTGACGTGAATTCAAGTTAACAATCAATCATTTGCTGTAACTTATGTTCTTAAATGTCTGAAAATTCTGTTACAAGAAAACTTAAGATTGAGTGGCTAGAGAGTTCATTTTCTCGAGAGAGAGAGTTGAGAGTTTTTTTTTGGGTTTGTTTTTCTTTTTGTTTCATTTTCTGTGAGTATGGGCACGCTCAGCCTAATTTGTCTCTGTATTTTTTTGATCTGTTTTTATTACTGTTTTGTTGTCTCTGTCGAATAAATGTTTTTTCTATTATTTATGATATATTTAATGTGTTCAGTTATCAAATTGATATCTCACATCATATGTTTGTGCCAAATTAAGTAAGAATACCCTACCTACCTACCTACCAATTAAATTTTTATTAACATATATACAATTGAATATGATAAAACAAAAAAAATACCCATATACAAATACAAAAGGGAGATGGAAAAGAGCTCATTGTGCATCAAAAAATTCGTCAACATCGATGTCAATGGGAAACGTGCCCAGAACGCTGGCAGCATTGCCACGTTGAATTGTTGAACCAGTTTGTTAAACTATTTATTTGCATACATTACATTATATACTAATTGAAGTTTAGAACACAAAAGCTGCTATTGTGACTTAACTATGATAGTTAGATACAATTTCTCGCAGATATTTTCGTAGGTAATAATGAGTACTTTAATCATATTGTACACAAGTTTTATGTATCATCAATATTTTTCTCAGTGCACGCCAAATAACTTTGAGTTACATTATTGAAATTTTCATAAGAATCTCTATATTTTTTTTTTAATTATTGCGTATGTTACTCCGGAATAATGTAGCTTTTCATTTTCTTGAATCAGTCCAATAGTGTCGGACCCTATTCGGTAAAAGTAAACAAAAAAAAACCTAAGCTCTTTATAAAATTGTATATATATTATTAATATAGATAGTGCACAAATTGTTTTACTCCGTGCTCGCTTTGCTCGCTGTTATTTTGGTCTGCTTTGTTGCTCCGGGCTCCCGAAAGGCTTAATCTGCCACTGATCCTTGAAACAGTATAATAATATGTATTAGTAGTAGCCTGTTAGAGTCGAAAAAAATTATATTGGTACTTAGTCCTTCCTCAAACTGTTCTGCAAGTTTCGATAAAGTAAACAACCTGATACATAATAATTTTTACGAAAAGCAACTGGATGAAATAAAACACGAAAGAACACGAAAGTTTTGTGTTTGCAGGGGTACCACTTTTAGATCTCGCACCATCTAAAAAAATTGCTAGGGCCGCCACTGATTACTCTAACAAAACTCACAGTAAAGCGTTAATTGCATGAAAATTCTACACTAGCTAGTGCAGTGATTGTTAAAGTTACAATTGCAGTTGAACTAAACACATTAGTAGACTACATAGAACCACTTATGCATTTATAGCTGAATCGCTGGAATTAATTTACTTAGAACTAGATAGCAGAACTGGAATTGAGGTTATTAAGGCAAAACTTTAATTTTACACAGCTAATTATGACAAAAATCTAAAAAATATAATATTTTTATTATAAATAAAAATATTATATCTTTTAGATTTTTGGCGGAAGTTTCCTCATGAAAAATCATCGTGGACGCTATCATAAATCTTTCCTCAATCATCGAAAATATCTAAAATCGTTGAGAGAATCCAGCACAAAATCGGTTTGAAATAGCGATGTAAAACTTGTTATGTCAATAAATAAAAGTTTACAGGCACTGGGATTCATGCAGTATTGGTAAACGTGGAACAATATTTCTAGGCTATACAAATATTTTCCTGATGGAGCAATCAACTTCTATAGTCAGAATTTTAATTCGATTCCAGATTTGACATTAGCTACTGTCATTTTGTGAAATAATGATACCACATATAATAGTGTAGTGATGAACACAAAAATCGATAAACAATCGAAAAACAAAATGAGCTGGAAAAAAGCTGCCATTCAAGATTGGCTTTTAAATAAAAATAATCATTACGAACGAGATATGGTTAAAGCTACGCTTTTAGAACTGATTCCACATAACGAGTCTTTTAATAAGTACGCTGTAGACGAAATGGCAGCACAACATGAGATCACGGTTTTAAGACTGCCCCCTTACCATTGCGAGCTAAACCCTATCGAATTGATATGGGCGCAGGTAAAGGGGCATGATATATGGCTCATATATGGCTCAAAATAATAAAACTTTAAAATTGACAGACGTGAGAAATTTATTTCAGGAAGGCATTCAAAAAATTACGGCTACCGAATGGTCTAAATGCGTAACCCATGTTGTCAAAGAAGAGGAAAACATGAGTAGGCTAGATATGTTAATTGACAATATCACAGACACATTTATAATAAATGTTACAGAAAGTGACAGCGATAGCGATAGCGATGACGGCGACAATATATAAAATAAATTATTACCATAATACATCTATCTGTTTTATTTGTCATGTTTCTTCATGATCACATTTTTTTATTTATTTCACTCACAATTATAAAAGAAAAGTCTCAGATCGTTTATTAATCGTCAAAACTAAATTATCGGTTCAGAAATATTTAATTTCCTGATATACTTAGTTTACGAGAGTAAAATTATAAACGAGAAGAATCGATCCGGAAATATTCCATTTCCATATCGAATAATTTTGCAACGTCACTATTTAGTACTTGTCATAACGTTGCAACACTGAAATTGTCAAATCTGGAATCGAATTAAAATTCCGAGTATAGACATGGGCAAAGTCGATATATATCTATCACCGTGACTTTTGTTCCGGTTACAAAAAAATCACAGTAAAAATCACCGTGACTTTGTCACGTCGATCACGTCGGATAGGTACTTGGAACGTTTTGTAATGTGACTATGACGATTTGATAATTAAGTCGTTATTCGCAAAATTATAAGTGCATTTGACAAATTACTATGAGTAAACTCAGTCAAAGTTCGAGGTTACGCACGCTACTAATATTGCTAATAAGGCTTAGCACGCACTGCGATTTTTATTCGCGCGTTTTTTTCCGCCTATTCTGCGACCTATGGCATTGTATGAAGCTGCACGCATTGCGGTATAAAAATCGCGCGGAAATATTACCCGCAAGAAATCCGTGTTTGTTGTGAATTAAATTGGCGCGAATATTTTGAGCTCTATGAACAGGTAGAAAGAGACAAAAAACGCTCGGAATTTTATCCGCAGTGCGTATAAAATATTGAGTATTAAAAAACACCGCAACCGAGCGGGTAGAAACCGCAATGCGTGCTAAGCCTAACGCTGCCTATCGGCTTGCGCATTCACGATTTCACACTTACTAGTTACTAGTAACTACCCTCAATGATTTAATTGATTTTGAATCATCATGACCTGTTAAATCTAGTGTGTAAGAGGGGTTTATTGCAGTAACCATTGATGGGGCAACAGGCACCAATTCATTGAATAGACTTTGATTCAACGAGGCAGTGATGTTATGATTTGTTGTTTCAAGATGTTCAATCTGACTTTGAGCCTCATGTAGCTGCTGTTGTAGTGAATAATTGTGACTCATTATATCATCATACTCATTGCTACACTGGCTGAACCCATCCACAACAATTTGGAGCCTGTCCCGGGCTGCTATGGCATCAGTGTGTTGAATATATAACTGAGCCATTTCTGTTTTCAATTTACTATTCCTGTCAAGGACCCTAAGGAACTCTATTTTGTTTTCATCTTTTTCCCTTATCAGTTGGTCACAGAACTCCTGAGACGCCTTTAATTCGCTCAAAGCCTGACTGAGTTTGGTTTTCTAGGCGAGCCCGCGCGCTGCGAGTCATAATCATGACTAAAGAGAAGAAAGATGATGTTGGAAAAGAGTAGTGGAATGAGTAACAGATGATTAGTTGAACGGAAAAATGAAATTAAGATAGTTAAGAAAGAAGTTCTGTCACCAAACTAATTAAGGTTATGTTTACGTTTTATAGGTCATTGGCATCAACTTGTAACCTCAATAAAAGTGATCCAATTAATTGTAGGCAAAATATTAAAACGCAAACAATCCAATATCAAGTAAAATATTGTACCTGATACCGAGGCGAAAAAGTAACATTCGCAAATTGAGATAATATGTACTAGAGAAGCTATCCTAAGTAAAGGACATGCTCCATTTTGACAAGAGTTTAAACTAAACTTCGCTGCAGCGCTGAAACAATAATTAGCCGTCTAACAAAACAGTAAAAACACGCAGCGCTAGAGCGCTTCTAAGGTATAGTTTTCTCGCGATCAAAAAGACGGAAGCGCCGTGATTTTCATGGCGCTTACGCGTTTCGTTCAACATTCTGCAACAACTTGTCTATCATATAGACTAAACTGCCTACAGAAGCGGTACCTACATAGCTTTATACCTAACAAGCTTCATTAGAATTCACACATTTTTACAAAAAAAAATAGTTGAAATACCCTTAGTAAAGTAATAATTACTTTAATATTATATTTATATACTTCTTTTTTGTGACATTCCCACAGCACTATTCCCAAACCACTGCAACTCCTGAAAGCCAGGATCAATAGTGGCGGCCACCAGAAAAGCACCGAGGCAATGAAGCTCGACAAAGTCCCGGAGATTGAATTTAACTGTCTTGGATCCCGCAACGAAATTAATCAGAAAAGAATAGTGGAGGAGTAGGAAAAAATAAAAACAATCCAGTTCCCTCCATATCAAGTAAGAGACAGAACAAACAAGGTCAATAGGCACAAAGGGTCTTTTACAACTGGGATAAGCGCAGTTCCCTGGCACCACGGATAAAAATTTGCATTAATATTAATTAGTCTTAACATTGTGAGGTGTTACTCGTATATTTGATTCCAATATTAAATAGGTATGGCAAAAACGCTTGAACGCACGGAAATTTGTTCTAGTTACCACAAGATCCGTATAGTAAACATCTTCTGATGCAGCCTGTACATTATTCAACATAGTATTGCTTTCATTCTGCCAAAGAATACACTCCCATAAGATATGATGTGCAGATTGTACATATTCGCAGTCAGATGTAGAATACTGACATAAAGGCGAGGCAACGGGCTCGAAGGAATATAATTTACTTTTAAAGTTACCATGCCCTGTGAGAAATTGGGCAACACAGTGATCCACCTCCAGCCACGTCCTGGCCAGTCGCACGTGAACAGATGGAAAGAATTGGTGGAGGTGTCGGCTCTTGATGGAATTATTCCACCTACATTGCCATTCGGATAAAAGTTCCTCCCAGACGTCAATATGTGGTTCAAATAATCTAGAGATTTTCTCACGGTCACTCCGCGTCCATGGTTTCTCGTGCTGAATAGTACATTGCAGCACATCGCTCAAGCAAGTACCGGTAAGGTCTCAGTACTAACCGTCCTGTTTGTTTTGCATAAGAATATCAAAGCTAAACGCTGACTTTGAAGTAATTTACGTCGCCCCATTACCCTACTATTTGCATTACGCTACTTACCCTACCCTGCCCTAGACACCTACCCACCTATCATAACTACAAATTTGTTTAACTATTTATTTGAATAACCACAGTCAATTCCTTTCTGAATATACTTAAGATTGTTATTTTAGACCGCTATAAAAACCAAAGTAAGCTAATTCTATCTACACTTGTTACACAAATTGTCACATCTTATTTTTTAGTCTATTTGAGAAATGAGGCAACATGGCGTCCACCAAATATTTCAATTTAAAAATGATTTTCTAGTTACTCATTGACGAAAAATTATTCCTTTGCATTTCGCCGTATTCGTTGAATTATAAGTGCAATTTTTTAAAACACACGACAGCATATTTAATGCGTTTGAACGTTTTTTCGTTTAAAAACAAACAATGACATAGGCGCTCAAGATCTAGCAAGCAACTGAGTGAAGTGCGGCCGGCCGACCCCACATGAACTGAACACAGCAGTGATGTGTGGTGACTTCTCTAGTGCGTAGTACATTATTACCTCAATGCATTCGCTTGAGCCGGTAACTGTCAACGAAACACAATTAAATTTCAACACTTATTTTGCACTTGTAGTGTCTGTATTTAGCACAAAACACTTAATTACGCTTTAAAACTAGTTAATAAATTGGAAATAGGCCTTATTATAAAGGAAATCTATTATTTAAAATTAAAATTATTAGGACAAATTCAAATCAGCTGTTAGCTGTAGTGTTGCCACAGGAGGAAAAAAAGTAATGTAATAAGGTTAAGCAAAACATTTGTAAGAAAATTGTTCTAAAATCGCCAAAAACCTACCAGGTGACAATTTATCAGAGACAGCGCTTTTGTCAAAATTATAAAATGTATGGCTTTTAGGATTTTGGTAAAAGTGCTTCTGAAATGGCACGTGGTCAATTCAAGCTATTTTTAAACTGTGCCCTTTCATATTCAACTTTCATCATCATCATTCTATTCAACTTTCGTTTGACGCATTCAATAATTGAGTCCTAGTGAGCGGCAACGATATAAAAAAAAACTATACTTAATTAAAATTTATTGAAACTTATTTATTTTAGCGTGTTATTTTAGTTTTTTTAAACTATTATTTATTTTTACATTTTCATTCAATTGCTTATCTTGAAGATCCTGGTTAGGATAATGGGAAAGCTATTTAAATTATTGCATTGTCATCGGTCCTTGATAAGTTTGTAAAGTTTCAAGTTAATCCGACATTTTGTCGGGGGTGAAAAATTAAAATCACGTTTGAAGATTCCGTTACATAGATACATACAAACCAAACTAATAGAAGCATGCTAAAGAAGAAGCACGCCTTTGCCAAGCCTTTTGTACTATATTTTCTTTATGTGTTGTCTCTGTGCATTATACTGTGTGTATATTAATGAATAAATAAATAAAAGGTTATTCGAGCATTTCTCAAAATAATTGTAGTAACCGTCTCGTAGCCATGTCCCGCTTTTTAAATACTTTTTCTTTGTATATAATAAAGCATTATTACATTTTATTAAATTGTATAACCATCATTATAACAACTATAACAAAAAATAACAAAAAATACGCAAATACATTTAGATTTTTTTTATTTAAATAATATTTTAATAATCGGTCTGATCTAGTTGTATAAAAAGTGAAGTGTCCCAATTTGAATACTTAACCAAACTATCGAATTTAATTGAGTGAAAATGGGTATTACAAAAATAACAAATGTATAACATTATTAACCATATTTTCACAATTCAGTTGAATAATATCCTTTGTATATTTCTTGATAAATAAATTTGTAATTAATTATATTAACTTGTCCTGTAAATAGTTCCTTTTGAAAATTCCAGTTTTTGCTACCATAATTTCGGCAATATCCGTTACGATTTCTTAGTAAACATATTTGAGAATATTGGCAAACACTTATAGCATATACTACTATATAGCATACTACTACTAGCATATAATACTTATAGGTGTAACATCCATCTTGTTTTCATTTTGAAAGTTCTTTTCTGTTCCATATGCGGACGTTGAAAATCGTTAGATAAGTTACCGGTCATAAAAAAATCCGAGCTTTGTTACCGAGAAAACACGGGTAAGTTCAGCTTTTATTGCTATTTCACTGAAACTACTATTAAAGCTCTCAATCTTGATTTCGTTAATCAAATCATAAACCAGATTAGTATCGAGTTGCATGTGTTTACAATTTGAACTTTTTTTTTTGTACTTGACTTGTTTCCTCCGTTTTTGTTACTTTTAAATGGTAACGTATAAATGGAAAAGAGAGTAACAAAATAGGAAATTATTAGGCAGAGTATTGAACTATGAGTGCTGAACAAATAATGATTAAATGAGGAAACCTTTTGATATAAAATGTGTTACAAAAAAAAAAAAAATAAGTTGTTTACCGTGTACCGGATCAAACTATTGTTATGGGACAATTTCTATGATACTAATTAATTATTAAAAACTGTTTAACTTATTTTATCATATTTAAGTCACACAAATGTTCCTTAAAATTATCTTTTTTTAAATTATTTTAAGTATAAATATCCCTTGATAGCAGTTCAAATAATGACGGTCTAAATTTATTGGTATAGACCAATAATTAATGATTTGAAGTGCTGTGAACACTAGGCTTAAAAGATCCTAGGTTGTTACCAGAATTCTATTTTTGTTACTGTCCCATAAAAGTGGACGAGTATTTATTTTCAATATTGTTATATTTATTACTAATTTAGATGTTTTTATGATAAAAACACAGATATGTGCTTTACTTTCGGATATGTGTACATATAACATATTATTAAACAACACCATAACTGCGTTACTGTAATTTTAAAACAGAGTTGTAGCCAGATGGTAACGTAAAGGATCTTTTAGCGCTTTTAATGTAACATTATACTTTTAATATCAAACTGATTTTGTAAAAACACATAAAGTTATATTGTGACATCTTTTTTAATCAATTGTAACTTGTCGAAATTGATTTGGTGATATAATTTAAGTAATAGATGGAAAGTAACAAAATAAGATTTATTTCCGACGTGGACTTGGTTTTATACATTGTACTGTTTTTTTACAAATTAAGTCTAAAAATAAACCTTATTTATCGAATTTATAGAAATTTAACTATTACTTAAAATTAATAAAATTATTTTACTTCAATATTTTCATTTTAGTGAATTTCTGATCTTCGGTACATTTTTATTGAGAAATGCTCATTCAGCATCTAAATTACCAAATTAATTAAATTACTTTGTGCAATACAACTCAACACTTACTCAAGTGTAAATGCAGCACAAAAGCTCAGACTCAACATAGCACAATACAAACTTTAATTAACCGTTAAAACAACCCACAAAAACTGAACAAACAACACACCTTATTATTCTACCAACATTATGAATAACACAGCATTTGTATTAAAAATAACAGAAAGTTTCGTAACTTTTTGTTGTTTTAAACTTAGCGAAGAAATTTATATGGATCAATTAATATACATAAAGTAAAAAAATGGTTTGTTTATTTATTAGTAAAAGACTATCCCTGGCAAAATTTAGAGAGTTAGCCTGTTACCGACCATGCCATGCTTTCATGTCATGCTGTGCAGTCGGAGGATACATATTCGTGAGCTGGCTGACCAAAACCAGATGTATTCTCCGACTGCACAGTATGATTTTCTTCTTGTTTACTTCTTTTTAGTTCGCTTTTTAAGCAGTCGGGTTTTTTGTTTTTTTGAATTAACTTTTTTTATTTACATGTTTTTAGTTATTTTTTTTGTTAGGTACATTTAAACATATAAGTGTTATATATTTTTGAAGTCACCTGTTCAAACCATTTACTCAAAGTACCCCAAAGGATGGATCTGGAATAAAAAAAAATCCCCACAAAATGGCGCCCAAAAGCCGCCATTTTCTTCTTTTCCAATTTTTATGTAGCCAGTGAGACTCGCAGGGTTAAGACGAATCGATTGACGTAAGAATTATCAAAATCGTCTAACGCGTTTTGTCTCTAGAATGCCACATAGGAACAAACATACATACATACATACTTATATACAGACATACATACATACATAGACTGATAAACATATTACCCTCCTTCGGCTGTCGGGTAAAAAGAGAAAACTAAATTGCGTTTGACCTCTTTCTCGAAGTTGGCCCTACCCAACTGGATCGTTTGTCCCAAGTAGACATAGTCATCCACAACTTCGAGTGTAGAGTCTCCGACCCTGATAGGAGTGGGTGTGACATGGGCATTCAACATCACCTTGGTTTTGTCCATGTTCATCCTAAGACCCACTCTTTCGGAAGCTCTACTGAGGTCATCGAGCATTGTATTGAGGTCTTCCATAGTCTCAGCCATGACCACTATATCGTTGGCAAACCGAAGGAGAGCGATGTACTCGCCATTGACGTTGATGCCTAGCGCTCTACCGTCAAGTCGCTGTCTGTGATATCTATCTCTTTTTGTTTTTTTTTTTTACTTTTTAGTATTTTGCTTTGAAAGTCGGTTTATTTTTTGTGAAAAGTTTTTATTTTTGTCTTTTTAGTTTTGGTTCAATCTGACTAAAAAGTGAGCAAGTTCTATAGATAGGTACCGAATAGATAGACAGAATACCCATAATAACTCAATTTATATATTCGTGCTATTTGTCGTTAGGGATTTTTATTTCATTGTTTTTTTTGGGAAATGGTTTTCTCTTGACTCTGGTCTAGGTCAAAGGTGTCGACGTTGGAGTAAGCTTACCCAGAAAGAGCCACTTCACTCTAACTTTGAATACATTCAAATTGAATGCGTTCGGAAACACAGACTCAGGTAGTGAGTTCAAATCTTTCGCTGTGCGCATTATGAAGGATGTTTGGAATGTGCGATTTGTTGGAATGCCAACCAGGGAAGGATGGTAACTTGCAGTGTGTCTAGATGTCCGATGTTAGAACGTGGCCGGTCGGATGTGGTCGTGGAGTTCTTGTTGTGTATGTTTTATATCTTGAAAACTGCTGAACCGATTTTGACGAAATTTGCACTATTCCCTAAATTGAAAAAGAATTGATACAAAAAAAATATAGATCACGATCCGTTAACTAGTTTCGGAAAAATGCGTTGATAACCATACACATATACATACACTTATAAAAATTTGAAATTAGCTCACTTAAGGTGCTCCTACACTGCTAAAAAATGTTTTCATGTCAGGAAATGTTTGTAAACTTTGTGTAATGTAATAATGCAATGCAATATAATGTAGTAATGATAACAAGCATCGTGTAGGAGCACTTAAAACATTTAACAATTCCTAATATTTGTTAGTTAATGTATTAGTATTAGAAAATGTTTGTTAACATTTTACAGGCTGCAGGTCCCCCCCAAAATAAAACTTGCTATGATTTGCACTAGCTCAGTTCTTTATGCCCTGAAACTGAAGGAATTAAGACTGCCTGACTGTTTGAGCTCAGCGGAGCTAAGTAATGCTGAGATAGAAAACCATGAACGTTTTAATACTTTCTTTATCGTTTCTTTTTTGTGTCTTTCTTAATTGTTTCACTAAAATCACACCATTCGCGTTACGACAGACCAGGAAACTCCGCAACGCTCTGCACGGGTAAATTTCTTTCAAACCCACGTAAAACTTCGGTAGCACTTTTCAATCCCAATCAATTACATTTTTTTAATAATCATTATCACTGGTAGAATTCCAATTTATCTAGACAAAGTGGCATCCTCTCTAGAGCTCAAGCAGCTTTTCATAGGCCCATAGTAGAAGTAGTAGGGACTCCCGTTTCGCACTTAGAAATCCATTCGGTACGTTGTGCGTGGGGGTACTGGCTAACATAGCCAGCCTAGCTCCGATCAAAACCATATAAACTTCCTGGGGCTTCACAGCATTCACGGAACGACCTCACAGTTTCGAAGATTTCTTCAAGCTGAAATGCCACGGCCTCGCATTCCAGGATTACGTGGGTGGCTGATTCTTCGGCGTTAAAACAGCCCCTGCAAAGTGGGCTGTCTTTGGCGCCTATGTCGAAAAGATGTTTGTTTAGGAGGGTGCGGACCGTTATTGTCCCTCATAGGCCCATATTCCAAATCCGATTGAAGGAACTCCACTCGACTCAGACATGATGACAAGAAAAACCCTCCATAAATAACACGCTGCAGGAGGTGTTCCAGAAATGTATTGAGCCTGGGCTAGCACAAAGTACACGTAAGTACATAAGTAAATATTGTTATATAATACTAGCTGTCCCACGTGGCTTCGCTCCCGTCAACTGGCTACTTATCAACCTATCTACCCTACATACATGATTGTTTGGTAATATAAACCGTTTACGCAGCGCAAGTAACGGAAACTCTCAAAAAAGAAAGGATCAGTTATTCATAAAACGGAAAAACGATTCAACTAATAAAATACTGCGATTAGAATATAATAAAATAAGAAACATGACCCATAAAACAATTGGAAAATTTAGAAATAAATATTATATGGAACAAATAAATAATAATAAAATAAACCCTAGAAAACTATGGCAAATACTAAATAACTTATCTGGTCGCAACAAAAATTCGGTTGATGAAACCATCTTAAGAGCTTTTAAAAAGAATAACATAAATATAAAATCAATTGCTGACAACTTTGCTATTGAATTTAGAAAAAGTGTTATAAAGATTTTGCCAAAATGTAACAAGCGTCTTATGAACGAATCAGAATATGTATTTCCTAATAACACATCAATGTACTTAATGAAAGCTAAAAATAAAAGTGCAAATAAGTTAATTAAAAATCTTAATATTAATAAAGCTCCTGGGGTAGATAATATTAGATGTGTTGACATAAAATCCATCTGCGACAAGATGACATGCGTCATTGTCAAACTAATTAATACTAGTATTAAACAAGGACAATATCCGGAAGAACTTAAAACGGATATAGGGCGGCCAATACATAAAAAGGTAGTTTTGCTGATTATGCAAACTACAGACCGATCACTATTCTACCAGTTATTAATAAAATATGTCTGTAACCAGATACAAGACTTTTATTTAAAAAATTAAGTGTTGTCCAGCACACAATATAGTTTTCTACCTCACAGCTGTTATCAAAATTCACGGGCGAAATCAACGAAGCTCTTAATGATAAAAACCATGTAATATTGCTATTTATTGACTTCATCAAGGCGTTCGACACGCTTAAACATGACGAGTTGCTGACAAAACTAGATAATTCTGGAGTTCGAGGACCAATCCTTAAATGATTTAAAGACTACCTTCATAATGGAAAGTATAACGTTATGATAAGTAATGAAAGCAGTAACACCATTAAAGTCACTGAAGGAACGGACCAAGGTTCAGTGCTTGGACCCTTACACTATCTGACATATGTCAACGACATGGAACATGTGGTCAACCACTGTTCAGTATATCAATATGCAGACGACACATGCCTGGTAGCTGCCCATAAAGACGTTGATGTAGCTACTCATTGGCTGCAAGACGACTTTACTCGAGTTTCCAAATGGACGCACGATGCTTGACTGGTTCTTAACGCAAACAAAACTAAAATCATCCATGTCCATTCCAGTCATCTAAAACAAAACACCTCTTTTAAGATAATCGCACATAATCACAGCTGTCTTCACTCTGTTTCTTCAAATACATGTCATTGTGAGGCAATCGATCAAGTCACATACCATACGTACTTGGGTTTAATCGTAGACAATCGTTTCAACTGGGCTTTTCACATAGATTCAGTCTGTGATAAGTTGCGGGCCATTTTGGCAAAATTCTACATTTTAAAACCTAAAGTACCGTTAAAAATCCTACGTAACATGTACATGGCTTTAGCGGAGTCAATTATATCATACGAAATTACGAGCTACGGGCGAAAATTGAAATCTTATACTGAAAGAATAAGCACATTACAAGTGTAGTCTTTTACTCAAAAGACTAAAATCTCGTGTGGGTATTTCAGTAGGGATGGCGATGCAAATAAAAATGCTTAAAAGGGTTTACTTACCCAGTGTATTATCATATCAAATACACAGTTACACAGAACACAGTTTATGGAAAATAGTTTATAGAACACAGTTTATAAAATACAGTTTATAGAATACAGTTCATAAAGCACTTACCCTAATATTTAATAACGACGCCTCGATAAAGAATAGACTGTCTTTGATGGCATGAGCCACTATTTATAACCTCGGAATGGCCGGGAAACGAGAAGTGCAAGCTTATCGTTTACCAACCTGACAAAAAACAGTTCATCTTTGTTGCAAGCGTAAAAATATCAAAACAATTATTGCCAACATACAAAAATTACTTAGTGTGCTCAATTAAATATAAAGATCGCTAACACAAGTAAAACTTCTAAAACTAATAGCACCTACAAAAATAAAATATCAATACAAAGAAAACGTCATGGAACTATTCAAATATTGTAAAATTGTGCCAGTACAGACTAGACTTAACATGGCTCTCTTAATTGAACAATATAATAACATGACCATTCAAATACCCATATCGCATACAGTAATCACCAGGAATATCACCAAAAATCAATTAATTGTACTTCAGTACCGTATGGTGACGTAAATAATTTCACTATCCCATATCTTCCCGTGGGTGTCGTAAGAGGCGACTAAGGGACACACCAGAGAATGGGCAGCAGCGTTCTCTGTGCAATTTACCAACAAACTGCGATCGCCAAACCGTCTGCCAAGCGTGGCGATTATGGCAATTCCCCCCAAACCAATATGAATAGCACAACAAAAAAACGGCCCCGAGTGCCCGGCAGCCCGTCTACCCTCGGCTACGGTAGCGGTCGAGGCGATGGCGTGGCAAGTGGTGCAAAGAATCTCCGGAGTGGACCCGGCTACCCCAATAAACACCGACGACTGAACCTGGCAACTTATAACACACGAACACTCCGGACCGACGAGAAGATAGCCGAACTTGAGGAAGAATTGAGCAGGTTACGATGGAGCATTATAGGGTTATCTGAAGTCCGAAGAGAGGGGGAGGACTAGATAATCCTCAAATCCGCTAACCTGCTCTATTTCCGAGTGGGTGACCGGCAGTCCCAGGGTGGCGTCGGCTTTATCGTCCACAAGTCCCTTGTGAACAACGTGGTGAAGATCGAGAGTGTGTCGACCAGGGTGGCGTACCTTATACTCAGAATATCCGCAAGATATTCGCTGAAGGTCATACAGGTCTACGCCCCGACCTCGGCACACCCCGACGACGAGGTAGAGACCATGTATGAGGATATCTCTAGAGCCATGCATGGTTCCAAAACTTACTTCACCGTTGTCATGGGGGACTTCAACGCAAAACTGGGCAAACGAGACGAGGATGAGCTGCAAGTAGAGCAATTTGGAGTTGGACGTCGGAACCACCGGGGTCACCTACTGGCCAGTTTTATGGAGAAGGAGGGCCTCTACATGATGAACTCCTTTTTCAGAAAGCGTGAGCACAGGAAGTGGACCTGGCAAAGTCCCGATAGTGCAACTAAAAACAAGATCGACTTCATCATGTCAACCAAGAAGCAAATGTTCAATGATGTCTCTGTGATCAACTCGGTGAAAACCGGGAGCGATCACCGCTTGGTAAGAGGCACATTGGACATTAATGTCAAGCTTGAAAGGTCTCGACTGATGAAGTCCACGCTCCGCCCAGCACAAATTCAGGTCCAAAACCCCGAAACCTTTCAACTAGAACTCCAGAATCGTTTCGAGTGCCTTGGGAGCTCCGTGAACGAATACAGCGATGGGTTCGTGGAAGCTGTCCATACGGTCGGGTCTAAGTTTTTCAAGACCCGCCGTACAGATAGGAACAGAAAGCTCTCTGGTCCTACTCTCAAGCTCATTAAGGAGAGGCGTGATATGATTCTACAGTCTTCCGACGATGCGTTGAAATACCGGCAGCTAAATAGACGGATCTCAAAGTCCTTGAAAAGCGATCTCCGCCGCTTTAATACCGAAAGTATTAAAGACGCGATTGAGCGGAATAAGGGCTCCAAGGTCTTTGCCAGAGTCATCACGAATCGTATCGCACGCAGGTTTAACGATTTCCAACCTCCCGAACAAGCCGGATTCCGTATAGGCTTCAGCACCGTAGACCACATACATACGCTGCGGCAGGTTATACAGAAAACCGAAGAGTACAACCTGCCTCTCTGTTTAGCGTTTGTGGACTACGAGAAAGCCTTCGATTCGATCGAGACTTGGGCTGTACTGCAGTCTCTCCAACGGTGCCAAATTGACTACCGGTACATCGAGGTGTTGAAGTGTTTATCAGACCTCGGAACCCGTACATTTGCAGCGAGGTGTGGGACAGGGAGACGTCATATCTCCGAAGCTGTTCACCGCTGCACTGGAGGACGTCTTCAAGGTTCTGGACTGGAGAGGGCTAGGTATCAACGTCAATGACGAGTACATCACTCACCTTCGGTTTGCCGACGATATAGTGGTTATGGCTGAGACCATGGAGGACCTCAGTATAATGCTCGATGACCTCAGTAGAGCTCCGAAAGAGTGGGTCTTAGGATGAACATGGACAAAACCAAGGTGATGCTGAATGCCCATGTTACACCCACTCCTATTAAGGTCGGAGACTATACACTCGAAGTTGTGGACGACTATGTCTACCTGGGACAAACGATCCAGTTGGGTAGGGCCAACTTCGAGAAAGAGGTCAACCGTCGAATCCGACTCGGCTGGGCAGCGTTCGGGAAGTTGCGCGGTATCTTCTCGTCTAACTTACCACAGTGTCTCAAGACGAAAGTCTATGACCAGTGTGTGTTGCCAGTGATGACTTATGGCTCTGAGATGTGGTCGCTTACAATGGGCCATATCAGATAGCTTACAGTCACCAAAAGGGCAATGGAGAGGGCTATGCTCGGAGTTTCCTTGCGTGATCGAATCAGAAATGTAGAGATCCGCAAGAGAACCATGGTTACCGACATAGCCCGGAGAATTGCCAAACTTAAGTGGCAGTGGGCAGGGCACATTGCTCGCAGAACGGATGGCCGATGGGGCAGAAAGGTTCCAGAGTGGCGACCGCGAACCGGAAGACGTTTCGTTGGAAGGCCTCCCACCAGGTGGACCGACGACCTGGTGAAGGTTGCAGGGATACGTTGGTTGCGAGACGCACGGGACCGGTCAAAGTGGCGACGCTTGGGGGAGGCCTATGTCCAGCAGTGGACGTCTTTCGGCTGATGTGATGATATTAATGATGATGATGTACTTCAGGCTAAAAACTATTATGGTAGGAGAAAGATAAATTTTAGATGCCCACTTTAATAAATGAAGTACCGCTAAACATAAAACATGAAATAAATTGGGATAAACTACAACAAAAAATACTACTACGACTATTTTAATGACTTAACCTAACTAAAACAAATATTTTTAATTGTATCAACCTGTATACTTTGACAAGAACCGGTTTTCTAATGAGCTGCCCAATTGCGCGCTCCGTAGACGAAACATAGCATACAAATATTCACCTACTCACAGTTACACTCACAATTAGGCACAATTGTTTCTTCTACCGACAGATGGTTACCTACGGCTTAAACGATTGCGTGAACAGAAAAGTTAGTTTTTGGGCTGAGTGAATAGTTTAGTGGTAATTATAGTTGTTACGGCGAATGTGAGTACCAACACAAACCCATCCAGGTTTAATTGTACAAAAATAAATGTAAAAGTTAACATATGATTGTATTAATGATTAATAAAAAATTAAATATCCTATAACCTTCCTCGATAAATGGAGTATGCTAAACAAAAATAATTTTTCAATTCCAACAAGTAAGTCCTGAGATTAGCACGTTCAAACAAACTATTCAGCTTTATAATATTGTAGTATATATAGTATAGACAGTAACCGTATTTTAATTTTCTTTATTTTCATTTCGTTTCAATGTATATTCAAATTAACTTGGTCAAGGAGAGCATCACAACATAAAATTAAACATGATGGACCAGATCAGCAGTATGCGAAAAATTACATTTGATTTAAGTGAATCGTAATATTTGCGACACAATATAACAAAGCCGGGGTCAACAGAGAAGCAATCAAACAATTTCCGTAGTAGTAAACTGGGTCGCAAAACAAAAACTTCGAAACACATCCAATTCAAAGTCAAAGCAAAGAGAGACTCAAAGACGTCACTTCTTAAAACTGTCAAAGTCGTCAAACGTCATGTCAAACACAACTATCAACAAAAAATCAAACCGACTTCCTGAACAAAAAACTACAAACCAAAAAATAACTTTCTTTTCCGAAGTCGGTGTCTTTGTACCCATTTTTTTTCAGTTTTTCGACACCGACTTCGGAAAAGAAAGTTATTTTTTGGTTTGTAGTTTTTTGTTCAGGAAGTCGGTTTGATTTTTTGTTAAAAAGTTTTTTTTATTTTTCTCTTTTTAGTTTTGGTAGGTATATCCAATTAACATGATAATCATTTATGGCCAAAGTACATCTCATGACGATTCCAAAAAGCCCAAGCACGACTAGGATACATTGTTTTATTTCAGAGTTCCAGTGCCTACCTTCCGGCTTCATCATCAGAACAGTTCAATGGTACCATTTTCGTCAGTACAATTCATTTATAAGTATTTGCTTAATCATAGTCGGTTAACTATTCGAGATATTTTATACCCGTGACATACTTAGCATTAAGGAGTTTCAGTGGCCATCTGTGGTCTTCTTCATCAGTTCTTCACCAAATTATACTTTCTGAGTGCAAGTGATTGGATTGTTGGTGAAAATACCAAAATGACTATATAAATGCCTATAATATTTGAGGAGTTCCCTCAATTTCTCTAGGATCCCATCATCAGATCCTGACCTGATGACTATGGGACCAACTAGGAAGTATACCCTTCAAAACAAAAGAAGATTTATTGAAATCGGTCCAGGCGTCTTTGAGTAATCGGGGAACATAAATAAAAAAAAAAAAAAAGTTTCCGACGAATTGAGAACCTCCTCCTTTTTGTGAAGTCGGTTAAAAACTGCCCTAAAAATAGGGTTCTCTTAGAAACTTTTCAAATGATATTTTTGTGCACCTGTAGAAGAAGAGTCTTCAAATTAATTTGTTAGTATTTTTAGGAAATTCCCTTACTTTTTTCTTATTTGTCTTTATAGTGTACTGTACATAGTGGTAGCCCGAAAGCAAACATCTTCTTTCAGTTTAATGTTATCCAATGTGGAGTCGATTTGGAGGACATGACTTGGAATACAGAAGATAATGTTGCTTCTATGTATTTTAATACTATACTGCTAAGGGAGCTATAAGGGAGTTATCTAGTCTATGATAAGGGTCAGGATCGTCCCTGTTGGAAGACTGGGACACTGGCTAGCTGGAATGTTCACACAATTGTACAAAACCACATTTCATGTTACCCAGCGGAGTATGTTGAACGGACTTCTTTATTGTGATAAAAAGGGTGTATTGGCTCTTGTCGTATTTATGAAGAGGATGATTAAAAGTGTGGGTAAAATATATAAATATATAATATCGCGTTTTCTTGGTATATTCCAAGAAAACGCGAGTCACGATTACCAAAGTTCATTGACCGAAGAACGTTTGGCCGAAAGTTTAAATGCCTGAAGAACAATGTCGAAAGAATGAATTGTCAGAGTTAAAGTGAACTTGTTTTGTCAAAAATGTAACCCATATCCATAAGTGCTGTCTTTCTTATAGTAAGAATATTGGTAAAATCATTTAACGGTTAATCATGGAGCCAAACCATAAATATTTTAAATTCCAAACAGTATTCAAATGGAACCGAAAGCAGAAAGATATCACCGAAAAACGATACCAATACCCTTTGTTGAGCATTTTAAATTAAACAAAGGGAATGGTGCAACAAATTTTTCAGCAACGTATCTCTTTCTGTACGGTGCGGTTCATAATATTAGACTCTTCAATATCAAACTGCAGATTTTTGATCATCAAATAAAAAAACCGGCCAAGTGAGACAAAACTTATATATTTTAATCTTTTTTCGTAAAAAGTCGAAAGCTATGCGGACTAAAAAAAGAAATAAAGTTTGGGAATGTGAAATTAGCGCTCTTTCATATGCTACAACACATGCCCAACTATGCCCCACTTCGAATTTTAAAGACCACCTAGCAGTAACAGTCGCAAAAAAAAAAAACTTTCTTATTTGCAAAATAGTTGGCGAAACGTCATGTAAAACTACTCTAAATTTCAAGTTGATAGCATTTATAGTTATTGAGATATCCAGCTGCAACAGATGGACATACAGACTGTATCGCACCATAAGGGTTCCTTTTTGCCATTTTGGTACGGAACCCTAAAAACAAGTAGAAGACGACGACGACTAGATGTATGAACGTTGGTGAAGCAAATGAAGTAGTGTACAACTAGTAGTGTGTAGTAGTGTGAAACTGGTTTTTACGACCGAAACCGAAACCGAAGACGAATTTCGGCAACAGTCTCAGTTTCGGCCGAAACTGAAACCGAAACTTCCATACAAGGATCATGTTATGAGGGAAAAATAAAGAACACGTTATTATAATCAGTCAGTCTTTATTTTTAGGGGTTTCGTACCTCAAAACGTAAAAAAGGAACCCCTTATAAGACCCCACTCTCTTGTCCGTCTGTCCGTGTGTCATCACCGATTTGCTCAGGAACTGGTGGATCTAGCAAGTTGAAATTTATAAAATACTGTGATCTATAGTCCCAATTAGGTGTATAAAAATCAAGGTCCTGTGTCAACACGATAAAAAGATATGGGCAAATTTAGACTTTCGCGAAAACTTGTAAGTACCAAAAACCTTAATTTTCATCTTTTTTTAACTGTCGGCATTTGCTTTTTACTCTTGTGCTGTAAGCCCTTGCTTTTAACCAAAGTTGACAATTCTAGATCAATCAGAAGTACCCTATAGGTTTTGGGTCAAAAACCTACATGGTAGTTCCCGATGACCTAGCAATTATCACGCAATTTGAATATACTTTATTGTACACCAAAAACTAAAGTTACACATCTCTTTTACAATAATACTATTTCTACGGGTACAAAGGCGGCCTTATCGCTGACAGCGATATCTACCAGACAACCTTTAAAAGAAAAACAACCTTTAAAAAAAAAAGGAAAAATTCCAAAAAATAAAATAGTTGAAAATTAAAGGGTGTCCCCATACATACATAATTGAAGCCAATAAAGATAGTCCTCTGAGTTTTATGGGCGCTCGTACAATTTAGAGGACAAGCTAGGGTAGGTACGGATCCCTCAGCGCCTGAGTTCGACTCGCACTTTACCGATTTTTTTTCTTTAAATCACATAGCTATGCAGTCTTCAACATTTTCAATTATTGGTATGATAATCAACATAACAATCAATAATCATCATTTATGATTTAAAAAAATTACACAAAAACACTCGCTTGGATGGAATTTAACGCGCCGAACATGATCGATCACAGCGTGAGAACTCCCGAATGTAGTTTCGGTTTCGGTCGTTCGTTTCGGCAGGCTTGCCGCCGAAAAAAAAGAAAGTAAATAAAAAAGTAAGTACTACTTTACTCATATTACCACCTATTAAGGTTCAAACATAACTTCTAATAAACATAACGAGAAAAATAATAACAAGCAAATTACTTTGGAAAATGAGAATTTACACCAAGAAATAACTGGCTAGACACAATATATTTCATGCAAAGAATCGCGGGTCGCCTATTCTCAACAAAGTACATAACAAACCCGATCTTTAGCGCGAAAAAGACCATTCTATCATTTAAATGAGATACTCCAACGTCTTGGTAAATCTTTGATATCTTAACTAATATTATGAATGCAAAAGTAATTTTTATATATATTTCTTTGTTTTATTTGTAAATTTCTTTTCATCAGGTGAGATAGTGGTCAAGCGCGAGTCTATAGAATATAAAATATATATGTATATTTCTTTGTTTGTTTGTTACGCCTTGACGCCTAAATCGCTGAATCAATTATGATGAATTTTCGTCCAGAGATAGGTAAGCCGTGGCAACAGTTATAGCTTAAAAACTTGAAGGGGAGAAATGGGGGGGGGGGTGAATTTGGTCTGAAACTTCTTATTATGTCGTCCGATTTTCTTACCTACAACGTACCAGGAAACCATTATCTACTAACTCAAAATCTGAGATTAGTTGGAGATGGTCGTAGCTGGCAAATGACGTACATGGAATCTGACGTCCTTTGCCGCTTTCCAGAATAATGAAGTTAAAAAAGCCGTGGCTGTAAAGATTCAAAGTACTCACGAATAATATTTTTATTTTCATGGATAAGCAGAATTGATTGACAAAATCTATATTAACGAGCGAAGCCGTGGACAAAAGCTAGCTCTTAATAATTTTGTTTCAAAAGAACAGTGTTAATTAAATTTTCCGCCTTATCCCATTGAGCCTGATCTTTGCCAATCCTCTTCAATTGTTTAGGCACCGTGCCATACAATCTTATCTTGATCTTTTTTTTTCTGGATTATTCTTAAGGCTCTTAAAAATAACGGGTGATTGAGAATTTAAACGATTGTTGGCTCTTTTAATGTGGATACAAAACGAAATTAAGGTAGTGATTGTGTTGTTTGGTAGCGTTTTCAAAAGGTTCTTTTATCTTTGTTAAATATGAAAAGTTGACGTGAAAGGCGCTGAAGAATTATTTGATTGAAGATCCTTGCATGATGTTTTTTTTTTACCCAGTAATGGTTACTAATTACTGTTTCTGGGTTACCTGCAATTAATTATGTAACAACACCACGCTCTGAAGACATGTCCCCAAGAGATAAACAGAGGCGCATAGTAGTTCGAGTACAACTATTTTCGTAATGTCTCTCGGCAATCATCGCATTTCCAAACACAAACGAATGCTAATTTCCATGTCCATCGTTATTAGATTTATGGTGTATAACAATTTGAATTCAGAACTAAGTACTTTATTGTTATTTTGTTTTGATGACACTTTGTAGTTTTGTATTTGGAAGTCGGTAGTATTTTTTTGCAAAAAGTTTTTTTATTTTTCACTTTTTAGTTGTACGTACCTAATAGGCAAGTTAGTAAGGGAACTATTTCGCCAGAATAGATTTCATGAAACTTGAACATAACCGGTGAAATGAGAGGTCTGCTTACCCCTTAAGAGCGAACTGGCGTGATGTTATGTTATGAAATTTTATAAACAACAAACAGACATGCGATTGCAGCAATCCCGAGAGATTTGCCGTTATTTATTGAAGAGTTCTGTTGTATATCTCCGAAGATCTTCATCAGATCTTCACCAAATTAAAATGGGACCAATTTCGGAACATACTTTTTCAAACAAAAAAAGAATTTTCAAAATCGGTCCACAATTGACGGAGTAATCGGTGAACATACACAAAAAAAAAAAAAAAAATTACAAACTTGAAGTCGAACATAGAACCTCCTCCTTTTTGGGAAGTCGGTTAAAAAATAGCATCTTTTCCATAATAGCAGATCTATGTCCTGTACTGATAACGCTAAACAAAAAAAAAAAAACTTTTTGAAAAAAAATACTACCGACTTCCAAATACTAAACTACAAAGTGAAAAATAACTTAATTTTTTGAAGTCGGTGTCTTTCGTAGGTACCATTTTTTTGCGTTATGGACACCGACTTCAAAAAATTAAGTTATTTTTTGGCTTTAGTGAAGTAGCGTCAAGAGGGCATCAACATATACGGAGGTGCTTGAGGAGTGGAGAGGTATGCCACGGCTATTAGGACATCCCGAAAGTACGGTCAAGATCCCTACCAGCATTCTACTGGCTTAACATCTTCCTCCGAGCACGTTTGCTCTTGCGAATCTCCATCCAAGCCAGGTGTGAGCTCGGTTCTCCGTTATTGTTCACACCGACCAGCCAATAAAGTCAAGCTGGAGACGAGGGACAAGACTTCTCCCTGGAGATCAGGTCCGTGGGGTCGCCACTGCCCACAGCTCTCCACAAAGCTGCCCTGCGGATTGTATCTCTCTTAGTCTGTCCCCTGGCACCCTAGGCATGTTGCAGCAAAGTAGATAGAATAGATATACTATAATTGTTATTATTTTTATGATAATACCGAGAATCCACCCACATTCAATAATATCACTAATTTATTAATCATGCACTTTGCACCGCAAATATACAAAACTGGTTTAATTAGTTAATTAGTATGGAAATGATTATAAACAATATTAAGTTTATTCGTGTATAAATGATTATAAACAATACGTTCGAATGTGGGTTTTAATGAACCAATGTAATAAGTTTATTCGACAAACTTTATAAATTATTATTACTCGTAAATTATACCTTTGTTCTCTCCGCCACATTATTCGCAACTACTGTAACACCTGAAAGCCAAAATCAACGGGGGACCACAAAAACAGCGGTGAGTCAATGAAGCTCGACGAGCCCCTGAGAAAACATTCATCTGTCTTAGATTCCGTAACGAAATTAATCAGAAAAGAACCACGGAGGAGTAAGAAAACATAATTTTGTTTATCTGATGGTCACATACTACACAAACGCCTCTACTGAAGGGTCTTTGTGTCCTCGAAAGTGATCTCCCAAGCTTGACTCTCACTCTTTGGGCTATTTGCACTTGGAAAGGTGAATCTACTTGACATCTATGTAGATGATCTATTTAAATACTAAATGAAGGGATCATTTCGGCTTACGCAACATGTTTAAGATGGGTTCGAAATCAAGAAAGTGACGGGTGCAGTATTTGTGGATTTGTCTGCAGCCTACGACACCATCAACATCAGGCGCTTTTTATGGAAGGTTACCAACCTAACAGAGGATCAAGTTTGCCTAACAATTAAATGACAGGTCCTGTTCGTTAGAGACAGTAACGAACAGGAGCTTACATTTAACATTTTAGATATTGCTAGCGTTTCTAAGAATAAGATAACAGCGCCTGTTAAAGACCATTTAACGGTCACATTTAACATTTAGATACTGCAAACATATCTTACGATATCTACCCCTCTTATAAGATCCACTTGAAAGTTATTTTATTCATAACCAAAACCACACGCCGGTCAAAATTACCACTTAACGAATAACTTCGCACCTCAATAATAATAAAATGGCGCTACCTTCGAACATTCCCTAACTCTCAACTTTTCAATCAGTACACTATAATGCGGTTTGCTGTTCCTCCGACTGGCTTTTCAACTCGACCGCGCACTCTCCCGGTTCGCAATAATTTTACTCACTTACTCATTCATTCTCTGAACTTTACAATTACAAAGTGAGTAATTTTAGTTAAGTTCGCTTTGAAACTTGACGTAAAGGCGAGTGCATTAAATCAAAAGAAAATGTAATTCTGTTATATTTGATGAAGCAACTTGAATTTTACTGTGCTTGGGAACATGTTTATAGTTTCGAAATTTAACTTTTCCTAGAATGTTACGACACACAACTGTAAAGTTTAAATAGTTTGTTTTATGTTTACACGAAATGTGATAAAACTTAATATCAAATTCATCTTTCAGCCTCGTAAAACATGACACATATAACATTACTAGCTTTTGCCCGCGACTTCGTTCGCGTGGAATAGTGACTTCTGATGCCGACTCTTGACCAATAGGTGGCGCTGTATGTCCGGAATAAATTTTATTTTATATTTTATTTTTTGTAATAAAAACTATCCTATGTCCATTCTCAAGTTCCAAACTATGTCTGTACGAAATTGCACACAAATCGGTTCAGTAGTTTAGGCGTGAAGCAAAGACAGACAGACAGACAGACAGACAGAAAGACAGACAGACAGAGTTACTTTCGCATTTATAATATTAAGTAGGGATTGATAACATTTGTCCTCTACCGTTTCTGTTGGAATTTTGCTCTCTCTGTATATTTTAGAATAGATACAGCTGAGTATGTAAAACTAACGAGACTTATTATAACAGCAGCCTTCTAGCTCTCGTAGTTATATTATTTTCTTTGTTATTGTTAGCTATAACACAGGTATAGTTATAACAAAACTGAGTTACTTTGCTCATATTGTTACAATAACAAGACCTTAAAAAAGGTAGGGATATAAAGGAAAACTAAAAAGTAAATGTCAAAGTCAAATCCTTTGTTTAAATTAAAACATTTGACTTGTAAAAGTCACAACTAACGATTAAGTAAATGGAACCCTAGAATAAGCATCTACAGATTGTCAATATTGAGCTTCTTATGTTTTGAGTTTAGCTACATGCTCACTGACAAATACGTGCACTGCGGGACCGGACAGGTCCACTCAAATCTGTTTGGTTATTTCTTCAAAAGACCGTCTTCGACACTAATTAGTACAGTCCTCATACGATCAAAACTTTTATCGCGTTGATCGATCTAAACAAGATAATGTCTGAACTTTAAAGAGATTTTGAACTCCGAGTTGGTTTCGGTATTTTTCTCAGAGTAGTCGGACAGAATACCCAACCTATATAATTTTAAAATATTATCTTATTGTAAACATCAAGAAAATTTTATTTGCAAGCTTTACATGAAAGGCTGATTTTTCAATAGTTGGATAACTTAAAACTGCAACATAGATATGGCGGTTTAACATATTTCCCACACAAAAGTTTCCAACATATATTAATTCCTCAAATGAAACTTACAGAAAACTTATTATCAAGATGCATCGTAGTTGCCGCAATAAATCTACTATCGTAAAAGCAAGTATTAAACAGACCCTGAACTGTAGAACTTCAACAGCAGAGAGAATTGAAACGGGGAGCTCCTTGCTAGAACCGGTATGTCAATAAGAAGTAAACTCATTAGGCAAGTTTTTGCGGCGAACCTTTTTGGTGTCAGCACCTATAAATGATTTTATTAGCAGCGTGATTTATTTGCTATTGAGCTTATTAAGGGCTTACAGGACTTGGGAGTCTCACCTGAAGGAATAATGTTGTTAGTAAAGTGAGAGGTTAAAGTTTGAATTTTAAGCGCAGTCTACTGTTTTCGTATTGGGGTTCCGTTGGTACGTTGACACCAACAGGATCGTATTATAGATACAAATAAATTGCCCTTTTCGAGCCGTTGTAAACGAATAAACTTGTTTTCCACAAGATACATACATGGCTCTGTTTGGGAAATGGTTAAGAATCCTGGAAAAACTTATTGTATTTTTTATCAAGGTTTATGTACCTATACATGTTTGTGTACGTTTATGAAATAACGTACCTACATAGGTACAATCAAATCAAATATATTTATTGCGTTGCATTAAATTATACTTTCGAGCAGAAGAACTTTCAAATATATGGAGGTTAGGACTTCAGCGACAAAAAATTCACTAAGTTTATTTATTTATTTGGGAAAACAAACGAGTACACACTACAGCAGTACATAAAATTTAAGCAAGAAGAAAAACAAATGTGCACCCAGCGACATTTTCCACATAATACAAACAAATGTGCACAAAAAGTCGGTTTGCCGTTTCCGCTTATGCTACGAAACCCATACAGAGAAATTCCGACTCGCACTTCACTGATTTTAAACTAATTCGATGCTCATTTATCTCCAGCAGTCAGCAAACGTCTGACACTTAAACTCAGTAGAAAGTGCATTGACTTCTTCTCCTGAATATACATTTTATATATGAAGAACTTATGAACATATTTAGGTAGTGACAGTAATATTTTTACAGACCATTGCAATCAAATCTAAAAGGATAGTTATGACTTTCCAAAATTTCAAAACAATTGATAAAATATACTTTATTATACACATAAACTCACGCCCTTTACCCAAGGGGATAGGCAGAAACTACAGATCGCCACCTGCTACGATCCGTGCATTTCTTTTATTTTTTATTATTGATTGGCTCGTGCTTGACCACTATCTCACCTGGTGGTAAGCGATAATGTGGTTGACGATGAAACACGCTTGCCTAGAAGAAACCTATTCACTCTTGACCTAAAGACTCCCAGGTTGTAGCTATCAAGAAATACAGGCTCCTGCAGGGAATTCCACTCCTTAGGCATAATTAAAGTATTCACAAAACGTTTGGTGCTTATGGGTGGGATGTCCACCATGTACCGATGCCGCATCTCCGTACGTCTTGTAGTACGATGAACGAACGGGCTAGGAGAAATTAGTTCTTGCAATTCCATCGCACACTCCATGAAATGTAACCGATAAGAAACCGACAGGATGGCAACTCGGCGCCGGTGTTACATACCTTTTGTTTAATTTACGCTATACATCTACTCATACACGCAGGCTGGTTATGTACTTTTACTTTATTATACACCGAAATTACAACACGGCTCTTTTACAATATATAATTTCACAGATATTGTAGTGATAAAAGACTTTTTAGATAAAATACCATCATAGAAGATCAACGTACCCTGATAGAAAAGAGTATGAAAATATATGTTAATAAATGAGTGAAAAATTAATAAATGTATGAACGTGAACGAAGCAAGAGGATTGTAGAAGGTAGCATTCTATAGTTTTATTCATTCCCTGGGAAAAAGGCTTGAAAAACAAACTTATAGAAATGATAATAGGCAAAAATTTATGGAACTTGGTCCAAGAGCCTCCACTGATGAGACTTGTGGGAAACGAAAGTACATACTTGTCATATGATTCTGGCAAAAGGATTTCAAAATCTGTCCGGAGCTTGTTTTTATATGGTCATGTTAACGTTACTACAAGAAATATGAAGCTTCATAGAAATGTCCATAGTAGTTCGTGTAAAGACAGTTGACTGCGAAGAGTCAGAACGCGTCCGCTCCGTCTCCGCGCCGCATTAACGTCCGCCCTACGTGCGCACCTCCAATGTGGCCAAGCACTAAAATATGAATTTACGTAGATAAGTCTAAATAATCCTCGGACGGAATTTGATAACCTTTTGTCAGAATTATGTGACAAGTATTTACTTTCATTGCCTACAAGTCTCATCAGTGGAGACTCTTAGACCACTTTTGCCCATTGTCATTTCTGCTTGTTTTTTAGTTTTAATTTAGGTAGGTGCCCACGTCTATCGGTGCGTACAATACCCAAAGGTTTCAGATTTTGACCATTTAATCTCTCTAAAACCTATTTTTTTTGCAATTTCTATATGAAAATAAAGAAACTTGTTCGGTTAATTACATTTACATAATTACAAAGCGTTTTTATTCTCCTGAGAACTTTAAAAACGTTTTAGCGCCGTTTTAGTTTAATATGGCAATGAAATAATATAACAGATTTATTAGAGAAATAAAAATTTGTTAGGTAAAAGAATTTTAATCATTAGTTTTATTTCTAAAAAATGTGTAATCAGAAGCTATGGATAAGTGACATTTTGTCATCGAAAGCGTCGCGAATCGAATAATTAAAAAAAAATTGGGATTGCCTAGTGCTATTGAAATGTCATGTGAACATACACACACACACACACATTTTTGCATTTCGCCATCAACACGGCTGATATCGAGTGACACTTGTCAAGTCACTCGGACTGTCGTCGACCAACGTTAAACACATAATGTAAATGAACTAATAATAATTAGGCCTTGTTTACTATTAACAAGTTGACCCCCGGGGCTTCGCTCCCATCAACTGGCTACCTACCTGCCTGCCCTGCCTACCCTGCCTACGCTGCCTACCCTGTCTGCCCTAACTACCCTACCCTACCTACCTACTATTTTTATCTATCATCAATAGTTTTCTCAGCGCACTACAAAGAATAAATTTTATAGGCAACATTTTGCTACCTTGGGTTACATTATTGCAATTATTAGAAGGATCTCTATTTTTTTTAAATATATTATTACCTATGACACTCAGGAATATTCTAACTTTCTACTGGTGAAAGAATTTTCAAAATCGGTTCTGTAGATCCAGAGATTACCCCTTACAACGTCACAAACTTTACCTCTTTATAATATTTGTATAGATAACTTTACCTCTTACTAGGAATTCCTGCTGTATCGGGGTGCGACAAACTGGACGGCACACGGGACGAACATCTCGATATTGCAACACCTCAAAATTTTAATTAATTTAAAAATCAAAAACCCGACTGCTTAAAAAGCGAACTAAAAAGATATAATGATTAGGTGGTCCGCCGGATCGCGAATATGTATCCTCCGACTGCACAGCATGATTTTCTTCTTGTTTACATCTTTTTAGTTTGGTTCTTAAATAGTCGGGTTTTCGAATTTTTTATTAACTTTTTTTTATTTTCAACTTTTTATTTTGAATTACTCATAAATATAGAAGTGCTATACAGTTTTGTAACCCCCTCTTAAAACCTTTTATTTTGATATCCCACTCGGGTTTGGAAGAAAATAAAATTGGGACCTCCACAATATGGCGCTCAAAATCCGCCATGTTTTTTTGAACTTATCTTATCTAAGAACACCTGGGCTATCAAGACGTATCTACCGATGTCTTAATTATGTAAATCTGTCTAGCGGTTTGAAAGATATGAAGTAATAAAGAATATTACATACAAACATATAAACATACATGCATATAAGATACGCGAGAAACATAATCCTTTGTTGCCAATTTCAGCTGGGTAAATAGGCCTAGATTGTCGAATGTGTACCCTCCGCAAGTTATTTGATTTCTATGGTCATATTGCCCGTTAAACGGGTGACAACTTACTAAAGGTAATTGTCACTGGCAAAGTCGAGGGTAAACGGCCTAGAGGCAGAAGTCCTATACGCTTATCAGACCAAATCCGAACTTCGTTGAACATCAAAGGCTCAGAAGCCTTGCATTTTGCTGAGAATAGTAGCAGGTGGAGAAGCATCATCAAAGAGAATGTTTTGAAACCATGATGTGGTCATGACCCCCAGCATTGGGGAATCGACGCAAGGAGGCGTAGTGGGAGGAGGCAAGTTAAGTATATAGGCAAGCGTGCTTTACCGTAGACCACATCATCGCTTACCATCAGGCGAGAAAGTGGACAAACTCGAGACTATAGACTATATAAAAAAGGTACATAATTACTAATTTATTTACCGAATGAAAATAATTTTGGCCAGTTTCAGTCTAATTGAACACTACAGAAGTTTTAAACAGGCCCACTTCGATGTACCTGAGTTTAGAGGTTTAATTAAAATCCTGTTTGGTAAATCCAGTGGTTATTCGGCGAGTTTATTATGAAAACAATTAAGTTTGTGAAACTATTTTGATTTTGAGAATTAATTATAATTACTAGATTACAGGGTATTCTGGATTTGTTGTGAGTACACGAGAAACAATAATAGACACTAACCTTCACTTGCCTCCTCCCACTACTCCTCCTTGTAAATTTGCGAACCAAATTTAGGTAAAATGCGTGTTTTTTTCATAAATTGTGAACCTTACAAGTGGTCAAATAAGTTGGTTATTTGAGCATTTAATAAATGAAATGAATGAAAAAACGTGTTTTGTCGCAGCATATTTAACCATCGGTTGAGTAAACTACCGATCAAAAATCTGGGCCTTAGAAGAAACCAACAGCTGGCTTTAAAAACAAATAAACACATGGAGTTTAAATTCTACCAATTTAAAAATCGAACATTACACAGACATTTCAAATTCCGAAGCCCGTCGACAAACGGGCAAAAACTTGAAATTCCAAATTCTGGTACCGAACCGATATATGATATCTGAGATATCTCTAGAAAAACTCCCTCACATTGCCCGGGGAATCCAATAAGCCAATGCTAGACATTAAAATATTGAAAGGCGACGAAAACTTTTCTAATAAAAAACGGTCCATTTGTTAAAATGAAAAACGATTTCCACTTTGCTTCCTTGTCTAACTTCTAGAGAACTTGGGTAGAGAGCTTCCCTATGCTCATCAATTATGACCTCTATTGCCTTTTGATAATTACTAGATTAGAAAGATTAAGTGAATAGTGTTGACAAGACAAGGTAATCATTAATATCGGCTTGATCTTGAAAGAATAATATTGTGTTAACTCGGACTAAGTTGAGAGTTGGAATCTGAATATTAGTTTACATACAAGTTCAACTTGATTAATTCTAGATTTATTTTATTAAAACTCTAGTTTTCTCATACTTTCTTGACGTGAATTCAAGTTAATAATCAATCATTTGCTGCAACTTATGTTCTTAAATGTCTGAAAATTCTGTTAGAAGAAAACTTATGATTGAGTGGCAAGAGAGTAAATGAACAAAAATCTTTAAAAGATCAAAAAATATTTTTGGTTTAGGGATTTGGACCTTGTAAGACCTTTCAAACACAAACATAGTTTGCATTTTATCGGATAACATGCTTGTTACCCGATCCAGGCCTTCATTCCCATCGAACTTTGTATGGTTGGTACTTGGCTTAGAGGCATCCCATAGTCCAGCTACAGCAAGTCGATATAATGTCTTCCTTGCCTTGAATTCAACCATCATATGCAGAGGAGGGATATTGAGGTATCTCTCAATCGCTGCCATAGGTGATGTCCTGAAAGCACCCGTGATGCCTAGACACACTGTTTTTTGTAATCTGGTGAGTGGCGCTTTGCACGAGGCAAGCTTTGTTCTTGGCCACTACACTATGCTGCCGTATGTGATAATAGGTATTATCACTGTCCTGTACAGCCATCGTATCACTTTGGGCTTAAACGACACATGCCGAACACTCGTAGGGCTTTCGTCGTAATATTTTCCACATGAGTTTTCCACGGAGTTATCTATCAAGCGTTACACCCAGATATTTAACTTCAGTGAACCAGGGCAGATTTATTCCACGGAGGGAGAGCTCTCCTAGGTTTTTCAGTTGTCTCTTTCTCGTGAATGGAACAATGACTGCTTTGCTTGGGTTGATAGTGAGGTGGTTCATTGTACACCATTCCTCTGTCATCCTCAATGCCTGTTGTAATAATCCAGAGACTATGTTCGGGAATTTAACATTAACCATTATAGCTATGTCATCTGCATAGTCTACTGTGTAGAATGGTCCGGTATTGAGTTTGGTAAGTAGCGAGTCTACTACCAAGCACCACAATAATGGTGACAGCCTTCCACCCTACGGACAACCTCTAGTTGTTTTTGCACCAAGTCTGTCTCCCATCAGTTCTGATCTGACTATTCTGCTTCTCAGCATATGGTCAATCCAGTTGCACGTGGTATCGTTGATGCCATGTTCCTTTGCAGCGATGCGTATGGACTCGAATGTTGTCTTGTCGAAGGCTCTCTCTATGTCGCGGAAGCTTCGACACAGATCTCTTGTCCCTCTAGCGCAGCCTCGGCACGACACGGCAGATTTGACAGGGCTGTAGGCACACTGTAGTTTATTTAGAGGGATACTTTAAGTGGTCCCACTCTTAGGTACCTGTCTACCATTTTCTCCAGAGCTTATAAGAGAAAGGATGATAGACTAATTGGCCTTTAGCTTCTTCGTAAGTCGGTCTACCCACCTTTGGTATAAAGGTAACTTTGACCTCCCTCCATGCCTTGGGTACGTACCCAAAGGCTATGCAGGCTCTGTAGAGCTACTCAAATGATGTAACAAAACAGATGCCCCCTCTTGCAATAGTATTGGTTAGGTGCCATCCGGACCAGGGGATTTGAGAGGCTGGAAGGCTGCTATGGCAAGCTTCAGTTTATTTTCATCTACCACTTTCTTTGCCGTGAGCCAGTTATTTTTGGACGTGTGCCTTGTGAGCTCGTCCCTTGTGACTGGTTCCTCTTCATCGCTGTCGCGCAGTATACATTCCGGGAAGTGAGTTGTAAACATCATGCGCAGAATATCCTGTCCAGTTTCCGTTAGATACCCATTCTCATCCTTTACAGATGATAGTGGGTTTGTCTTAGTCATGGACATTGTTTCGCACAACCTCATTCCATTTGGCAGAGCTTCGATGGAGGTGCAATGCTGCCGCCAATTAGTTCTTTTGGCATTGCGTACCGCCGTCTTATATCTCGTCAGCATGCTATGATAGCCAGAAAAATATTGCCTGGCTTTTGCATCATTAAAGGCCTGTCGTGTTTCCTGACGTATTTAAGCTAGTTCAGCGTCCACCATGGTATCTTTATGGAAAAGGCCTTTTTCTCTGGGCAGTTATCTTCCCATGCACCGATGGTGCCCACCTTGATTCTTTCCGTTTCAAATTCTATATCTAGTATGGAATTAAGCTTACCTTTAGGGCTCCCTAGATTTACTTTTAGGTCTCGGTACTACGAGTCCTAATTTGTATGCCTTGGGTTTCTCCTTCGTCTAGTTTTGGCTTGCCATCCTAAACCTAAAGCATATATAATTATGGTCAGACAGAGAGATTTCGTCCGATACAAGCCAATTTTCAATGTAAGTGCTGGCCCTGTTTGAAGCCAGTGTCAGGTCAATAACTTCAGTTCTCGCAGAGGTCCTGAAAGTAGGTTTATTGCCTGCGTTAAGGATTGTAAAGAAGAGCTTACCACAAAGTCCAACAAATCCTCCCCTCGTTTGTGGACATCCGAGCTGCCCCAAACGACGTGGTGTGCATTCGCATCGCAGCCATGTACCAGGTCGAGTTTTCTTGGTTGCCGTAGTCAACCAGTCTTCTGACTAGTGGTGTTACTGGTTCCTTTTGTTCATATGGGAGGTAGGTAGAGGCAAGGATAATTTTCCTTTTCTCTGTTCCCGTCCCCACTTGGATCAAATTGTTGTGAGATCCCTGTAACAGAAAGTACGTAAGGGCTTCTATACCGCCCCTGATATAGATGCAAGTCCTCGCATCATTAGTTGGGCAGTCATAGAGCACCATGCCTCCTGTCCCACCTAAGCCTTTTATAGTCCCCGTATACAGATATGGTTCCTGTATCAAGGCAACGTCGTATGTATTAAGCTTCAGTTGCCGAGCCAGAAGGGCAGTAGCGGCTCTGCAAATTCATTTGTACACACCCTAGTCCCTCCATCTTGAATATATTGATGGGTTTGTGCTGTTGCTGGAGTGCCTCAGTTTTGAGGCTCCCCCTCCATCGCTTCCTCCTCGAGAGCAGTTGGCGACTCAATCCCCAGGGTATCGAGGCCCTCAAGAATGTCATCGTCGAGGTCCGCCTCAGACGCCCCGATCTGGATCTCTGCCTCCTGTGCTACGTCGTGCGCAGAGACCTCGTCAATGGCCTCCCCACACTGCGGTGGACCATCTTTAGAGGGCTCCACTCCTGCTTCCGCAGTGGATGCATCTCCCTTGTCTTCTTCTAGGAGCTTGAACGAGTACCGTTCAATTCCTCCTGGAAGAGAGTAGCCCGCGGCCTTGATGATCCCAGTGGACACCACATCCATGAGGATGATATGACGGATCGGAACGGTCTGCTCAGTGAGCGTATTCACGACCTTCCAGTCATCCGTCCTCAAGGCAGGGTTAAGCCGCTGGAGCAGTCGAATGGCTCGGGCAGAATCTTGCAACGCCAAGTTGCCACTCTTCCATGCCATTTTGACTAGCTTTGGAAGGTACTTGGCGTCAACGACCTTGAGTTTCAAGCAGCCAAGTTCCTTATTGTGGATGGCATCCCGAAACCAGCTAGCTGCATCAGAATTTTCGCAGGATAACTACACACGCGACAACTCCGGGAGCAACCGTGAGAACAGGCAGAGGATCCGGCGCCACTTCCAGTTTCTCAATTATTACCTCCTAGATTGGCACCAAGTCCTCCGCCTTCAAGTACTCCTTCGGGTACTTGACTGTGACGACAGCGAATTTCACAGCCGCCACCGCATCCCTAAAGGATCCGGTTGAGTATGATTGCCCTTGGGTCTTCATCCTCTTGGCCGCCATGTCACCGCTGTCGCCGCTGAGAACTAGCACGCGGTCTCTTTGATGGGCCCACCGTAGGAGTCCTCTCTAGAGCCGCCTGCTGTCTCAGCTTTTGGCGCTTTTTTCTTCGCGCCCCAGACCGCCCAACCGAAAGCCAGCCTGGTTCATGCCGGCCGCCGGGAGACGACGAGGTGCTGTCTTTTCCAGTCACGTTCGGGGCCCCAAGGTCCGAGGTCATTCGACCTCCAACACAAGGGTCCTGTGTCGCTTCAGTTTTGGCAGTAAATTTGTGCCCGGTGGGCTGGTTTGCAGTTCCGCTCTTCGGTGGTCCCACAGCAGTGCCAACCCTCGGCAGTGCCGTAACAAAACCGTCATTTTGCAGTACCGCCGCAGCCCCACCTCGAGACGATCCCACTGCAGTCTCGCCTCTGGATGTTCCTGCTACGGAAAATGCAGTCCCGGCTTGCGCTGGTCCCACTGGCTGGTGTGCAGTCCCAGCTTTCGCCGGTCCCGTGTTTTCGAGCGCAGTCCCAACTTTCGTCGGTCCTTTCGCCTTGTGGTTATTTTTAAATTGTTTATCCATTTAAAATCCCGAAAATAAATTTCATCCCTCGACTATCCCCACTCTCCATGGAGTGCTCAAATAGCGATGCTACGGTAGCACCAGGGATTAGTCGAGGGATATAGTCCCCCCCTGCCACCCATCAGTTGCTCAGGAGACTGCACGAAACTAACTCACACCACTACCACTAGCGATACAAGCGAGCGCCGCCGTCTGCAAGCCCCCAATAGGAGTGAACTCGCCTGGGGGCCGTCTGACCAAACCCCGCAGCCGTTTGACCGTAGCTGGCTAGGCTACGGCTTCCCGTGTGAGAAGAAATCCGGGCCAAAGTGGAGTGTTACCTCAGAGACTTTAAACCGCATACGCTCAGCCACCAGGATCCCATCATCCTCCCGTACTGGTCCCCGCTAGGAGGTCATTGCTATCCATCATTATTCCTTGTTCAATGGTGGAAACCCAGGGGCATGACCTCGCCACCCCTGTGATACGTCGCCCGATGATTTAATTTAAGTCTATTTCAGAGGGAATTAGACGAAGAACAGGGCGGCAACCACGAGAAGGAAAATCACCGCACTTGCCTTGAGGATCTACACGACCGTAGGGCTCTCCCTCAAGACCACGCCACCTTGCCGGGTCTGAAGGAGCCAGGCAAGGTAGGACTGCATCGACAAAGCCAAGCCCTACAGGGTTTGTCACTGACAGCTCAAAGCGTAAGTTTGCTTACACAGACCAGCCCCTTGAAGAGTGCCTAAAGATGTCATATTACCTGGCAAGTTTGAGGAACAAAACTAACAACTGCGATATACAGAAACTTGTACCGTCTTACAATCCTCTGCTCCGAGCTATTATGCTTGAAGGTACGAGTATGCTAATATCTTGTTTGGTGGTATATTAGCTAAATTCACTTTTTGTTTAATGGAAATGGACAAAAAGGAATCCCTATGTTTGTTTAAAAATGCTTTCGGTTTTCCCAAGTGTTTTAGGATTTTAATAGTATCATTTTCATGCTCAATTTTTAAATTATCTTCTGTATTTTCAACCGTATTTTTTTACTCTATTATCTATACTAAGAAATATTAAATTATAAAAAATCTTTTAAAAGTCTAAAATATATCCAGCTATATTTTATCAGTAAGTACAAAGATAGACCATGCCAGGCGTTTCCAATCACTTGTTGCCTTAATAAAACTTTTATCTTCAAGCCTCCACACCAACTCCGGAGCAAGGAGGCTAAAAATAGCGGCTCGGTTCCGATTCTTACTAAATTTTGCATGGATACCAATTATAAACGTCTGTCTACTGGTCCATTACAATCATTGGCAACCTCGTCTAGACGACAATGTCCTCCAAATTGCCCTTGTTTAGACAAAATTTGCCCGCGAACATTCGTCTAGCGAATATCCCTTTTCTAGAATCATCTTCGCTGGATCAAGTGTCCTTATTAGCCCCTTGTGGGTAACATTACTTTAGTGAACCGCTGAAATTGAAAGATTGTACAAAAGGGAACAGTTCGTTTGATTCTGAAGAATATGACAAGTGGGGTACTAACATTTTTCATCAATTGGCTGGCGTTATAAAGGCTCCCTCAGAAATCAGTACGACAATCCCTCTGTAAAAGTCTTTCCACGTTTATATCGCTGGCAGAAACATATATGTGCAAAATGGTCGTTGTCACATTATGTGTCACGCTTGTCTGCGGGAATCTTTTTTTTAATAGTTTTGTTTAATAGTCTAATACTTGTCAAAGGTCTGTTTTTCTCCTTCCAATAACATCCTTACTGTCTTGCACGATCTCTGAGCAAGTGGCTTGGTTACGATAAATAGCAGATATTTTAATATTCCACCAAACACTCAACCATTCAGGCAAACCCATTTCTAGAAAACATGTTTGTTAGTTTACCAAGTCCTTTAGTAATCATGTAGCCCACCGCCATTGCTCATACGAACCAGCCATAAGGATAAAGATATCTGTCAAAATATAATATTCATTTACCCAATTTTGAGCGTATATCTTCTACTTGACATTCCCTATGAAGGAGAAAGAAATAAGATATAAAGTAATCATCCCCTAGTCCACACTGGCAGAGAACATTATTATAAATCTTGCGCCCTCTTCCTCACCGCTCCATCTTTGTTTCTGTCCCTTTACTTGAAAATTTCTTCGTGTATATTAAAGAAGTTTCTAAGTAATGAATAACTCAAAAGGACAAAGTATCTAGTCGACCAATCACTATATAGTTCATCTAGAATGTCAGGCTGAACAAAATATGTCTGAAAACGCAATTTAAAGGTTTAAAATAAATGTCTTCGTTTTGGCCGTTTTGTGATGCAGTGACCTGTAAAAGATGTTTCTGAAGTTTAAAAAGTGGAAGAATGAGCAATTCTTCGACTTTGTTTAGTTTTAGTCTACGAATATTATAGATAACATAGTACTTTTGTAGGACTAACGTCTGTTAACCTAGGGTAGTTTAATATAACTTGAATTCTTCAACTTTGTTTAATTTTAGTCTACGAATTATAGATAACAGAGTGCTTTTTTATGACTAACCTCTGTTTTTACCATTCTATACTGTTACTGATAAGCAGATTCTAAATTTAGATTTTCATTGGCGAATTTAATTTTAGAATGTACTTATCAGTGCCTAAACTAATAAAAATGGTTAAAAGTTTTTATAAATAATTGCCATTTTGTTTTAACCCGGGGAGTTTAAAATAACTTGCTTGCTTCTTTCATTCTATATTATATTTGTATCAACATTTGCAGCAATTCATGATGGTTTTATAGATTTAAAACTATTCACCAATTTGAACGAAGTTTAGATCAATTTTATACGGGTTATTGCCTCTGCACATTGCTATTTACTCAAGCTCAATCAAATAAAAACCGAATATGACATTTTAGTAAACAATTTGTCACAAAATTTATCATGCAAATATATCGTGCAAAATCCATTTTATGAGAACGATATATTTGTTTTGCTCCGGCGGCTGTTAATCATAGAGGCTTTAAATTCATATAGAAACAAATAACGGTTGAATGGGGCTTAGTAAAAATGATTAGTTTATTACGAGACCTTTTCCAATTTCATTCGTACTTATTTACTTTCGTGTAGATAAGAAACTTTAACCAAAACCATAAACTGAAGTTGGTCAGCAATTTCCATAATCTTTATTCAATTTCGAATTGGAGATTTAATAAGTAAGATTAATCATATAATTACAAATTTATACGAAACTATACCCAGAAAGTTGGACAACCCACGGACGATTAAATCCCTAGAAACAACTTTATACAAATAAATTACTGCGTTCTCGAAACTTGTACGTATTAACCGATATTTTAATAAACTCTCTTCTACGAATACTTATATTACAGATTGTAGATAACGTGTTTGTAGCGTTTGTGTTCTCCATACTTTCATTACATGCCAAGCATGGTACAGAGCAGGGGTGACAAACCTTTATTGATGATTGCGCCATTTTTTTAAATAAAATTGTATCGAATTAGTGACCCACCCCTGCTTTGCCTGAGCCTATATTCATCTGGAATATTGTAAATATCAACGGGTGTTTTTTTTTTTCAAATATTTGTATTTGTGCCAGAGATTATCGTACATCCCGAACAAACTCACTTATGAATTAGTTAAGATCTTGACGTGTCGGCAAATTACTTTGAATTTAACACATTGGACAGAAAATAAAACAATGTATATGCTAAAACCCTTAAAATTGCCACAGGTTCGCCATCCCTGTTATGTATAGTGACATCGATTCTAATCCTAATGCGCAACAACTATACAACTTGCGCTGACACGAATTTGGTATAGGCATTAAGTTCGCCTCTGTACGTTTGTGTGCATGAAAGTATTAAATAAATATTATGTCAAAATAGTCGCCTGACGTGGCTTGAGTAATAGCTTCTGTAGTCGCTGCCAAAGTGTTTAGTCCGTACCCTGCGAAAAGCTGTGCGATTGAGGACACATTATCCCACCTGTCTAGGTGTTCACCCATAAAGTGCTAGAGCAACATAACCCAAACAAGTATCACATAAAGTGCCAACTCCTCACCACGATTCCTGACACTCGATTAAGCTTACAGCTCTCTCTCCAAGGAAATATCCTAGGGGATGTTGTGAAGAGATCCGTGGATACCTGAACTATTAGGGCGGCAGGTTTATAAAACTCTGGTACGGTGTAATATGCAACTGGCTGTATTACTCAACATACAGAAGCTGAATACTATTAGGATTAATCAGATATAACAATATTATTATAGGGCACATCAATATCGCACACAAAACCGGAACAGGAAGAGAAGGACATATTCTAGCTATCAAAGTTGAAGACGACAAAGACATCAATATGACAGTGACTTATTGCTAAAGTTGCCACTTATAAATACAGAAAATACGAAAGTTCAACACTTCCCCTTCGGATTTTCATACCTCAAGCGCAACTGCACAGCTCTACACATCCATCTCTCTATGCTCCACATATACACACAAAGAAACTTAAAAACATCATGTTGAAGCCAAGTACATTATACATATAACATTATTAATTATATTATACCTATCTATTATAATATCACTATATAACAGCTAAGTATTTCAACAACATTATACAAAACTATACCCAGCTAATGCTCCAACAAATTTGACTGTTTGACAAATTGCTTATGCTTAACTGCACCAAGAGGCTTTGTAAAAACATCAGCAATCATCTCTCCGGTGGGTAAATACTTAACACAAAAGAAACCTTTTTGAACAAGATCTTTAACAAAATGATAACGTAAATCGATATGCTAAGTGCGCTTATGACAATACTCCTTAGATTTTGATTATCATTATATAATGTAATAACTAATAATGTAATACACTTTGATTATCATTATATAATGTAATAACTATTTTTGTACTCAAAATTTCAGCCAAGAAATTATTAATAAAGCAAAGATCTTTCGATGCATCACCAATGGAGAGATACTCCGCCTCTGTGCTACTCAACGCTACACACCTCTGCTTGCGTGCCTCCCAGTTGATAACATTACGCCCAAGTTTAACTACAAACCCCGTATAAGACTTACGGTCAACTATCTCATTGGCCCAACTAGCATCCGAATAAGCTGTTATATCCAAATTACCAGATCCATAGAAATATAGACAGTAATTTAGTGTTCCCGCTAAATATCTCAGAACGCGTTTAGCTGCTTGCCAATGTGACTTATCAAATGCATGACTAAACTGACTCAACTGGCTGCATGGGTAAGCTATGTAAGGTACATCAGGCAACCCAGAAGCTCTCTATACCTATATGTACCATCATCTAGACACATTATGACATCTGCCTTTTGCAGTTTACAATTTGTCATCATTGGTGTGGACACTGTTTTATAATCCTCCATACCAAATCTGATTAATAAACTTTTTATATATTGACATAGGTCAAGTTTTATAAAATTCTTACATCTATCTATAGTTACATTTATTCCTAAGCAGCTTTTTAATGTTCCTAGGTTTTTAATCTCAAAATTGGTTTCAAGCAGGGCTAATAACTCATTATTTTGACTACTGTAAAATATATAGAAATCATCAACATATAACGCAATTATAGTGATATCCTTTTTATTTCTTTTTGTATACACACATGGTTCACATTTAGATTGTAAATAGTCATTTTTAGTTAACAATTCATGTACTTTAACATCCCAAATTCTGCTAGCCTGCTTTAGTCCATAAATCCCTTTAAGTAATAAACAGACTTTGTCACCATTGTTATTATTACAAAAACCTTGAGGCTGTTCCATATAAATTCTTTCCTCCAATGTTCCATTGAGAAAAGCTGTAGTGACATCTACATGATCCATTTGAGCTGCTAATGAAAACAATATTCTCATTGTGGAGTGCCTAACTACTGGCGAAAAAGTATCACAAAAATCAATCCCCTCAATTTGAGTAAAACCTCTGGCAACCAGACGAGCTTTGCAGCGGTCAAACTTACCAGACGCGTCATACTTGCGTTTAAACAGTTCAGTTTGTTTTCGATGTAGTTACATTCTTATGTTGAAATTGATAGATTGACCATGATGATGTATTTTGACGTAAATATGTTCCCGTTTCTATTTTGCTCTTGTAGTTTGACAGCTGTTGACAGGAATAATACTCAGGCAATTCTGAGGCTTAAGCTTCATACTGTAGGTATGTGTACATTCTTTTGCATCAGTCTCGCCATCAAACCTCTTTGAAATACTCAAAGTACTCATTCGTTAGTTGTCGTAGTCAGCCTCCAAACCTGTCTTTTGTCAACTTTTCTTTTTTGCTCGTTCTCAGTCTGTTGGGTTTTCCACACGATATTTCTTCAATGCGAAGCTTGTTCAGTGTATAAGTTATTATGGCATCAGAAATTTTCCTTAGATAATATAAAATGTTTATTTTGTTGATTTAGAATATTATTTGATGATCAAAAAAGGTCGGTCCAGAAACCTGAACTCCTATTTGTTGTATGTACTTGTAGGATTTTTTAAACTCTTCGAAATGTCAATCTCAGTACAGTACAACTATTATTTTAATGTTCCTCGGCAAACATCGTGTTTCGTATGTCGTCGGATTTCTATCAGTAGCCCTTTGCACTGGGTTGGTCCAGACCGGACGCTCTCAATGAACTTGGCAGTATATAGAGTTGTTAATACTCTTTTAACTTAATGTGATTTATTTAAAAAATGAGGCAAACTGCTAAAAGGAAAATAGTTTTACAGCTCTATGAACTATTCACACGGAAATCAAAGCAAAACAAAAATAAAGTACTTAGTTCTGAATTCAAATTATGCCATAAGAATGCCCATTTTGTATAAAGAAATGTACTGACCGAAACATTTTAGTTTCCTGATAAAAACACCTTTATTTGATTATGTTACCTTAATTAATTACACGTACCAACTTTAGTCAATTTTCATTACGGGAGTTAAGAGATATTGAACGAAATATATTACTTTTTAGGTTATAGTAGATTCACAGCAATATGGACTCTATGCCAACATATTTAAGATTTGCATTCGTTAGACATTTGTTCAAGTGCTGTTAAGATATATAATGTTATTCTTACTTACCAGTGTAGATCCAAGCCCGTAATATGGTCCAATATATTATCAAGAATCTTCGACAAAATGTTATGTCTGCGCATATATGGCGCCAACATCAAAGAACAATTGAGACACCAACTGCGAACAGGAGCCATGTCGGAAATCACAAATATAAAGTCCTGTCTTATTAAGCACTATTTTCACAAACACACGGCAATGTTGTAGTGATAAGTATTTAGTAACGGCGGAACGTAAAACTCAACTTGACGCAACAAAACACAAACAAAACAAATGAAAAGACGACTACTCTCACTGTCAAATGAAATTACTGACAAATATAGGCATGTTACCAAATCCGTAATATAATCGATTTCTAAAAACATGATTCATTTTTTAACTTGGTTTGCATTAAACTAGTAAACCACACCAATTTCAAAATAAGTTTGTTCTTTACATTAAAGAGGTGAATCCGGATGGATGGATTCAGTGTTTCAGGTAGATTATAAAAAACGATTCTTCGATCTTCTTCTTTAATCGATGTCAGATCATGTCAACATGCCTCAACCCTAACATTAATGGCGGAATATGTTTGAGCTGTGAAACGGAAGTAAAAATACTTATTAATTCAAGAAAATGAACCCCACTAGGAATCTTTTTGAAAAGAAGTAAAAGAACTTAAAATATTTTTGTTTTATTTATTGTCCAGAAATGATTGTGACACAATAAACTTTTTTTAAGTACTGTCCATGGGAATTCACCTTTGCACTATTGTTTAGAGAGAACTATGGCATCTTCAAAATTAGGTAGTCTCTCTCGAAAACATGTTTTTGACACCTAGAAAATCTAGATTGAAGTCTGTACAAATTTCAGGTAAATTAGATTGTTCATTCAATTTATAAATTAGTGACGTGACCGTACATTAGCATCAAATCAAAGTTTTTAACCAAATAGCTTATAGTTTCTCTCAAAATCAATGTCCCGCTTATAAGCCGGGTTTTGACCACTACTATAGCCGATAAACGAGGACTGAGGGTATCATTGCAGCTCTATATTATTTTGACAATTAACACGCTTTAATGGAAGCGGCCCAACTGGCTCTCGCTGCAAAAGCGGAGGTCGAATTTCCAATTGTCTGTGAAATATTGAATTAAAATTTAATTGCATTTTAAATCTGGTTGAATTAATATTCTTCGTTGGTTTCATTAGGTCGATTTAATGGCTTTTGGTGATTGTCAGCAGCTTGTTGATTGAGATGTTTTTTTCCAAAATCTTATCTTTCTTAATCTTAAATATTTGCTGACCATCTTACAGCGACTGGACGATACTTGCAGAACACAATATATATGCCAAAGCAAATGCTATTTACCCGACTGCCGAAGGAGGGTAATGTGTTTATCAGTCTATGTGTGTATGCATGTATGTTTGTTTCTATATGGCATTCTAGAGACCAAACGCGTTGGCCGATTTTGATGATTCTTACGTCAATCGATTTGTATTAACCTGGCGAGTGTCACTGGCTAAATAAAATTAGAAAATAGAAACTGGCGGATTTTGGGCGCCATATTGTGGGGGCTCAAAATTTCGTCAGCCAGCTCGTGAATATGTTACCTCCGACTGCACAGTATGATTTTCTTCTTGTTTAAGTATTTTGATTAACTGTTATATCCTTCCTTATAACTGTCTCATCATCATCATTTCAGCCGAAAGACATCCACTGCTGGACATAAGCCTCCTCCAAGTGTCCTCACATTAACCGTTCCCGTGCGTCTCGCTCCCAGCGGATTCTCCTTCACCAAGTCATCGGTCCACTTAGTGGGAAACCATCCAACGGAACGTCTTCCAGGCGGTCTCCAATCCAATGCTTTTTGGCTCCATCGACCATCCTTTCTGCGAGCAATGTGCCCTTTCCACAGGCACATAAGTTTGGAAATTCTTCGGGCTATGTCGGTAACACTGTTTCTCTTGTGTCCTCATTTCTGATTTATGTTTTGTTTGATGTTTATAACATTATGCGTAATCTTACATTGTTTGATGTTTCAACTGTCTTAACATAAAGCATAGTTTTTAGGTAGCTGGAGACTAACTGTATAATAAACTATTTACCTCCTATCTATGTATAAACGTAATTACAGGGTCTTTGCGATTTAATTTTCACATACAACCTGTATGTACATAGATTTACTCTCAGTATTGTTTTGTGATTTCTGTACTTATTTAATCTTATCATAAGATTCATGTAGGTTTGACACAGATTCTAGCCTAGACAACTTCAAACGCACACAATGTTCGTCCATAATAAAACATGTAAAATAAAATTTGATTAGATTTGTGAGAGCTCAGTTTGTTTTCGATGTAGGTCAAAGGTTACCTACGTTTGTAACACGAATTAATTGAGATAGATTTTCTCAGAAAGGTAATATCACTTACAGAGCAGAAACACGAAATTCATCAGCTTAATTCCAGGTTATATTTTGATGTGGCAGTTACATTTTAATTAAAAGCTGGCATTTCCAGATTAAAGTAAGATCCGGATGTTACGCTAACATATTGTGGTTAATCTTCAATTATGGAAAATGTATTATTGATATCAAATACTAGATTCTGGCATCGGCTTCACCCGCGTGGAAATCCGAAGTTGTATCACGGGAACATTATTCCGGGATAAAAAAACTTATTTGCTATTCCAGGCTATAATGTCCATCCATCCATCCATATGTTTATCAATCTATCCATTCATCTATCCATCCATCCAAACTTTCGCATTTTTTGTATTATTAGTATAGTAGGATTGTCTAATAACTGCCTCGTTGGTCTAGTAGTCGCAAGTGTTACTGTGGAACATGAAGTCCTGGATTCGACGCCTGGGTCAGGTAAAATGTTGCATGCGTGCATGCAGAATAACATTGATGAAAAAAACTTTTTAACAAAAAATCAAACCGACTTCCAGAACAAAAAACTACAAAGCAAAAAATAAATTTCTTTTCCGAAGTCGGTGTCTTTTGTGCCTATCCATTCTTTCCCGTTTTTCGACACCGACTTCGGAAAAGAAAGTTATTTTTTGCTTTGTAGTTTTTTGTTCTGGAAGTCGGTTTGATTTTTTGTTAAAAAGTTTTTATTTTTCTGTTTTTAGTTTTGGTAGGTACCTCCAATTAACATGATTATCATTTATAGCCAAAGTACATCTCATGGCGATTCCAATAAGCCCAAACACGACTAGGATACATCGTTTTATATTAGAGTTCCAGTGCCTACCTTCCGGCTTCATCATCAGATCAGTTCGATGGTGTCATTTTCACCAGTACCATTTATTTATAAGTATTTGCTTCATTATAGTCGGTTAACTATTCGAGATATCTTATGCCCGTGACATATTTAGCATTTAGGAGATCCAGTGGCCATCTGTGGTCTTCTTCATCAGTTCCACTTCACCAAATGATACTTTCTGAGTGCAAATGATTGCATTGTTGATGAAAATACCAAAATCACTATATGTTTGCCTATAATATTTGAGGAGTTCCCTCGATTTCTCTAGGATTCCATCATCAGATCCTGACTTGATGATTATGGGACCAACTAGGAAGTATACCCTTTCAAACAAAAGAAGAATTTTTGAAATCGGTCCAGGCGTCTTTGAGTAATCGGGGAACATACATAAAAAAAAAAGATTCCGACGAATTGAGAACCTCCTCCTTTTTTTGAAGTCGGTTAAAAAGACACCTAATACGGCATGCATATATTTTAAAAGTTAATATCAACAGTTTCATAAAATGAATTTAAACACAATAATAAAAAAGTCTACAAAAAAAAACGACGAACTAGGCCTTTTTTCAATGTTGAGGTCCTGCCATATCGAGATGTTCATCCTGTGTGCCATCCACGAGATACGTAGTATCAAAATAAATAATAATAATGTCAAAATATTTAATGATTCTGTCAGTAAGCCTTTTTAATTAGAAACGTTTTTTTTTCTATTTAACGTTATTAAACTACCTCCAACTTTTGGGTAACTTATTATAAATAGTAGGAAATATGCAGAAAACACTTTTGCGCATAAATGCTGTCCTACTTCTATGTAGATAGAACTGACTAGGATCACGCCTGTTTCTAGGAAACTTATCTGCCATTTGCGGCAATAAGTGATTATTTTTCCTAACAAACATTACTGTTTCCAGAATATGAAGCGATGCCAATGTTAATATTTCATATCGTATGAAGTAGGGCTTACATCTATAGGTGCTTTTTAAATTTAACATGGCTCTGAGGCATCCCTATGCAGCTATATACCCATACCTGAGAACTGGTTCAGTTAGCCCGTAGTACGCGGTTAATCGCGCATCTATGTTAACCGTTCGTGAAAGAATGTACAAGGCGTACGCACTACTGCTTATTCTTTTAATCAGGGCCTCTATGTGCGCCGTCCAGTTTAAAATCCTATCTCCTATTATTATTATCCTAGAAATTTAGTTGTATTTACTGCGTCAATTGTTATGTTATTATTTTATGTCAAGATTGGGAAAAGTCAATGTGCGCTGGCTAAAATGCATAATCATAGTATTATTTAAATTAATTTTTAGTTGTTGTCTTATGTCCTCTTTATATAAATCTCTTTGATTACAGGGGATTGTAATAGTACTGTTATCCGCAAAGTGTCATCGGATGTTTGATTGCATTTGTGTAAAGTGTAAAAAGTGGTGGTCCTAGTATACTCCCTTGTGGAACTCCGTAGACAACACTACGTTCCTCCTGTCGGACACAACATTTATCGCGGCGTCACACGCAGCGTTGCGGCAAGCTATTCCTGCAATGTTCATCTTTACACGGTAAAACTTAGCGACACCCGCGGCGGGGCCCGCTGCGTCACACGCGCCTATACGAACGTATGGCGATACCCGCTACTGCGCCCAAAGCGGTGCTCGAGGTTGAACCTTCTGCCAGTCTTGTTTGGAAATCAAAGTCGTGAGCCACCGCCAGCAATGGAGTACGAAATCATCGACATTTGGTTACAAGATAATTCTATGCCCGCCGCGTGCTATGCTCGCCGTAAACAGAAAAACGAGGCGTTTCAAGGAATACAGGCGAGATATTTTGATATGATATCGAAAGTTGGTTATTATTGATGAGTATTTAATTAGTTTTTACTACTAAAATTATGTTTGGCAAAGATATACCTTGAAGAGTCGGCAATGCCTCCAGCATTATCGAGAACTTTTTAAGTATGTATGGTATATTGCCAGGTTTTTCCTCTAAGTAGTTCCATTGTGACTGTTCATTTTGAGAAAGAATACCTATGTTACCTATACATGTAAGTTCCTATTAACAAAGGGTTGCGTGGAGCTTTGGCCCCCGGGAAAAGAAAATACCTAGTAATTGTTCGACACGATGAGTAATAATTTACCTGGTTTTATCCAACGTAAGTATCATTGACTTATTATAATGGATAATAAAATATACGACTCGTTTCTTAACCAAACAAATATAATAAACATATCAGAGTTGCCAGAGTCAACAGCAAATGGCAACCAGCACACTGGACGCAATATGGCACAATCATCGTTGAACAATAAAACATCCGATCTGAAGAACTGTCTTAAACAGAAACCAAAATGTTTATAAAACCGAGAAATCATTAGACATTAACAAACACACAAGAAACAAGTTAACATCGAATAGCAACCACTAACGCGCCCCCGTCGCGATCTCCCAGTATGGCTAGTCACCGCGGTAGACTACAACCCTACTAGAAAACAAAAAGTAAACCAGTGACAGAAAAATAGTTATAGCACAACTAAACGCTCACCTGTAGAAAACAAAAACAGTTTGTATATTTGTACTCTCAATGCTAAATTATTATCATCTGTGTAGAAACACACAATCATTTTCACCTCGATAAAATCACGGATAGTAACTAAACCCAGTCCAAACCCGATTCAAAAGTTCCATTCCCAAGAAAGATCCTATTCAACGCTTTAGACCGTTATAGCTACCTATTGATTTGTAATTACAGGTACAACACGAATGGGCCACGTGAACTGTACCCCTGTAATTAATGTCACTTGATCGAACTATGTAATTATACCACATGAGAGTAAAACTTCGATATTGACGTGTTTAATTACCTACCTTAACTATTTAAAGTTGTGCCTTTAAGTTTCTCTGCCGGGTTTTGCGTCATATGTGTGATGGATGTCTACGAATTTTCGTCAAATCTATGAACGAGTGTATCGCGGTGATATTAACGTCACGTCAATTAATTCTGTGAGAATTATACTACTCGGTCATTATAAATGTGTACGCGCTATCACGTCACTCTGTCGTTCCACTCTCGCTATTATATACATAAATATAACGCGGGACGCCGCGCGGGTAGACGGGAGTGGTTGCAATGACAGACGATGTGCAAAGTTATTATGATCGTGTTGTATGTACGAACGTATCTCCACACGGCAAAACTATCGCGACGATGCCACGAGTGAGATTGGCGAGCAAAACGTAAACGACTCGCCACTCACTCGCTTGTTTGGACGATTCGATACGAGCATATTTTGAACTGTGAGCTTATTCAGAGATTTTGCTCTATGGCGTCAATATGTATTGAAACTGGATAAGCGCCTTTAGATGACATTAAGGGGAAACTACTTAAATTTATGTATAGATACAAATTGACATAAGCGTACATTTACGCGATCGATCTCGTGAACAATTCGCATTAGAGCCTCTTTTATGTAATCATCATCATCTTTTCAAAGACGTTCATTGCTGGACATAGGCCTCCCCCAGGCGTAGCCATATTGACGAACCCGAGCGTCTCGCATCCATCGGATTCCCGCAACCTAAAGTTCTGCTTAGTCAGAATATGCTTTATAATATTAACCAGACCTTTTTTACGTGGTTTATCCCACAGGAACTGAACAATTACTGGAATAAATAGTACCTAGCCTTTGTCATTCAGCGATAGAGTAGTATTATCACACACAAAAATCTAACTAGATAACGCAAGTTCCTCCATCTGTATGAAAACCAAGTGCACACTTTTTCACACACAATTTAAAAAAAAAATTACTTACCAATGAAAGAAAACATTTCCGAAGCCTCGGCCAATTTTTTCTTTACAGTCTTGACAGCTCAATATGGCATAATAAGGCATTTTTCTAAATTTCGGTGGACCGCCGCGCGCCCGGTGCCGAACCGGTGCCGATAATGCTAAATAAAAAGCTCAAAGTACGATCATTGACCGTAATTTTACTCCGTTCTTTGACACGCGATGTACATCGCGTCATCTAGTTAGATGTATATCTGTGAGTATTATAGTACAATACTTACAGATTACATTTATCTTCATAAGCAATAAAACTATTTCACTTCCTTTTAATATTATTTATTTATTTTATATTAGTTCAGTTATATGAAACGACTCCTATTCCAATCCAATTTCATTTTGCTAACCTTTTTCTTATGTTAGGTCAAGACGACACCTTTATGTAGTTACACTGGCTGTAAGAATTATACGGCCTTTAAAATTCCCTTAACGACAACTTTATGTGCTCTTCGGGTCTTGTAGCAGTATCAAGTTTAAAGAATGAAGACTCACCACTGGTCTGACCAAGGCAATGATAGAACTGTAAACTAGCTATTCGGACACAGCTATTATTTTAAATGACAAAATAAAGTAACGGTTAAAAAATCTAAGTTATTGAATTATCATTTTGTTGTCCTTATTCGATTTGGGGTATGCGTCCAAGATGCAGCTCCTACCTAGTTTGGGGACCACTGTTTGTACAAACTGATTGGTATGAAAGATAATTATATAATAACTCTAAGAATCACAATTAACAATTTAAGTTATTCTCATTCTTCTTCTCTGGCCTCGCATTTTTTCGTTGCTCGAGGTCAGTTTTCATAATCATGCGAAGCCATTTATTTCGATCTTCTGCTTCATCTTCTCCCTTACTCTCGCTATTGTTCGTCATCTCAGAAATCAACTCTTCTTTAGCCCATTTATCAACTGCCTCACTGTGCCTACATCGTTTCTTCGTAAACTCACTAAATTATACAATAATTCCAACCAGCAATTAAAAGGCACTTCATAATATTTCCCAACAAAAAGTACACTGATTACAGTTTTTGTTCACTGTTATGTGTATAGTTGAATTATTAAGATACTGCTTCTCATAAATGAAAACTTATCATGAACTTATCGCATAGAAAGTTTATATCGATTTCCCAATCCGCGTTGTCTCATCAAGTGTAATAAGGCATAAGTAATATCGAAGGCGAGTTGTAAAATATCAAATTCCTTTTTTATAGGGATCGAAAAATTGTCTTATGTAATTTAAAAAGCAATGACATTTTTTTTGTGTCAGCGAAAAGATTTTCAACTTCCAAGGTCTCATTAAAAATATTGTTGCTAAGGTTTTTGGGAATTTTGGAGAGTGATATTTGGAGTTTACATAACATAAAAAACTTTTTTACAAAAAACCACATTCGGCTTTCAAATAAAAACACTACAAAGTGAAAAATAAGTTCAATTTTGGAAGTCGGTGTCATAAAACAGAAAATCTATAACGGAACACCGACTGCCGAAATTGAAGTTACTTTTTACTTTGTAGTATTTTTATTTGGCAGTCGGTTGTATTTTTTTGCATAAAGGTTGGATCTGCTGAGGATTGGATAAAAAATTATCAATATTTTCACTTTTTCAGGGCCCTACTGTGACATCTGATAACATCATGATTCCGGTGCGACATAGAGACGTAGCCATTACCGTACAGCCTTTTTTCACAGCGTGGAACCATGATAGTTTTGACACTTAATAGTTAGGCCCTAACGTACATCACCCCCTCAGCACATGCATGACCATACCAGCACCCTAATTGTGTAAGTTCATAGAATAGCGCACGGTATGCTTTTCTTATATTCATTGCTTCATAATGTTCTTAAATCTGTCTACTCGATAACGTGAAATAAGCAAAGAATACTGTTGTGTTGTCAAAATTAAAGGGAAGGAGTGTGCTTAGTGCTCTTAAAACAGAGAACAATCGATGCCCTTTCAATTTTCCTATCACTAGCACCACTTTATTTCGGGTAAGTATTAAGAAGCCTAAAAGTCTGGCTACCAGTCTTTCCAAGGGTTATCGTGTTATCTAGTGTCGTCTTTTACTCAAAAGACTAAAATATGGTGTGGGTATTTCAGAGGGGATGGCGATGCAAATAAAAATGCTTAAAAGGGTCTCATATCAAATACACAGTTACACAGAACACAGTTTATGGCAAATAGTTTATAGAACACAGTTTATAAAATACAGTTTATAAAATACAGTTTATAGAATACAGTTCATAAAGCACTTACCCTAATACTTATTGACGACGCCTCGATCAAAAATAGACTGCCTTTGATGGCATGAGCCACTATTTATAACCTCGGAATGGGCGGGAAACGAGAAGTGCAAGCTTGTCATGCACATGTCAAAATTTTTCCTGCACTGTTTATTTAATTCTTACAAATTCATACAACCATCGTACTTAGACAAATTATACAGCAGAAGAAATCAGATATAAAATACCCTTTTACAATATACAGTTTGATAAATCCACAATAAATCCAATAAAATTTCAGAAAATTTCAATAAAACCGGTTGACGTCGTCACTGACAGACGTCAACTAAACGATTTATACTATGGAAAAGTGTAAGGGAATAGATAAATAATGTTGACGAGAGCAGCTGCCTGTCGCGCACGCCATCCACCCCCGGACTCGCCGCTTAGCTCCGCCTCGCCGCCGCCGGGCCTCGGATCACCAGTGTCATCGGCGGCTGCAGTTGCGTCGAGCTCGAGCGACGAGTATTTTTCCCCGCCGACGTCGCCAACACCTGTACGTCGGCAGGGGAGAGGCCGGCCACCGAGGAGCTTGGGATCTAGGAGCCAACCGGCCCCGAGCCGGGTCCCCCTGCCGGTGGTTGTGTGCAGCGCATGAGATGGACTCAAGGTATGAATGAGAACGTCATGCGCGCATATTACGGGTCTACAGAGGGGGGAACTAACCTCACTGCGTACCGTGTTAGGATGCTGTCTCTGTTTCGGGACCTAGAGCCAACCGTAAACGTTCGGCCCAACGATTGTCGGATCAGGTGCGGGTCATCCAGCGTAATCACAGGTTGGATGACGCCGCACTTGATAGGCTGCGCTCAGAAGTGCTGAGCAACCAAATCGTCTCAACCCCGACACAGACCGCGGCACCGCCAGCCACTATTGTGATCCCGCTGCGGTCCAATCTTGTTAACGATGAGGCAGATGATAGGGTTGCCACAGTAAGTAACCAGTGCAACGATAGATTGAGGAGCGCACGATAGATCGCGAGTATAGGTCAACACCGACTGAACTTAGGCCCCGATTACCACGGTTGCCTATGCACAAGAAGAATAGGGCGCTGGTGTGTGCCTTGGACTCGCTGCTTAAGAACATCTTTGAAAGCAGCGAGAACCTTGTTGATACGCACTCAATCCTGTATTGCGGTGCTGTTACGGCATGTCGTTTGGCCAATGTTAAGTTCCCAAACGAGGCTATTTGGCCGAGGCCTGCCGTGCCAGCCTGGCAGTGCAGGATCGAACGGCGTATCGATGGGGCCAGGGTACTCATCGGCAAACTATCCTATTTCAGGGAGGGCAATACACGACCACGTGTGATGCGCTTCGTTTGCGGGCATTTTTGGGGACTGGAATCAGTCCTCGAGAATACATGTCCCGTGTCACGGAGCGCATTGACTTCCTGAAGCAGAAAGTTTGTGCATGGGCCAGCCGTATTCGGCGGTATAAGCGGCGGGTTGACCGGTACTCGCAGAACCGCATGTTTCAGAGTGATGAGAGGTGGGTATACAGAACTTGGGAGCGACCTGAACAAAATGTGACTGAAGTGTGCCGCCCGGATGATGTCGCCACGAGTACATTCTGGCGAAGCATCTGGTCGGTACCCGTCTGTCACACTGAGGGTGGCTGGATTCGTGATGTCGAGCGCGTGTGTGAAGCTATACCAGAAATGAAAAAAGTGATCATTAGTCCATCGGATGTAGCCAAAGCAGTTCGTCCGCTACCGAACTGGAAGTCTCCGGGTCCGGACGGACTGCATAACTTCTGGCTAAAATTTTATAGCAGCTCACACGCGTTTCTGGCATCTCAATTCCAGTCATGTTTAGAGTCTGGGTCGCTTCCGCAGTTTTCAACAACAGGCGTTACCCACCTGCTCCATAAGACAGGTAGTCCCGCGGAACCCAAGAATTATAGACCAATTACTTGCTTATCAACGGTTTATAAACCTCTTACATCCATCCTGAGAGCAAAATTGATAAAACATTGAAGTTAACTCAATAATGTCTACCTCTCAGAATGGATGTAGGAATGGGTCCCGAGGCACTAAGGAGCTACTCCTCATTGACATGGCCATAAACCAGCAGGTTCGTCGTTCCCGCAAGGATCTGTCGACGTGCTGGATAGACTACAAGAAGGCCTACGACTCTGTGCCACATACATGGCTCATGAGGGTGCTGGAGTTGTACAAAATAGATGCAACTCTATGCACCTTCATTGAGTCATGTATGGGGCAATGGAAGACAGTCCTTCGATATCCAGGATGTCGACCGATTCAGGGGGATGATGAGCCTGTGTGGATTAAGCGGGGGATATTCCAGGGCGACAGTTTGAGTCCACTTTGGTTCTGCTTAGCCCTGAATCCTTTAAGTACACTGCTGGAGGATTCAGGACTAGGCTATCGGTTGAGAAGAGGTGGTCAGGTCATATCTCACCTCCTTTACATGGATGATCTGAAACTCTTTACCCCCAATAAATTCCAACTGACGGAGCTACTGAAGGTAACTGAAACCTTCAGTAACTCCATCAGGATGGAATTTGGTGTGGACAAATGTGCAGTCATGCATGTAAAGCAAGGGGAGATTATGGAATCCGAGGGAATTCAACTCTCTGATTCCATACACCTTAGACACCTCTCCTAGACCGAAACTTACAAGTATTTGGGTATGTCGGAAGCGGTGGGCATCAACAGTACTGACATGAAGCAACTGCTGAAGGAGCGTTTATTTGGCCGCCTGAAAAAGGTATTAAATAGCCTTTTGTCGGGCGGAAATAAGGTGCGCGCCTTAAACATTTGGGTCATGCCGGTTTTGATGTACTCTTTCGGCATACTCAAATGGACTCAGACCGAGCTCGACGCCCTCAATAGGAGGGTCCGGACACTGCTGACCGCAAACCGGATGCATCACCCACGATCATCGGTGATGAGACTGTACATCCCGCGGAAATGTGGGGGTCGAGGCTTTTTAAACGCCAAGACTCTTCACAACCGCGAGGTGTGCAGCCTCAGAGAATACTTTTTAAAAGCTGAAGTGGGTATGCACCGGCATGTGGTCGCAGTGGACAAGTGTCTCACCCCGTTGTCCATGGCTAAAGAGAACTGGCGCAAGCCTGTAATACTATCGACCGATGAACGCAAAGAGGTATGGCAAGGCAAGGACCTAAACGGACGCTTCTATCGGGCTCTCCATGGGCCCGATGTAGATTTTCCAGCGTCCGTATCCTGGCTACGTTTCGGCGACCTTTTCGGGGAAACTGAAGACTTTGTCTGTGCAATTATGGACGAAGTTATCCTGACGAATAACTACCGGAGACATATAATGAAGGACGGCACGGTTGACATATGTCGGGCATGCCACCGTCCGGGTGAATCCATCAGACATATTGTCTCTGGTTGTTCTCGTCTGGCTAACGGCGAGTACTTACATAGGCATAACCAAGTGGCCAGGATTATTCACCAGCAACTTGCATTGAAGTACAATCTAGTGGAATCGGAGGTACCGTATTACAAGTATGTGCCCGACCCAGTTCTCGAAAATGACCATGTCACGTTGTACTGGGATAGGACTATCATCACTGATATGACTATGTTGCCAATAAGCCGGATATAGTGATGATAGACCGATTAGCGCGCCGCACAATGCTAATCGATGTCACCATCACGCATGACGAGAACCTCGTGAAAGCTGAGAAAGAGAAACAAATCAAGTATCTCGACTTAGCACACGAGGTTGTCGACATGTGGAAAGTGGACTCGGCGATCATTGTGCCGATTGTCGTTACGGCCACGGGCCTGATGGCCAAGAGCCTCGACGACCATCTGTCGAGGCTGTCATTGGGCGGTTGGATCAAGGGTCTGATACAGAAGGCAGTACTCCTCGATACGGCTCGCATTGTGAGGAGGTTCCTGTCTCTGGAGCCCTAACCACCGGTAGCTTGGACCCTGTTCCCGATACCGGTTGGCCTCTATTTTTTATATTTTAAATGTTTTTAAGATTTCTTTTTTTGTTAAATATTTAAAAATGTACTAAATAAGAAAGAAGATAAATAAAGGAATAATAATAATATGATTTATTTTAAAGACAACTACATTGGTCCAATGGTTAGTAAAAGCTTATGATCTAAAGGTTAGTAAACTTAATCTAGGCAGTAGTATAATAGTAGGTATAAGTAATCATTCAAATTTAAATCATAAGAAAATCACAAATAATAAAATCATAATAATGTCACAATTAAAACATAATAAAATTCAATTGCATAACATTTAATTGCATAATATCAAATTTGTAACCCTACTTCGTCAGCACCTTAATCTGATGTTTAAGAATAGGGCAGTCAAACTTATCGGCAATAACCGCCAGAATGCCATTGCCGCTAGCACGCACTCTGCGCAAAAAAGAGGCAACATTTTTCCGCATAATGGCCGCAAACCCATGTGTACGAGCCTCAAAGAACATACCAGATGCGCTGCAGAAACGTGGAAGGCGCAATAGCATCCTAAACGCGTTGTTGTATTGGACGCGCAAGGCGCTGAGGGATTTTTGCGAATATGCTGTCCATAAGCTGCTACTGTAAAAGTTTTGGCAGTACGCCTTAAAGAGCGTTATATTAATTAACCTCCTTTGAGCAGGATGCAAATCTTCGGACCAACATATTCGCTCTCACCGTCAACGCTCTGCGCTCCCTATCGATGTCAGCGTCATCCTTAAGATCGGCGCTGACCAAATGACCCAGATATTTAAATTGACTGACTCTGTTTAGAGCAACACCATTCAACATCACAGGGGGTACAGTGACAGGCCCCAGACCACACTTCGTAAACAACATGAACTCACTTTTGTTTACGTTATATCGTAACCCATGAGTCAAAGCGTAGGTTTCACAGAAACTTAACAACTTCCTAAGTGCGCTGACAGATGGCGCCAGCAGCACCATGTCGTCTGCGTAACTCAAATTGTTGACAAAGGTACCGTCAATGGAACAGCCGACTTGCATGCTGCTGAGGCCACCTATCAGCTCATTCACATACAAATTGAAAAGTTTGGGAGAGGTTATTCAGCCTTGCCTTACACCACACTTTAAGCCGTAAGCATCCGATAATTCGCCCGCCCATTTCACATTATTAACCTGATTTTCATACCAATACTTAAAAACAGAACCTAACTCTTTAGGTAAGGTAGTATTGCTAATCTTCTGCCAGAGCACATCGTAAGCCACCATGTCGAAAGCCTTGGAGAGATCCAGAAAACAAGCGTAGACTGGTGTTTTTCTATCGACATAATACCTCACGGTGTGCTTAAGCGCTAAAATGGCACTTTCTGTAGAAAGACCCTTCCGGAAACCAAATTGTCTGTCATGAAGATTTATGTGCTTGTCAAGATATTTGTCCATTAAACGATCTAGAACCTTCGCAATAATTGTAGCTAGTGATATTGGCCTATAATTATTTTTATCAGCAATATCTCCTGTTCTGTTTTTAACTATCGGCACGACAACAGTCTTCATCAGGTCATATGGCAAATACGAATGTGAAATACATAGAGAGAAGAACATAGCAAGAACCTGCGGCAAATGTGATCCCGCATACTGCAAGTGCTCAATGCTAAGACCGTCGTGGCCTGGTGATTTACCACGACTCATACTCAGAAGTATGTCTCTCACCTCCCTTGCAGTGAACCCAACACTACATGATGTACCATTCTACACCGTCTCAGCACTGAACATTCGCCCAGTGCATGTATCTAACGGTGATTCAACCTGAAAGTTATCTTTGAATAAGTTTCCTATGTACCTCGCCTCCGTCTTCCCTGCAATGCTCACAGGGAGACCAGGTTTCAAATTAAGCTTGTTAGTACTTTTCCAGAACTGAGCGAAATTTTTGGCAGATCTGTAGCTGGCTATTATATCCATCTTCATCTGGTCTTGGTGTTTCATACACCATTTTAATTTTGCCTTAAATATTTTTCTACTTTCACACATTTCATCATAAAAATGCCACTATTTGGCCTACCATACCAAAACCACACTTGTAATTTGTACCTGGCCTCCCTGTGCGCAGCGCTCACATGTTTATTCCACCCTGTGATGCTACGTGAATTACGTTTCTGTTTACTCTGATTACTCTTAACAATCTCGTAACTCAAACCAGCCGATTTCTTTAAAATGTTCACAATTTTATCATACATTTTACATATAATGTCCCTATGAGTTATGTCACAGCAAAGCTTATCCGCACATAAAGATACTTGCGGTGGAAAATCAATGTCTTTAAGTTCTTTATTACACAACTCATAGTACAAATCTATTTGTGGTTTTGTCCGCTCACCCCACTTAACTTTATCAATTACACAGTTCCTACCCTCAGAAATAGATTTCAAGCGAACCATTTTCAAGTCACATTCCATTAACACTGGAAAATGGTCCGACCAAACAACATCATAACATACCTTAATGTCTTTAACGGTATCCCAGGCAGATTGCGTCACAAGGTCACAACACAGTGATCCAGCCATCGCCGGGATCCGTGTGCGTCACTAATAAAAGTGTACGCCCCCGAGTCTATCCCCAACTTTTTAAAGTCAGCGCAAACCCATTGTTGATCGTCACAAAAACACTTTAACTCGGTATAAAACATCTCGCTCGGGTGCGAGTTATAGTACCCCAGAATAAACACTGTTTCCCCTCCCGTACTATCAATAACGGCACTAATTTCACTTAGGCAATCCGAAAATTCCGGTAGATTGTTGTGATTTTTGTTTGCCCGCTAATCTCTGGGACTACCAGTCGGATTTAAAAAAAAATTTTTGTGTTGGTTAGCCCATTTATCCAGGAAGAATCGATTGATTAATTGAATCGATTGACTTAAGAAGCATCAAAATTGGCCAACGCGATTGTTCTTTGGAACGCCACATAGGAAGAAACCATACATACATAGACTGATAAACACATTACACTCCTTCGGCAGTCGGATAATAAGTGAATAGGGTGATAAAGTAACTTAGGACTTCACACGAGTGGCTTACCTACGCTCGCGTTAAAAAAACTTGTCGATAGTTTCCTACGCTAGGCTTATTCTTTTATTGCACACAAAACATAAAATAAAGGCCCAAATACAATGGACAGCTTATGTATAAAGGTGAGCTTAACCCATAATTGGGTTCTCTAACAGCAAACCTCAGTTGTTATAGGAAATTTGCGTATGAGGACAGTGATCCAAGTGTACAACAAAATTCCAAGTTAAAAATCATTGAATATATAAAATTCTTCCATACTAAATAAACTAAACAGATAGGTGTAAACATAATACATATTATTAATTTCTACTCACTTATATACTTACATATATTATTGAATTAGACGAAATATCATTATGAAATTATTACCTATGAAAGTAATAAATAGTAGATACCTAGTAAGATTTAAAAAGTATAATAAAAAAGTGATATCATTACCGTGGCGAAGCTGTACGGTTTGCGTTATCTATCTGCCTACCTATAGATAAAAGGCGTGTATTTTTAATTATTTTATTACAATTCAATGTTTTATTTTGCTGCTTACATAACCCTAGTGTTATGGTGCAATGTACGTGCGTGGCCTTTAATTTATCTTGATATATATATGAATAGGCCAAGTGGCGGTGTACGGGTCAATGCCTAGCTATTGGACGACGAAAACATCTTATATCTAGAATACCTACCTATAACTTTGGCTACATGCCTTATCACCACCGTGTCAAAATTAAACACATGTTAAGTGATTTGATTGGCTGTTTGCAAGTTCGTACTTTAATTGGCTAATCCAAGCAGTTGGCGGTTAGCTAATTAAGATTATTTTTCAGTTGGTTACTCTTTAGGAAACCTGTTTTATGTATTTTTTAGTCGTGGTGGCTCAGTGGCTAAGACCTCGCATCTCGTCCTTGAGGTCGTGGGTTCAAATCCGGGCAAGGACCAATGTGACTTTTTCAAATTCATATGTACTTTCTAAGTTTATTTTGGACATGGCAGGCAACGGTGAAGGAAAACATCGTAAGGAAGCCTCTACTTATATAGTTAACTAGTTGTTCCCCGCGGCTTCGCTCCCGTGGACCACTCCACAGGATCTGTTTTCGGAATAAAAAATTGCCTATGTCACTCAGGAATAATGTAGCTTTCTATTTGTGAAAGATTTTTTTAAATCGGTCCAGTAGTTTCAGAGCCTATTCGGTACAAACAAACAAAAAAATATTTTCTCTTTATTATATTGGTTTAGATGCACGTCTGAAATAATCTGTGGGGTTCCCATAGGCGGCTTAATTATCTCTGAACCAGAGGTGGCCACATCCTTACACGAAAAGAAGAAGAAAATGCATTTTTTTTAAACCTTGCCCTCAAGTAACAATACCTGTGAACCTGTAGTATTTATAAGATCATAATTATAAATACTACAGGCCATACAAATATTGAATATGTTCCGAGCGGGCATCAAACCGTGCTCAACCACTGCACCAAAGGCGTCAATCAGATTATGAAATTGAGAGTTGTAAATAGGGTTACCTACCACCTTTTTTTTAGACGAAATAAAGTAGGATTGCAGAGCGTTAATGAAGAGCACAGACTTATTACACTTTTTATTGTTATTTTTATAACTGAAATTTTACGCCAAATAAGTATTTTTTGTCGTTTAAAAAAATAAAAATATTGACCGATTACTGGATATCATGTTTTTTGCTTCCATCGCTTTGAAATTAAGATTCAAGACATGTTTCTGTTAAAACAAAAAAAAAAACATTTATGCTATTCAATCAAATTTAATTTTGTTTACGATTAGTTGCCTTCATAATAGGTAGAATCAACTGCAAAACAAACTGCAAACTGGTTTTTCCTATTATGCAGGGTGTAACGGAAAGTTATGATCATATTTTAAAGACTGCTTCTGCCCATCTAATAATATTATTGATAAATATCGTTTATTTTGAACCAACTTTAGTTCGCATATGTTTGAACCCACCAAACTGCTCAGCACTTTGTGGCAGTTAGTCTGTGGAATTATCGCTCGTATTCATATCAGGAAAAACAACAATTAACAACACCTCAACTTTCTCCAAGGAAGTCATAAGAAATTTCCCCCTCTGCCGAATTCATAGTCTGCGACCACGCCTGCTTGGCGATGCAAAAGAGATGGCATTTGCAACTAGGGTTGCCACCCGTACTCTAATATAGAACGCTTAAGCGAAATAGAGTATTAAGCAAAAGAGTACGCTAAAATACTCTATTTATGTGTCTCTGAAATTCATTCATTACATTGAACACAATTAAATAATTGTAAGTATCTCTGCGTGTAATGTTAGGTAATAACCTAACATTACACGCAGAGATACTTACAATTATTTAATTGTGTTCGAAATGGCAGTTTGTTAGAACTGTATCTACTGGACTGGGTTGATACGCAATTATTAATTTATTTCATCACTAGCTATTGCCCGCGACTTCGTCTGCGTAGCATTAGTACTTCAATTAGCATATATTTTATATCGCACTATAAAGAGAGAAAGAATGAAAGAAAAATGTGTTTATTAGCATTTAAAACAAAAATCCCTTAAAATTAAACAAAATAAATAATTAAAACTATTAATGCCAAAAGGCAGCAAATTTTTCTCAGCAAAATTTTGTAGGTTTTCCATACAAACTTCCACCCCCTTTTCCACCCTCTTTTCCACCCCCTTTTATAATGATTTCCGAGATAAAACTATCCTATATCCTGCCCAGGGACTCAAAATCGGTTCAGCAGCTTAAGCGTGAAAAGATAACAGACAGTCAGACAGACAGACTTATAGAATTACTTTCGCATTTATAATATTAGTAAGGATATTCGTAATATAAAGGTGTAAATTATTGTATTAGATAATAAGTTCTAGACCGTCCGGATGCTAAAGTTAACATGGTGCTATCTTATTTTCGTACGTATGTTGCCGAAGTGTTCGCGTTTTTTGATAGAGATTTACTCCCCGCAGTACCATGGTGACCCTGTCTATCGCGAATGTGACTATAAAAAGAAGTTCGCGGTACTTCGAATGTCACACTACCAAGCGCGGCTGTGGCTATCGGTTCCTTCTTCAATACAATCTGGTAAGCAGCTAATTTATTTATATACGGGGACTCTGGTTACGGCAATATTTATTTATACCTATTTTTGTAATTTTTTTGGATTAAACCTGAAAACTTGTTATCAACAAGTTCAAGTCACATATATCATACAAAATATTTTGAACCTAGCTCCTTCATAGTTAATTCTAGAAATATCGTAAGAAAATTGTTTTTTTTTAAAGTTGTGCGAAATTTTTAATAAACCTTAGTTTTTGTTTATAAACTTTGGGGCTTATTCGAATTGTTCCACGTCGTCGTATTGTTGTTTTTCTCTATACGTTATATTGTGTGGTTTTAAATGAATGATAAAATAAATAAATATATCCTACTTCAGACCCACATCTGAAGTTCTGAAATATTCTTTAAATTATTGGACTATTTTGAAAAGAGTATATTTACCAATGAAAGCGAAAGGAGTGATACTCGTTTTTAAAAAAAAAAACTTTCCTTCACACTAGTAATTTCTTCCTGCATCGTTGGTGCGTTTACAAACATTTAAAGTCACATACACAAGACACCCAGATCCCTAACAATTGCCTGTATGCCACACACATATTTTTTCAGTGTGGGCATCGAACCCGCGATACGCAGTGCAGCATCCGATCGCTCAACCACTACGCCAACCGTGTGCCCGCGTCGGCTTTGCCTTGCTGAATTCACTTACGCAATTTAGCTGCCGTTCCGTTCCATTCAGGTTCAGGCAATCAGCTCACAAACCCCGTTGAGAGATGGATGGGTCTTAAAAAGCAAACAGGAGGATATCTGTTTATACATATGTTTTTTGGAACCTTAAATCTTTAAACATATATTTTATTTTTCAGTTTTAATCCACAATGGCAACCAAAAAATTCAGCGGACCTTCTCCCTACACACTACCCGAAACCTATCCGATGGAAGACTACTTCCACACAGAGTAAGTTAAAATAGAAAACCTGAAACTTTTGCTTTTAAATCTTGGAAATGCGCAGTGCTAGGCAGTAAATTGAAAGAATTTCTCCAAATTCATAAAAGCTTATTGTACCGACTCAACCTTGCTCGTCACCGCTTACTTGAACAACCAGTCTGCTTGCTGCTGCAGTATCCTAATCGAAGTATACGAAATACAATTATTTTTCCACAGATACGTAAACAACGTTACCCCAAACCATGCCACCAAGTTCCTGAGCAAGTCGGTAGTGGGCGCTATCTTCGGGCTCGGCCGCGCCGGCTCCATCCACTTGGCCAGCATCATCAATAACCCTCGCGTCACCCTCAAGTACGTCGTCGACGACCGCACGGACAGGTTTGCTGACCTGAAGAAGTACTGGAACTTCAGCGATGATGTTGTTCTGATACCTTCCAGCGAAGCAAAGCGCGTCTACAACGACAAGGAGTGAGTAAAGACAGTAACTTTTACTCTAATAAAAATGGTGTTAGTGATGCAATGATTTATAAAACTCGTAATTATCTATTACAGAGTGAACGTTGTGTTCATCGGTGCCCCGACCTGGACTCACCACGACATCGTCGTCAACTCGATCGCCAACAACAAGGATGTCTTCTGTGAGAAGCCCATCGCTGAGAACATTGAGGACACCAGAAAGTGCTACGAGGCCGCTAAGGCTAAGGGCCGTGTTCTCTTCTCCGCATTCAACCGCCGCTTTGATCCCTCCTACAGGGCTTTGAAAGAGAGGGTGAGGAACGGAGAGGTTGGACACGTCCAGATCGTCAAAGTTACGGCCAGGGACTCCCCTCTGCCTTCCATCGACTACCTGAAAACATCTGGTGAGACTTTTTGTCGTTATGAAAATTAAACATAGGTACTTACCTAAAAATAATCACTCCTCGTGAAATATTTTGATTACCTGTCGTTTTTCTTGAATATAATCGTAATATTTTATTAACTCAACAAATCCTAATCAACAAAATCGTTTCGCATAAAATCATAATTCCGAAAATATTAATTTTATTACGTTCGCACTGGCTCCCTTTACTGATAATATTTTAATCAAGTTAAACTTAACAATGTTATCTACTTGTTTTGTTGATCTTGTCTTTTGAGTATTTGTTATTTTGTTATTATTATAAAAGATAACACCTTATCATAACTAATTAATTAATACATTACAGTTTATTTATTTATTGATATGTAAATATATATCTAATACCCGTAACTAGGCTTACGGGTAATTTAGCAACCACAGATCATAGAAACAACAGGTAGGGAAACAGCCGTACAACAAGCCTACGAGTCTACGAATATGCTCGCTATTATGCGCTTTCTTTACTTGGTTTAAAGAACATGAAAATTATTCTTCAAAATAGGTCATTTAAAAAAAAGCGTTTTCTTGTAACAAGTTTCAAGCGGAAAATTTATTTTGACACGAAGTTATTTTTTAAGGTGGTGTCTTCCACGATTGCCTGGTGCACGACTTGGACATGGCTTGCTGGGTGCTGGGAGAGCTGCCCTGCCGCGTCCAGGCCTACGCTACTGCTCTGATCCCCGAAGTCAAGGCTATTGATGACTTCGACACCATCGCCTTCCTACTGAGCTTCCCGTCTGGAACCGTCGTGCTTGGAGACAACAGCCGCTTCTCTGCTTACGGATACGACCAGAGATTCGAAGTCTTCGGAAACAAAGGTACCCTACCTTCCCCTGACTTAAGGAAGCCATGGAATTTATTCTTCAGATATATCTCATTGACATTCTTTGTATGTTTCTAGGTATGATCAAGGTCGAAAACGAGAGGCCTTATCACTCGACCGAGGCGTACATTGGTCAGGACGGCATCAAGACAAGTCCCATTTACTACTCATTCCCCTCTCGCTTCAAGCAAGGTTACCAAAATGAACTGGAGCACTTCTTGGATGTCGTCACCCGTAAGTATCAAAATCTTTTGCACTAGCTGTACGATGTTTCCGTATGACAGTAAATGTTTAGTTGGTTTACCGAGTGAAATATTAACCTACTGTATTAATGGACTAGTATAAATAACTTGGTTCCTTTAAAGTAGCTACTTATTAGAAGGAAAAGTTCTCACATAGTATTACGATCATGATTTCTTGAATAAGTCTACTAAAATCCTAGTTTTTTTTATTCAACCTATATTGTCCCACGGTTGGACACTGACACTGGGGCACTGGGATGGATCTGCCAAATACCAGCTTGATACACTAGAGTAGATCGAAAAACGGGCTCAGAGACTCATCAGCTATGAGGCACTGGTCGAGTCAAAGCTCCACGGCCTTGAACATTGTCGCCGAATTGCCAGCTCGTCGGTTTTTTATCGGTTTCATTTCGGGGAGAGTGCGATGGAATTGCATGATGTAATGCCGCCTAGCTCGTTTTATCATCGGACTACAAGAAGTACGGCGATACGCCATCGGTACATGGTGGAAATCCCACCATACGCACTAAACGTTTTGGAAATACTTGAATTAGGCGTACAGCTAAGAAGGAGTGGAATTCCCTGCCGGAGTCTGTTGCCCGAAATTCCCGCTATCGGGAAACACCTCGGGGTCTTTAAGTTAAGAGTGAATAGGTTATTTATAAGCAAGCATGCTACACATGACATGCTGCTTTTATGCATCGACAAAAAAAAAATCTGGGCGTAGGTCATCCCCATGGCCATAGCCTTCCACTCTTCCCAGATTTATAATATCTTTTTAATTTTAACAGGTGGAGTTCCAATGGAAGTGACTGACTTCCAGACCCTCGCCATCAGTAAAATTGCGACTGCAGCTGAAGAGAGCGCGCGCTCTGGTAAGACTGTCGAAATCGACTGGAGCAAAGACAAAATTCCCGCTAACTACTCATAAGCATTAAGAGTTGAGAAGAACAAGGCTATAGCTAGCCGAAAGTATTCCTCTTTTATTGCAGTGATTGTAATAATGACCATAAGACTTCGTTGTGAATATTTTTGTTATATATATTTACTTTTAAAATTAAAGATGCATTAATGTTACAATATAATTATTTTATGTTTTACCAGGAGGTCATCATAGTGAACAACACTATGATGACCTCCTGGTAGATACCCACTCGCACAACTTTTAGTTACTCAAGTATATGGTTGGAGATGGCTTGCTAGACAAAATATAAGCGATTCATAGTTTTATTTCTAAGACGTCCAAATTCAGGGGTTGGAGTTCTTATCTTTTAATTAAGAGGTGGAGCGCTGCAACCGAATTCGCAACCACATAATAGTTGCAGCAGTTGCTGTTTTCTTTCTCTGCGTGGCTAAAATGGGTCTGGCCGACTCGCACTTGAAGGATGCATCAATAAATTTGGGCTATGATCGCCAAACAGTGGGTGCCTTAAGTAAGGCTTCGTCTACAAAAGAAGCTAATGAAGCAGATTGTTGCCCAACTCTGAGAGAAAAAGTCGGCAATCATGGTTCTATAGCGCTCGCCAGTGATGGTAACTTTCTAGTGGTGGTGGTGTCTTTTGCCCGATTACGCTTCATTCAAGCCAGCAGTGGCGCCCATACTGCCTGAAATCATATTTAATCACTAATGGCATAAGAATAACTTTTAAAGAAAGCCATTATAACATGGCAATTAAGTTTATGTTTTATTTCATTTTAAAAAACAAACCTCTAAAAAACACCTTTTATGTGTCCGAGTGATCGCCCAGGTTCTACAGGTGAAGATTTAAGGAATTTCTTTGTTAATCCACTGTATTTATTCAAATACGTTGCCAGAATTAAACTCATCATGCAAACTATTTTATTTTCACACCACCTGCTTGAAAATGTCCAATTACATATCATGCAAACTCGACGTAAAGTAAAGCATTACCTCCCGAGGGAGGTAAAGTTGTATGAAACTCCCAAGGGAGTATTGATTTGATTTTGGAACGTCAAATTTGTGTGGAAACTCGTTGAAAATTCTAAGTAAAAATATACCCATATAACATTGTAAAGATATTTGTTCGAAAATCGAACTGGACACCATAAGCAGAACTCCAAAAAGAGGCGATTTGTTGATAAAAAATACTCCAGAGCATGGTATAATAATATACTCCGTATACGTGTTATTATAACATGCTCCTGAGTTTATCAAAACAGAGATTATTAATAAATCTACTTCTGGAAAAATTAAAACACAGTCACGAAAAGGCCTATGACGATTTTGTTCAATGGGGAAAAACAAAAGTAGGAATCAAGACTGTGTCGGAATCCGTCCTTTTAGTTAACATTTAGCAAAAAGTCGTAAGACAAGCAGCCTATGGTCATTTATACAATCCCCAGATCTACAATAAGCATCAAACACAATATTCAAATCAATACATACAGCAGTTTTTGTTGACTCGCTGAAGTTGTAAAGATTAGACTATGCTCCTCTCCAATTTGCTTTGTTCTAAATCCAAAGTAGCTCCGATTAAAGATATGACTATCCCTCGTCTAGAATTGTGCGCTGCCTTACTGGCAGTAAGGCTATGCCAGGCTGTCAAGATGTCACTGCGATATGAAGTTTAGCATCAAGTAAACTGGTGTGATTCGTCAGTAGTTCTAGCCTGGCTCTACACCAGTTTTATAAATTTGAAATCATTTGTAGCTAATAGGATTTCGGAGATCTGTGAGCTAACAGATGCCTCATCGTGGAGGTATGTTTCCACATCTGTCAATCCTGCAGACCTCATATCTAGAGGAATTAGTCCAGATAAGCTCGGCAGTACCAAACTATGGTGGTCAGGGCCTGCATTTCTCACGGAGCCTGAAGGTTTTGGAGGAATTGGCCATCTTAAAACCTAATAAATTGAATACGAATGACTTACCGGAAACTAAATCTAATTGTACTTTCAATCATGTTGTTACTCAAAACGAACCTTTAATTAATTTTAAAGACTTTTCCAGCTTTATTAAAATGAAACGATCTTTCGCTTATGTGCTAAGATTTATTAATAATTTAAAAAGGAGCAAAGATAAACTTTTTGGCAATCTGACTGTTAATGAATTAAATTATTCCTTTCTGTATTTGTGTCGTTTCGTACTGCAAGAATCCTTCTCCAGTGAATATAATTTACTATGCAACAGCAAGGCTTTAAGTTCTAAATCAAATATTTTATCATTGACTCCATTTTTAAGTGATGACAAGATCATTCGCGTTGGTGGCCGATCAGGTTCATCTGACTATAATTACAATAAAAAACACGTGTTCTCCTGCATGCTTCTCATCATTATACCAAATTGGTTTTCGAGTACGAACATAAACGCGGACTGCATGCTGGTCCACAATTGTTGTTGGCCATTGTGAGGGAATACGTTTGGCCGATTAACGGTAGAAATTTAGCCAGACATATTTTTCATAACTGCCCCAGGTGCAAACGTCTGCAGGGCAAGACTATTGCGCCATTAATGGGACATTTGCCCTCACAACGCGTCATGTCAAATTTTCCTTTTCACACAGTAGGTATTGATTTCGCTGGGCCGTTTCTTATTGTAAACAGAAAGGGACGTGGTGCTTCGTTAGCCAAGTGTTATCTTTGCCTTTTCATATGCCTTCGATATAAAATTTGTCACCTTGAAGCCGTGAGCGATCTATCAAAAGACGCTATCGTTATGACAATCCGAAGGTTTGTGTCACGAAGAGGCAGGCCAGCGGAAGTATTCTGCGACAATGGACGCAACTTTGTAGCAGGAGCTAAAGAACTTAATGATTTTTTTAAGATTCATCTTAACGAGCTATCTGATTTTGCAGTCACGGAAGGCATTCAGTTTTACTTTTCACCAGCTTACGCTCCTCATTTTGGCGGTATTTTTGAGGCCAGTATTCGTACAGCAAAATTTCATGCGAGTAATGGGTAACTCTCATTTAAGTTTTGAAGAGCTGCAAAGTCTCTTCGCTCAGGTAGAAGCTGTTTTAAATAGTAGACCTCTCTTAAAAAATACAAGAGGTTCTCACATACTTACTGTTGGAGCTTCAATGAACTTGAATGAAACTCCCGTATTGAGGTACTGGTTGTTTAATTCTTTTAAAATATGTTTTACAATATTATAACACGGAGCGTACAAAATCGTGGTGATAGTTTGTCTCTTATCCGCCTCTCCTGACGATTTCCATTGCCTTTCTCCTGGGCACTTTCTCATTGGTCGGGCTCTTACCGCGCTGCCTGAACCATCTCTGGAGGATTGCCGCTCAACCAACTTGCAGCGCTATGCCAGGCTGCAGCAAATATACCAACATTTCTGGCGGCGCTGGCAACGCGAGTATATCGCCTAGTTGCAACTTCGCCGTAATTGAAAAACCAACACTGACGCAGTAAAAATTGGGGACATGGTCCTGTTGAAGGAAGATGGCGTCCCACCCCTATGTTGGAGGCTTGGACGCATTGTATGGCTTTTTCCAGGATCAGATGGGGTTTCAAGAGTGGCCGACATAAACACGAAGAGAGGAACTCTACGGCACTCTCTGGTTCGCATCTGCCTTTTACCAACCGAGGAGGAACTACTTAAGGGTTGAAACTCTGGAGTTTCAACGGGGGGAGGATGTTTACGCCTGTTTTTAATATAAAGACTTTCAGTGCGTGTGGTAATTGCCAATCCAAAAGGCCAGGCGCCAAGCGCTTTGTTTCTCGTGTACAAGTTTTATATTTTTTTCTTCTATGGTGGGTGAAAAAACTATCACCACGATTTTGTACGCTCCGTGTTATAATATTGTAAAACATATTTTAAAAGAATTAAACAACCAGTACCTCAATACGGGAGTTTCATTCAAGTTCATTGAAGCTCCAACAGTAAGTATGTGAGAACCTCTTGTATTTTCATTTTGACCCCATAGTAGCATTTAGCGACCCCAAAAACCATGAAAGTGACACCAATGGCGAAAGTTTAAGAAATTTCGGTCGGCGCCATCTTGTATTTACATTTTGACCCTATATTAGTGTCTGGCGACCCCAAAAACCATAAAAATGACATCCATTTTTTTTATTTTTTTTTTATTTATGATGGGTTTGCTCTTGACTCTAGTCTAGGTCAGAGCTGACCGAGACAAAGTCGATGATTGAGTAAGCTTATCCAGAAGATGCCTGTTCACTCTAACTTTGAAGAGATTCGGGTTGTATGCGTCCGGAAACACAGACGCAGGCAGTGAGTTCCACTCTTTTGCCGTGCGCATTATGGAGGATGTTTGGAAGCGCTTGGTGCGAATTGATGGAATGGCAACTATGTGAGGATGGTAACTTGCAGTGCGTCTAGATGTCCGATGGTAGAAGGGGGCCGGTGGGATGAGGTCGTGGAGTTCATGAGCACACTCGCCAAACTACAGTCTGTAGAAGATCGACAAGCAGGCAACCTTACGGCGATGAGCCAAACTGTGAAGCTTGGCATCTACCAGTTTGACGTCGCCAATTAGTCTCTTAGCTCTGCGTTCTACCGAGTCAAGCGCGGCAAGCTGATATTTAGCTGAGCCAACCCAGAAGTGGCTGCAATACTCCATGCAGGATCGGGAACAGATGCACCCCGAAAAGTAGGCGTTTGGATGAAATGAGTCCTTTTCGCGGTAAAAAGACATGCCTGTGTTTTGGTGGCGTTAAAAGAGAACAGATTGTCATCACCCCAACGGTAGACAAGACTTAAGGTCAAATCTGTACGCTCCACCATAGCCTCTCTCAAGGAATATACTTCATCCCCGCCGGTTTTTGCGCTGGACAAGTATCTCTCTGAAACAGTACTGTCATCTGCGTACCCAACAATACCAGGCAGAAGTAGGTCTTTGATGTGCAGCAGGAAAAGACTTGCAAAGAGAACAGATCCCTGAGAAACTCCGGCATTAATAGCCTTAAGGTCAGAGGAGCAGCCGTCAACGACTACTCGGATCGACCGTTCACTGAGGAAGTCTGATATCCAGCTACAAAAACCGGCTTAGATGCCATAAGCAGGAAGCTTGCTGAGTAGACTAGCGTGCCAGACCCTGTCAAAGGCCTTCGAGACATCGAGCGATACGGCAAGAGCTTCGCCGTGTTTCTCGATGGCATCGCCCCAGTAGTGCGTGACAAACACAAGAAGATCGCCAGTTGACCGTCCCCGGCGAAAGCCATATTGACGGTCACTGAGGAGATCATTGTCTTCAAGGTAGGTCAGCAACTTACTGTTCAGTACCCTTTCCATAACCTTACATAGTATGGAGGTAATGGCTATCAGACGGTAGTGGGCAGGGTCTGCACGGTCGCCCTTTTTGGGTACTGGTTGTACATTTGCAAGCTTCCAGGATTTCGGCACCGTTCTTTTTTCAAGAGAGAGGCGAAACAAGCGTGTCAACACAGGAGACAGTTCAGGCGCACATAAAACATAATACATACATGATATTTGACAATACAAACATACATGCCTCAATACTCTCGCTGGAATGCCGTCAGGCCCGCTGGCCTTGTTCACGACTAGGCTAAACAGTATTCTCCGAACCTCTTTAGTGTGAACTGCGATCTCCGGCATCGAAGAGTCACAATGAGGTATAATAGGTGGTTGTTTAGAGCCAGCATCCAGACGTAAATTGCTTGCAAAGAGAGATGCAAAAAAAATTGCTTTCTCACTTGCAGAGTGAGCCAGCGACCCATCAGGCTTTAGCATTGGAGGTAAAGTGGGACGACAGAAATTAGTTTCAACCGCTTTAGACAGGGACCAAAACCATTTACTACCCGGAGGATGTGATGCCAGCTTGGCCCCGATACGTCCAATATAGTCAAAACGTGCCCGACGCAGAACCCGCTTGCAGAGCTTGGCGGCAGAATTAAAGGCCCTTTTCCTCGCGCGAACCCTACGCGCTCTAACTTTGCGGTCGCGGGCCTTGACCCAGGCTTGGTAAGCTGATTCTTTTCTGTCCTCAGCGTGGGCACAATCAGCATTATACCAAGGCCGGGATTTGTGACCGAGCGGGATGTCGGAGAATGGAATAAAATACTCCATTTCCTGCCAAATCACGTCTGCAACCACGCCAGCACAGCACGAGGGGTCACCCAAGGAGAAGCATACATGCCGCCAAGGATAGGACGCAAAAAAGTGTCGCATCTCATCCCAATCTGCTGACTCGTATCGCCGTACTCGCCTCGTGCCTCTAGGACTCTCATCTGGAGGAGAGCAGGTCGAAACGGATTTCACCAGGCAATGGTCAGACGTTCCCAGCGGGGCTGAGACCGATACTGAATGACTGTTCGGATCAGTTGTCAACAGGAGGTCCAAGCAATTGGGTGTATCGCCGTCTACATCTGGTACCCGCGTTGCCACATTCGCCAGCTGGGTAAGATCAAGCGTTAAAGCAAACTTGCGCGCCTCCAACCAAGCATGGTCGGTTTTCTGGTACGGGAACAGCCACTCCTTATGATGGGCGTTGGAGTCCCCCAGAAAAACAAGCTTCGCTGTTGGGTATCGTTGCTGGGCTACATGAGTCGAGTCGGTTATGAAAGAGCGCTGTTGACTCCTGGTCACCGCTATGTGATCGGTATACGCCGATGTAGATAGATTTTTCCACGCCTGTGTCCACAAGTAGCCATATGGCAGAAAAACCCGATTTCTCAAAGCAATGGAGACGACAACAACAAATGTCATCGCGGACGTACACACAGACCCCAGCTTGCTCCTTGAACTTGTGCTCAAGAGAGTAACCCGGGTAGTTGAGGTACGCCACGTCCGACAGGGTTGTTATCTTCGTCTACGTTAGAAAAAACAGGTGCGGCTTCTCGGTCTCAAGGTGGTGGTGGACCGGATCAAGGGTGGAGTGCAACCCTCTGATGTTAATGAGGTGCACTTTAAGTGGGAGGAAGTGCAGCCGTTGTTTAACCTTATTTCTCTTCTTAGCTTTGGTCATCATTTTTTTTAGAGTTGCTGGGGAAAAAGTTGAAGTGTCGAGGCGCTGCTCAGTTAGCCAAGTGGACCACTAAAACTAACTTATACTATGGGGAAATCATTTGGAGACTGCGGGGACGTCCGAACCCCCCCGGTATGGCCACCGGGTCCTCCCATCCAGTCGCCAGCTGGCACGGTGGAGCATACTGGGATTTTTTGCGAGTTGGCGGGGCAGCCTTTGGCACGTGGCTGGCGTGCTACTTGGGCCCCCTACTGACTGCGGTCGGCCAACGGCTGGCACCGTGCTTCGGATCCCGCTACCCTCCAGAATAAGCTACCCGGCAATTTATTCTCAGATACCAAGACCGGTTCTGAACAGCGCAACTGACAACCTCCTTCTCCCCCAAAGGCACTGGCACTCCCAGACACCGACGGAATACAGCAAGCTGCTTGGCGCCGGACTCCGGAGGGATGGTGGTCGCGAGCCAGGCGGCCCCTTGCGGAGCCTACCACCGCTTAAGTGGGATCATTCAGCCGTACCATAGGCAAGCCCGTGGTGCTGTAGCCCGGGGTGGACCGCTAGGAGGTAGATCCCATACCACCCCAGATCCATGACGAAAGTTTAAAAATCTCTGTTGACGCTATCTTGGAACTTCATTTTGACCCCAAATTCGTATCTAGCGACCCCAAAAAACCATGAAAATGACACTCATGACGAAAGTTTCAAAAATTTCAGTCGGCGCTATCTTATTTTTCATTTTGACCCCATATTAGCAAATTAGCGACCGCAAAAACCATGAAAATGACACCCATGACGAGTTTCAAAAATCTCGGTTGGCGCCATCTTGGAATTTATGACATTTGCATTACACAATACCCATATCGAAGTTTTCTCTCGATTCTTCCGCTTTCGTTCATTCTTTACAAATAATTCTACGTCAAAATATTGGTCATGGAGAGGTCATCTCCTTTCCTTTTCCGAGTGTTATATGCAATACGTAAAGTCGTTTTTGGGAAGGTTCCAAATTGTTTCATTTGCCGAATTCACTTACCCAATTAGGCTGCCGTACTTACTGATTTGATAAATAACTGTTTTGAGGCTCAGGGGTTTTTCCGGATTCATTAAAAAGAGCTGTAGTACAGCCGATATACAAGGCGGGGGATAGGGTCAGTGTCAGTAACTACAGACCGATTTCAATTTTAACTTCACTGTCGAAATTATTTAAGCGTCTAAATTAACACCAGACTTATTAAATACCTAGAAGACGGTAATCTACTTTCAAACTCGCAATATGGTTTTAGATCTGGCCGCTCAACTAGTATTTATTTATGTATTCATTATTTATGTATTCTTTGTTGTACACCAGAAAATACAGTAACAAAAGAAACTTAAAACTAAAAATATACAACGGGCGGCCTTATCGCATTCCGCGATCTCTTCCAGGCAACCTGGAATGGACAGTGATTGCCTGGACATGACATGGGGTTGTTAGGGGTGTAACAATACCAACAATAATGAATATAATGATACAATAATACCTAATAAAAACACAAATAGATTTATATGCCATATAAAAGATACATAAATATATACATATTTAATATATACGACGTGAAAATAAATGACATATGACAATCATAGAAAAAGTCTGTGTAAAAACTAAGAGTACGATTACAGCGACAAGTAATGTTCCTTGACGAGTCTTTTAAACACAGGCAATGACTGCCACAGTCAATTGGGTCAGGCAATGCATTCTACAGACGAGCAGCCTGGCCTGTAAAAGATTTATCCATGAAAGTTGTGGAATGCATTGGCATTTTAAGTCGCAAGTTAATTGATGACCTCAGGGATTTTGTGTGGGAATCGCAGATAAACTGAAAACGATCCTTGAGATAAAGAGGGGTGGAAGGAGTAAAGAGCACATTAAACAAAAGAGAAAGAATATGAGTATTCCGGCGAAGGCGAAATAAAAAATTGGCAACCACTTGAGCATTACACGAAATTCGGAAACATGGTCATATTTGCGTAAACCGAATATGAACCTTATACAAAAATTTTGAAGCCGCTCAAGTTTATCGAATTGTTTTTGAGTAAGTTCAAGATAGCTGGCATCAGCATAATCAAGGATGGGAAGAAGAAGAGATTGTGCAAGCGCAATCTTGGTGGCAGTTGAAAGAACATTACGTAGTCTCCTCAAAGTTGCACCAGATGCAAACAACTCGCGGCTAACTTCTTGCAGTTGGGCAGTCCAAGAGAAGTTCTTGTCGATGAATATCCCCAAGTTTTTAACTTTCTCACTGAAGGGAATTACTGCATTGTCAAAAATAACTTGGGGAAGAGTCATCCAGTCGATCCTAGAAACCATTCTAGGACTGCCACTGCTATCACCTGCGTCTTTATAGGGTTTACCTTAAGCCTATACCTCTTGCTCCAATCGCAAATGCGAGCCAGATCATGATTGATGGTTGCTAAAGCCTCAGACAGCTTTCTGAGAGGAGCTCGCGAGTATAATTGTAGATCATCTGCATAAAGATGGTAGGAAGAAATTAGTTCATTGGAGATTGAGTTTATAAAAACTGCGAAAAGTATAGAAGATAAAACGCCACCCTGTGGTACCCCGTCAGAAGTACTACACCAGGAAGACAAGTTCTCTCCGATGCATATACGTTGCCGGTGCCCGTACAGGTAACTACGAAACCAGTCAACCACTGATGGAGATATATTAAGAGAGCATAGAATGCCAAGCAAAATGTCCAAATCAACAGTATTAAAAGCATTACTGAAATCCAGCAATGCCAAGACCGTCAGATTACTGCTTTCCATGGCTGACCTTATATCATCCGTAATGTTTAGAAGAGCTGTAGTGGTGCTGTGAACAGGACGGAAGCCGGACTGGAAGGGATTGAGGAGATTATTTTTGGATAGGAAAGTGCTTATTTGATTATATATTAACCGTTCTAGGACTTTGGACAAGAATGGTAAGACGGATATTGGGCGGAATTCAGAAAAGGATGATGGAATAGATTTTTTTTCTTAATTTTCTTAATTCTTTATTGTACACCAAAAACAATATTTAATAATTCCTTTACCAAAAACAATTTTTTTGGTAAAGGAATTATCTGCGTATCTTTCCATGAGGATGGGAAGAGACCGCTAGACGCAGAAAAAATAAGGATGTGGCAAATGACAGGAAGGATAACGTCCAGCACCGGGAGTAACATTTTACTTCTGATACAGTCACTTCCCACTGCATTGGAAGTAATCGATAGTATGCTCTTCTTAACATCACATGCGGAGAATTGACTAAAAACAAATGGAGCATAACTGGGAGTCAGAAAAGATTAAAGATAATCCAATGTATTCAATTTTACTGTCCTATCGAAATTGGACGAAGCTGTGAAATGATTATTCAATGCATCGATATCTAAATATTTAGGGATTGATTCTTGTCGCGTTTTACCGACCCCCAATGATCTTAGGAAATTCCAAACTTTGGATGCATCTCCGTTTTGGACAGAGTTAAGAATGTGTTGGCGATTAGCATTCCTACACATCTTATTGCAGAGATTGCGGATAGAGACATATTTGTCCCTATTCGCATCAGTAGGCCGTCGATTATAGCCGTCGTTTAGACTTTGCTGCAGCTTTTTTGTGCAATAACTTTTTGATCTCATCCGTCAGTCACGGCGCTGGAAAATGTCTAACTTTAACAGCTCGTACAGGTGCATGAACATCATAAAGCTCGATGAGTTTAGTATTGAAGACATGGCTACCTGCTCTTCGACCGAAGTAGCGGCAAACAAAGGTGACCAATCAATACAGCTGGCATCCTCGCAAAGACTGTCAGCGTTCATACCACCAAAATTGCGCTGCATGAGAATTTTGGCTTTAGCCTTAGGAGGACGAATTTTATATGACAGAAAAATTAGGTCATGATGCGAAAAAGCGTCGGCTGAGCATTGGCCATGTTTAGCGACGCGACCAGGAGAGGAGACAAAAATCAAGTCAAGAAGTGAAGGAATGGAGCTTGGCAATGGTGCCACCATTGCCAAACTCCATTTATCTCCTTAGTGGCAAAATGGAAATATTGCTAGAAGTTACAACATTGGTCAGAGAAGATGAAATTGATGCGTAAGGAGGGACATACCCCTATTTGTCTACTGAGTTTTCCTATAGTGGCCTCCTTCACCAACCTTACGTTATGGAAAGCGGCACACTATACCAGGCAACCCCTTACGAGGTGTCTGGGACCATCTTCGGTAGGTCACGCCTCCGAGAGCACTCGCCCCTGGTACTCAAGAGAAAATGTGAGTTGCACCGTGATTACTCACTACCATTTGTCCAGAATGGTACCGGAGCAATAAAGCCGCTCACCACACGCACCCCAGCACGCCAGCACTAGTGCAAGCACCAGCACCAGCGCAGTTGGTGCTAGCGGATTCAATCCCCGTTAAGGACGCCAGAGAAGCTGGCTCCCATTTCTCCAGAATGGTCCCGGAGCTGTAAGCACGCTCACCTCTCGAATACAAATCATCGCATCTACCCAATGCCTACAGCTGGGTTGCCGGAAAACTAATCCAACGGGTAGTCCTCTTCTTTCTATCCAGGAAAGTGCCGGAGATGCAGCTCGCTCACAGGAGCTCACTTGCTTGAGGGTTACTCACGAACCCCGCGTCTGACCACCAGGTGGCCCTTTGCCTTGGGCCGGTAACTTCAGACACTTGTTGCGCGCGAGGAATGACGCTCGGCCCACACCTAGCCGAGCAGACAACATGCCACTCCTCTGCAACCACCACATAGACCACCGCGAGTCCAACCTCAATGTCAGGTACCACCTTTGCGCTTGCAATGGTGGAGGGCCTACCTGACCCCGCGTACCCTGATCCAAACAGCCGGACCCGTAGTTCCAGCTGCGAAAGCCCCCATCTGTTCGGGTCGTACAGATAGGGACAATAATAGACGCCAAGAAGTAATTTCGAGTGATGTGGATCGACTTCAAGAAAGAGGTTTTCACCGGCATTTGATGGCGGTGGCTGCGCTGACACATGGACTACAGAGAATGGAATGTGCGCACGGAGGTATATGGCAACACCACCACCACCACCAACCGCCCTGTCATTTCTTATAAGTACGAAACCGGGAAGAGAAAAGCTAGTTGAACGGAGACAAGGTTTAAGCCATGACTCGGATACAAGAATAGCATGAATGTTTTTACAGTCAAAGCTTGCCAACATATCGTGGAAATGGGCCAGAATGCTCTGGGCATTGATGTGAATAACGTTTAAATTCTTCGGAACATCAGGGAACTGTGCTGTAAGACTGTCAGCCAGAGAAGGAATGCTCACGAAACTATCGTCGTTGCTTGCCAAAGAAAAATAACTATTGTTATCGCTGCTGTCATCTATAGACATAAATATTTCCTATCAATAATATAAATATATATAAAACTATCTTAAAACTAAAATCCAATCAGTTCACCTGCCAGTTGCGTTATTACATTAGATTATTACATTTAAAAAAAATCAAACATTTAGATGATTGACCGGGCAACACAAGCTAGCAGAAAAGAGCAAAATTAAAAAATGTATATCATAAAGAAACATAAAAATAAAACATATAAATTAAGATTTACAAGTGGTGCGTTCCGTTTAATGTAACGCATTAAACGGAACGCACCAAATAAAAACGAAAATTGTCATTAAACTGACAATCCATACCACATAGTGACAGTGACAAATGACAATTTGTGACGTAAATAAAATTGTAAACAGGAGAAGTTTCATTAAATAAAAAGAACTAAGTGAAGGTGGAAAACAAAACAAGAAATTAATGTTACCCGGTCCTATAGTAAAATATCATAAAGATGATATCACTTCCTCACAGCAGCCACGCGCTTTAACCTTGCGCTCTTCATAGCAGCAGCGGTCGGAACAGACACATTGCACTGCCGCTTTTGGAATACCCTGCTCCGGTTCACAGGGAATCGGCGCAATCCTGTCCAATTCAGCTAGAGATTCGACCCGATGTCGCGTATCGTTGGGACTAAGGACATATATGTAGCCCACCTTAGTCCAGCTCTTGGAAACACATATATCATAATCTTCATTTTAAAAATTATTATAAAAGATTTAAAAATTGATTGCTATAAAACAATCTGTTCTAAAAAACCAGAAAAATCTTAAAGATAAACCAATTTATATAAAAAACCCCTAAACAAATTCTGGAAAAGCGCCGAGAATTACAAAAACAAGTACAAACAGAGAGAAATGAGGTAAAAATTGCAATTCTTCGTTATAATCGCCTTGTAGTCCTAGAAACCGGGTCAAATACGAAACAAATTAACAGTAAGGAGGATTTATTTGAAAACCAGAATAAACCAACTCAAAAGGGAGAGTTAGAAATTACTCCACCAAACCATACCACAAATTCATATTTAATCAAACCTCTTTCACCTAAAGGTCATGTTACCAAACGAACCAAAGTATACAAAAGTAAATCCAAAGGACAAAGTTCAATGACTGCCTTCTTACAAAGTACAAGCAATCAGGATACACCGAGGTACACCACAGCTCTGTCTTCAGACGAATCAGAATAGCAACAAGCAAGGCCCCTCAAATGTACTTCATACACAAAACCACAAAAATTTAAAAATATAAAAATGTATTCCCTGGAAAAATTCCCCCAAGCCGGCTGGTCCCCGTGGGGGGAAAAGACCAAAACCCCTCAGATTCACCCCGTTATGAACAAAAAACAACTAAAGAAAACCTAAAATTTCATATTTGTTTTATAGATTGATTCATACAATCAGTCTGCAGGGTTCTCTCAGCTGGGTCGCAGGCCTCCATTCCGCTGTACAAACGGCAAAAAAATTGTTTGGCTTCTAGAACATACATTCAGTCCATTAAAATTAACCTGCCGATGTATTTATCACTTCACTGTTTTGAAACCTTCTAATCTTAAACAACTTAATAAAACAAACCAACATCATACGGATCAAACTCGACACCAACTACAGTAAAGCCGTACACACTGTAGATAAAACACTGGGGTCGCAATAAAGCTGGGTGCGCACAACTCTTAAGAGTAATAGCTTTAAACAATGAATTCGTTGACGGTTCAGATATATGGGTCGTGGGTAAGGGCTTTACAGATAGAGGAGCGGGTGAATGATTTACCCAATTGTTTTGTTATACGATGATGGATAGTAGTTTTTTTAGGGTTCCGTACCTCGAAAGGAAAAAACGGAACCCTTATAGAATCACTTTGTTGTCCGTCTGTCTGTCTGTCAATACCCTTTTTCTCAGGAATGCGTGGAGATATCAAGCTGAAATTTATAACAAATACTCAAGTCTAATGTCCCTTAAAGCTGTGAAAAAACAAACTTCTAAGCCAACGCAATCAAAAGATACAGCCGTTTATGCCGCAAATTTCCGCAAATTTTCGACACTCGTAAGGGAATCAAAACCAGGGTACTTCCCGTGAACTCAGAATCTTGAAAGTTGGTACAAAGCAAAGTCTTATAGCACAGATAAAGGAAAAATTGCGAAAACTGTAAATTTTTAGTCATATCATATAATAAAAATATTTTTAATAATTTTAAACTTACTACCCCATTCCTCAAGAACGCGTAGAGGTATTAAATTGAAATTCATATCAAACACTCAGATCTATAATACCTTTAAGCTGAGGTTTGTAAGGAACCATCGGTGCGCGAGTCCAACTCGCACTTGGGCGATTTTTTTTAATGCTAGTCGTTACGGTAGCCCGTAGGTGTAGTACTAGCTGCGTAGGTATAATAGCAAATTGTTAAACAAACCGGTACCCAGCGCTGTAGAGTAAATAATTGTGATTGCTACAACTTGCGTAGAGTTTGTTTTGTCTTCGCGAACTATTTTGTTTATTTGTTGAGCAGCATACTTCCTCGGTATGGAAAAAATCTTCGTGCAAAAGAGGTGTTTACGTCAATCGACTCACATACCGCATACTTTCTTCTAGTCTGAGCTATACGCTTTCTTCTGTCCTCTGTTACATCAGTCATCTTATGAAGTATGGATAGCATGATGATAAGCTGGCGCACAGTGAGGACTTGCGCTTCTTGATAAAGTTTAGATGTAGGAAATAGTCGAGGTTTATAGTTAATAGGCTATCAGCCTTACTTTTAGTATCATTCTTTGAGCTCTTTCAAGGGTTATCATTTTTGTTTTACAAGCCCCTCCCCAGGTAGTGATACAATAGGATATAATTGATTGTACCAACTAACCTTACAGTCTGTTTGTCTACAACGTCACGTAGTGTTTTGTTGTTGTTGTTGTTTTGTTAAAAATGGTTGGTAATTTTCGAATTCTATTGGATATAGTTTGAATATGATTTTCAAAATTTAGATTAGCGTCAATTTCGCTTCCAAAATATTTAATACATTTAGTGGGGTTAATTTTGGGGCATGTGCAGTTTGGTGTAAGAGGAAAATTATACTTATGCGCATATGTTATTTGTAAGGTTACCTATCTCTGTTCGATTTCGGAAAGAGAATACAATGAATTTGGTCTTGTCGTCGTTTAAAGTGAAAGAGTGTGATGTTAGCCAACAGATTTTGTTAAATCCTTCCTGCGCAAGATTAAAAAGTTCAAACCACGAATCAGCATAGAAGGTGAAAGCTGTATCATCTGCATAAGCAGAGATGCGGCAGTTCTTATTACTAAGAGTGCAGAGCTCATTTATGTAGAAAAAGAGTATTCAAAGAAGTGTTCTGTGCTAAGAGAAAGAGTGTTGGGCCGAGTATACTGCGATATTTTGCTTTAGAAGTCGGTTTTAAAAAGTGTATATAATAAATAAAACGTTTTGCAGTCAACTTGTCCAACACTACCATACCATAACTTACCATTACCTACCGTACCATAAAACACATACAACGCAAAAAAATAGAAAACACATTCATCAAATCTGTCACTCCAATAAAAAATAACCTACCTACTAAAGAAAATGGATAATGGTCTGGAAATACCGCTAGTCTACACTCACAGGAACCATGAACAAAAACCTAGTACAGTAGTAAAATATGTATTGTTCTTTAAGTTGTAAATCCCTGAAGGTAAATAAATGGCGTATTTGTTGTTGAGCATACGTATTTCGTAATTTTGTTTAGTATTTTCGTGTCAGCTGAATAGTGGGAGCAAAATGCTTTTAAGCGTTAATAACTTCATTATATTGCCTTCAGTTATCCATATGCTTAAGTTAATGGTGGCATTACTTTATAATCGCTCATTTTGCAGCTCTGTTGATATTATAGAATGGTGAAAGGAGCTTCCAAGTTACGATAGTTTAAAATGTCGAGTAAAATTATGGCTTTCAGCCTTGCAAACTTGAGAAAGCTTCTACTGGTATGATAGAAAATAAAGTTAGTTTAACAGCATTAAAGCATTATTTTTTAATATTTGATCAATATGTGGGATACATCAATCAGATTCTTGTAAACCTCATTTCATATGTCCCAATGCATAAAAAGGGCACGAAAACTGATCCAAAGAACTATCGGCCCATTTCTTTTATTACCCACCCTCCCAAAATTTTTGGAAAAAGTTTTAAAATATCGCTTAGGTAGACATCTTAGCTTAAATAAAGTAATACATCTAAGACAATTTGGATATCAGAAGAACGTCGGTACAGGAGATGCTATTTATACCTTACTAAACGATGTGGTTAATAAATTGAATAGTAAAATGAGAGTGGCTGGTATTTACATGGATCTAAGCTCGGCTTTGGACACGATTGATCATAACCTACTCATCATAAAATTGGAACATTATGGTGTTAGAGGTAAAGCCTTACAACTCTTCTCTTAATACTTAAAAAATAGAAAAATGTTTGTTGAAGTTGATTATACCCATTTTAATGGTTTAAAAAAGAACTACCGGTCATTTATGTTGAATATTGCAACTGGTGTGCCCCAAGGCTCAATCTTGGGCCCATTATTGTTTATCTTGTTTATTAATGATCTCATCAATTTCCTTCAAAATCTTTTACCTGACGTTCAACTGGTAGTCTTTGCGGATGACACCAATACCGTAGTAGCAGCTAACGACATCCAAGAGCTTACTGTAAAGGTGAATACAGTTCTGGCTGCCTTTCATTCTTGGTTTAGTGCAAATATGCTCAAAAATAATATCACAAAAACAAACGTAATGCTATTTAAAACAACTGCGCGTAACGATGATAAAATTAATATAGAACTGGATCGAGTTAGAATTGACCTTGTTAAGGCAGTTAAGTTTCTTGGCATTTATATAGATGAACTTTTGAACTGGAAAAGAGAACTAGCGGCACTGGATTCATCATTGTCATCTGCTTGCTATGCTTTAAGAATCCTTAGGGACGAGGTTAGCATTACACATCTTAAAATGGTGTATTATTCCCTGATCGAGTCCAAATTAAGGTATAGCATACAGTTTTGGGGCAACAGCTATCTTTATAACTGTCAGAGAGCATTTATTTTACAGAAAAGGGCGATACGTACTATTGTCCGCATTCCTCAATGGGAGAGCTGTAGACCATTTTTTAAAGAACTTGGCATTCAAACAGTCCCTAGCCTATACATATTGGTTCTATTATGCACCTTTAAAAAATACATATATAACTTCGAAACAGACGAAAATAGGCAGATAAGGGAAAATACACGAAGGAAAGACTTTGGAAATAAAATAGTACCTCAATTTGGAATCGTTAAACATAGTCCACAATATCAGGCCGTTAAAGCGTTTAATAGATTACCTCTTGACTTGAAAAGCATTTTGTACACAGGCTCTTTCAAAGCAAGGCTCAAGGCATTTCTTTTCGAGAAATGTCTATACTCTGTAGATGAACCTTACCTATTGAGGTAAGGCGTGCGCAAACATTGCCGACATTTAAGAAAATGGTGAAGGATCATTTCCTTTCTCTGTAACTATTCTTCTCCTTTCTCTGTTCTGTATTTGATATTTATTAGTATATTATTTTATTTGTATGTATGTATTTTATGTAATGTCTAAGTTATATTATTTCATGATAGTTTTTGTACACTGACAACCCTATGTCTACCTCCTCTCGTTCAGTCCATCCAAAGGTTGTCTGTAAGAGATTGCCTTGTGCGATAAGACCGCCCATTGTACACTTATATTTATAAATGTTTTGTTCTGTAGTTATTTAAGTGGTGTACAATAAAGTATATAATAAATAATAAATAAATAAATGAATAATAGGTTTGTGTTATTTTTGTGATGTCAATTACCAATTATTAAATCATAATCGTATTATTATTATACTTATGTTTGCATCTTATTTAATGTATTTATTTTAAACTTGGTGTTTACTTTTAATGTTAATGTTATGTTTTATGATGTTAAAATTTCGAACACAATTTATATTGTAACTGAATAAATTGTTTTGAATTGAATTGAATTGAATCATAAACCTCAAGACTTTAACCCTACCTGCTCTATATATCTACGAGTATGTGGCCTCAATTTTAGTTAAATCAAACATCAGTAGCTATGACACATTGACAAGCAGTAGATTCAAAAATATATTATGAACTGAAACATCCCACACTACAGTGTATAGCAATAGTATTTTTTGCATGAGCATAAAAATATATAGTATAATACCCATATATATTAAATAACCTAAATTAAATTTGTACTTTTAAAAGGAAGCTAAAAGACTTCCTGATTAAAAAGGCATAAGAAATAAGGCTGTAAAAGAATTCCTTGAAGAAAAATACTAATTTATTATATTAAAATGATTGTGATACTTAGTACAATGTGATATAAATTAGTATACGAATTGTATAATAAAAATAAAATGTATGAATATGATAATTAATATAATTTAATGTGAACTGTATATGTAACTGTAATATTGAGTAAAACCATTTAAATTGCAATGCCTTAACAGGTAACTAAGTTCTAAGAACCTATCTTATGTTAACATCTTCAAAATTCTGTACACTTAGTTCGCAATAAAGAATTTGAATTTAAGCAAAAACATTTTTACAGATTTTACCATCTTGTTAATGTCCCACTGCAGGGCAAAGGCCTCTTCTTATAAAGAGAAGGCGTGAGTATTAACTACCACGCTTGCTCAAGCCGGGTTGTTGATTTCAAACTCCTCACTCTCTCCTTTACCGATGTCAGCGACTTTGTATTGGTAAATAATTTTCGTGTTTCCCAAGCAACTTCCTAATCAGATGTTCAATAATTTAACCTAAAGACTGTTTTACCAAAACACTATTAGCCTAGAAAAAATATCGGCGGCCTCTCATCCTCATCCATTTTGTTTCTGATTAAATTATTTATGTGCTCCAAAATATCGGCTTTCACGGAGATTCCCAGGAGTCTGGTTGTTTTCAACAAATTTATTTATTATTTATTTATATATACTTTATTGTACACCAAGATAAGACAGTACAAAAGAAACATTAAAAATTAAAACAAACATACAATAGGCGGCCTTATCGCGCTCTGCGATCTCTTCCAGGCAACCTTGAATGGATAGAGATAGCCTGTATGGAAGGAAAATTTCTTACTTCGGAACACGAAGAAGTAAATGTTTTATCATAAATGAATATCCCGCTATTTCGTATTTCTAATATATTTTTCTAGGACGATTCTGGGAATATTTTTCTTGGTACTTTGTGAGATTGGTATTACTATTTAGATCCGTATTAAGTTTATGTAGGTGTCAGCATACTTAATGTTATCAACGCTTGAGTACAATTATTTTTATTATTTTATGTAGGAAGCCCTTAAAAAATAGAAATACGGTAAAAAATATCTGGTATCTAGCGTAGAATGAAAATAGCCGACCCAAAACGATGTGGTAAGTCTAGGTAAACGAAGAGAAATAAAAAAAGTATAAAGCTTATTTAGCAATAGTTATAATATTATACACGATCGGTGTACAGAAATAACAATACAAATTATATGCTTAAAAACTTTTTACATAAAATACAACCATCTTCCAAAAAACACTACAAACTGTAAATTTACTTCAATTTCGGCAGTCGGAGTTCCTGTTTTCGTATTTTTCGTTTTAGAACACCGACTTCCGAAATTTAAGTCAGTCTCATTTTTGTAAAATGTTTTTAATTTTCAATCTTTAGTTGTAGTGCATAATGGGCAAGTTCTATAGTAAGGTACCTATAATGCTCAAAGTGGTGCCAAAATAGATTACGCGAATAACATGAAACTAGAACATAACCGGTGGAATAAGAGCGTACTAGGGTGAACTGTATACATCTTCTTACCCCTTTCGAGCGTACCGGCGTGATGTTATGTTATGAAATGGTGTAAGCACTAAACAGACATGCGATTGCAGCCATTTCGAGAGATTCGTCATCATTTATTGAAGATTTCTGTTGTATATCTCCGAAGTTAGGTTTAAAGAATCTTTATTTCTCATAAGAACATTACAGTTCACTTACATGAGTTTAAATTTTTTACATTATAAATATCGTCATCTAATGACGAGGCATGCAAAGGTAAAAAAAAAATGCAATAATTATCATCACAAACCAAGAAAAAGTGTATTTCTAAGCACAGCTGGCTAATTGGTCACCACCACGGTACCCACATTTTAATTTTGCTAGGACCGTAAGTAAATACGGTAGACAAGAACACCAATTTCTGCCTGTGTGCGATGATTATAGTCTCGGAGACCGCTTACTGTTTATTGCTATTATTGTTTTGTTTATATATATCTATGTTTATATTAGGTACATTTGTATTATATTTATATAGATATGTAGGTTATTTGTGAGTAGAGTTTGTGTGTGTGTTGGTTTTATGTTTGTCTAAAGGGTGAGTGTTTTGTGATTTTGTGAAAGTTAAGTTTTACCTTAATATTACAATTTGATTACCAAAGTATACCAGCAATAAATTAATAATAATAATAAAATTATAAATCAATAATATTATTAAAATCATAAACAAATAACAATAATAGTACCATAAGTAATATAATTTACTTGGTAACAGGTATAATTTAATTAAATAAATTCAGTTTAAGTAATTTTATTTGGTAATTCAATTTAATGATATTATATAGTCCCTTAGTTTTCTTTTGTAAATATTAATACTTTTACACTCTTTAATTTCATTTGGCAATTTATTATACAATTGGACCCCTTCATATAAAAAGTTCTTTTTTCCATATTTTACTGTCCTAGGAGAATGCAGAACCAGCTCGTTTCTATTTCTTAGGTTATATGTGTATGTCTTTTTTGTTAGTTTAATGTTGGTTTGTGTAGTATTATCAAAGATCTTTTTTACTAATAAACATATATAGTAACAGTATTGTTGAGACAGATTGAAGAGTTTAGTTTTCGCATATAGCTGTTTGGTAGGTGTTAAAAAGTCGTAGCAGTATAATCGTTTTATAATTTTGTTCTGTGTCCTCTGTAGGTAATTGAAGTTAGTTTTGGATGCCGATCCCCATATCTCAATTAGGTATTCTAAATTAGACTTGACTAAGCAATTATAGATGGTAGTTTTTACTTTAAGTGGTAGGCAGTTTCCCATTTTGCGAAGGGCTCCTGATAGTGACACAAGTTTGGCTCTTACGTGGTCGATATGGGGCTTCCAGGAGAGTTGGTCATCCAAAAGTAAACCGAGATATTTCTCTGTACTGGATTTTTTTATTTTCAAATTATTTACGATCAAAGGGGAGTAGGGTGAGATCTTTTTGTTTTTCGCAGTAAATATCATGTAAGATGTTTTTGCAGTATTAATGGTAAGTAAATTATGTAGGAACCACTCATTTATTAGGTTTAAGTCGTTTTGCGCCTCACTAATAATATTATGTATAGATTGACCGAAGTAAAATAAACTTGTGTCATCTGCATAAAGTGTTAAATATCCTGTCAATCCTATCTGATTAATGTTATTTACATAAATAAGGAATAATGGTAGTCCCAAAATGGACCCTTGAGGCACTCTACATATAATGTTTTGGAAAATACTCTCATAACTATCTATTTTAACAATTTGACACCTGTTAGATAAATAGGATTGAAACATGCTGTAAGCTGTTCCAGTGATACCCAAGTTACCTAGTTTTTGTAAGAGTTTTGAGTGAGAAACTGTGTCAAACGCTTTTTTCAAATCAATGAAAATGTCTAAGCCTATATTTTTTATAATCAATATTCGTTTTTATATTTGTTACTAGGTCAATAGTTGCTGATAGAGTGTTCGATTGTGATCTGAAACCATATTGCTGGTCAATTAAGAAATCTTTTTTAATTAAGTATTGAATTAATTGGTTATAAATAATTTTCTCAAAGATTTTGGATATCACTGGATGCACAGAAATTGGCCTATAATTGCTCGGGTCTGTTTTCATACCCGACTTGTAGATGGGAGACACTTTTGCCAGCTTCATGTTATCAGGAAAAGCACCATGCTGAAGACATTTATTGATACAACTAGTTATTAAAGGTGTAATTATTGCATTTTAATGCTTTTGTGCTAATTCCGTCCACACCTGTGTTAGTATCAGCATCCAAGTTATCGATAAGTTTAGCTACTTCCTCGACTGTACAGGGTCTAAATTGAGTAAGTGTTTCTGTGTGTTCATGTCCGTCTTTGTACATAAGTGTGTTACCTGAATTGAAATGGTATCCCGATGGTATCCCATTAGCCAGTCCTGTACCAATAGTAGCGAAATAAACGTTCAGTATATCACAGATTTCTTTGCCATCTGTGACGTCTTGTGAATTCACTAAAAGTTTTGGAGGTGAAATATTAATTTCACCTCCAAAACTTCTCATCTCATCTTGCTCACTGAAACCCACTAGTATTACGTTATTTTCTCTTTGAAGTCTATATTGTATTTCAGCAAACATCTCGTGTTGTGTTCCGAAATTTGCGTCTGGTTTCTGGTTCTCAATTTTAAGTTGGTAAAGCTCATCCTCAATTGTAGCAATTTTATTTTGTGTAAGTTTATGTTCGTTTGTGATGTTTTCCACGGATTTTTGCAGTTTTTTATATTCTTCTGTTAGGTTATCATGCCTAATTTGATTCCGCATTTGTGCTATACCTTCAATTTGGTTGATCATAGCTTCTTTTATAAAATTCATTATTTCGCTACGAAATTTGGCCAAACCTTTATTACAATCACATTCCAGATTGTGTAGTTTTTTCTTCTTTGAGTCTTTCTTAACTCGACTTTCGTCGTCCTCAAAGTTAGACAAATTAGAAGTGGGTGAAGTTCTCCATCAGATCTTCACCCAATTTAAATAGGACCAAATAATTTTCAATATCGGTGTACAATTGATGAAGATATCGGTGAACATACACGAAAAAAACAAACGTAATGTCGAACATAGAACCTCCTCCTTTTGGGAAAGTCTGTTAAAAATCAAAGTAGGCCAACATCTGTACCGAAAAAGTCAATTTCAGCGACATGTCAGACAGACCGATGCTGTCTGAAACTGATTTTCTAAAACACCTTTCAAAGGTCAAGTGACTGATAATTTTATGTTGATAGAGAGATCTGATGATCAACAAGAAAATCTTGTGATACGTTGTAGCATCTGAAAAACAATTTGAAAATCCAATACCCCTTAAGTTACCATCGTATGCACCCGTTTTACTATCAAATCACCTTCCACTCGAATGGCTGCCGTATGTCTTAAGATGCGCCGCTCATACAACCGTCAAATGCAATTTTATCTGCATTAAAGTTAAGACTGCGAACGGTACCGGTTTAAAGTTGAAGAGAAATATTAAAAGTTTCTCTCACAAGCTAGGAAACTCTGCAAAGCTGCGTATCTATTGAATTTTGGACGAGAAGCGTAATAAAATAATGAACCATTACCAGAACTGTTTGTGAAAAAGGAATTATGTAAAGTCTGGAAGGAGGGAAATATCTAGGTCGTGCTGCATTTTCCATTTGTGTCAATTTAAATTCAATTAAATATCACTATGCCAATTTTTTTATTTAGTTTGGGTAGGCCAAACAGAAAAAAACACACATTCAGAATTCTATATAAGCGAAATATCGTTTAAAAATGCATCTACACTGAATAGCACTTCTCTAGTAATATTCCCTAAGGAGACTTATTAAATTTGTTTAGAGGCATACATTTAATAATATCAGGTATTTTATTAGAAATATCTGGAGCAATACTAAAGAAACTCTTTTTCAATAAAGCAGTTTTACACTTATATTGACATAATAAATTCTCATATTAGGCACGAATTGGGGCTGTTAAAAGTGTGTCGGTATTTAAATTAATTAATTTATTTAGTTTAATATATTATATTATTCAAATTATCCAAGAAAGTAAATATATGTGAAAGTGAATATATGAATATTATGTGCAGATTTACTCATACGCTTGCAGATTTCCTCTAAGTGAGGTTTCCAGGTTAGTTTATTATCTATAGTTATACCCAAGAACTTTGCATTTGTAACTTCTTCTATTATAGAGTTATTATAGGCAACAACAACTAGTGGATTCTTAGGGCACTGGCGGAAATTACAAGATTAATTTTGTCATGCCAATTTTTTATTTTTATTGTTTGATTATTTAATTTGACTATGTGTGTATGGATGTTTTAATAATTATATATAAATATAATGTCTCGCAGTGAATTATTTATTTAATTTTGCTAATTATTAAGATTAGTATATTCCACAATATTCATGCTGTCATCTGCAAACAGTACCATTTTATGATCTATAGTATTTGGGAGATCTTTAATGTATATTAAGAAAAGGGGTCCCCCAGTACGCTACCTTGAGGTACACCATATTTTATATGCCTTGGGATAGATACATATTTTATCTGCAATTTAGTAATAGGACAAATTCTAGTGATTTCTGTACATTGAGTTCGGTCACTCAAATATGATTCTAGGAGTTTCAAGATGTTTCCTCTTATGCCATACCCATTTAATATTTGCAGAAAAATCATATGATCCACGAAATAGAACGCTTTTTTCATATCAGTTAGTAAAACACACACAGGATTACCTTTATCTACAAATGTCAAGTGAACATCAATGTTGCAAAGATTTTGGAAACCAAATAAAATACTAACCACTACTATACTAGATGACTAGTACCTGAATGTATTTGAGGTTGCAATCTTTATTTAACCGACTTCAAAAAGGAGGAGCTTATCAATTCGACTTTTTTTATGTATGTCACTCAGAACTTTTTACTAGGTAAAACGAATTTGGATGATTCTTTATATATTTGATAACGAGCTGATGTTGAAGTACGGAGATATACAACAGAACTCTTCAATAAGCAACGGCAAAACTCTCGGGATTGCTGCAATCAAATATCTGTTTATTGTTTAAGCCATTTCATAACATAACATCACGCCGGTACGGGACTAAAGGGGTATGCAGATATGAACAGTTCATCCTGGTACACTATCGTTTCATTTTTAGTGTTCCGTAGTCAACAAGGAACCCTTAGTCCCTTTTCACACGCTCCGGTTGCCGGGTCAGCAGCGGCGAATGTATGGCCATGTCCGCCGGTACGTGTGCAAGCTCACATACATGCCTATACACCTCGCCGCCGGTTACCCGGCACCAGCTACCCGGCACCGGCTACCCGGAAACCGTGGCGTGTGAAAAGGCACTTATTATAGTTTCGCTATGTCCGTCTGTCCGTCCGCAGCTTATTTCAGAGACTCTTAAGTACTAGAAAGCTATATTTTGGCATGAATATACATACATATTAATCACTCCGACTAAGTGGAAAAAGAAAATAAAGGAACAATTTTTTTTATTGTACCACCTGTAGACGTAAAATAGGGATGGTTTTTTTCTCGTCTATCCCATGGTGTGGGGTATCGTGAAAAAAAAACAGGAACACCGATTCCGATTGTAAAAGTTATTTTTCACTTTTTTTTTGTAGTTCGATTGTATTTTATTGTAAAAAAGTTTTTTAAATAAATCGATCGTTTTCGTTAAAAGCTATCTCGTACGCTATGTTTCTCGAATTCACGGTCACACTTTGGATTTTGACTACATACTGGATAGTTCACTGCATACAACTTTTTATTAAACTTTAGAGGCAGAGGGCTATAATACAATCTAATCTTCGTTAGGTCTTCATCACTGAGCAGTATTGGACTTACTACAATCTATGAAGCATTTCAACATGCAAGATTTTAGTCTAGTTCCTAATGTTATAGAACCAAGACGTACAGACAGACGAACAGAAAGCAAATTGTTGATACTTTGAAGAGAACCAATTCGTGCTGTAACAATCAGTAACAAATTAACTTGCCAACATTGTAGATATTGACGTAAAATTATGGGTACTAAATATTATTATTATTGCGATTCCAATTAAGATTGGAGGAGGGTTCCGTATAATTAAACGGATCTGAAATACGTGGAAGTTACTACCTACCTAATATGTAAAATGCAAATTGGTGCTTTTGAACGGTATAAAATAATATTATTTATTGTGTTTCTGTTTTGGGTAACTATAGGTAACAGAAAACCTTTTAAATAATATTCGTTGGAAAGCAGACCTAATGTAGGGTCTGGTTTGGATTAATAAGCTATAGGTAAAATTTTGCCGACTTTAAACCGCACTTTTTGCATCAAAAATGTGTCAAGAAGGGTGTGTAGAGGGACGTAGAGGGGCAGAACGGGAGGGAGGGAACGGTTTGACTCTTTCCTTAGAAACTGTACGAGGACTTTGAAATGCGTGTATGTGTAGCAGACTCTGCTTCATACAAAACGTGTAGCTCGAGACATTCACGCGGTTCTCTAGTCATTTGATTGGTATGTACAAAAGCTCGCCTCCGCTAAATCTTTTTACATGAGTGCTGAATTGTGTGAGGATAGGAGAATAAAATGACTCCATTGGTAGATATCGCATACATCGCGCGATACGCATGCTCGGACTTCTCACGCTCCCTAAGAGTCAGAATATCGAGTCCAAAATCTGAGTACAGCTCAGTAAACCAGACTTAATAGTTCCACAATGCGAGCCCACACCTCTGAAACCACAATCACAAACGCAAAGCGATGAACACACCCGCCACAATGAATAATGTATCCAGTCTCCATGCTACTCATATCATATTCAAGCGAACTCTTTGATTGAGATAGCACCTCATGATTGCGTTAGATATTCCACACTGCCGTTCTGTAGCTAAAGTGTCACTATACGACATTTAGCCGATTTTGAGTTTTTAACACCTCCATAATCAGCAAAAAAGAAAAAAGTTTCTGTAGATCTGACTAAGCAATATTTTTATACTATGAATAGATAAAAAGTAAAAAGCCCAAATTGCTATGTTTACCAACCAAAATGTTTTATTTTTGATAATTTTAAGTGATTGATTAAGGGCCGTTTTTCAATAGTCTGATAACTTTTAACTGAGGAATAAAAATGGCCGTTTGACATATTTTCTATACTAAAGCTATCAAACCGCCATTTTTATTCCTCAGTTAAAAGTGATCAGACTATTGGAAAATCAGGCCTTAAACTAATTATGTGCCTATACAAAAGTGCAAATTTGGATCTATTTTTTGACACCAGAAACTTTCAGATATGAATTAAAGTTGATAAAAAGCATCGATTTTTATTACTTCGTGATTTTTTTGTATTTAGTCCATAATTCACAATTACAAAGATCGTTGGAAGGTAATGGGGAAGCCACTTGCCTAGCAGTGAATAAATTAATATAGTATAAACAAAAAAAAAATTCAAGATATTATTTTATCAGATAGTGACGCTCTAGCTGACGGCAGTACTTCAGTTTCAACAAAGGTTTATTTTAATTGTAAAGTTGGGTTTGGAGATAAGGCAAAGCGGGTACTGCCTTTGAAACTAGGTTATGTTAGCATGTAGATGGTTTTTCTTTAATCTTGGAAGTTTTTGACTGTGTTTAAGATCTGGCTGGTATTTGACTGGGTTTTTACGGTTTATAAATATGGACTACTGAAGATAGATTGTGAGGCATGATTAAGGAGGATACAATTTGCAGATACATGTGTGAGTAGAATATGTTGTTGTTACCATTAAAAAGAAGCTGCGGAAGCTCATCCTATAAAACCAGTAACATTCACAGACACGCAGAAAAATAGACAGAGAAGTATTCAGGTAGTAGGTGGCTCTCGCGTATTAGAATAGTATAGAATAAATCTTTATTCGAGAATTAAGACTCAAAAATGGTTTTTAAAACTTACAACTATGTTAGTAAGCACTGTCACTAAACAATTAAAAACGAAACAAAACATAGAATACAAAAAATAAGTTGAGTTGATTACCGTTGCACAACAGTGACCCACGTATTGCAAGTAGGTACGATTAAGAAAACAAAATTCGATTTGTTATGGTCGAAGTATTGAGTATTGAAGCATCGACACAAACACTTGACTAAACAGAATTTCACCTCTAAGCTCTACTACAAAAGTTGGAAAATCCACCGAATTCGTTACTAGGCTCAACGATACTCCACATTCTTGCTCCAATCAGTTAATAACCGGCCACCTCGCAGTGCATTGATAAGCTCATGACGTAACACTGGTGTTGGTTTCCGTGATCCGTGCGTGTCTGATCCGGCCATGTTTGTCCACCACTAACTTTTATTGGATCCGCTTTCGGCCGCGGATATTACGCGGTAGCGGTCTAGTTACCGCTACCGCTACATCGTGAAATATTCGGATATTGTTTGTCTAATTATTTTATGGGCAGAACTTTTGAAGTTTTCGTCTTTCGGCTTTTGGCGATGGTTTGGCCTAATGTACTGGCTGAATCAGTTATGTAGTTCCTTTATTGAAGTCTCAGAACTCTGTATATGATTTCTATTTGCATTGGAGTTGTAAGTAGGTCAGACGTGTGATGTGAATCTAGGAATGGCGTCGTATTTCTCGAGTTTGGTCAAGTTTTGTGTTTTATCGCGTTGAAATAAAATTGTATGGTGCTGCAGTGTTATTTATTTGAAGAATAAAGCAATGTTTGTAGAATATAGTGATTTTATCTTGAATTGTAAATATGAGATATTGACAAGGTTTGTTTTCAGATATATGATTGGTAATATTGTAAATATAAAGAAAATACTTGCGTAACTGAAATTTGAAGGTATAAAAACTGATTTAGCGAGTGACTTCAATCAGCATCATCATCTTTCTAGTATCTTTATATATTTAGGGTCTTCTTGGTAAGTTTTATTCTTCCACACAGTCATCTTTATAAGTCCGAATCTTCATCCGTCACTTGGCCCAGGTTTCATTGGTTCGGCGTCACCCAGGTGACACTGGCTATCGCTGAAAACCAGCGTTGTGGCTCTGTCTCGCACGCGAGTTCCAGCATTATGCTGAGCGATGACCGTTTTGCGTGGTTGTGACGCATACTCTGTATTTGTATTTAAGTTCGTGCTTGGCGCAAATAAACGTTTTTCTTCATCTTTCTTTTTTTTCTTACATTAGTGTTCATACCACTTCATAATTTGTTGAATACAAAGATGGTAAAATACAATTACTTGCCTACAATATTTTCTAACAGCTTATCATTCATACTAACACTTAATCATTCAAAACACGACGAAGTTATGATCATCAAACACGACGAAGGCATAAAGTTACGACGTAATTAACAGTACGCAGCAGTACGTAGGATATACGCCTAGTAGCAATTACGCTTCGTAACGAATACGCTTTGTAGCAAAATTCCTACGGATCTATCTACCGGTACCGACGGGTGTTTATCTCTGCATTGGTGTGAATGCAACGTGCACAAGATAGCTAGCTGCATGGTGGAGGCAAATGCTCTTTGTTAATTTATGGCTCTGATTAGGTATTTCAGACACATTGCTGGACTTGCCGATTCGTATTGCCAGCTTTTCCATCTACTGAATTTTGGTTAACCTGTTTGTTTTCATATTATTACTACTATTTATTTCTGTTAGATATCTATTGCCGATTGTAACCGCTAGAATATTTGGTGTTTTGGTAGAATGTTGTTGAATTGCCTAGCTATTAAAGACTTGCAGATGTTCAAAGCATATAATTTAAAAAAAGATGCTGGCAATAAAAATGTTGAAAAAAAATATTTAACGTAACTGAGACAAATTATGGATTATGTAACTAATTTGGTATATAATGAAGTGTATTCTATAATTAATGCAAGTTCTCGTGTCGACAAAAAACAAGCTCTGAAAACATTACTAGGCAGTATTTATAAGCTCATAAACATTTTACACGCACAAGAAATTCATTTTAATCTCAAGAAGAACATTCACAGCATGTAACAGCTGTTTTTCTTAACATTTAGGTCGTAAAAGTAGTCTAGATGGAACTTAATGTTGTTCACAAACATGTGTGGACAAACTAATAGCTTTTTATTTTTTCGCAGTTTTCTCGCACCTAAAGATAAATATGTTTTTGACTGCTATTACCTAATATGACGGTCTCGATTTTTTCTGGCGATGCTTCCAAAGTTCTATCTCTAAATAATTTCATTTACATGAACCTATTTCCAGCAAAAACCACAGTTTTGTATCTCATGACGGCGGGTTAGTCTTAGTCGTGTGTGTATGCACATGCACATTGTTTCTGTGTGCGTAAGCGATACTGAGCGCTCCCTAGCTTACGCACACAGAAACGAAATGCATGTGAAATATGCATCTACATATATGGCTAAGACCAGCCCGCCGCGCCGTCGCCGTCTTGAGATAAAACAACTGTACTAAACTTATTTGTAAGGCCGATTAGTTAACGAAACAAGCGTTTTGGAGAAAACTTATGCTGATTGAAATTGCTGGAATTTTTTATTTAGGACGCTTAGAACCCTAGATGAGACCTTTTCTCTGTCCAGTGAAAGTAATCAGCAATCAGCTCGTCTGTTTGTCAACATCTATTAAAAAAATTCAGCCTAATTTATAAAAACTTTTTGACCATAATAATTTTTAGAAACACTGATTTGCTAATTCAAAACTTTCTTTGGCAAATTCGAATTTGCTAAATTGGTACTTAATCTAATATTTTTATGTTTAATGGGTAAACGAAAAGAATGATCATGGCATCAATGATATGCAAACACAATTAAATCGTAATAGTACCCCTAACTTTCCTGACCCATCATAATGCCCACTTCTTAAACCGAGTTACCGCCTAAAAAAACTAATTAACAAGCTACATACATCAGGAAAGACGGAGGCAACACCGAGGCCGCGATCGCCGAGTATCCAATCAAAGTTTATTGTGTCTGCCCCAGATGCGAATAGGTACTCTTTGCACAAGTACCCTAAGATCCCACTGCGAAAAACCGCAGGTAATTGATTAAACTTAATTTTCATGAATGATACTTGATAGTTGAATAGATTGTTCCCAATATACAAGTTTTCAAGTGAATCAATAGCTGTTTGAAAGAAAATGGTATAGAAAAAAGAATAAATAAGATTGCTAGCTCTCATTTAGCCGCCATCTTTGAGTTACCAGTATACCGGAAAAACCTGGCAACCCATAAAGGGCGGCTTACTAAGAGCTAGATAGATGACCTTGCATACGCATCCACGATACAGGTCCTGTTCTGCAGATTCTTCACAGGGAATTTCTCCTGGAGTAATTCCTTGTGAAGAATAAAAAAAAGAAAAACTGCAACAGGCAACCCTGCAGTAATCTATTCTGCTATCAAGGCATTAAAAAAAAAATATTATTTGCAGATTTTTGTAGTGGGATCTCATACTATTTGTACAAGTTAGAGCGCCCCCTTTAGTATGCCGAAGATGTTCTCACTTTTACATCCTGTTTCCATCGTCAGTACTGAGTATTCTAAGTAGGTAGCTAGTGGAAATCGTGGAAAAGTCCATTAATGTTGTGAGGGTATTCGAAGCACAATGCGTATCCTTCTGAGACGTTTTCACAGAAAAAAATTTTTGAGACTTGCGAATTGTTTTTTAACCGACTTACCAAAAAGGAGAAGGTTCTATGTTCGACATTATGTATTTTTTTTTATGTTTTCACCGATATCTCCGTCAATTGTGGACCGAGTTTGTACTGGAAAGAGTATGTGCCGAAATCGGTTCCATTTTAATTTGGTAAAGTTCTGATGAAGAACTTCGGCGATATACAACATAACTCTTCAATAAATAATGGCAAATCTCTCGGGATTGCTGCAATCGCATGTCTGTTTATTGTTTATACCATTTCATAACATAACATCATGTCGGTACGCTCTAAAGGGGTACGCAGATTTGTACAGTTCACCTTGGTACACTCTCATTTCACCGGTTATGTTCAGTTTCATGATATTCGGGTAATCTATTCTGGTATTATAGGTACCTTACATAAATACTTGCCTATAAGTTAGGTACAGATAAAAAGTGAAAAAGATACAAACTTTTTTACAAGAAATACTACCGCCTTCCAAATAAGAAAACTACAAAGTGAAAAATAACTTTATTTTTGGAAGTCGGTGTCATTGGTTGACCTATTTTTGCGTTATGGACACTGACTTCCTATTTGGAAGTCGGTAGTAGTTTTTGTAAAAAAGTTTTTTTCATACTAGCTGCTAAATAGGGTTTTGCTATTTAGTAACTAGTTTTGAATTATTTAATATATATATTTTCTAATAACTAAAGTTAACTTAAAGTTCACAAAACAACATCGAAATATCATTATCAATTCAGCCGAAAGACTTCCACTGCTGGATATAGGCCTCCCCCAAGCGTCGTGTAGCGTTGTGAGGATCTCAACTGAAAATAGTTGAATGATACTAAATTTTAAAATTTGTAAGTTATTATGGTTAATAACCACATTTCAAAAAACACGGAACATCTCTTATTTTCTGGAACGCGATCACTGCTGTCATTTCGATTCCAGTGGTGAAGCGAACAACTATCTCACGACCCTCACGACTCTGGTGCCCCGTTCAGGGTGAGTTTCACATCAGTTTAATGATTGTACCTGATTCTCTGTGCCGGACGACCAATATCGACTCCATCACCTATTTAATATTAGTTTTAGCGCTGTCATGTTGGACGCGTGGCTAAGCGTCGTCCGGTACAAAGGAATTTGCAATGAGTATGTGTTTCTACTGCATCGGGGTGTGCCTCCGTGTTTTATTGTAAGTGATCACGTTTACTTATGTTAATAAATGCTAGCGTGTTCACACTTAACCTAATTTTGCATCTGTCAATGTGCTTGCTATGTTTGCAAGTTCTTACCTGTAATCCGCTGCGATGTGCTGAGCTTTCACCTACAATGTTTCCCACACCGTTTCTTGACTTAAAGAGGGAAAGAGGCTAGTACACCGCATGCGGCTCGCTGCTGATTGCACCGCATCTAACATGCGCACCCTATGGTGCTTCCAGGGTTTATCTTGTAGGATGTAGCGGCCTGCGCAGCCTACCCTGCGCAGCCCTAGCCGCCCCAGTTCCTGCAGCCTACTCGTGTCGCCAGGGACGCGCTTCACCGTTCACCTTGCAGGACGTAGCGGCCTGCGCAGCCCTGGCCGCTACAGTCCCTGCGGCCTACCGTCGCGCGTCCCCACGTCTACCACGTACTGTCCAGGGGGATGACCTTTGCCCTGACTACTGCTGTGCCGGTGCGCTGCCTACGCATGCGACCCAAGAAACATTGGTTATTGGAAAATTAAACTAATTATGGTGTATTTATTTATACGCTTTATTGTACACCATAAATTACATTAATAAAAAGAAACTTAAGTCTAATACACATACAATGGGCGGCCTTATCGCATGCCGCGATCTCTTCCAGGCAACTCGGTATGGACAATAATTGCTTGGACATGAAATGGGGCAGTCATTGGTGTATCAATAACAGTGCTAAAATGATAAACTACAATAGATACACAGATAAATACATAAGCTATCTAATAGATACATAAATACATACATATCCAATAAATATATAGGCAAATAAAAATAAATACAAAAAATTACGACAATCTATTGATAATAAATATTGATAATCACAGTATCTCTTTGAAATTGACAAGCTAAGAAGAAGACAGCGGCAGATAATGTTCCTTTACAAATCTTTTGAACACAGGCAATGATTGAGCACGGTTGATTGGATCTAGCAATGCATTCCATAGACGAGTAGCATGTACAGTAAATGACTTATCCAAAAAAGTCGCGCTGGCATTTGAAGTCGTAAGTTCTCTGATGACCTAAGTAATCTCGTGTGGGAATCGCGGAGAAACTGGAAACGATTCTTGATTTAAAGAGGGGTGTAAGGAGTAACTATATAACAGGGAAAGAATATGAGCATTCCAGCGAAGGCGAATGGGCAACCACTTGAGCTTCACACGGAATTCGGAAACATGGTCATATTTGCGCGAACCAAATATGAAACTTATACAAACATTTTTAAGCCGCTCAAGCTTATCAAGTTGTTCTTGAGTAAAGTCAAGATAGCTGGTAACATTGACATTACAACATTAACATTGTTATTTTTAAGCAGAGATATGGTGTTATAAGATTCCTGGTAGACAAGTACTGTCTGGTACAAGAATATCCTGAAGTATATAAATAAGTGCTTAATATAGGTACTCTTTGATATCTCTCTTTAGTTTGCGAAAATGTCGATACTCTGAAATTCTTACAGGTAAATAAATCAGTTATCAACAAAAGAGGAATATAAGTGCCGCTTTGGGTTTCGAAGAATTACTTAAATAGGTGATCTTTATTGGAAAAAAGTAAATTACGCTTACAGAATACAGCGATATTTTGTTGGGTAAACAAATATTTATTTCATTTTTTAAAATTTTGCTGAATTCATTGACGGCATAGATCCACCTATTTTGTTTTTACTTCTTGTGAGCCTACTCTTGCTTGATCCTAATCTCGCATGATAAGAGATACGAAGATGTCTATTCACTCTTGCCTTAAAGGTTGCCGGGTGGTATAAAACATAGATGCCTTACATTGAGGCAAAGGCTCAGCTGGCTGCCAAAAAGTTGGGGATCTTTGCGAAGGTGAGAAGGTACTTCACGCCGGAACAGTTGCTCAACTTGTATCAAGCGCAATATCGATCGTGCATGGAGTACTATTCTCATCTCTGGTACGGATCTATCAAATACCAGCTTGATGCACTAGAGTCGGTCGAAAAGCTGGCCAAGAATCATCGGCAATGAGGCACTGGTCAAATCAAAGCTTGAACATCGTCGCCGAGTTGCCAGCGCCCGGTTTTTTATCGGTTACATTTCGGGGAGTGTGCGATGGAATTGCATGATTTAATTCGGCCCAGCCCGTTCCATCATCGAACTACCAGACGTACGGCGATGCGTCATCGGTACATTGTGGACATCCCACCCATACGCACTAAACGTTTTGGGGACACTTTTATTATGCGTACAGCTAAGGAGTGGAATGCCCTGCCGAAGCTTGTGTTTCCCGATAGCTACAATCTAGGGGTCTTTAGGTCAAGAGTGAATGGGTTTTTTCTAGGCAAGCGTTCTTCACCGTCGACCACATCATCGCTTACCATCAGGTGAGATAGTGGTCAAGCCCAAGTCTAAAGACAATAAAAAATTGCTGGCAGAGAGTTCCACGCTTTGTCTGTGCGCATAATGTTTTTTTAACAAATGCTAACCTGTATGTTTAATTTGCCCTTCGCCATTGGTACAGAAATAGTACCAGTATGCACGAATAACAGTCAATTCAAAATGACGCACAGTGCCTACACCGCGCAATGATTTGGCCAATTAGCACATTGGAATTGCATAGTAGTGCACTAAATGCAGCTGATTGCACCAATCAAAGCTCAGTGCGTTACGTGTCGGGTCATAATGTGATCCTTTGGTGGTGAAACTGAGTACGTGAGTGAGGCAAATATACGTTATTAAGGTGATTGAGATAATTTTGATGGAAGGTACTTTTTGTGGAATTAGAAAGGCAGGATTTGGATCGAAGGTTCATTGCAAAAATGTGGTATAATACATATAATGACGTCTGTTTTCTTCAGAGGGCTAGGCAGAGGAAGGTTTATAGTATGTTTATTACGCGATTACTCCCGTACATATGGACCGATTTTGAAAATTGTTTTTGTTTGAAAGAATATACTCAGGAAGTGGTCTCATTGTTACAAAGACAAAGACAAAGATATTTTATTTCAACTAGGCCACAAAGCGGCACTTTTGAACGTTAGAATACATTAAAATTTACAGGGAATAAAAATTGATTCTACCGTGCATTCGGAAAGTAGCTTGTTATGGAGAAGAACGCACAAGAAACTCCATTTACCTGCATTCCCTTCCATTTCCTTCCATTACCAAGTCAGGATCTGATGATGATCCATGGAAATCGAGGAAACTCCTCAAATTTTATAGGCACACATATACTGATTTTGGTAATTTCATCAACATAGCAAGCATTTGCATTCAGAAAGTATCATTTGGTGAAGTGGAACTGTTGAAGAAGACCGTAGATGGAAGACTGAAAGTACTGAAATTTCTCAATGATAAGTTTTTTTTAGGAATACGATATCTCGAATAGTGAAATGACTGTGGTAAAGCAAATTTAAATAAATTATTCTAATGGAAATGGTACCATCGAACTGATCTGGTGATGAAGCCAGAAAGTAGGCACCGAAACTCCGTAATAAAACAATGTATCCTAGTCATGTTTAGGTTTGAAGGTAGAATTGTTATGAGAAGCTCTCGGGCTATAAATGATTTTCATGGTAATATAAGGTACCAAAAACAAAAATATTTTTAACAAAAACTTTAAACCAACTTCCAAAACAAAACACTACAAAGTGAAAAATACCTTTTTTTTCGAAAGTGTCATAAAAAAAAGGTACCAAAGAACCAACTGCCGAAAAGAGAGTTATTTTCACTCTGTAGTGTTTTGTTTTTGAGTGTTTTCACCATTTGATTTATACCAAAAAACGGTCTAAGTCTTTCGCAGATAGGTGCAATGTCCAATGATGCAATGACGCATTTAAAAAAAATGCTTTTCGGAATGAACAATTCCTATTAAAAAGAGTTGTCGCATCTATTTCACATCGCATCTTATTGTGAAAGCCTTAACAGTTTATGTAATTAACTAATACAGTTTCCATAAACATTACCCTCCGTCTGGCAAAGTCGGGTAAAAAAAAACCACCGACAGCTGTGCATTATGCGCCAGTTTATATTAGATACCGAACTCAAAGGGACATGCTCCGATGTGATAACCTGGTGTGACTACGAGTCAGCACTCGAATAATTCAACAAAAACTGCATCTCTATTTCACGAATTTCCATGCAATCCAGTTTTGACATGGATATTGAAATAAAATATAAACACAAGTCGTGATATTTTGCCACAATATTGCATTTCGCACGGACCCGAGCGTAGCGTGGCTGCAATTTCTCTATTCATATGAACTTTGGAGGAGAGCATACTAGTATTATATTCACACATGTGCTAACATAATGAAATGTTTTGGTTGAAAATATTGTTGTTTTTAGACACTCATTATGAAACTGTTTAATGTTAGGCGTTTTGGTGTGTTTAGTTATTTTTTTTTTCGTTGGCGGACTTTGGTCTACTTAATGTGTGATTTTTTTTTATAGTTTTTTTTTATAATCTAATATTAATGAATGACATTTTAATTCATTTGGAAATTTTAATTTGGGATGGATATTTTTTATTGAATGTAATATTGTACTGTGTCTGAAAATAAATAAATAATATTATTATTAAGTTTTTGAAAATCTCCTTTCGACAAGGTCTATTGAAAGGCGTGCGAGGAGCCGAAGCCAATACGCAGAGGCCTTGTTAGGCATATATCAGGAAATTAGACACATAGTAATAATATAATATTATAATTGTCCTTTTTCATTAGTTTTCTTATTATCTACATTTATAAATATTTTATAAAATAAATAAAAAAACATTTATAATTATATTATTAACGGTTTTGACATTGATAAAGTCAAATGTCTTATATGATTCACGGGCCTTTTTGGGGATTGTCTTTACTTCTTTAGGTAGAACTAAAATCAAATCAAAAATAAAATCAAAATTGGCTTACAGACCCATTTAAATAAATTACTCTTGATTTTGATTTTGTACTTGTCCCTATAGGTAAAAGTAGAAAGTTCTTAACCGGAAGAATTTAACAAGGTGCTTCCTATTAATACATTATATTGTTAGAATTCCATTTATAAGGAAAAGTGGGAGCATGAACTACAAACTTACTAGTCTGCTACCAATTTGCATTCTTCTCTTTTTCTAACTGGTCCTGAGGTACGCTTTGTAGGTATGATAACTCGAAAGCCAATTAAAAAAATCATTTTGGTTTAAAATTGTATCTCGATTCTATCAAACGAAAATGGTAAAATTCATTGAGGCGCAAGTTTAATTTCATCCGTTCAGAGTCAGCGTTATCTATATTTCCGGTTCAGAGTATTTTTTTAGAGATTAGTCGTAGATTCTCGTTCAACGGATTGTAAAGGATAACATGACGGATTCATGTTTCATTTAAAAAAATAGATGAACCCTTTTTACCTGACTGCCGAAGGAGGGTAATTTGTTTATCAGTCTATGTATGAATGTATGTAAGTATGTTTGTTTGTATGTATGTTTGTTCCTATGTGGCGTTCTAGAGACCAAATGCGTTGGCCGATTTTGATTATTCTAACGTCAATCGATTCGTCTTAACCCTGCGAGTGTCATAGGCTACATAAAAATTAGAAAAGAAAAAATTGCGGATTTTGGGCGCCTTTTTCTGGGTATTGGGGGGATTTTTTTCTTCTTCCAAACCCCTCGTGTGGGATATCAAAATAAAGGGTTTCAAGTGTTGATTTCAAAAATATATAACACTACCATTTTTTACATATGTTTAAATACAAAATATATAAAAAAAAACTAAAAAGTTTTAAGTAAAAAAAGTTAATACAAAAACTCAAAAAACCCGACTGCTTAAAAAGTGAACTAAAAAGACGTAAACAAGAAGAAAACCATGCTGTGCAGTCGGAGGATACATATTCGCGAGCTGGCTGGCCAAAACCAGATTTATCCTCCGACTGCACAGCATGATTTTCTTCTTGTTTACGTCTTGACTTGAGTTTTTGTATTAACTTTTTTTTTATTGAGAAATAATCCAATGGCTTCTCCAGATCACATACTTGAAATACAGGAAAAAAACCCCTGTTAACACAAACGTATTAATTGTTTTCAATATTTAGTAAAATAAAAACTTAGGAGTGAATAATTTGCAAGGTTTGAAGATATTAAACTGAATACACATGTCTATTTTCAACACAGTTGCAACTGATTAAATTCTGGCTTAAGCATCCAGGTGGTAACCAAACCTCCCAAACTAAGTTTTCATCCTTGGAATTTAAAAAGTAGGAACTAACACAAAAATACTAGGTAGGTATTTCTAACGCAAAATGAGTGGCTGAAGTACCATATTTTTATTATTTATAAAAATATGGTACTTCAGCCACTCATGGGAGTTCTGCGCTGAACGAAGAAAACCACCTTCAGTAGTAGCACACCAAAACTGAAACTGAGACCGCGCCGCAGTTCCCGTAGCATTACAGGCTGTTGGAAAAATATACGAAACCCGTTGTAAAAATTATAGAATCACGAAGACTGCTGGCACACAAGGAGACAAGCGCTTTGGCCGGGGGGTTAAGCCAGAGTAGGCTTCTATCAACTGATATCTACAGACAATAATAATAATAATAATGACAATATAAAAAATAATTTACCAGTTCAAATAGAAAATTAGGATTTCACCTTGGTTCACACCCGTGAGATCCTACAAAAATAGAACCTGGTTCTTACCTGACAAACTTAAGTTTAAAAACCATAATAATGATAATTAAAATTATGAAACAAAAGAGTCTGAAATATCAGAAAAAGCGGCATCCCAAAGAATAATTACGTCATCATATCGATTTAAAATAAATTTTGCCCTTTGCTCCTGTTTCACCAGAGAAACCGGTGCCATGACTAGAGCCAGTCTGAACATCTTGCTCAACATTTCAAATAAAATGAACGGTTTTAACAGCCGCTATACAAATATAAATAATTTGGTTGAAGACTTGTATGCAATGGATTTTCTATGAATGACATTCTTTTAGAAAATAATTTGACTTCTCTTTTCTTTACAGATGAAATTCTAAAACTTTGAAAAATATACCGACCAGTAACAAATAAAAACAAGAGGCTAAACCGACTTGTAGTGGATAACGCTACAACACACACAGACACCGGGACGTAATAATATGTAGCGAAAGTTCCAGCACAAGCTGTGTTTTGCCGACAAAATCGTCATCATCAGGGTTATGCTTCTCAATCCTAGCGGACTGCCGCAGCACTCATCCGGTCCTTGGTCCACCTTGTGGCAAGTCTTCCAGTACGTGGGTGTCATTCCAGAACCTTCCTGTTTTATTGAACATTCGTTTTGTGTTTTGAAGAGTCATTTAAGTGTTCTAAGAAATAGAAGTGATGGAACACGCGTGGCTATTTATTTTTCAACACAAAGACATTTAGTTACGAGAGAGACAAGCCTTATAAAAATAAGATAAAATATTCTTACATCTTGTGTCGTCAGTTCTTGAGTACTTACGGCGTCATAAACTCTTACATATAGGTACGTATTTATTTATCTAGTACATTTGAGCCTTTAAACATAATTCCTACACAGTACAGTCTACAAAGGAATTTAGATTGTAGGCAAACAAACTACGCGTTATTCTTAAAGAGGCTTGTAGATTCGCTTTTTAGGCGGACCAGTGATGAATCAAGAGGCGGTGTCGCTTCTAGGCAGGTATGTACAACATTAGGTGAGAATGATAGAAGCCATGGGTGAGTTATCTAAGTAAAAAGTGAAGTAAAAGACTTCGGTCGAAATTAATAAGAATAAATTTTACTTAGCGCAGTGGTGGCCCCGTGGTTTCGGCCCCAATTTCCGAGTTGTAGTTCGTGGGTTCGAACCTAAGCATCATTTATTTCATCATCACTCCTCTGAAAACGGTGAAGGAAAATATCGTGAGGAAACCGGCATGTACTAGAGCAAAAAAAAAAAACACATGTAACATCTACCAATAGCCCTCTCCCTCTGCGAGAGGAGGCCTTTGTCCCAGCAGTGGGAAAATTAAAAGGCTGATGATGATGAAATCTTACTTATAATACTTTGGCTTAAATATATTTTCATAGATACCCCTCTGCCTTACCTTTTAGGACAAATGGGCGTGATGTTTAGTTTCCGTCTCTACTAAGCACTTGTAGTATAACATTTGTAAGACAGGAATAATGTTAAACCAAATTCCAGGCTTAGAATATTCAAGAACATTTCAAAATGATAGATATTAATACTCGTACCTTTTGCTCGCTGTTATAGACCGACTTAAAAAAAACGGAGTTAAACAATTCGATACGTATATATGTAATATTGTTGTAAAAGTGTTTGTTTATATGTATGTTTTCCACGCATTTCTTCGAAAATAGTCATTGGATCGCTATTATTATATTTTTATTTGATAAGGTATCGGTCAGCTTAGAGAATTGTGCAAGTTTCTTCAAAATCGGCCGACCAGTTTTTAAGATATGGAGCATACAACCGAACTGTAAATTGGATTATTATGTGTAATTTGTCAATCCTTTAGGTACCTTACCACAGAACTTACTCATTTTTAGTGATGGTGTACTAAAACTAAAAAGACAGAAATAAAAGCTTTTTAACAAAAATATACCGACTTTCAAAAGCAAAACACTAAAAAGTGCAAAATAACTTTCGTTTCGGAAATCGGTGTCGAAACCCGAAAAGAAAAAGAACTATCAAAAACACCGGCTGCCGAAACGAATGTTAATTTGGACTTTTTAATTTTTTGCTTTTGATGTCAGTATATCTTTCCAACGCGCGACGGTCGGTTTTTATTTTGTCCGTTTTTTTTTTGGTAGACCTGCATTCACTCGATAATTGCGTATAATTGTTCCCGAAATTACACCAATGTTAGGAATATGTTAGCCTGCAAACCAACATCTTTTATCAATTGTACTTGTGTGTTCATTTTCAGTCTGTTGGGTTTTCCACACGATATTTCTTCAATGCGAAGTTTGTTCAGTGTGTAAGTTATTATGGCACCAGAAAGTTTGCTTAGATAATATAACTTGTTTATTTGTTGATTTTGAATATTATGCTTGTCGTTTTATGGCACTTTCAATTGTGGGTATATATTTTATTTATTACTAAAAGAGATGTGTCGCCAATCTGAAATATAATTTGGTTCAGACTTAAAATTGAACCAAGGCAGAAGCAAGATTTATGATGAGATGTCAAAAAAGTCAAAATGTTAAATTTCTTTATTTTAATTAGCCCATTAGGCGGCACTTTTGAACTACAAAAATTTAAATTTATAAGTAATAATGGAGAAGAACGGACAAGAAACTCTTACTCTTTTAAAAAAAAAAATATTGAGCAAAAATAACTTTGATAAACATCCTTCACTCTAATTTGTCTGAATGTATTGTTTGTTAATCAATATTTAGTCGGATGCCTTTTTATGCACTGGATTTTTTTCTGGTGTCAAAAATGTATACATCTGAGATTAAGGCTGCCTTTCCACCAGATATGTGCTATGCAGATATGCTGTTTCCACCAGTACTATGTTATTTGTACCAATGAATATTATTGGTGGATATCAAACACATCCAAATCGCAAAAGGAAGCCAGCGGCTATACTTACTCGGGGTTTGCAAGCAGTTGATGTTTTCTACTGTCATGTTCCTTGTTCTTAGTTTTTTAATCTTTCTGGCGAACACTACACCACACACATTACTCTGTTTTACATAATATTTACATAACTCTGTTTTATCGAATACTATCAATCTTTTCACTTTCTTTATTTACAGAAATGTCTTACATAATAGTAATCTTTTCACCATTTTTTTTTTCATTTTTACAGCCGACGCCGACCACAGATAGAGATTAGCGCGCTCTGTCGTTTGTCTACGGTTTCGACAAATGATCATTGAGCCGTCAGGATTTTGGTCGTGTATTTATTCATATATTTGTCTACGTTATCTACATACATACTGTGACTCACCTTCTGTGTTTATACTATTTTGTTATTATTTATCTTATTCTATTTTGTTGCTTTAAATATTGTATGTTCCGTTGCCGTGAATGTGTCCGTGGCATCAACAGTGGGCGCTATCAAAATATCAGCGCAGCGTTATTTTCTTTTAAATATCGTTGCACATGCTGAGATAGTAGCCTTTTTGGTCTCGCACGGGGTTATTTATTTTATTTTTTTATTATTGTTTGTGTTTTGCTTATCTCGTGTCTCTTGTGCGGGTCACAAATAAATATTTTTCTTTCTTTCTTTCTATCCATGATGATGCATTTGTTATCCACCAACATTATTATAGCATAGCACTGGAGGAAACGGGTTCTGCTAAGCTATGATTTTTTATATAGATGGATGCATGATCTGAGTGCATGCTCTGGATGCGTGCTATGGATGGTCGCCTCTTCACTCACCGCGCTGCCACCGCACCGCCGCGCCTCTCCCCCTGCCTTCCCTACTGTCGATACATCGCATAGCTCGAGCTACGCATCTTCCTCGCACAGCTACCTCGCGGCGGTGCATCTTCATAGCGCATCTTACTAGCTCGCTACATAGATTAAGCTCGGATTAAGCCAGCGCGGGGCCTGTAGTAAATTCGACCAAGGGGCCCTTGGTTTGCTTTAGGTTCTCAAGTTTATGGTATTAACCTCAGATTAGAGAATAAACCCGAAAATTTGTGTGCGTGACAATCCGGAGCGGCTATGTAGGACCACGTATATCTGTGTGCGTGTACCACGTATACCACGTATACCAGTTTTTGAAATAATCTCCCTATATTTTTTATTACTTTTACAAATCAAATTGGTTGGCTTTTTAAAACTTTGGGTAGTAAAATAGTTCAAACGTATATTATTTTAAATATTTATTAGGTACTATCGATGTAATATACGAACAATCAAATTTATATTAATATATAATGACATCCATGATACTTTTGAAAGAGCTATTTGAGCCAATTTGCCTACGGTCAGTTAACTAAATGAGCCATGAGTACTGACAAAAAACTTTGGCCCCCTCTTTTTCATTCGCCAGGGGGTCACAATTGTTGGTGTTAGAAAAATATTGTGGAATGTAAACTGATGCAACTAAAATACAATGCTAGACTATCAATGTCAATCAGACATACAACCTTAGTAACCTTATTCTGCACTAGTTTTTATTATTGCCGTTTAGTATTCAAATGTCGAGAATTAGTTCCTAATTTAGCTATATAATGCAATCTTACTTTTAAATAGTTTTCTTCTATTTGTAACTTTATTAGATTCACTTTGTGGTGACGTATTTAACCATTCGTAAGTTTAGTCAATTAGTGCGAAACAAGTATACAACTACATATAGTTTTCCTAATTAAAAGGAGACAAATTTCTATAAAAAATGACAACACTGTATTTTGTATTCGCATTTGAATTCGTATTTGCTTGGGTGGTTTCACTGTTGTTTTTCAGTGCACGTCATCTATTTTTTTCTTTGAGTCTCTAAATTTCCTCATTTGAAATCCTGAAAAGTTATTTTTTAAGCATTAAATAAAACAAAACTATAACAAATAAACTTTTGTGGATTTAATACGATAAAATTTAGAGCTAACACATTCATATTCAATTTAAATTTAACGTAACGAAATCGGGTTTTAGATTTTCAGGTGGGAGTGAAGCATAGCCTAAGTGCTTCGCGTTTAAGGCATGCAAGATATTTTACGCTTATCTAAAATTATTTGTTTTACGGTCAGTCCAGACAGGCATTGGAGCGCGGGGCCCCCCAATTCGCGGGGCCCGTAGCATTTGCTACTCTTGCTACGTGGCTAATCCGGCACTGGCTTAGCTTTCACATCCTCGCAATGAAAATTTGTATTTTTTCTTACTCCTCCATAATTATTTTCTGATTAATTTCGTTGCGGGATCCAAGACAGTTTAATTCATTCTCCGGGACTTCGTTGAGCTTCATTGCCTCGGCGCTTTTCTGGTGGTCGCCACTGTTGATTCTGGCTTTCAGGAGTTGCAGTGGTTTGGGAATAGTGCGGTGGGGTTATCCTCGCAGCATAGCTGCAAAGCACATCTCTGGTGGAAAATCACCCTAAAGGTTACATACGCACAATATTGATGAAAGTTTGAATGTTTGTTAATCTATCACTTATCAACAGATTTGGAACACTTACAGGTTGATCACAACCTAAATAAGGACATTATCCTAGTAAAATGTTTCTGAGTATTATCCATTTTGGACATTGACGCTGGAGAAACCGCTGGGAAATATTTGTGGCAAATTAAATATAAGAATATGTAAGGGAATAAAATGAAATATAACTAACTTGTACCTCAATTATATTTGTGAATATTGAGTCACTTCGATGAATTTATTGACATAGGGTCTTTAATAATGATGTTTGACTCTCTGAGTTATTTATCTTCCTCCACATTTATGTTTTACTTATCTATTCTAAATTTGGCCCTTTCAAATATTCGTTTGAGATAATTTTCCACTCGATTCAACATAGAAAAACATAATGGCTTCGTTTGGCAATGTCTACATATCGTATACATTCTTCAATTACAGACCTGCGTTTGTAAAAAATAGGTTACATATAAGTTTTTAAACTGTCATGGTCACTAACACTAATATTAACATTATAAGCGGGATATTTACCATGTTTACTGTTTACTGTATATTGGAAACTCGCTACAAACAGTAAACATGGTAAATATCTCGCTTATAATGTTAATATTAATAGGTTACATGGTTCTCATGCTGACTTCACAGCCTGATTTTCTTCTTGTTTACGTATTTTTAGTTCGCTTTTTAAGCAGTCGGGTTTTTTGATATTTTAATTAACTTTTTTTTAAACATTTTACTGTTTTTTTTTTAGAATTGTGTACTTTTAAACATATAAATGTTAAATATTTTTGAAATCACGTCTTAAACCCCTTTATTTTCAAACCCCACACGATGGGTTGGGAAGAAAAAAAAATTGGCCCCTGTGGTGTTCTGATTTACTGATCCACATTTTTAACTCAATTAACAATTCATAACACTATACAAACCATACCTTTTTTATCTTTTTTAATAATGATAATAATAATAAATCCTTTATTTAAAAAATACATTTGTTCTTAAAATTACAAACCCACCAAACTGCGAGGCAGTTTATCGGCGGGATTAGCGCTCGTCAAATCATATGACTCACTTTTTGTATTCTTTGACACTGTTTGTACCTGAAAAGCATATTTTTAGTTAGCTCTGATTGTTTTAATATTTAAAACTTAAATTATATTGCTAATTTGTAGTTCTTGCAATATTTTCTACGGTGACATTTTCATCTGATATGACATCTGTCTGTCTATTTTATTTTCTTAAACCATAGACCGTTACATAGGTACCATGGACTAGACCTGCTTTAAGCTAGGTGTACATTATTATAAGGGTAGCGTAGACTGACCCCTTTGTGAACCGTTTTTATTCGTTCCGGTCTTTATTTCTTAATTGAAATTTGAATTTAAAATGCAGACGATATGACACAGAACGATGAAAAACGGGCGTCAGCTTTTTAGTTTTGAAACGGGACTGAACGCCGAAAGTCGGTTTATTTACTGAGTAATACGAAGTGGACTTTTTAATCTAAAACTCTCTAAACCTTAATATCCAGCTTGTGTATATAATATCCAGTAATAAAATCTGAAGTGCACTAAAATATAAATATTGTGAGTGATATACTGTGTATGATTTTACCTACGTATCTGACTACTATCCGTTTCACTCCTGGCTGCCTGCCTTCCTACCTACTGTATGCCTACATAACTGCATACCAAACCGTGTGCCTGAAAGAGCGTCGTGGTGTCTGCTCACCTGTCTCTCTCAAGCTTACAACGACTTTTGAAGAGTTCCAGTCCGTCCAGCTGCCTGCCTTACCGATTTACTACCTACTCTACTACCTACTCTACTACCTACCTGCCCGATTGCCTGCTTGTCGTCGTGGTGCCCACTCACCCGCCTACCTCGGTCATACAACGGCTTCAAGCCCATCCTGCTGCCTGGTTAGCTGTCTAACTCCAGCAACCCACGTCGTGCAAAGCCGGCCCTTCTGTTTTTATACTCAATATCCTAATTCTTAATTTTAATTTATATCACCTTTTACTTTAACTAACGTGGCTAACGATAGCTCGACTGAGCTAACGTTACGCTACACTCCCGACAATACGGTGCCCAAAGCCGCCATTTTTCTATTTTAATATCGAATCGATTGACTTAAGAATCATCAAAATCGGCCAACGCGTTTGGTCTCTAGAACGCCACATAGGAATAAACATACATACATACATAGACTGATAAGCACATTACCTTACTTCGGCAGTCGGGTAAAAAAGTCAGGTAACAGTACCTTAAAACTAAATTTAGCTTTCGTTTATTTAACCAAGAAGTAATAACGCCAGCAAGGACGCCTTATAGAATGCTTGTTCAGTTTACATAACACATGAAGAATACAATTCCAAGCGCTATAAATCAACGGTAAAACGAAAACTTAAAACTGTCAACATATTCCACAGCTTAAATATGGCGGACTGGCGAGAAGTTTTGAAAAGTGGCAAACACATCAGTCCACTGTCAAAGTGCTGCGCGGGAAACTGTCGTGCGGGGCGGATGACGTCATGCAGTGATATCACGGTGCTTGCATGTATGACCCGTTTACTTCACGTTAAATATTTTAGTATATTTTAAAGCTTCGTTAGTTTCATATTATAATGGAGGGGTGTGGAGCGACGTCGGATTATTATAAGCGATCTCACGTAGAGTGGTTTGAAATTACGCCATTTTCTAAAGACCGCTGTGTTTATCGAGGGCTTTCCAAAAGTTAGTAAATGTTGAGTGTCTTTCGAGTTATGGAGTTGCTGAGAGCTTAATTATGGGTCACGTAAATAAACAAAAATTACTCACGAAATTACAAAAATAAATGGGTTTAGCAAAAGCTCTGTTCTTATCGTTATTATTATTAATATATTCAATGTTTATTTATAGTTGTTTTTAGAATGTTAGTTCTTCAACATATGCAAGTGGATCAGAATAATTAACATTATATTTTAGTTGAAAACCTAAAGATAAATAAAAATTAAATTAAATAATTTACAAACCACTGACACAAAAACCTCTACAAAGCAAAAAATAAACCTCGTACTCGCGTCGGGGAACCGCCATCGTTTACAGCAGTTTATTATATTTATGCGGTTCTCCGACGCGAGTACGAGGTTTATTTTTTGCTTTTCAGAGATTTTATGTCGGCGGTTTATATATTTTTTTATGTTTTTAAATTACATATAATATACCCAGTAGTAGACACGCTTCAATCGACAATCTATCGAAACACATAATTATGACACGATATCTTGCGCAAAACAGAGTAAAATGCGAATAACTTTTGAACGGCGTCACCGATTTTAATCAAACATAGCTAAGAATACTCTCGAAAAACGAAACATACTAAATCAAAATCGGTTCATCCGTTTAGGAGCTATGATGCCACAGGCAGACACACAGATATACATCAACTCACGTCAAACTTATAACATCCCGCTTTTTCCATCGGGGGTTAAATATAAAGATGTAGTGACAAAATTGAAAAGAGTATGCTTAGATAATTTGGTCATGTAGAGAGGATGAATGAAAATCTTCTAACAAATAGTAGTTTATGAAACTGTTGCATAATGAGGGGTATTAAAAAATGAGTGTGTGTTTAAAAACCGAGCCGTAGGCGAGGTTTTTAATAGTTTTCACACGAATGTTTTAATACCTAGTTATGTGCAGTTTCATACACTACTTTATCTACACTCATAAATTGGGATTGCACCTACTATATACCTCTTTTTGCATTTTCCATGCCATAAAATCGTGATAGCATTTGTCATATACTTTTCTCGACTTTGCTGGTAATAAATTAAGAGTAATTTCCTTCGCCGCATCTAAAATATCGGGCGGAGTCAAATTTTCTTCACATTCACTGATATCAGACTCTTCACACACAATAATTTAAATAACTCATGAAATTCAGTACAGCAAAACTTGCAAAACGTATGAATGGCGCCAAAACCCAGCACATCACCGCATTAACCGCGCATGCGCTAAGGCTTAGCACGCACTGCGATATTTATTCGCGCGATTTTTTTCCGCCCTTTCTGCGACCTATGTAATTGTATGAAGTTGTTCGCATCGGTAACGAAATCGTGCGGAAATAATTCCGCAGGAAATCCGTGTTTTGCCACAGAATCCACCGCACCACGGCGCGAATTTTATTCGCCCGAATATTTTGAGCTCTATGAACAGGTAGAAGGAAACAAAATTCGCGCGAATAAAAATCACAGTGCGTGCTATGTCTAAAGCGGGCATTTCATTTATTCATTCTTCAACAAATTAACATTTGTGTCGAACAGTGGTTTTAACAATATATATAACACAACAATTAAACAATCATCATAAAGTCAGAAAAAAACAAACACCGCATTCCAGATTGGTTCCAACATTATTAGTCTTAATACAGATATAATTATACCAAACAAACCAAACCCAACATCAATTTAAAATCAATATAATTCATTTCAAGAAATGTATGTCAATAAAATTAATTAAGATGTAAAATGTCAGTCATGATAGAATGTCGTATACATTACTCTAAAGTCACAATAATATAATCACATATTAGTTCGAACTACTTTTATCTTTGAGAAACTCTTCTATGCTGTAATAACATTTCTTCAACAACAATGACTTCAATTTTCTCTTGAATTCATTTGGATTCATAGAGTTTTTAAATTGTACAGGCAATTTATTGTACATATTCACTGATTGCACTCTTGAGGCATGTTTAACGACATTAAGTTTAGGCTGTATGAAGTTAGGTAGATCCCTTCTTCGCGTTTTTATTCTGATATGTCTCTGTTCTTCTGTCTCAAACTTATGCATATTTTTAATAAAATGACTAAGCAGGACCAGAATATAGAGGCATGGTACTGTGAGAATGTGCAGTTTCTTAAAATAATCTCTACAAGACTCCGTTTGTTCAATGCGAAGCATAGTTCTCAAGGCTCTTTTCTGCATAACGAAAGCAGCATTAATATTGTATTGGTAGCTGTTGCCCCAGAACTTAATGCTATATCTAAGTCTATTGTCATAAACAATTTAAAATTGGAATCAAATCTTTTTATAATAGGTACTAAAAATGGCATTACAAAAAAAATATTGATGGAAACTCCTTAGTGATTAACTTCTTGGATTTGTCCTGTATCGTAATAGAAAAAAAATTGTTTTATAGCATTATTTTGTTAGAGAAATAGTGTTATAATAAGATTCTATTTTTAAATTTCGGTATTGTGTTTATAAAGTATGCCAATATAAACTCGTTTTGAATTTTATAATTCGAATATTACGATATGAGAGTAGATAAAGGTAATTTACAAGGCAGAGGTGAGTGGAAACGCCGCTATGAACGAAAATGAAGTAAAAGAAGTATGTAAAGATCTTAGTAGGATATCTTCTACTCCTATATACTCCTTTTGCTTTATTTTCTTATTCTTATTCGGCGAATGGAAAGGTCGTGAGTTTATGTATGCAAAGTTAAAATAATCAATTAGTTACTACCAATGTACGCTTTTGTGAGAATGACGTAACCAACCCATCCCTTGAGAATATCTTTCAAAAAATACACTGAACAAAATACTAATTTCCAACAACAATGATGCAACAAAACCCTCCCCTAAAGCACTAAAAATAAATAATAATTAAACCACATTTGTAACACAAATACGTTTCATTTGCGTGTCACAACGCATTGGGCATTAATGGCGGTAGGCATGTCACACATTACATTAACTTTTGACAATCAACCCAGATTTGTTCGCTGCTTTTAGTTTTTAGTTGGTTAAGCCCCTTCGCAGTTTAGGGTTGGGCTGGGAAAATATATTCATGGCGTTTAATTGATAGTTTGTGGTGAGGTTTTGTGTTGCCAGGAAAAAGTAGTAAGAGTCTAATCGTTTGTCTATGGTTGGAAATCGGAGGCAAAAATCCTTTAAATTGAAAGGACGCGATGTAAAAAGTAAACTAGACATTGGGGTTTGAATATTGTTTCTAACGTTGATGCAAAAACCTTTTTTTTTTCCTGTAAAAAAAATCTTAGCCTGTCTTGCTAAAAACGAGCATACGGCTCGTAAAAGCATCTTCATAGGAGGTGTTTCTATTGATCACCAATGATCACGATCTTTATTCATTTACAGCTCATTAGCATCCAACTTCCAGAGAATAGAGAAAATGTCGCGAGGAAAGTAGCTTAGAGGTAGACCAAAAAAAACGTTCTATGGACTGCATCAAAGAGGATGGTGACTGGGATGACAACTTATAGATAAATATGGAAGAAAAATGCTACGCTGACTCTGAATAAATTGAGATACAGACAAGAGAATGATCATTACAAAACATTGCGTTCCCAATTAACAAAACACTGCAAAAAATACAATAAAAATAACAAAAATATAGACGGAATTCCAAAACAAAACACTTCACTGGTTTAATCATCATCATCACCAGATCCGTTCGATGGTTCCATTTTCATTTCATTGAAGTATTTAAATTTGCTTCACCACAATCATTTAACTATTCGAGATATATCCTATACCCGAAACATACTTATCATTGAGAAGATCCAGAGGCCATCTGTGGTCTTCTTCATCAGTTTCACGACTTTCACGTCACCAAATGATACTTTCTTAATACTCGCCGTACGTCTCTTAGTCCGATGATGAAATGTGTTAGGTGGAATTAGATAGTGCAATTCCATCGCACACTTCTCGAAATGTAACCTATAAAAAACCGACAAGCCGGCACCTCGGCGACAGTGTTCAAGGCTCTGGATCTTAGAGTGGACCAGTGACTCATTGCCGATGAGCCTCTTGGCCCGCTTTTCTATCGACTCTAGTGAATCAAGCTGGTATTTGGCAGATCCATCCCAGAGATGAGAACAGTACTCCATGTATGATTGAACTTGCGCTTGATACAAGTTGAACAGCTGCTCCGGTGAGAAGGATCTTCTCACCACTGCAAGGAAACCCAAACTTTTTGGCAGCCAGCTGAACTTTTGGCTCAATGTATGGGCGAAAATTGAGAGTCGATGTCAACATAATGCCAAGAAGCTCAAGATGGTCCGTTATTGGCACGGTCTCATCCTGAAAAGCTGGAACCGGGTGAAATTGACTATTTATAGCGGAAAAAGACGCGCCTGGGTTTTGGCAGCATTAAACCTGACCAGATTGGCATCGCCCCATACGGTGACTACCTGCAAGGACAGGTTTAAACGCTTCACCATGACCTCACGGAGAGACCGGTTTTGTGGCCTGGTAGCCCGTGCGAGGCAAGGCTGTCTCAGCAACAGTGCTGTCGTCTGCATACCCAAAAGTTTTAGCAGATCGTTAATGTGTAGTAACAATAATGTTGCTGAGAGTACCGACATCTGAGGGACTCCGGCAGTAATATCCAAATTTGAGGAGTTCCCTCGATTTTTATGGAATCTCCACGTCAGACCCTGATTTTCTGACAATGGTACCACCTCTAAAAGCTATAAAAAAATTAAAAAAACGGTCCATAATTGACTGAGTAATCGCGTAACAAACATACAACAAAAACATACAGTCGTATTGAGAACCTTCTCCTTTTTTGGAGTCGGTTGAAAATAACACATGTCCCACAAAAACCAGCTACTCTCAATAATGTTCACCCAAACCAATTATGAGAACTATCTCGCAAAATAAATACGTCCTATTTATATTTGATACCCTCCGAGAATAAAGTAATTAGAACTAACAAGATGTACCGGGCGACCTGCCTAGTACTTGACAACTCTGAGGGTTTCTCTGAACTAGGTCTTTAAGCCTTCGATAGACATAAGATGTACTTCTGAGAGTTGTTTGAAATGGGGTTTGGATGGGATGGGAAATTATATTTATTATTGTCAATAGGTTGATACAAACACTTTTACACGTCAAACAGAAAATAAAACTAGATGAGGTCAGTGTTTCTTATTCGATTAATCTGAGAAAAATCAACGAACTGTTGTGGTCACAATTTCTTTCAAAGTCCAGACTTTATCTTGCTCAGACCGATCATTATTATGACTCACCGGATTTGTAAATTGACTGTATAACAACAATCAGAGATTTGACATTGGAAATCAGGGCAAAAACAAAACTATGAAAAGTAGAACTAAGAGGGCGGATTCGATATCAAAGAGAAATAAAATTATAGTACCACTTTAATGATTGACTACCTAATTAAGTCCCTATGGAGCTATTACATTAAGGTAGGCCAGCTTTTACTGGTTGTGATACCACTGAAATACGGCTAACAGTACTATCAAATAACGTGTCTATGAATACAAACAATAGTTTAGATTCACGGATGTTTTGATCAGGCTAGCGACAATTACTGTTTATCAATTTAGTTTGCATTAGGTATATATCCAAACAAAATAGAAAAACAAACGTATTAATTACAAGTGATCCACGAGAATTAGGTAACAATGTAATTTTGAAAGTTTCAGCGATCTAAAAATACGAGGATTCCAAATTACTGCGCCATCATCGCTTCATAGGTATAATTTTCGTATCTTTTGTGGTAGCCATTACGGCCTCGCTATTATGTAGGGACAAGGCAATTCTCTTCGATTTTTCTCGATGAATAAGATGGCTCTTCACGTCATTTACAGGCGTGACGTCAGTGTTTGTCAACCCGGGTGAAGGTGGCGGGGTATGTTTGTCCCAAGAATTTTTATTTTCAATTCTCAATAGGGTAGTTTACTGAAAATTTTGTTTTTTGACCGTCAGGTAGATTAATAAAACATATTGGGCACGTATATTTTCTTTTGACACGTAAACAATATTTCAACGCATTATATCGACGTCGTCGATATAATGCGTTGAAATATCGTTAAACGTCACCCCGCCGCTAGTACGTACTTTATAATGCCTTAGTGACGTCACAAGCCCCTTTTTTTTTTTAGCTTGTAGAAATGCTCATGCATACTGCGCTACCACGGGGAGATAGCGCAGTTATGTGGGACTCTAACCCACTAAAACTCCACAGTGTCCTCTCCTGTGCCGCTTATGGCGGGAACACGGGCACGCGTTAGCACTCACCGCGAACCCGCCGCGGCTGTCCGTCACCGGACCCTCCTCTGGGGAGTACCACCCATCACCCGGCGCACCAGAACACACTGTGCGCCGTGACCACCCCAGGGACCAAACCAGCTCATGGGTGCCAGATGACCCCGTGTATGGCACCCTTGGTCCCCTTGTGACGGGTCGAAGTCAATGGCCCCGCCACCTACCATTTTTCGGCCGCAGGGGATAGGGCGAGCGGCCATCGCTATACCGACACTCCTCTTCCCCTGCGGCCCCACCGCGTCCGCCATCAGACGGTGGCGACCCCGTCCAGGCCGCGGAAGGTATGGAGAGCGGTGCACCGCAATACCGGCACTCCTCTCCCGTCGCGGCCTCCAACCCTCAGCCGCGACATCGTATGGGTTTGGGAGACCCCATACGACATCGCGGTCCGCCTCAGTTGCGATGTCGCCCAAGCAGCACCGCAACCTACATGTTGGCCGCTACGTTGTCGGCTTATCGGCAAAAGCCCTGACGAGCGGCCCCTCCTCGGGTTCCTCTTCGCTTCACCGTGGGTGATCAAGCCACAGTTACTAAGCACCCCCGCCTCGTCAATGCGGAAACCTCCTTGTGACGTCACTTTGATGCGCTTTAACTTTGTAATTTTTTATTGATTTGGTGAAGGAAAAAATAAGTGTCCAATATTATTTGATTATCTCACTGACGAATTAAATAGAATTATCATTTTTCTAACCAGGAAACATCCCTATTCTTTATTGCGTACCATAATGTATATAGTTGGTAGGGAAATAATTATCACATAGCAACAGTATATTGTTTTGCATATTTTATTTAAGCTTTTAATTATGTATTAATTGTGTTTGTGCTCTCTAATGGTATCAATGAAGCAACTAAGTACGCTCCATGAAGCAAGTAATGCACTCAATAGACTTGACCACGGCAATGCCTGCCTCATTGAATCAGCCAATTATATTGTACGCATTATTTAGCCATTAGCTTTGTTTTCCGCGCAATTGGCTCCAAACAATATATCTGTAACATTCAACATTTCATAAATACATCTTACTTACTACTATTTATAAACGAAAAAGTTTGCGAGAATGCATGGAAGGAAAACACATTAAAACAAAAACTGATTAACGGATTTTGATAAAACTTTAATATATTTTAGCTTTTAAATCAAAATAACACACAGACAGTAATTTACAAAGTTGGCGGGTGGCAGCATCATAAACTTGCACATTTTCTTTTTCAAGGCAGATGTAAGTGTGTTCGTAGGAAGAGAACGCCCTCGAAGGATATATTTGTCGCATCAAGGCTGGCCGATAGATGCAACCTTAGGTTATGACATCGTGTGTAGGCAGGTCGTTGGGTACAATCGTGCAAATGAAATCACAGTATACCGTCTTGCGTGGCGTGTAAACGCTCTAAGAAACCGTCTGACCATCGATGTGGATCAGATGGGTGTGCCACTTATAAACTTAAACTCGAACAACTTATCCTCAACACCAACTACTAAAATAATGGATAGATTAACCATAGGACAATTAAATCTCCACAACGATAGGGTAGCGACTTCTGAACTGGACAAACTAATTATCGATTATAACTTAAATATCGTGCTTGTTCAAGAACAATATCAAAACGCGCGTTTACGTCACAAAGTAGTACAGTTGGATGGCAAAGCACGAGCTGGAATTTACGTGGCGCATTCTTCTAACTTCACAGTAACGTCTTTGCGTAATCTAATGACACCCCATTGTGCCGTTGCGGAGGTCTCATCGTCTTCTTTTAAAGTTTACGTTGTGAGTTGCTACTTTCAATATTCAGACCCTGTTGCTCCTCATATACATAACCTCCGTCACGTCTTGCAGTCGCTCGCGGGCTGCAAAGTTATCGTTGGCGCTGATGTTAATGCGTCATCATCACTCTGGTATGGCAAAGTTCGGTCTACGGATTATGAACGACGCTGCGCTGTTGAAGATTTCATTGCTGAAATGAATCTGACTATTCATAATACCCCTGACGCACCACCAACTTTTTGCAGCCAAATGGGCGAATCTTGTATTGACGTCACACTTTCTAGTGCAGACGTACGCTTGGATAGGTGGCGTGTCCTACCGGACGCATCTTGTAGTGATCATCGCTTGATCGTGTACGAATTTGTTCCAGTTTTTACTCAGGGTACGTCACATGTCATTGGTAACTTTAGGTATAAATGTAAGGGAGCGAATTGGGAATTCTTTAGCTCGCTTGTTGCGTCTCACGCCAAAGACTTCACTCGTGATGGGCTTTCAGCTGAAGAAAGTGCTGAAATTATGTCAGACACCTTCACTTACTGTGCTGACATTGCCATTGGTCGTGGATCTTTGACCAATATACGTAGATGTGATTGGTGGTGTGACTACCTAACTGAACAGCGTAAAAATTATCGCCGAGCGCGTAAACATCTTAACAAGTGAAGTGCATAAATGTACTTAGCATTAAGACACCTTTATGTTAAGTTTAGTCAGTAATAAACGCTTGTCTTGAACGAACGTGTTTCAATCAACCTCCATACTTCATGGCGACCCTGCCACACACGTTCCGGGAACTACGATTGCGAGCTATCGGATAGCGGGCGCAAAGTGCAAACGCGGCGGATTCCTGTGTGCCTCGGTGCTCCAAGTTACAATGTTTATAAAACTAAATATTATACTCACGACTGAGATTGACTTTAACTGTGTAATACGGAACTTGAATATTAAACAAAATGGGCAAAAGTTACTCAAAAACAGAGGATAAGGAAGTCATCATCTCCCAAAACGCTTCGGGAGGCAGTAATAGTTCCAGCAATACGGAACAAGAAAATCATATAAAATTTAATAATATCTTAATGACGACATTCCTGGTGCTGATGGTAATTGTAATTATTGCCTTAATTTACAAGAAATGTTTAAAAGGACATAAGAAGTGGATAGACCAGCAGGTGGATTCTGCATTTATAAGGAGGATGCGGCAGCGTTTATCCGGAAGGAGAGACCAAACTCAAGCTGAAGATGTTTGAGTGCAGCCAATTCAATTTTGGAGAAGATTCGTGAGTACTCATGTGAAAGAAGAAAAAGTGTGTGAAGTGAAGTGTTTTACGCGTAAGAGTATTGACAATCTTAGATTTAAAGTATGTAAGTAGTAATATTAAGTTCTAAAAATAGTTTGTACCGTAATACGTCGCTGTACCGTAGTACGTAGAATTTCAACTCAGCATTTTTTATCGGTGCATTGAATGAATGTGCCTCGAGTTAGATTAAGTTAAATTGTAATGAATGAAATATGATATTATGGTGCAACAACTTTATTATTTTGAAATTATAATGTTTTGCGTATTATATTATGGCTGACGATTTAATCGAATTGTATGAAGAATTATTGCAAATACGGAAATATCTTATAAAAAAAGGCCAGAGTAGATATAAAGGTTCGGTATCGTCAGATAAGTTGCAAGAGGCTGAGATATTGTTAAACAAAAGTAAGACATTATTTTCTTCTTTAGGTGACATAATAAAGAAATCGGAAATTGAATTAATTAATGTGACGTACAATAAGATTTGTGCTTTATTTCATGAAATATCTAAATTGTGTACTTTGTCTAGCTTAGAACTAACATCAGAAACGATGGAATTTGATATAAAAACTGCGTGTATGTTAATACCTATATTAGATGATAAGGAAAATACAACAAAGCGATTGATTAATGCGGTGGAGATGTATGCAGACATGCTTAGTGATGTAGGACAACAGTTATTAATTAAGTTTATACTAAAGGGTAGGTTATCTGAAAATGCCAAGTTGCGAGTAGCAGACACTTACTCCACAATAAGTGACATGATTAAGGATTTTAAAAAAAAACTATTAATAAAAAAATCCTTCACTGCGGTTCAAAATCAAATTCAATCACTGAACCAAGGCTATAGGACTATCGAGGAATACGGGTCTGAACTTGAAAGATTATTAACAGATTTAAATATTTCTCAGGCTGAAGGAGACACTGCCAAATGCGCTATTCTGAAGCCAATTAATGAAAAAATGGCCGTGAAAAAATTTACAGATGGACTTAAGAGTGAAAGGTTGGGCACGATCATCGCTGCACGCAACTACACAGATCTGAAGGACGCAATTCAGGCAGCCAAGGACGAGTCCCAGCCATCATCGTCTTCTTCCAGGCCTGCTGAGGTAATGGAGATGACGTCAACCTTTCGAGGTAGGCACAATTATCGTTTTTCTAAGCCCTCGAGACAAAATAGGGGACGTGGTCGTCAAATTTATCAAAATAACAACAGAGGTCATTATCAAAATAATTTTAATAATTTTGGTTACCACTCAAATAGATACCAAGGTCACTCCAGACCTTTTCGGTACGGCCCCCGCGGCAGAGGACAGTATAACAGACAGGGTTATTACTATAATAGACGTGGTGGCCAAGGTTTTTACAAAGTGACGATCCCGCCACAGAGTGATAATACTCAAGCACGAATTACAAATAATTTGGAACAAAAGTCTGATAAGAATCAGTTTTTTCGTGATTAATAATTTTGTTTATAATACCAGTACAGGTAATTTTAAATTTGTTAACTTCTATATTAACGGTAAAAAGCTTATACTATTATTAGATACAGGCGCATCCATTTCTATTATTAAGGAAGAAGAACTTCCAAAGAGAACCCAAGTGTTTAGCAATAATTTAGCGGTCAATGGAATTGGAGGTAAGGTTTACTCTACAGGATATGTTGTGCTCGATTTATATGCTTCTGAAACTGACTCATTTCAAATTAAGTTTCATATTTTTAAAACTTTACCGATAACCGTTGATGGAATATTAGGATTAGACTTTATGAAAAGGTATAAAGCTAATATTGATTTAAATGAAAATATGTTAACGCTACAGATAGGAGAAAAATATTATATTCAACCAATATTTGACAAACCGGATTACAGTAATTCATTACTGATCCCACCTCGAAGTGAAACCATCCATTATGTTTATTTAAATACGGAAGTGGAAGGTGATTGCTTTGTTAGCGCTAGAGAGTTAGAAAAGGATGTTTTCCTAGCAGGTACTATAGTTAGGCCTAAAAATAAAAGATTGCCTATAAAAATTTTAAATACTCGAGATGAAGAAGTTAGTTTAAACAATTTTGTATTAAACGTAGAGGCCTTAGAGGACTACCACACTTTTGAATTTAGCAAACATGAAAGTAGTTTAAAAAGAGCCATTACTTTATTACCTATTTTAGAATTACAACATTTAAACAGAGAAGAAAAAGAATCCATTGAGAAAATATGTACTAAATATTCTGATATTTTCTTTTTACCCGGAGATAAGTTAGAAACAACAAATATTTGCGAACAATCAATAACGTTGAAGAGTAACATTAATCCTATTTATAATAAACCGTACAGGTTACCACAAGCCTTAAAGCCGGAAGTAAATAAGCAAATTGATAATATGCTTAAGGATGATATTATAGAAGTATCAACTAGCGAATGGTCTAGCCCAATACTACTAGTTCCAAAAAAGACAGAGGGATCTCAAAAGTGGCGTTTAGTAATTGATTTTCGGAAATTAAATGAAAATATTGTAGATGACAAATTCCCTTTGCCAAACATTACAGATATTTTAGACTCTTTATCTGGCTCAATCTATTTTACTCATTTAGACCTTCAACAAGGATATTATCAAGTGAAACTGGCACCTGAAAGCCGTAAATATACTGCATTTTCAACCAGTACAGGACATTACCAATTAAAACGATTACCAATGGGTCTTAAGACATCTTGTAGTGCATTTAGTAGAGTTATGTCAATTGCGATGTCAGGATTAGCTTTTGAGAAGTGTTTTGTTTATTTAGATGACGTAATCGTTTTTGGAAGATCTTTAACTATACATAATCAAAATCTTATTGATATTTTTGAAAGACTGAGGAAGGTTAACTTAAAATTGAATCCTACTAAATGTCAATTCTTGAAGAAAGAAATTTTATATCTGGGTCATGTAGTTTCTGCTGACGGTGTTTCGCCTGACCCTGACAAAACTAAAGTTTTAGAAAATTTTCCAATACCAAAAGACGTGAATGAAGTGAGACGGTTTGTTGCCTTCTGCAACTACTATAGGAAATTCGTGCCGTCCTTTGCAACAATTACTATGCCTTTGAATCGATTGCTACAGAAAGATGAACCTTTTATTTGGAGTTTGGAATGTCAAAATGCATTTAATTTTCTAAAAACGTCATTAACGACACCTCCTATATTACAATATCCAGATTACTCGCCAAACAATGAATTTATATTACAAACAGACGCATCTGATCTGGCAGTAGGAGCTGTATTGTGTAACAAGAATATGAAACCTGTTGCTTATGCCAGCAGACCGATAAATAAGGCAGAGAAAAATTATCCAGTAATACAGAAAGAATTAACAGCCATAGTATGGGCAGTAAAATATTTCAGACCGTATCTATTTGCCAGAACGTTTACTATTATGACAGACCACAAACCATTAGTTTATTTATTCGGTATGAAGGACCCTTCTAGCAGATTAATCAAATTCAGGTTAATACTTGAAGAATATGATTTTAAGATAGTCTATGTGAAAGGTAAGGACAATGTGATTGCGGATGCTTTATCAAGGATATGCATAACATCGAATGAATTAAAGAATATGAAAGAGCAAGTTTTAGCTGTAACAACTAGAGGACAAAAGAGGAGGTTGGAAGAGAGTTGTAAGAAAAAACAAACTGTGCTTAGTAAACCCACTGACAATTGGCCTGATCAACCAAGGGTCGTGGAATTACTAAGACAGCCATGTGATTCTATTGAAATGAAGTTAGTAGAGGAAAAAATTATAAGGAAGTATAAAAGAGAAAATATGATAGGGGAACAAAAGGATTGTTTTGTTTATATACCAAGCAAAATGCTATTGTGTATTAACCTTGACTTTAGATTGCATTTCTCGCGAGCCGAATTTGCGACTAAGTTAAAGGAGTTTTGTAAAAGAATAGAAGTAAAAGAACTATGCATAGTGAAAGATGATAATAATAATGAATTTATAAGAGGTTTATGTAGTGAAATTAAATCCTTAAAGAAATGGAGCGGGCCCCGAATATGTATTTTGAGAGGAATTGAAAGAATAGATGACGAAAAGGAAAAAGAATTTATTTTGAATAACTATCATTTATTGCCCACGAGTGGACATGCGGGTATGAATAGAATGGCGAATAATATTAAAAGAAAATATTATTGGCCAGGTCTTGATATGGATATTCGTAAGTTTATAAGTAAATGTGAGATGTGTCAGAAAATGAAACAAAGTAAATATACGAGACAACCCATGACTATAACTACTACAGCATTAGCTGCCTTTGAAAAAGTTTTCCTTGACTTAGTTGGACCTTTGGACAGGGACGAGTCAGGAAATTGTTATATTTTAACCTTACAATGCGAGTTGACAAAATACATAGAGGCATATCCATTACCAAATAAGGAAACGGTTACTGTAGCAAAAGCTTTCGTAAATAATTTTATTTTACGATTCGGTATCCCGAAATCCATAGCTACGGATAGGGGGACAGAGTTTATTTCTCAAGTTATGGAACAGGTATGTAGGCTATTAGAGGTAGAAAAGTTACAATCCACTGCATACCACCATCAGTCAATCGGTTCACTAGAGATAGCTCATAAACATTTAGGAGCATTTTTAAGAACTTATTGTAATAATGTGTATCATTCATGGTCAGACTGGTTACCTTTCTGGTGTTTTAGTTTTAATACTAGTGTAAATACCCAAACTAAATACACACCTTATGAGCTTGTGTTTGGAAAACAATGTCGCTTGCCAAACAGTTTAGAATATGGTGTAGAGCCACTTTATAATACTGATGATTATTGTTTAGATTTAAAATATAAGTTGCAAGTAGCTTTAAGAGATGCAAGGAATAATTTGGTAGCTTGTAAGGAAAAAAGAAAAGACAAATATGATAAATCATGTAATCCTGTATTTTATAAGAAAAATGATCTTATTTTAGTAAAGAATGAATGTGCTCGTAAATTAGACTGTATTTTTGATGGACCTTTTGAAGTGTTGGAAGATTTAGGCGTTAATGTAAAGATAATTAAAAATGGTAAGGTAGATATAATACATAAAGATAGGACAAAAAAATTTAGTAAGTAAGATTTTTTATGAAAAGGTACCTTTTGCTTTTGTTTTTACTTTAGATTTGATTGTGTTATTTTTTTTTTCTTTCACCCCCGGAGGTGAAGTGCATAAATGTACTTAGCATTAAGACACCTTTATGTTAAGTTTAGTCAGTAATAAACGCTTGTCTTGAACGAACGTGTTTCAATCAACCTCCATACTTCACAAGCTTAAAAAACGTAAGGTTACCGGTGACCCTCTTTCCATTGCGTTAAATACGTTTAGAGTTGCCAGGTCCCGCTACAGAACATCGGTGGAAAAATCAAAGGGTAATTTATTGCGTAAAGTAGTAGAAAAATTTGATAAAGAAGGTCCGTGGTCTCCTTTATATCATGAGTTTAAAGCCAATCGATCAGTCGACCTCGCGTTTGTTCAGAATATTAAAGTAAATAATAAACACACTACCGGTATTGAGGAAACAACTGAAGTTTTGCTGAATACTCTTATACCTGATGACGTACTAGCTAATGACAACGAATACCATCAACAGATCAGAGCGTGGGCAGCTGTACCACCTGAATCACCAGTGTCAGACCTTCCATCCACTGACGAATTTATTAACGTTGTCAAGAGGTTACCACTCAACAAGTCATCAGGTGAAGATAAAATATCTAATCGGATGATTATAGAAGCGTGTAAAACAGCCGGTGATGCGATTTTAACCGTTTACAACCATTGTATTGCGGAGGGCGTATTTCCTCGTATTTCGTTTCCTCTGGCGACGCGGATTTAGACGAATAATCCCGAAAAGTGGCGACAAACCCCCGGACGACCCGAAGTCGTACCGGCCCATAACATTACTTCCATCTTTGGGAAAACTCCTGGAGCGCCTTATCGTTCCACGGTTGCTACCGGACGGACCAAAATTTCATAATAATCAATTCCTTTTCACTATTGGAAAATCTACAGTAGACGCGGCCCTTACTGTTAGGAAAATAGTTAATACATCTGAACATAAGTATGTAATTGGGATTTTTCTAGAATTTTCTGGGGCTTTTGATAACGCATGGTGGCCAATGCTATTATTTAAAATGAAAAATCGAGGCTGCTATAGAAATATATAAAATTTAGTTTACTCTTACTTTTTAAATGGTTCCGCGAAACTCAAACTCGGCCATCATTCCATGTCGAAGTCTCTCACCATGGGATGTCCTCAGGGTTCGGTTATTGGTCCACCTTTATGGAATTTAGGCTTTGATGATTTCCTCGCGATTCCGCTTCCAAGCGGCTGTTCATTAACCGGTTACGCGGACGACGGTCTTTTGCTCATTCAATCAAGTACTCGAGCTGGACTCGAGAACTTGGCTGACACTTGCCTACGATTAATATCTCAGTGGGGCGATCGTAACCGCCTGACCTTTGCTCCGCATAAAACTTATTAGCTCATTTTGAAAGGTAATCTTAAATCGTGTCCTAATATTAAATTTAATAACGTTCCGGTAAGGAAGCAGTCCGTGTGCTATCTTGGTCTTGTGTTAGTAAGGAATTTTGCATTTATAGATCATATTAAAATCGTCGGTGAAAAAGCAAAAAAGAACTTCTATGCCTTAACGAGAATATCTAAATCTACGTGGGGTCTGTCTTTTTTGACTTTAAAGACTATTTATGGGGCTACTTACTTGGGTTGTATCTGCTATGGGGCGCCTGTTTGGGCTGATAGGGCCACAATAGGGGCGGTATGACGTAAATTACTTCAGAGTCAGCGTTTGGCTTTGATATTCTTATGCAAAGCATACAGGACGGTTAGTACTGAGGCCTTACCGGTACTTGCTGGCGTACTTCCGGTCGACCTTGAAGTGCAGCGACGTGCTACAATGTACTATTCCGCAAAAGAGACCATGGACGCGGACTTTTTAACGCGGAGTGACCGTGCCAAAATCTCTAGATTATTTAAACCACATATTGAGGTCTGGGAGGAACTTTTATCCGAATGGCAATGTAGGTGGGATAATTCCATCAAGGGCCTCCACCAATTCTTTCCATCCGTTCGCGTGCGGCTGGCCAGGACGTGGCTGGAGGTGGATCACTGTGTTGCCCAATTTCTCTCAGGGCATGGTAACTTTAAAAGTAAATTATTTTCCTTCAAGCTTGTTGCCTCGCCATTATGTCAGTGTTCTACATCTGACTGTGAATATGTACAATCTGCACATCATATCTTATGGGAGTGTATTTTTTGGCAGAATGGACGCAATACTATGTTGAATAATGTACAGGCTGTATCAGGAGCCGTTTACTATACGGACCTTGTGGAAACTAGAACAAATTTCCGTGCGTTCAAGCGCTTTTGCCATACCTATTATTGGAATCAAATATAACAGCTCACAATGTTAGGACCCATTAATATTAATGCTAATTTTTATCCGTGGTGCTAGGCAACTGGGCTTATCCCAGTTGTAAACGACCCTTTGTGCCTATTGGTCTTGTTTGTTCAGTCTCCTGTTTGATATGGAGGGAAGTGGAATTTTGTGATTTTCTTACTCCTCCATTTTCTTTTCTGATTAATTTCGTTGCGGGATCCAAGACAGTTAAATTCATTCTCCGGGATTTCGTCGAGCTTCATTGCCTCGGCGCTTTTCTGGTGGTCGCCACTGTTGATTCTGGCTTTCAGGAGTTGCAGTGGTTTGGGAATAGTGCGGAGGGATTGTCCCAAAAAAAAAAAAAAACTAGTATTACGGATCGACACTGATTCTATAACGTGTTAGCTCCAAGGCGGTCAGTACTATACTGCCCTGTTACACAGTCCCCACCGCGCAAGCGCTTAGTAAAAGCGCGCCAATGCGTAGTTGTTCTTGCTTTGTCGCCAGATGGCGTGCTTGCAATTTGTTTTGACGTCCGTACTATTGACTAAACCCGACATATTTATTCTTTATTTATAATTAATTAAAACGATACAAAGACCAATTACGAAAAATAACATAGAAATATAACATTACAATGTTGACAATTGTGTCCCATGAAATCAGTAATTCACAAAATAATACAATAAATAGTGTAGTGCCAATATAATTAATCTAAATTAAAAAAATACAATACAATTACATAACATGGCACAGTGGAATGGCAATATTAAGTAATTTAAATATATCAATATAATCAACATGGCACAATAATTATAATCAATAATTCAAATATAACTATATAATCAAAATGACCCCATGGATTGGCAATATTAAGTAATTCAAATATAACAATAATTATAATCAGCATGGCACAGTGGAATAACAATATACATATAAACAATAATTCAAATATTACAATATAATCAACATGGCACAGTGGAATGGCAATATATAATTAACATCAGATAAAATAAAAATAAAAGTCAGGTGCATATACTTACAACCGGTGTATTACCAGATGTATGAACATAAACGAACGAAAGTGATTATGTGATCGTAGCAGATGGCGTTCTTTAGGTACTTTCTGTTTACTCCCGTGGAAAAAGTGGTGAGTTTACGTATATATAAGGCACTTTATTTCATAGAAATATAAACCAGACACGTTCGGACGACCAGAATGATCATAGAAACATATGGCACAATATATCGGCAAACGGCCTCCACATAACCGCGAAATGGCCATTTGTTCAGCGGGCGAAAAGTTAGGTCGAATAAATGACATTAGGACAAGATTTTGAAATAAATATTTGGATGAAAGGTATAATATTTGGTCCATGACCTCGTAAAGTCTGGCCGTAACAGTTATCTGATTGTACAGACAGATATATATTTTTAATACAAATATTTTGAACCTTTTGTAACCAATCTTTTTTTAAGTATCATATTATTTTAGTTAGAATTTAAGTTCTTTTTTCGATGTTGTTTCCATTATCAACGATACGTATATAAGGTTCGACAAACTTACTATCTGCTTCAAAGTTATAAAATATCACAACAGTAACTTATTTTTGTAAGAAGCGTCGATTGACCACTCGAAAAACTTTAGCATAACAAAGATTTAAGTAAACAAATGATTGGCGATGAATGTTCACATAGATTAGAAATAATTTATTATTTTAGAACGTGCCATCGTTTCATCGGGGACACCCTTCGAGTCACTTTCTCATCGCATTATTCAGGATTTAAAGATTATTCAAGCTTAAAAATTTCTCAAAACTATTTTGCTATAATACCTTTTGATAGCAATGGAATTAGTTCGTGAGAGGACTGACCGTGACAATAACAAGACAAGTTTTATTAGTACACTGCAATCAAAGATAGCTGATAACTGATTATTAATACTTTCGATTCGGTTATTCAACTGGACATAGATGTACAAATGATTTTTATGTATCGTCTAGGTAGAAAAATTGGTGAAAATAATATATATCACTCCTATATCGGTGCAGTACTCACAAGCGGCGTGAGTGTATGACAAGTACTCCTATGTACGAACCAGTTGGAACCAGTATGTATGTATGAACGTAAACGAAGCCAAACGAGTGCAAAAGGAGTGTGACAAGTGGTTTTCTATTGTTCCTGCTATGGACAATTAGGCTCAATTTACATTGCTCCGGAATGGAATGGAAGTGAACGAAATTGTTCATAGCATAATGAATTTTATGTTAATTCTTCTTCTTCTTATTAGTCGGGCACTCTTGGCAGAGTGGTCGTGGTCATGGGTGGGTCCTGGTGCATGATGGCTCTTGCCAGCGTCGCCATTCGGTTCTATTGGACGCAAAGTGGGTAGGTCATAATAGCTTTGGTGATGTTTTTAGGGTTCCGTACCCAAAGGGAAAAACGGGACCCTATTACTAAGACTCCGTGGTCCGTCTGTCTGTCTGTCTGTCAGTCTGTCTGTCTGTCTGTCACCAGGCTGTATCTCAAGAACCGTGATAACTAGAGAGTTGAAATTTTCACAGATGATGTATTTCTGGTGCCGCTATAACAACAAATACTAAAAACAGAATAAAATAAATATTTAAGGGGGGCTCCCATACAGAAAGCGTGATTTGTATGCCGTATTTTGCTATAATGGTACGGAACCCTTCGTGCACGTCTGACTCTCACTTGGCCGGGTTTTTCGTTTTTAATGAGATATGTCTATCTGGACGGAGAGCGACCCCGGGATCCGGGATATGCCTCCCCCAGGCGTCACCACCTTGACCGATCCCGTGCGTCTCAACACAGCAAAGTCTCAATCCAGCGCCTTCGCGCAACCTTAACCAGGCCATCGGCCCATCTAGTAGGCAGCCTTCCAACGTATCGTCTTCCGGTTCGCGATCGCCATTCTAGAACTTTTCGGCCTCATCGGCCATCCGTTCTACGTAACGTAAAAACTAAATACGAGCCAAAAGAGATGTCGCGCGGCTTCCACGGAATTCAGCTCGTATTTTGTTTGTATGTACGTTACACAATTGACATAATAGCTATTTATGCAACTGTTACGTTATGGACGGTCTTTTAATACGAGTGCCATTTTTCGGTACAAGCGTAGCGCGTACCGAAATAGGTGGGCACGAGTTATTAAAAGACCAATAACGTACAGTTGCATACAAGATTTTATCTACAAAGGAAGGAATAAAACACAGATATAGACAAATAAGTATTTCAGGAAGTGTGTTTTAAGTATTTTATTTCTTTATTTCATACATGTCTTGATTTTTCTGGCAGTAAATTATTTGTAGCCGCAACTGCTCTATTTGTTATATCTGGTGGTGTATTTTCAATATCACTCGATGTTGAAACCATTTTTAATAAAATTTGGAATAAAATTTCACTCAGAAATGTTTGCCCGCGTCCACTTTTTATTTTATTTTTTATTTAGTCTTTATTAGGTATAAGGCAAAGATCGTGTAGCCGCAACAGCCAAATAGTATACGATACTTTTGTTCTAAACTTGTTCCATTTTTAAAAACATCATTTACATTGTCTCGATTTCGAAGTAATATTATATGTACCTGGCTGTATGTTCAGAATGTCTTTGCTTGTGTTTTAGAATTTATGACGATTCGCATAATACAACCCGATGTCGTTATGGGTATCATAATGCAACCGCTGTCAATTTTATAATTCGAATATAACGAAACCGAAGTAGATAATAGTAGTTTATGAAACTGTTGCATAATGAGGGGTATTAAAACATGAGTGTGTGTTTAAAAACCGAGCCGTAGGCGAGGTTTTTAATAGTTTTCACGCGAATGTTTTAATACCTAGTTATGTGCAGTTTCATACACTACTTTATTTACGCTCATAAATTGGGATTGATCTTCCAAATACCTCTTTTTGCATTTTCCATGCCATAAAATCGTGATAGCATTTGTCATATACTTTTCTCGACTTTGCTGGTAATAAATTAACCGCATCTAAAATATCGGGCGGAGTAAAATTTTCTTCACATTCACTGATATCAGACATTTTTAAACAATAATTTAAATAACTCATGAAATTCAGTACAGCAAAACATATGAATGGCGCCAAAACCCAGCACATCACCGCATTAACCGCGCATGCGCTAAGGCTTACCATGCACTGCGATCTTTATTCGCGCGATTTTTTCCGCCCATTCTGCGACCTATGGAATTGTATGAAGTTGTTCGCATTGCGGTAAAGAAATCGTTCGGAAATAATACCGCAAGAAAAACGTGTTTTGCCACAGAATCCACCGCACCACGGCGCGAATTTTATTCGCCCGAATATTTTGAGCTCTATGAACAGGTAGATGGAAACAAAATTCGCGCGAATAAAAATCGCAGTGCGTGCTAAGTGTAAAGCGGGCATTGTCATAGACAATTTAAAATTGGAATCAAATCTTTTTATAATAGGTACTATAAAATGGCATTACAAAAAAAAAATGACGGAAACTCCTTAGTGATTAACTTCTTCGATTTGTCCTGTATCGTAATAGAAAAAAAAATTGTTTTATAGCATTATTTTGTTAGAGAAATAGTGTTATAATAAGATTCTATTTTTAAATTTTGGTATTGTGTTTATAAAGTATGCCAATATAAACTCGTTTTGAATTTTATAATTTGAATATTACGATATGAGAGTAGATAAAGTTCATTATGCTACGTACAATTTCGTTGCAAAAATTCGCTTGCATTCCACGACAATTTAAATTGAGCCTTAAAGAGTGTCTTACTATTCTCCACAAAGACGTAATGCGTGTCTCAACAACGCGATTTTGTACCTCAAATAGCAATGGTGGTGTCACGCCCCCAGACCAGCACCTTTACAAAAAAACCTTTTAAATATTAAAACTTTATAAGCCTATGGACTTAAAAAAACAATTTCAGGAATTGAAATACAGGGTACAAGAATTTAAGACAGGTTTCCAGCTTTAAGAGTATTTACATAATAATCAAAAGTTTATACAGAATACAAGCGTCGGGTATTCCTTGACTTAATTTAAATGGAGATGAAAGATAAATTTTCTCGTACTTCTACTAGTTAATCTTGGTATCTTTATAGCAAAGGTTCTTTTAGAAAAATTATTGTCATAATATTCTTTGACCTTAAATTTTTCTCGTTATATTGCGTAAGGATAAAAGTATTATAAAAATGCCAAAACTTCTGCGAATTGACACGCGCTCTCGAAATGTCATGGGGTCTATCTTAAATATCTATACTAATAATATAAAGAGGTAAAGTTTGTGGGTTTGTGAGTTTGTGACGTTGTAAGGGGTAATCTCTGGATCTACTGAACCGATTTTGATAATTCTTTTACTATTAGAAAGCTACATTATTCCTGAGTGTCATAGGTTATAATATATTTTCAAAAAATTAGAGATCCTTATAAAAATTGCAATAATGTAACCTAAGGTAGCAAAATGTTGCCTGTAAAATACATTATTTGGCGTGCGCTGAGAAAACTATTGATGATAGATAGCAATTAGTAGGTTGGTAGGTAGGGTAGGTAGGGTAGGAAGGGTAGCTAGGGTAGGAAGGGTAGCCAGGGTAGCCAGGGAAGCCAGGGTAGCCAGAGTAGCCAGGGTAGCCATGGTAGCCAGGGTAGGGGCAAGGTAGCCAGAGTAGCCAGGGAAGCCAGGGTAGCCAGAGTAGCCATGGTAGCCAGGGCAGCCAGGTTTGGGGTAGGGTAGCCAGGATAACCATGGTAGCCAGGGTAGGTAGGTAGCCAGTTGACGGCAGCGAAGCCCCGAGGGTCAGCTAGTAAATTATATAATAACTAGCTTCTGTCAGCGGCTTCACCCGCGAGTTGTCGAAAATTATCCTGAGTGAACATATTTCCGAGATAAAAAGTATCCAATGTGCTATTTCTCAATATAATCTAACTCTGTGCCAAATTTCATCCAGATCCGTCCAGCTGTTTGAACGTGAAGATGTAACAAAACTACAAACACACACGCACACTCACAAACTTTCGCCTTTATAATATTAAGTATGATATTGTGACTAGCTTATGCCAGTGGCTTCGCTCGCATGAAAGTCGAAAATTATCCCGAGGGAACATATTCCCGGGATAAAAAGTGCATAAGTGCATATGTGCTATTCCTGACTACAATCTATCTCTGTGCATCCAAAAATCATGCAGATCTAAGAGCCCGTTCCATCATCGGACTACCAGACGTAAGGCGATGCTTCATCGGTACATGGTTGATATCCCACCCATACGCACAAAACGTTTTGGGGACACTTTCATTATGCGTACAGCTAAGGAGTGGAATTCCCTGACGGAGTCTGTGTTGCCCGATAGCTACAATCTAAGGGTCTTTAAGTCAAGAGTGAATAGGTTTTTTCTAGGCAAGCGTGCTTCACCGTCGACCACATCATCGCTTACCATCAGGTGAGATGAGAGGATAAAAAAAAAGTTTTGTCCAGCCGTTTGAGCGTGAAGAAGTTACAAACATACAAACACACACACACAGTGTTAGTGTTATGTTATTATATAGTAGGAAGTAGGATTATTAATATTATAAATGCGAAAGTTTGGATGGATGGATGTTTGTTAATCAATCATGGCAGAACGTCTAAACGGATCTGGATGAAATTTGACAAAGTTAAAGACTGCCAATTTCCACGCTAACGAAGTCGCAGACAACAGTTAGTACCATATATGTTGGCATTTTAACAAACGTTAATTGTGATACTCGTAGAATGTCACTGTCTAGAACCCAAGGTTCGTCACTATTAGTCCCTTTTCTGTGTAAGAAGAGCGAAACCCTTAAATTATTGCTCAAAAGTTCCATTTCACAATTAAAATACCATTTTCCACAAACGAATTGTTCTCAGCTTCAGAAATTCGACACATGCAGTAGAATCGTATTGTGTGGACGATTCGAGAAACCACCACACTATGCGCTTCGGTTTAGAATCGTATTATTTCGGGATCGAGTGAAATGTCACACTAACAACGGGTTGTGGTGAGATGCTTGTAGTGGTATTATGGTAATAAGATGTAGCGGAGAAACGTATAAAAATAAGAACTTAGATACAAGACATCTATAGCGATAGGTGATGAGAAAATATTACAGTAAAATCGACAGACCGAGAAATGCGGTCGATGTGGCGACATTTAGGCGAGGCCTATTTCCTGTAGTGGACGATGATGATATAAAAAAATGTCACTTGTTGACTTGCATTTGTGGACGTCTAAATCATTAGCTTGACAATACATTCATAATAATTATTATAGTGTCAGGCCTGAGGTGGTCAGGGATCGGTCCTAGGGCCGTATCTGTGGGACATCTGGGGTCGGGTACGCCTGGGTGCTGCGCGCCGACTTCCCTAGCGGCGGCGTCAACGTGGTTTGCTACGCTGACAACACGCTGGTTCTGGCACAGGGGAGGTTGCACCTGGTGGCGGCCGAAATAGTGACACGCGGGATTGTGACAGCCGTCGAGAGAATCCGAAAATTGGTGGCCCAGCACACGTCCGAGGCCCTGTATTTTCATGGTCCTCGGAACGCGCCACCGCTCCGGTGCTCCGAGGCGCGAAGTTTTCCCCGCGCGCCTCAAATATATGTCAGCAAAACTGATGGGGTTCACGAGGGCCGATGCCTGTCTGGGTCGTGAGTAAATTTTAAAAAGTGTTACCGTAGTCCTGGCTCAAGCAACTGAAGGAACTCGGGAGGTTTTCATTAAATGGGTTAGAAGTCATTGAATGATTTCCCACCCAAAACAAAATCGCCTGACGGGTATTCAACAGTTGTCCCCCGAATAAAGAACCAGTAATGAGGACCGAGGCTTACATAACAAGTCGTAGATATTTTTTCTGCAAAAGCAGCACTAAAACAGCTCTTAATGGGTTGAGCTCTACTAATTACGAGCATTTCTTGTTTCTGTAGGGTTCCGTACCCAAAACGTCCAAACGAAGCCTATTACTGTTACTCACGTGTCCGTCTGTTTGTCCGTCTGTCCGTCGTTTGTCACAAAATTTTGTTTCGAAGAATTTTTTAATTTTCCTTTGACCTATGAAGTTGAAATTTGGTGATAATATTTATTATTACGTTATAGTACATTACTGCAGAATCCAGTAAGAAAGCCATCCTGGCCTCGTATATAACCGGACCGAACCGCAGGTGAGGTCCGGTTATATACGAGGCCAGGATGGCTTTCTTACTGGTTGAGGCTTGTATAATGCTTTTCTCAAAAATGAAAGAAAGTTTAACAACAAATTCGTTTAATTAATATTTTATCTTCTTCGGTTTCGTTATATTCGAATTACAAAATTGACAGCGGTTTCATTATGATACCCATAACGACATCGGATTGCATTATGCGAATCGTCATAAATTCTAAAACACAAGCTAAGGCATTCTGAACATACAGCCAGGTAGGTACCTATAATATTACTTCGAAATCGAGACAATGTAAATGATGTTTTTAAAAATGGAACAAGTTTAGAACAAAAGTATCACTATTTGGCTGTTGCGGCTAGAAGATCTTTGCCTTATACCTAATAAAGAATAAACAAAATAAAAAAGTGGACGCGGGATTCTACTAAACATACTTATTTGTCTATATCTGTGTTTTATTCCTTGCTTTGTAGATAAAATCTTGTATGCAACTGTACGTTATTGGCTTTTTAATAACTCGTGCCCACCTATTTCGGTTCGCACTACGCTGGTACCGAAAAATGGCATTCGTATTAAAAGACTGTCCATAACGTAACAGTTGCATAAATAACTATTAGGTTACATTCATATTAGGGCAATTGCTGATAGATATTTTGATCGATTTACCGGGGGTATTTATTTATATTTGTATGTTGTAAATCTTGATTAATGCACTCGAAAATATACCTATCTCATAAAATGACATACCAAAAAGAGAGATAGATATATATTTGGAGCCTCCCTCCTATTAACATGTTATAATGGCTAAACTCTAATCTGAGTCTGGCACTGTTATGTAACCGATATACAGTTTCATATCGATATCGAAAACGGTTTTCAGTTATCGATATCAGTAGTACAGTTTGCAAAATTTTACAAGTTATTTAGATGAACATACTAACAACGAACGCGAAATAATACTTAGAAAGAGAGGTAGCGCATATGGTTCCTATAGTTTGTAAAGTTTGCGTTTTTTTCGTAGTTTTTACGTTTTTGCATTGATACGGTTTTAATTTTTGACTTATTCGATCTCGCACGCTAGTAAGGTTTTTATTAGATACAGTTTTTGTAATATCGGTTATTTTGATATAGATATCGATATGATATGTATCTAACACATATCCGACATAAGTTACGTTTTGATATATCGGACCCATCCCTACTACTGTCCAGTAAGTAAATTACATACTTACTTACTGGACTGTTTCTGTTACTGAATCTCCTATTCCAAATTTAAAATCTCGCTTCTTACTGGACAGTTGTGAATAAGTCTCCGGTAGAATTCACTTTCTGGATACTTTTTAGAGATGTTATGGCAACATTGCATACCATTTTTGAGAAAAATATTTAACTAACAAATACCAATATATTCTACATTTGGTATGGAACAATGATATTCAAATAAACAGATATGTTATGAGCGCGCGCATTTTGAAGACTCGAATAGGTCACAATTGTGACCTTTAGTCTTTAGTTTATGTCACGCATGGCGAAGAGCGATAGGCTTTGTTGAAACAAAAACAAAATAAAATAAATGCCATCGTGTGTATTTGTAATTTATTTATTTATTGATTAAAATAAATATTTTTTAATGTTAGATGAATGAAAAGTGTGTAAGTGTGCTGCCGCTGCTACGCGGAACACTTTTTCAATTGTTTTGTGAGTGTATAACGTATCTGTTTATTTGAATACCATTGGTATGGAACCCCAAATGTGCTTAGTCCGACACGCACTTGGCCGGTTCTTTCGTAAGCTCAACTTGTTTCAGATTTTACAGAAAAGGTATTTGATCATAAGACTTTACCTACCCCATCGGTGTACACAGGCAAAGTAGAGATTCAGAAGCGAAGATTTTACCTATAAAAGTCAGATTCAAAAAAATCCATAAAGCTTACGCACTTAAACCGTAACCTTACAAGAATATTAGAACAGGAAGTGGTTTACGTTCTTTTTATGAATATCTTTTATTGTCTCGTGAAAAATTGGCTAACACTTAAACACGTTTGCGTCGGAAAAGTATTACTGAAGCGAGTGAGTGTTTCCATTACGTATTTATGTACGTTTTGTGACGTTTTTGTGTGAATATATACCTATTTTACGGATACATTGTAACAAATAAATTTCCGTAACGGCTTTAAGCGACATCTGGTGTCAGGCGTATTTATTATCAGGTGTATTCTTTCATCTGGGTGTGTCACTAGGTGGTTGAGGCAGTTTGGCACTAGATGGCGTTGAGGTCGGGGCGGAATTATTAAAATTCTTTATAAAACCTATTAGATATTGTGTGTATTAATATAATTCAACAAGCACACAATTTCCTACATATCTAGGTTATTAATCTCTGGTAAACATAATTACTTAAAGAAAATATAGACATGACGTCTCTATTGGTTAATAAAATGCTCAGTGTCTATGGCCGACGAGAGTGACATTTTTTTTCCATTGCTAATGGATACGGAGCTGATCCAGAAATAAAATCCTATTAAGAAAAGAAAATAAACCACAATTAAAATGACTCGGAGGCGACAGGGAAACAGCCCTAAATATAAAATATAATGTGCCAGCAAGCGCTGTGAGTATTAGTGGAATTAAACTATATTTTCATGCTTGTGAGACATGTGCTTGTATGATGCTAATACTGCATTTTTCCCATCGACAGGCCTCGTTAAGATTAGTTTAAATATAAATAGATAATAGAATATAATATGGTCAACGACGTGAAAGAGTAACAGCTATAGCATTCAATAACAGGCTCCGAATACCTATGATATTTTGACCGGTGAGATACTGGATGCCATCTGCACAGAGGAACGATGCTGATTGAGATATCATACATCTGGTACTATGTTTGAAGGGTATTTTATATCCCATACACAAGTAAGTGTAATACCTATAAATTGTGATGCTGCAGTGATGCCAATGTGTTATTAAACTAGTTGACCAAATAAAAAGACTTTTACTTCTGTCGACCCTCATGCGAAATTATCCCTGCAATTGTCTCATCCTGAACATCTACCCCTGAGCTAGCTGGTGAGTAAGGGAATTTACCTTATAACATGAGCCCGTCAGTTTTTGCGCTTTTGTTTTTATTCGCTACTTAAGTAACTGGCGCGGGCGTAACGATTCGTAGCAGTTCGTAACAAATGCGTAGGCTCTCAAAACAAAGCTGCCTATAAATATAAAAACCGTAGCAATATTATATTGCCTCACATTTTTCACTTCTTTTTCTGGTTATCAGTGATATGTATTTCTACACATAAATTAGGCTGGTTCAATATGACCGCTAAATCATTTTGAGACAGGTTTGTAAGTAACCTTATAGGGTGTTTACAGGGTGATTTTTACTAAATGGCTTTCTTTCAGATGGTTAAAGTACTCATGAAAATCAACAACTTTCACTATTCAACCTAATCTGATGTAGAAAAAAAGACAGTGTATGCCAACATTTTGCCGAGTTAATCGAACATTCAGAGTTGATCGCATAACAAAAGCTATTTGCGTTTATGAGTGCTTAAATCTCCTGAAAAATCGGCAAAAATTAAAAGTTACTCTATATAAAGAGCTTCCACTACATAATGACAATAAAGTTCATTCCAACGGCTAAGATACGTTTACATCGAAGTCTTAATCAATTTTTATATCCTTTGTACCGACAGAATTTGATCATATCTAAAAGTCCGTCAGGTTTTTCCAAAATAATTTGCGAAGTTAGTAAATTCCTTAATTTCTAGTTCCATTTCTAAGAGTAATTGGAGCATACCGTCCTTTATTCAGATCGTGCTAAAATCAATAAGAAGATGTTAATTAAGGATTCCTAACAAAAGGTATCTTGGGTGGACGAAAATTATCACTTGCTAAAAGAAAATCCTTATGTGAAAGTCTGGATGTTTAGCTGTTCGTTGACCTCAAACGCCTCAAATGGCTAAAATGATTTAGGTGAAACTTCGCATACGAGTAGACCATGATGAATGGATTAGAATATCATCATCATCAGCTTTTCAATGTGCCCACCGCTGGGACACATGCCTCCTCTCTGTGAGAGAGGGAATGGCCCTAATCCAACACGCGGGCCCAGTGCGGGTTGGTGGATGTCACATGTCTTCGAAGTTTTGGTTCTAGGACATGCCGGTTTTCTCACGATGTTTTTCTTTACCATTTTAGAGCAGTGATGATGAAATAATTTACACAAAGTAAAGCGCCTGCCTGGATTCGAATACACGTAAGTCAGGGCCGTTACCACTGGTACATCACTACTGTATCGATGGATTTTGCTCCGATATAGCGTTCTTAAAGGATATTTTCTCTTTTCACGCGGTTGAAGCCGCTGGCGGAAACAAGTGAGATAGAATAATAATTAAAACGACGAGTTATATAGTTATTAATTTTGTTCGCTGGACCTTCCTTTGTAATTAAATAGTAATTTCAGGGTCTATATTTTTTATTAAAAGAAGAGGAAAAAGATATTTCTGAAGAATGTTATTATCCTTACACTAATGTACACGAACGATTTTGTTTCTTGTGACAGTGTAAGTGAGATTTCAAATTTTATGAGTTCATTTTTCTTGTAAAAAATAATTCCCGCGGGATTTTCCTGTGATATTAAAATACCAAAAACTTACTATATAAGTAGGGACATTTACAACTTGTCAATGATGTTATAGACTCTGATTTCGACAATGGAACTTAATTAGTTTGTCTATCTAGCTACATAAAAAGTTCTGGAGTGACAACCGTGTACCGGAAGACGCAACTTTGGAAGGTCTGCCTCTAGGTGAAACGACGACCTGGCTAAGGCGGGAGTCCGGTGTGCGTGACGCACAATACCAATCAGTGTGGCGATGCTTGGGGCAGGCTTATGTCCAGCAGTGGCCGTCTTTCGGCTGAAAAGATGATGATGATGATGATCTAGCTTGAATACTGTGTGTATGTTACATGGACGGGCCGTCTACCTACCTGACTTCCACAACCCAGTAAATGGATAACACGATACCCATTGGCGTGACTGGTGTCAGTTTGAGTGTCTTATAACTACTCGTAACGACTTTCAAAAGTTTAAACTATGAAACCGAGAAATTAGTATACTGAAAAAACGTAAACATTGCACAGGGTTGGGTCCATCCAAACCAGGATTCCCATAACTCGCAGTTGCTATCCTTCGTACATGTCAGTTTTGGGCAGCATCCCGGAATGTACAACTCCATAAATAGCACTGGGTCAACCACAGACCACCAAGACGCTTCTATGGCCAGAGCTAGAAACGAAATCGTCAAAATTCTTCATTAAAAAAAACAAAAAATCAATATCCCCGACTGCTTAAGTAGCGAACTAAAAAGACGTAAACAAGAAGAAAACCATGCTGTGCAGTCAGAGGATTCATTTTTGCGAGCTGGCTGACCAAACCAGAGCAACTTAACTTTTATAATAACTTTTTAGTTTTGTTTTTTTTCAAATTAGCTACTTTTAAACATTTATAACACTTATTTATATTTTTGAAGTCACCTCTTAAAACCCTTTATTTTGATACCCCAACGTGTAGATGTGTATTGAAGAAAAAAAGCGCCCCCAAAATATGGCGCCCAAAAGCCGCTATTTTTATGTTTTACAATTTTAATGTAGACAATGACACACGCAAGGTTAAAACAAATCGATTGACTTAAGAATCATCAAAATCGGCCAATTCATTTGGTTTCTAGAACGCCACATAGGAACAAACATACATACATAGACTGATAAACACATTACCCTGTTTCGGCACCCGGGAAAACCGAGCGTGTCATCATAGTTATTGACGCATGACAAGTTGACATTGACGGCTCTTAACAATTTTGACTATGGTCTTGACAACGGAAACTTGTGCTCAGCGCAATAAAGCGGCTACAGATATTATAGGCACGTACCGGATGACGCAGCGATGTAAGTTCTCCCATATGGTTGATGGATGAGCTGATGAAGGCTGTAAGAATCTGTTGGAAGCGAGACGCACAGAACCCTGATGTCGACACTTGAAGGAGGCTCATATCCAGGACGTCTTTTGGCTGAAATGAAAATAATAAAGAATATTATTCAGAGACCGAATTGAGACGTCATTCGTCGTTCCATGCTCTGTGACGTCACACAACAATGCTATTATTCTTCTTTTGTTTCCAAAAACTAGGAAGACAATAGCAAACTGGACACTGGCAGGACGAGACAAAAGGAGAAAAGGAAAAATCCGTCCCACAGTAAAAAATTATTTAATTGAACTTACGAAATAAGTTACAAATAGAGCAAAATTACTACTTGCCAACCTATGAGGGTAACTCAAGTAATTGATGTTCATCAGGGACCAAAACAATTACTTAGCTTTTTGTAGCTATTATTTTGTAATATTTTATTAAACCATTTGAAAAGTAAATTAAGTACCTAAATATAAATTCGCAAAAAAAAGATAAATACACAGTCCGTTTCATCATTCTAACGCTCCATCGCCTCGCCGCTACCGAACACGTTGCTTCTTTCATTTAAAAAACAAAGTGTCTTTCCATTTCATAGAACTGTGAAAACGTCTTTACGTAAATGAAAAACTTAACCTAAAAATATGTTGAACTATTATTTCGATGTTTTTAGTTTAATTTCAATATTTTTCAGCTTCCTGCTCAATTTAATTGAAGTGAAACACTTTTCATTCCAACTGTACCTTCCATAGTTTACGTAGATTCGAAGAATTACATGCATAGCAGAATTTTTAATGAAGGTATTTTTTGAGTCAAGCATAGCGGTACTAGAGCAAAGCGGAACTAACCGGTTATTTTTGCGTGCGAAGTTAAGTTTTAGGGTTTAAATCTAGATTAATCGAAAATCCAAAAATCCTAAAGTACCTTAAATGGATACGACAATTTAGACCTCTGATTATCCCTATAAAGTATATTGAATGTAGCAAGATAAACGGAAGCGTTATCGAGGCTAAGTATCGTACCAAAAGAAAAGCCATTAAAGTTAGCTCAATAGTTTTTAAACGACTTGCATAAGCAAGCAGGATTCTGAAAGATCGTTCCTGAGAAGAAGTTGCAGAGAAATTAGCTCTACTCTGTTTTGATAAGGACTTGTTTTTGTATAGTAATATTACATATATTATTTTTACTATAAAATATAAAACTGCAGCCTAATTGCGTAAGAGAGTTGGCAGGGCAAAGGGTATGATGAAAAGTATGACACATAATTCTTCATAATTATTTTTGGCGCAGCCAGCCGCGGGGCACACTATGTATGTCATTATTATAAAAAAGTTCTCTTTTTTTGTATCTACATTGTGTGTGCCAAATAAACTAGTTTTCTTTCTTTCTTTGATTCCCTTTATTTTTTTCGGTATAGCCAAATATTATTCGGCCTCTTTCGAAAAGAATTTCTTCAACAATGAAAGCGTACAACAATTTTTGGCAATACAGAAAATAGTTAAAGGGAATTTGTCATATTCTTTCATGTAGTCATACCCTTTGCCCTGCCGAATTCACTTACGCTATTAGGCTGCTGTTTATTAGTTTATTTGTATGATTGTGAAAGGTAGTTATCTCTGGAAGTACCGATCCAATAGAAAAAAATATTCCATTAAGTTTTTTTTTTGTTTTTCTCGGGACCTTAGGGTCCCGGTCCTTTGAAAAGCGTGCGAGGAACCGAAGCCAACTCGTAGAGGCCCCGTAGGCATGTATCAGGAAATGTGACACCAACCGACGATTATCCCTGTATGCACTACGAAACTGCACCCAAGGACAATGCCCGGTTGGTGCAGGACTATTGCAAATTATGGCGAAAAATGTATTGGGCTATGGATTTCGTAGGTTTAGTGGATCGATTGCCCAAAACTATAGGAGGACTACCGGCCCCTGCCCGACCACTGTTGAACTAATAGGCTTTAAAATGGCAGGGGGTGACTTGCACGCTCAATTAATGGGCCCCCATAAAGGGTCGCTAGCACTTTAGTAACGTAGCGTCAAGAGGGCAACATATCCGGAGGTGCTCGAGGAGTGGAGAGGTATACCACGGCTACCAAGAGAACCCATTCCCTACCAGAACCTTACTCGGTTAACTTCTTTCCTCCGAGCACGTATGCTCTTGCGAATCTCCACACAAGCCAGCCAATTAAGGCAAAAGAGAGGTGAGAGCTCTGGTTCCTCTCAGTTTTCACTCCAACCGGCCAATAATGAAAAGCCAGAGATGAGGAACAATACTTCTACCTGGAGATCAGGTCCGTGAGGTCGCCACAGTCTTTTTTTTCTTCTTTATCTCTGAATGACACAGACTGCTTCTTCTACGTTTCTATTCCTGTGAATAAGGCCACGAGAGCGAAGCTTTTATTATAATTATGTCACCTAGTAAATAATAATAATAATAAAATAAATAAATATTTAAAATGTAACCAATAAGAAAAAAGTTGAATAAAAGACATAATAATAATAATTTATTTGGCATAAAAACAAATTACACAAAAACAAATGGTCATGGAACTCTGATGCCCGTGGTAGGTAATGAGAACCTGTATTACAGGTCACCAGAATTCCATCACCCAGCAATATAAACACATTTTCAATTTGTGATACCATATACAATCAAGGCAGGCAAGCATAAAAATAAATATATATATAATAACAATTAAACTAAATTATGTCATAATTAAATCCAAATTAAACCAAAACAAAATTAAATCACAAATTAAATTAAATACAAATTAAATTAAACTGAAATGCAATCAAAAATTAAATTAAATTAAAATTAAATAAGAACAGAAAATTATATTATATACAAATCAATCAAAATTAAATCCGAACAGAAAATAAAAACCAAAGTAACATTACGGAACAAAAAAGCAGATGTGATGTGGTGTAGAGTGTGTAAGTGTGTGAGTCAGAGTGTATGAGTGTGATGTATGAAAGGTGTGCCTATTAGTTTGAATTGGCTAAGCGAGAACCTGTAAAAGGTCCTCTGTTGCGGTGTATGATTGCTTGAGGAGCCAATCACGAACAAGAATTTTAAGATTGTGTAGATTAAGTTGGTGCACGTTTAACGTTTTGTGAATTTTGTTGTGTAGGTACGGACCAAGGAAAACAAAGAATCTACGGCTAAATGTGGTTTTCATAGTGACAGATGTGGCTACAAGGTGGTTACGACGCGTGAGCGCTGGAGTGTACTGTGTCAAAGTGTGTTGCTTGATCATGACAGCCAGAACAAACAATTGCCGCACAGTCAACACTTGGCAGTATTTATAAAGTTCGACCGTAGGAAATAGGCGAGGTTTGAAGCAGCAAACCTTGAGGACCGCTCTTTGGGCGCGCTCAACCTTGATAAGGTTAGTCTTGGCAGCACCGCCCCAAGTGGTGTTGCAATAATTCAAAACCGACTGACACAGCGCCTGATAGACCATCTTCATGACACCAGCATCCGCTGATTGGCGCAGTTGCTTGAATATGTAAATAAGCTTACGTATACGGCTAGAGAGGTGTTCTATGTATTTTTTGAAGGTTAGTTTATCATCTATCACTATGCCCAGATACTTTACATGCGCGACTTTTTCTATACTGCTGTCACCAGTAGTAATTTGAAGGGGGTCGTCAGATGGGGCTGTGCAATTGCGAATCGAGAAGTCGTTCAGGGTGAGAAGATTCCTATTAAGCCAGTCGCTAACAGCATCAAAACCTTTTTGAGCGAGGCGATACGTTTCAGACCAATTGTTCGAGGAAAAAACGAGTGCTGTATCATCCGCGTAAGAGAATATCTCCCCGTGCTCTATGATAAGATTACATAAGTCGTTCAGATAATACAAGAAGAGGGTCGGTCCAAGGATGCTGCCCTGGGGCGCTCCGTAAGCAATTGGCAACGTGGAGCTGATATGAGACCCTATATTCACACATTGGGTTCTATTGGAAAGATAACTCCGGAATAGGGATAACTGAATACCCCTTATCCCCAGATTCTCCAGTTTCCCCAACAGTATAGGCATCGAAACTGTGTCGAATGCCTTAGCAAGATCCAGGAATAGAGCAACACACTTCCGGTTTTTATCAAGCTTTCCTACTATGTGATCCACCAGGTTATGCACCGCATCAGCCGTGGATACGTTTTTGCGAAAACCGAATTGATTTTATGATAGCAATTTACATGATTCCATATAATGTATCAATCTAGTATTAATAATTTTTTCTAAGATTTTAGATAACGCTGGTAGAAACAAATTAGGCCTGTAGTTTTCTACCCGGTTTCGATCCCCTGACTTAAAAATAGGGTGAAGAAGGGCTCTTTTAAGCAAGTCTGGAAATGTGCCAGTCCTCAAACTTAAATTGCAGATATAGGTGAGTGGAGGAACAATAATGGCTCTATACTTCTTTAGGAAACTCGAAGAGATGCCATCAAGACCAACCGCACTGTCATCTTTCAACGACGATATCAATGAATCAACTTCTGCGTCGTCAGTTTCAAGCATATCAAACGATTCTGGCGTGGCATCAACAAGAGGGGGCGGCGAGGAAGCCTTGCCAATATTTTCCGCAAGGTGTTTGCCTGTGTTGGCAAAGTAAAGGTTCACACCGTTTACTGAGACCTGCTTGTCCATACCAGTCTCCAATAAGGCAGATGCAGAGTCCCGTGATTTGGTGGTGTTGGTAACGGATTTAATTGTTTGCCACAACTGTTTGGAGTTCCTGCCAGCCCTTTCAAATTCCTGTCTTTCATATTCGTTTTATATATTAAATAATAGTACTTATGGCCGGCTTTTTAATTAAGAATGTATAATGTAATGTCAACCGTCGAATCCGACTCGGCTGGGCAACGATCAGGAAGATGCGCGGTATCTTCTAGTCCAATTTACCACAGTGTCTCAAGACGAAAGTCTATGACCAGTATGTGTTGCCAGTGATGACATATGGCTCTGAGACGTGGCCGCTTACAATGGGCCTCATCATAAGGTTTACAGTCACAGTTGCGTGATGGAATCAGAAATGTAGAGATCCGTAAGAGAACCAGGGTTACCGACATAGCTCAAAGAATTGCCAAATTTAAGTGGCAGTGTGCAGGGCACATTGCTCACAGAACGGATGGCCGATGGGGCAGAAAGGTTCTGGAGTGGCGACCGCGAACCGGAAGACGTTGCGTTGGAAGGCCTACCACCAGGTGGACCGATGACCTGGTGAAGGTTGCCGGGATCCGCTGGTTGCGAGACGCACGGGACCGGTCAAACTGGCGACGCTTGAGGGAGGTGTGGACGTATTTCGGCTGATATGATGATGATGAATGTAATGTTGTCAAACTTTGACATTAAAGTAGAATTTGTCACGTTGTTAACTGCTATTTTTAACCGACTTCCCAAAAAGGAGGAGGACGACTTCAAGTTTATTTTTTTTTAATTTTTTTTTTTGTGTATTTTCACCGATATCTTCGTCAATTGTGGAACAATTTTTAAATTCTTTTTTTGTTTGAAAAAATATGTTCCGAAATTGGTCCCATTTTAATTTTGTGAAGATCTGATGAAGAACTTCGGAGATATACAACAGAACTCTTCAATAAATAACGGCAAATCTTTCGGGATTGCTGCAATCGCATGTCTGTTTGTTGTTTATAACATTTCATAACATAACATCACGCCAGTTCGCTCTTAAGGGGTAAAGTAGATCTCTCATTTCACCGGTTATGTTCAAGTTTCATGAAATCTATTCTGTCGAAATAGTTCCCTTACTAACTTGCCTATTAGGTACGTACAACTAAAAAGTGAAAAATAAAAAAACTTTTTGCAAAAAAATACTACCGACTTCCAAATACAAAACTACAAAGTGAAAAATAACTTAATTTTTTGAAGTCGGTGTCCAAAACGCAAAAATTGGTACCTACGAAAGACACCGACTTCAAAAAATTAAGTTATTTTTCACTTTGTAGTTTTGTATTTGGAAGTCGGTAGTATTTTTTTGCAAAAAGTTTTTTTCAATTCCAAAACCGGGCATAAGGTAGGTACTGTAGGTTCTCGTAAAAACATAAATTTATAGAATTTTACTGATATTTAAAAAAATCTCTCATTGTATTTCAAAAAAATCATCTCAATCCGAATACAGTTCAATCACTAGGAAAGCGGCAGTTAGGATAATTTACCAAAAATTGTTAAAGATTAATTATTAGGTATATTTCAGCGTATAATATCTCTTCAGTCTGGCTAGCTGAATAATTTTAATAATTCAAAATAATATCAGTTTTTATCAATTAACCGATACATTTAGAAATATCCAATTTTCTAATGGACTGTAATGACTAAATAATTGGTAATTGAGGGAAAGCAATTACTGAATAACCCCAGAGCTGCGTGACTACGATGATGGACAGTTCTACTTTATTAATAAGATTAATTTATTATAGTTACTAGCCCGAACTGTACCACCCTCCATTCTTTCTTTCGATCATGAATATGCGCTGTTTCTTTTCACTTCTTCGGCATCCAGTTCTTCCCACCACCTCATTCATGGTCTGCCACGTCATCGTGTGGAACATAATTAATTTATCAATTCAACATTGTAACCTAGTGGTAATCCAGACGTCGAAATTAGACCGTCATCGTCATTCATTATAAAAAAGTAACAAAAATCAATAAACCCGACAGCAAAGATGTAAACAAAAAGAAAATCATGCTGTACAGTCGGAGGATACATATTCGCGAGCTGGCTGACCAAAACTATAAATATGCCTTGACTGCACAGCATGATTTTCTTCTTGTTTACATCTTTGCAGTCGGGTTTTATGATTTTATTAACTTTTTTTATTTACACTTTTTTTTCGAATGACTTTTAAACATATAAGTGGTATATATTTTTGTAATCATCTCTAAAACCCTTCACTTTGATACCCCGAAAGTTGCAAACCCGACAATATTGCGCCCAACATCCGCCATTTTCCTTTTTTTAACGGCACTTAACTGAGAACAATTTTCTTCATCTTAATTATAAAAATCCGATATGAGGTAATAAAGGATATTACTTACATACATACAAACATACAAGATACGCGCGAAATACATAACCCTTTCCTTGCAGCCGGGTAAAAAGGTACAAAGGACTTCATGTATTCAATCTGCTTAGCCTTTTCTCAACCAAGTTGGGGTCGGCTTCAAGTCAAACTGGGTGCTGCACAATACCAGTATTTTTACATTAAAAAAAAAACTTTTTGCAAAAAAATACTACCGACTTCCAAATACAAAACTACAAAGTGAAAAATAACTTAATTTTTTGAAGTCGGTGTCCAAAACGCAAGAAAATGGTACCTACGAAAGACACCGACTTCAAAAAATTAAGTTATTTTTCACTTTGTAGTTTTGTATTTGGAAGTCGGTAGTATTTTTTTGCAAAAAGTTTTTTTATTTTTCACTTTTTTGTTGTACGTACCTAATAGGCAAGTTAGTAAGGGAACTATTTCGACAGAATAGATTTCATGAAACTTGAACATAACCGGTGAAATGAGAGATCTGCTTACCCCTTAAGAGCAAACTGGCGTGATGTTATGTTATGAAATGTTATAAACAACAAACAGATATGCGATTGCAGCAATCCCGAAAGATTTGCCGTTATTTATTGAAGAGTTCTGTTGTATATCTCCGAAGTTCTTCATCAGATCTTCACAAAATTAAAATGGGACCAATTTCGGAACATATTTTTTCAAACAAAAAAAGAATTTTCAAAATTGTTCCACAATTGACGAAGATATCGGTGAACATACAAAAAAAAAAAAAAACTTGAAGTCGAACATAGAACCTCCTCCTTTTTGGGAAGTCGGTTAAAAATAGCAGTTAACAACGTGACAAATTCTACTTTAATGTCAAAGTTTGACAACATTACATTCATCATCATCATATCAGCCGAAATACGTCCACACCTCCCTCAAGCGTCGCCAGTTTGACCGGTCCCGTGCGTCTCGCAACCAGCGGATCCCGGCAACCTTCACCAGGTCATCGGTCCACCTGGTGGTAGGCCTTCCAACGCAACGTCTTCCGGTTTGCGGTCACCACTCCAGAACCTTTCTGCCCCATCGGCCATCCGTTCTGTGAGCAATGTGCCCTGCACACTGCCACTTAAATTTGGCAATTCTTTGAGCTATGTCGGTAACCCTGGTTCTCTTACGGATCTCTACATGTCTGATTCCATCACGGAACTGTGACTGTAAACTTTATGATGAGGCCCATTGTAAGCGGCCACGTCTCAGAGCCATATGTCATCACTGGCAACACACACTGGTCATAGACTTTCGTCTTGAGACACTGTGGTAAATTGGACTAGAAGATACCGCGCATCTTCCTGATCGCTGCCCAGCCGAGTCGGATTCGACGGTTGACATTACATTATACATTCTTAATTAAGAAGCCGGCCATAAGTACAATTGTTTAATATATAAAACGAATATGAAAGACAGGAATTTGAAAGGGCTGGCAGGAACTCCAAACAGTTGTGGGAAACAATTAAATCCGTTACCAACACCACCAAATCACGGGACTCTGCATCTGCCTTATTGGAGACTGGTATGGACAAGCAGGTCTCAGTAAACGGTGTGAACTTTTACTTTGCCAACATAGGCAAACACCTTGCGGAAAATATTAGCAAGGCTTCCTCGCCGCCCCCTCCTGTTGATGCCACGCCAGAATCGTTTGCTATGCTTGAAACTGACGACGCAGAAGTTGATTCATTGATATCGTCGTTGAAAGATGACAGTGCGGTTGGTCTTGATGGCATCTCTTCGAGTTTCCTAAAGAAGTATAGAGCCATTATTGTTCCTCCACTCACCTATATCTGCAATTTAAGTTTGAGGACTGGCACATTTCCAGACTTGCTTAAAAGAGCCCTTCTTCACCCTATTTTTAAGTCAGGGGATCGAAACCGGGTAGATCTAAAATCTTAGAAAAATTATTAATACCAGATTGATACATTATTTGGAATCACGTAAATTGCTATCAAAAAATCAATTCGGTTTTCGCAAAAACGTATCCACGGCTGATGCGGTGCATAACCTGGTGGATCACATAGTAGGAAAGCTTGATAAAAACCGGAAGTGTGTTGCTCTATTCCTGGATCTTGCTAAGGCATTCGACACAGTTTCGATGCCTATACTGTTGGGGAAACTGGAGAATCTGGGGATAAGGGGTATTCAGTTATCCCTATTCCGGAGTTATCTTTCCAATAGAACCCAATGTGTGAAGATAGGGTCTCATATCAGCTCCACGTTGCCAATTGCTTACGGAGTGCCCCAGGGCAGCATCCTTGGACTGACCCTCTTCTTGTGTTATCTGAACGACTTATGTAATCTTATCATAGAGCACGGGGAGATATTCTCTTACGCGGATGATACAGCACTTGTTTTTTCCTCGAAAAATTGGTCTGAAACGTATCGCCTTGCTCAAAAAGGTTTTGATGCTGTTAGCGACTGGCTTAATAGGAATCTTCTCACCCTGAACGTCTTCTCGATTCGCAATTGCACAGCCCCATCTGAAGACTCCCTTCAAATTACTACTGGTGACAGCAGTATAGAAAAAGTCGCGCATGTAAAGTATCTGGGCATAGTGATAGATGATAAACTAACTTTCAAAAAATACATAGAACACCTCTCTAGCCGTATACGTAAGCTTATTTACATATTCAAGCAACTGCGCCAATCAGCGGATGCTGGTGTCATGAAGATGGTCTATCAGGCGCTGTGTCAGTCGGTTTTGAATTATTGCAACACCACTTGGGGCGGTGCTGCCAAGACTAACCTTATCAAGGTTGAGCGCGCCCAAAGAGCGGTCCTCAAGGTTTGCTGCTTCAAACCTCGCCTATTTCCTACGGTCGAACTTTATAAATACTGCCAAGTGTTGACTGTGCGGCAATTGTTTGTTCTGGCTGTCATGATCAAGCAACACACTTTGACACAGTACACTCCAGCGCTCACGCGTCGTAACCACCTTGTAGCCACATCTGTCACTATGAAAACCACCTTTAGCCGTAGATTTTTTGTTTTCCTTGGTCCGTACCTATACAACAAAATTCACAAAACGTTAAACGTGCACCAACTTAATCTACACAATCTTAAAATTCTTGTTCGGGATTGGCTCCTCAAGCAATCATACACCGCAACAGAGGACCTTTTACAGGTTCTCGCTTAGCCAATTCAAACTAATAGGCACACCTTTCATACATCACACTCATACACTCTGACTCACACACTCTGACTCACACACTTACACACTCTACACCACATCACATCTGCTTTTTTGTTCCGTAATTTTACTTTGGTTTTTATTTTCTGTTCGGATTTAATTTTGATTGATTTGTATATAATATAATTTTCTGTTCTTATTTAATTTAAATTTAATTTAATTTTTGATTGCATTTCAGTTTAATTTGTATTTAATTTAATTTGTGATTTAATTTTGTTTTAATTTGGATTTAATTATGACATAATTTAGTTTAATTGTTATTATATATATATTTCTTTTTATGCTTGCCTGCCTTGATGGTATTTGGTATCACAAATTGAAAATGTGTTTATATTGCTGGGGGATGGAATTCTGGTGACCTGTAATATAGGTTCTCATTACCTACCACGGGCATCAGAGTTCCATGACCATTTGTTTTTGTGTAATTTGTTTTTATGCCAAATAAATTATTATTATTTTGTCTTTTATTCAACTTTTTTCTTATTGGTTACATTTTTAAATATTTATTTATTTTATTATTATTATTATTTACTAGGTGACATAATTATAATAAAAGCTTCGCTCTCGTGGCCTTATTCACAGGAATAGAAACGTAGAAGAAGCAGTCTGTGTTATTCAGCGATAAAGAAGAAAAAAATACTGTGGCGACCTCACGGACCTGATCTCCAGGTAGAAGTATAGTTCCTCATCTCTGGCTTTTCATTATTGGCCGGTTGGAGTGAAAACTGAGAGGAACCAGAGCTCTCACCTCTCTTTTGCCTTAATTGGCTGGCTTGTGTGGAGATTCGCAAGAGCATACGTGCTCGGAGGAAAGAAGTTAACTGAGTAAGGTTCTGGTAGGGAATGGGTTCTCCTGGTAGCCGTGGTATACCTCTCCACTCCTCGAGCACCTCCGGATATGTTGCCCTCTTGGCGCTACGTTACTAAAGTGCTAGCGACCCTTTATGGGGGCCCATTAATTGAGTGTGCAAGTCACCCCCTGCCATTTTAAAGCCTATTAGTTCAACAGTGGTCGGGCAGGGGCCGGTAGTCCTCCTATAGTTTTGGGCAATCGATCCACTAAACCTACGAAATCCATAGCCCAATACATTTTTCGCCATAATTTGCAATAGTCCTGCACCAACCGGGCATTGTCCTTAGGTGCAGTTTCGTAGTGCATACAGGGATAATCGTCGGTTGGTGTCACATTTCCTGATACATGCCTACGGGGCCTCTACGAGTTGGCTTCGGTTCCTCGCACGCTTTTCAAAGGACCGGGACCCTAAGGTCCCGATAAAACAAAAAAAAAACTTAATGGAATATTTTTTTCAATTGGATCGGTACTGCCAGAGAGAACTACCTTTCACAATCATACAAAGAAACTAATAAACAGCAGCCTAATAGCGTAAGTGAATTCGGCAGGGCAAAGGGTATGACTACATGAAAGAATATGACAAATTCCCTTTAACTATTTTCTGTATTGCCAAAAATTGTTGTACGCTTTCATTGTTGAAGAAATTCTTTTCGAAAGAGGCCAAATAATATTTGGCTATACCGAAAAAAATAAAGGGAATCAAAGAAAGAAAGAAAACTAGTTTATTTGGCACACACAATGTAGATACAAAAAAAGAGAACTTTTTTATAATAATGACATACATAGTGTGCCCCGCGGCTGGCTGCGCCAAAAAGAATTATGAAGAATTATGTGTCATACTTTTCATCATACCCTTTGCCCTGCCAACTCTCTTACGCAATTAGGCTGCAGTTTTATTTATTATAGTAAAAATAATATATGTAATATTAGTATACAAAAACAAGTCCTTATCAAAACAGAGTAGAGCTAATTTCTCTGCAACTTCTTCTCAGGAACGATCTTTCAGAATCCTGCTTGCTTATGCAAGTCGTTTAAAAACTATTGAGTTAACTTTAATGGCTTTTCTTTTGGTAAAATACTTAGCCTCGATAACGCTTCCGTTTATCTTGCTACATTCAATATACTTTATAGGGATAAGCAGAGGTGTATCCATTAAGGTACTTTAGGATTTTTGGATTTTCGATTAATCTGGATTTAAACCCTAAAACTTAACTTCGCACGCAAAAATAACCGGTTAGTTCCGCTTTGCTCTAGTACCGCTATGTTTGACTCAAAAAATACCTACTAAAAAATCCGCTATGCATGTAATTCTTCGAATCTACGTAAACTATGGAAGGTACAGTTGGAATGAAAAGTGTTTCACTTCAATTAAATTGAGCAGGAAGCTGAAAAATATTGAAATTAAACTAAAAACATCGAAATAATAGTTCAACATATTTTTAGGTTAAGTTTTTCATTTACGTAAAGACGTTTTCACAGTTCTATGAAATGGAAAGACACTTTGTTTTTAAAATGAAAGAAGCGACGTGTTCGGTAGCGGCGAGGCGATGGAGCGTTAGAATGATGAAACGGACTGTGTATTTATCTTTTTTTTGCGAATTTATATTTAGGTACTTAATTTACTTTTTAAATGGTTTAATAAAATATTACAAAATAATAGCTACAAAAAGCTAAGTAATTGTTTTGGTCCCTGATGAACATCAATTACTTGAGTAACCTTCATATGTCAGTCTATGTATGTATGTTTGTTCCTATGTGGCGTTCTAGAAACCAAATGAATTGGCCGATTTTGATGATTCTTAAGTCAATCGATTTGTTTTAACCTTGCGTGTGTCATTGTCTACATTAAAATTGTAAAACATAAAAATAGCGGCTTTTGGGCGCCATATTTTGGGGGCCCTTTTTTCTTCAATACACATCTACACTTTGGGGTATCAAAATAAAGGGTTTTAAGAGGTGACTTCAAAAATATAAATAAGTGTTATAAATGTTTAAAAGTAGCTAATTTGAAAAAAAACTAAACTAAAAAGTTATTATAAAAGTTAAGTTGCTCTGGTTTGGTCAGCCAGCTCGCAAAAATACATCCTCTGACTGCACAGCATGGTTTTCTTCTTGTTTACGTCTTTTTAGTTCTCTACTTAAGCAGTCGGGGATTTTGATTTTTTGAATTAATTTTTTTTAATGGAGATTTTTGACGATGTCGTTTCTAGCTCTGGCCATAGAAGCGTCTTGGTGATCTGTGGTTTACCCAGTGCTATTTATGGAGCTGTATATTCCGGGACGCTCACCAAAACTGATATGTACGAAGGATAGCAACTGCGAGTTATGGGAATCCTGGTTTGGGTCCATCCTGTGCAATATTTACGTTTTTTCAGTATTCTAATTTCTCAGTTTCATAGTTTAAACTTTTGACAGTCATTACGAGTAGTTATAAGCCTCTCAAACTGACACCAGTCACGCCAATGGGTATCGTGTTATCCATTTACTGGGTTGTGGAGGTCAGATAGGTGGTCAGCCCAGGTAACATCCACATGGTATTCAGCTGGCTAGATCATCATCATCATCTTTTCAGACGAAACGAAGGCCACTGCTGGACATTAGCCTGCCCAAAGCATCGCCACCCACTGCCCACTGATCGATATTGTACGTCTCGTATCCTCCGGACTCCCGCCTTAACCAGGTCATCGCTTCACCTAGAGGGAGATCTTCCAACGTTGCCTCTTCCGGTACACGGTTGTCACTCCAGACCTTTTCGGCTGGCTAGATAGACATATTAATTTAGTTCCATAGTCGAAATCAGAGTTTGTAACTTCAGTGACAAGTCTTCAATGTCCCTACTATAGTAAACTTTAGGTCATTTTTTGAGTTCCGTACTCAAAGGGTTAAAATTGGACCCTATTACTAAGACTCCGCGGTCCGTCTGTCTGTCTGTCACCAGGCTGTATCTCATAAACCATGATAGCTAGACAGTTGAAATTTTCACAGATGATGTATTTCTGTTGCCGCTATAACAACAAATACTAAAAACAGAATTTAAAAAAAAATAAGTCTTACTTAGTTTACTGTCCAGAAATGCTTGTGACACATTTCTTTTTTTTTAAAGTACTGTCCATGGGCATTCTCCTTTAAATAGAACCACACGAAGCACCAACTTTCAAATAAAACAGAATCATCAAAATCGGTTCATAGTTGGCGGAGTAATCACGTAACAAACGTACTGTCAAATTGAGAACCTCCTCCTTTTTGATATCGGTTGAAAAAAGCTTTCTGCATTCCGTCTTCATATAAACCTTATACCAAATCTCATAATCCTTCATGCAATATATCTAAAAAGAGATACAACGTTTTCCCTTCGCTTATTAATATAGAATTCGGTACATGCCGACGAATTCTATGAAAAGCTTATTGAGCTGTCCAGTTAATCTGAAATAAGTCTAGCTGATATACTCGTATAACGAATTTAGCTAATGGAAATAGTTCGAAATTATATAAGTAGGTATGTTGTCCACACCCCATTCGCGTGTTCATGTAGGTGTTGGTGCAAGTGTAAAGTGCAAGGCTTGTTTTCAATACTAATTTATTTGAAATTCATATCTACTAAATATTTAAATTACATATTTTTAGTTCAAATATTAGAAATGAAGTTCGTCATCCCAGCGGCAGCTTGGGACTAATGTCACCGAGATTGCAATGACAATCGCTCACGTTTAATAAAAGACGATTTTCAACATACTTGCAAAACCTCAACTTTTAAATAATCTCGCCTTTGTACATGAACTTTATTTTCATTTTGTTTTATGTTGCCTTGGTATAAATTAATCAACTAATTCTCATTCAATTTATTAAGGAACACAATATACAATATCTTATAGAAAATATTTGTGAGACACTCGGATTAATCTGAGGTGAGACAATATGACGCCGAGGTTTTTTTTGGTGCATTAATCGATTTTTTGGAAGCTGGCTCCACCAGACTAATGATAATATTACAAATGTAATAAATTGAATGGGTTGGAACCAGCTGAGAACTCTTCCGCACGAGGAACAAGAATGAGGAAAAGAAACCCAATGCGCGTGAAATACACTGCATTTCGATTCTAAAATACGTGCCATAGATCCAGTGCGCGTTTAGATTTATTTACATTTTAATGTATGTTCAAGCTTGCACTCTGTAATTATATACCAAGGTTTTAAAAAAAAGCAAGCCTCTGAAAAAAAAACGACAGATATCGAGGGACACCTATCTGGAACGAAATCCCATTCGCTATGTAATTATAGGCACAATGTAAAAAAAACTGTACATAAAAAACAATAAATCTGGTCGATGATATTCTTGTTCGTTTAATAACGTGGTTAAGTGATCGAAAATATCATCCATCACTAAATCAAAACCTTTTCAAAACACACTTGCCATCTGTAAAAAACTGCACTTAAAATTTCAAATATCGAACATGCTATTCGGATAGTTTTCTTCATGTAATTCCAGTCCGCCAAACCCGCGATAAGGAACTTAGTTCCAACGGACCTCAATTCTATCTTGATATAATTCCTTTGTCATATTATGATACTTCTTCTAAAGAGCCAAGACCGGGCATTATTATCATTACTGAATGGAATTACATAAATATTGCTGATACAGAATTTCTTGTTAAATTCTAATCGTGGACTAATTTACAGTTACCAAAAGAATTTATAGTTGTACATCGTTAGACTTATCAGATCTAGAAAATTTACGCCTAATTGAAAACACTAGACTTGTCTCCCTTGACAGTTATTGTTCGCGAAGTTTATAACACAGTTCCACGCTAACAGGCTATAACTTATACTGGTTTTAATTGTCAGCAATATACCCACAACAATTCCCATTAATGTAGCCACAAAATATTATGAAAAAATATACCGTTTTTAATTATGTTTCTTATATTACGCAATCACGCCCATGACATGAGACTTGTTCGAGAGAGATGTTGTGCCAGAGATAGCGGTTGTCAAAAATTCCAAAATGTGACATGTGCCACCAAAATGTCTTTTACGTTGTGACTTATTATCTTTGAAAGAATGTCACTTTGTGTAGATTCTATGGTAACTGTATTCACCTAGGCGTTCGATGTGTCATTGTTTCCAAAATAAAATTTAGAATTTTGAAACAATTGGAACTGCCATTTTTTTTTCTAAAACCAAACCAAACAGAAACGACATTGTTCTTACAATAACATTTCTATTTTACCAAATAAATCTAGATCATTGTTAATCCTACCGAACAATGAAGGTTTGTTTGTAAAATCGAAATATTTCAAAATTAGCTTTTTCCTGTGGCCTCACTCTAGTTGTGCATCTCACATTGCCGGGTATATTTTGTGACAAAAAAATATCTTATAAAACTCAGCGGTAGTATAGATAGGTTTTGAATCAATACTTCCATAATTATCTTTTACATACATGCAAACTGGTTTGTTAACTGTTTTGTTTGTTTAATTTTAAGGTGTTTTTGATTTTAATGGCAATAAATACATTTTTCTTTCTTTCTTTATTTATAACAATTTAGAATTATCTCAGGTGTTAGCAAAACTGTAGGTACTGGACACCACCATCTTTTTCGTTTTTGTCTTTTTCAACAAAGATGGTTTGAAAGAATTCTTTGTCTGTGTATAATGCCAGTTTCTTCCCAAGACTATCTCCGTTAATAGTAACGCATCATTCAGTGATTGGGCTACCATTGGTATTCATAAGAGTAGAACACGGCTTTATGAGCTGTACAGTGAAAGGACTTATGTAAACACTGCTGAATTTAATTTATATGTTAGAAATTATTCAAAATGATTTAAAAAAGTTTGTTGTTTGGCCAAGTCGCGTTATTTGAGCTTGAAGATTAAAAACAGTAGTAATGTTATTAAAACGACTTTGAATATTATTAATAGTGAAACGGGAAGTTCTGGTAACCGAAATATTGACTACGGCCTGTCTATTAATGGCAACATCATAAAATCAGACTCACAAGTCGCAGTGGCTTTTGAAAATTTTTTTTTTTTTAGATATTCCCATTTCAACGACTAAATCCTTAAACTCATCACCTTCTGTTGCTGAGTCTTTGCTAAAAGAAAATGTTAACGTTTGCGATTCGGAATTTCTTTTTGAACATATTACTTGTAAAGACATAATTAAACCCTTTCACACTTTAAATGTTAAAAAGACTGCAGATCTGTGGGGTCATTCTATAGAAGTTGCTAAGACTATTATTGACATTGTCGCGCCTAGTTTAGCTATTATCCTTAATAATTGTATCGACTGTGGGGAGTTTCCTGACCTTATGAAAAAACAAGTAGTACATCAGGCCCTACAAATTATAGACCTACTTCAGTACTACCTACGTTTAGCAAAATATTTGAGAAATTAATTTTAGAGCAATTGCAAAGATTTTTTAATAAACATAAATTATTACATAGCAAACAGTTCGGTTTTACAAGGGGTCGTTCAACTACTGATGCTGGTTTTGAGCTTTTAGGACATATTTATAATGCATGGGAAGATAAGTGCGATGCCTTGGGAATCTTTTGTAATTTGTCCAAGGCATTTGATTGTGTTTTTCATGAAACGCTAATCAGGAAACTCCGCCACTACGGGATCCAGAACAGCGCTCTGGATCTTCTTACTTCATATTTGAGTAAAAGGACTCAGACCATTGACGTTAAAGGAAAAAAATCTCCTGGATCTATGGTAACAATGGGAGTCCCGCAGGGCTCGATTCTTGGTCCTTTCTTGTTTCTTATTTATATTAATGATTTGCCTTACCTCATAAAGGATAACCATGTTATAGTGTTGTTTGCGGATGATACTTCACTTTTGTTGAAACTTAAACGTCAGCAGCTAGTTACTGACGATGTAAATAGCGCGATCTCAAAAGTAGTTCACTGGTTCAATGTTAATAATTTACTTCTTCATGAAAATAAAACCAAATACATTAAGTTTACCCTACCTCACGTTAGGCAGGTGAAAACCGATATGTTGATAAAGGGCGAAGAATTGAATCCTGAAAATAGCACAGTATTCTTAGGCTTAACTTTGGATGCTAAGCTTCAGTGGGGCCCATATATAGATAAATTGTCAAAGAAGCTAAGTTCCGCAGCATATGCTGTTAGAAAAATTCGTAATTTAACTGACATAGAGACAGCCCGTTTAGTATACTTTAGCTATTTTCATAGTATAATGTCGTACGGTATTCTTTTGTGGGGAAATGCCGCCGACATCTAGAGTATCTTTGTTTTGCAGAAAAGAGCTGTTCAAACAATTTATAAATTAAGCACGAGACACTCTTTCAGAGAAAAATTTAAGGAGATTAATGTGATGACTGTGCCTTCTCAGTATATTTATGAAAAAATTTTATAGGCCCATATTTTTTTTTTTTTTTTTTATATACAGTGATATCCATAACATAAATACTAGGAACAAACACAAATTTGTAGTACATACAACAAGGCTCAAGAAAATAGGTGGCTCGTTTAGATGTCAATGTGTACGCTTTTATAATAAGCTTCCAAGCCACGTACAAGATCTAAGTCTAAGATTTTTATTTTGACAGCCGACGCTGACCACAGATAGAGATTGGCGCGCTCTGTCGTTTGTCTACGGTTTCGACAAATGATCATTGAGCCGTCAGTATTTTGGTCGTATATTTATTGTGTTTTATTCATATATTTGTCTACGTTATACACATACATACTGTGACTCACCTTCTGTGTTTATACTATTTTGTTATTATTTATCTTATTCTATTTTATTGCTTCAAATATTGTATGTTCCGTTTCCGTGAATGTGTCCGTTGCATCAACAGTGGGCCCTATCAGAATATCAGCGCAGCGTTATTTTCTTTTTAATATCGTTGCACATGTTGAGATAGGAGCCTTTTTGGTCTCGCACGGGTTTATTTATTTTATTTTTTTATTATTGTTTGTGTTGTTTATCTCGTGTCTCCTGTGCGGGTCACAAATTAATATTTTTCTTTCTTTCTTTTCTTTAAGTCTTAATAAATTCAAATCTTTCATTAAACGTAAGTTGTGCCAGAAAGCGTTTTATACAACAAAAGATTACATTGAGGACAAAAAGGCTTGGGATTGAGCTGCTCTAATTAATTTTGTTTTTTTTTATTATATTTTGCACTATGCATTTTGTTATTATATTTTTTTTTTTTTGAGTAGTTTATGTGGCCTCCCAAATGTCCTTTCTTTGGTATTGTTCGTCGAATCGTTGAGCACCTTAAATTCTGAGTTGAGCTGCTCGGTTATTGACAAATGCGTGCACTGACTGGACAGTTCCACTCAATCTGGCTGGTTCTTTCCTCAAAAGACCATTTCAGACATCAGTCTACATGGTCTTCACATGATCTAATCAAGATTTTTTGTGGACTTTAAAAGAGACTGTGATCTCTGAGTTTGTTTCGGCCTTTCTTCTCAGAGTAGTCAGATAGGAAACGCCGACCTCATCTAGTTTTAAAAATATGTTCGAAATGTAAAAGTGTTTGTACAAACCAACTTACAGAAATAAAATCATTTATCATTTATCAATATACTTTTATCAACATTCCCAGACCTCATTCGATATCTAAATACTTAAAGCTTACTATTGCAAAGCTGCATGGAGGTTCGAATAGAAGATCAAAGATTAAAGTTCGGCTAACACCGGACTTGATTAGAATGCAGTAGCCTTAGAGACGATTAGAGCTTAGAGAGCTCTACGGGTACTGTTCAGATAGGTGCAGGTTTATAAGTCAAAAGGATGAGCTTGTGTGCTTTTACAAAATGTGCCCATTCTACTCGTTCAAAATAGCTGAGTATCTGTCCCCCACTCCCGCCAACCCGCGCGGCTCCCCGCGTATGTCAGAGTGACTTGACAGCGCCAAGTGCACAGTAATTTTTATCGAGCAATTTAATGTCAAGCTGGTATTCTCTGATCAAGCAGGCAGAGGGCAAAGACTAAACAGAAGACGAGGTTATAAGAATTTTTGTCTGCCTTTCAAGACCCTTTATCTTGGGAATGCTTGGAGGTGTCGGGTTGAAATTAATATCGTATAATCATGCTTCTAGATCACCGCAATCAAGAGATACAGCCGTTAATGACGCATATTTTACACACGCAAGGGAATTAAAATCTACAGGATACCTACTTCCCGTTGTACTAGAATCTTGAAATTTGGAAAAAGCAATGTCTTACAGCACAAGTAAAGGAACAATCCAAAATCCGTTAATGTGTATGTACATAAAAAAAATAGATTATTAATTTATTTGCAGTTGGTAAACTGAGAGCGACTTATGTCGATGTATGGGGACTACAGTTTTCCAACGGCCAAGTTAATATTGTCCCTTAATTTTGTTTATCTTATCGTTAGAGCAATGTTCGGTGTCCTCATAGTTTATGAACTTCAGTAATGTTATTTAATTAATTTGCTAAATTTAGCTGTTTGTACGGAACCCTCAGTGCGCGAGTCCAACTCGCACTTGCCTAGTTTTTTTTCACAAGCTCCAGCAATACCATCATGAATGCAGGATTCAGCATTTTTGTTGTATGTTGTGAGTTTCCTGCTTTGAGCATTTTCATTGTTTATTTGTATGTATGGATAATGTTTTCTGTAAATAAATAAATAATAATTATTAGTATTCGCCGGCGTTATAGGCAGAGTGAACCAGTATTATTACCCCACAAAATTGTCCCGTATTCAATTAAAAACTAACTGAATACCTATTGGGACATATGGGAATACTTGATAATGACCAATTAACTCCACACCCTTTAGTTAATTTAATAGTAAACCAACATATTGACGTTTTGACGGCCTGATTGAACAGCGCGGTCCTGTTTTGGTAAGTCTCTTGTTCATATTTTATTTTAAAATAGTAATATTTTAAATCATTTACAGCTCCGTATACGTTTACGAATTTTCTCAAAATGCAATTGAAGAACTCAGTGTATGATCGGAGCAATGATTTAACGACCTTCAAGAGAAATTGGTTTACATTTAGATCTCACTTCTTATAAAAGCGAAAAACTTGGCATTCTTTCATATCTGTGTTTTGGTGGGCAGAATTTACATATACGTAGTGTTTAACGCGTAAACATTAGAAAAGGGGTGTCAAAATGTTTTTTCTAACGGGTCACCTATAAGATTTGGGCCCAAAATCTTATAGCACTTAGAAACTATCTAATGATTTCGCAGTTTCTGAGCACAAAGAAACCATCTCCACGGGTAAATTTAGCTTTCAGGATTTGCGGTGATTGGGAATAGTGTTGTGGGTTTGTCCAAAAAGTTTTCAAGTACGATGTTATGTTTGGTATGTGAAAGTTTTGAGAGAGGCTCTAAAATAGGGCACTGAGATCGGAAATACTCCTTTTCAAGATAACTAGTTGACTATTGAGGCACATAAATGGTGAATCGGGAGTAATTGATTCGGCAACTTCTAACTTTATTTGATTGACATTATTGAAAACGGGTGCAGTTTCATCACCAAATACTTTGTAGATATAGTTGGATTCAAACAGCGACTCTGCGAGTATTAATTTCATATACAGCGGGTGAGAAGATTGGGGTACTGTGTAGCAAATAGCGAACGTGACACCCGCAATTTAGGTTGAATCGAGCTATACGACCAAATTTCATACCTTTTTACAATCAGCTAAGATCTAAATAACACCCTACATGTATTTTCTGGAACCCGTCACGTATATATTTTTCGTAATAAAAAGCAAAAAAACCAGACAATTGCAAATCGAATCTCACATGATTAGTTTTCTATACTGTATACGTCAAAGCAAAAGCCTTTTGCTGCTGCAGCCATTTTGAATTGAATTCCCTCACAAGATGGCGGTTTTGTGGCTGGGACTGAAGTTACGTTGGTCGTGTTTACTTGGAAACTGTTTAAATACCTACGAGTAATGTTATATGTATATTCTTGATGATTTTTCTACATATGTGATCTAGGTATTGGCAAAATTTGCCTTTACTTACCTACCTATCGATTTCGTGTTTATATTCCAAGTTTTTTTAACCAACGTTAAAAACTGAGACTGATCTGTAAAACTTATATGTGGTCTTTTTAAAAAAAAAAACCGGCCAAGGGACTGAAGTCTGACTCACACACGGAGGGTTCAGTATAAACAGCTACATTCACCAAAATAATTATTTATTTATTTGTTTATTTATTTATTTATTTTCACACCACAATAAACATTACAGACATTGTTACAATAAGGTACATGAAATAGTTTAGTTTACTGTGGTAGACTGGTGCCTAAGCTAGGCTTTAAGGGGCTTGTGTCTGTGCCTGGTCACCAGGTCTCCACCCTCTAGCAGTTAGATACATCTCTAATAATTTTGAAAAAAAAATATTGATTTAACAATTTGAATTACAGATTGTATAATATTAATAGCTTTTAAAAATCTGTAGCTCAAAAAAGTGTTCAAAAAGATAAAACAGGAAAACAAAACCAGAACAATATTGTGGTTTGGTGTAGTGTTAGTATTGTTAGTGAACATTTTAGCGAGAGCGTGAGTAGGTAGATGTGTTTGGTGTGTGTATATATGTCTGAGAGTGAGTGTGTGGGTGAGGATTTATCAGATAGCATTCGGTATACATTAGGTCACGGTGGTAAGTAGTTTTTCGGTGTCATCATAATTGAGTCCCAGAAGCCACATGGTAAGCTTTATTTTGCATTGTTCCTTATTGAGTTTAAATATGGGTTGAATTGAATTGATTTTGTTGTACAAAAACCTTCCCAAAAAGCAAAATAAGCGGTTAGAAAAAACAGTCGAAAGGGGAGGTTAATTATGTAACATTACTAACTTTCATAAACAATGAAATTACCGAACATTGTTCTAACGAAGGCAACGAAAACTATTTTCCTATACATTACATTTACACATATACATTTTTTTCTTTTCCAAGTACATTATTTTTATAAGTTAAGCCTGTTTAGAAACTTGTAAAGCCTACTTATCTGTGATAGTATTTCTTTTAATTTCGTAACATATAGTACTGCCGTGAATTCATTTAGCTGGCAGGGGGAACGACACTTGATTCTAACAAAAATTTGCCATTTAAAGCATAATATTACGTAAACGGATCCCGTATGGTTTTCACAGACACGTAATATTTTTGAATGGCCTATCCAACGATACCGCCACCATGGGATTCGGTTTGACTACGGGACCCCAAAAAATATTAAGATGCCTGGCTTATTTTTAGATTTTCAGTTGTTTTTTTTTACCGGCGGTTAAATTTTTTGCAGAAAAGTTCTTAAGATCTGTCGTATAAGCCAGGATCGGGCGTCTCGAAGACACAAACTTTTACCTAAGATTCTACTTTATAATACCTAAGTATTACCCACCTATTTACCTAAAGTGCCGGTGCGAAACTCGGTAATAGCAGAAAATAGATCACAATTACGTCGGACTAGATTGGTTGGGGTAAGAGGTACCCTGGGTAGGAGATACCACAAAGTACTTCACCAATTGAAATATTAACAACGCGCAACGGAAACATAACTGATTTGTCTTAGTTTCACGTTTATACCGCCGTGGCATTGAATTTTGTATACAACAAAAATTTACTCTGAAGGTCGTAGCACACTTACACGACCCCACTCCAACACCGGTCCCGCACAACACCACCTTAAACGGATATGATTGCTCGCTGTCCACGCGCTTACAGCTAGCAGTCAACTAGCTGTCCTCATGTCGACCGCTTTGGCCTAAACTTTTTCGAATAGCAACGTGCTTCAAGCGAGCAGTCGCTCGGGCCGCCAGCTTGAAGCGCGTGATAAGCATGCGGCAAGCGAGACGTCAACTATCGACTTATACGACACCGCTCCCACACGGCAAAATAATGTTAATTGAACTGTGAGCTTCAGAGCATCCTCTGTAGACATACTTTACATTGACAACACAAATTGGCAGATAGCTCGCTGTACAACTCGATAGTTGACGTCTTGACCCGCGCAGTGTACGCACGCTTGAAGCACGTTGTATGCCTGTCGAAAAAGCAAAGGCAAAAGCGGACGGCGCGTGGACAGTGTAGTAGACTGCTAGCTGCAAGCCCGTGGACAGCTGGTAGCCTGCTAGCTGTCGGCGCGTGGTCAGCGAGTAGTCATTTAAATTTAAGGCAGTATTGTGCGGGAGCTGTGTAGGAACGCGGTCGTGTAAGTGAGCACCTCTAGCGATGGTAAAATGCCAAAATTTAAGAGATTGCTCACGTGACATTTCGATAGCGCTTGGCATTCCTATGTATTTTGAGGTTTTCCCAATCGCTGTCACGACGCTTTCGTTGTTAGAACGGCACTTATCTAGAGCCTCAGATCAAAGAATTTACAAGCTTTTATTTAACTTGCAATGTGAATGTATGTAAGTGTGTGCCGGTCAAATCTTGCAAATGAATTTTAAAGGAGTTATCCTCCACCGATTAAGATGAAACTTTGCATTCACGTTTAGTTTGGATGACAATGCATGGTTAGCTAAGTGACATCATTCTAAATCCAATATGGCGATCGTTCCAAAATGGCGAACTTTTGTGCACTGAGAAGAACACGAAAAAATATTGTTTAAAAAAAAGAGTTTATAATAAATACCTTTATTTATAATAAGAATTATAGTAGTTAAAAGTAAAACAATAACCATAAAAAACTCATAGTTAACATTTCACGAATACGGTTTTTTTATTACCAGCCGTTACATTTAAACATAAAGCAGTACAATATAAATCACGTGTCGTGCTTCAAAGTAGGGTTGGGCAGTAAATGTGCCTCCCCTTATCTGTGGAAACCTTTTCACCTAGTTTCAGTGAATTTATTACCGGATTAGTTTTAAACTGGCTCATTGTGGAAAATATGATTGTTTTAATTTAACTAGTTTACCGGAAATCGTGGGTTTCTTTGATAAGTTGTTATCAGCGAATGCCAGATGTATAGCTTTTTTTTTGTAGAATTTTAATAATAAACCTGAGGTGTCTAATATAGTTACCGGCACGATTATTAGAGCGCTCGGCGAAAGTGTTCGGGTGATTTGCGCATGTTTAAAAACTCACCCATAAAATTACTATGTGTGATTTGAGCTAATTATTTGTTTGTAGGCAGTTTAAATTTTGTGAAGAATGGATATTTAAATAGCTAATTTTAAACATTTAATTTCCACAGTTAATTTTAGGCAGCGTATCATAATATTAATAAATGCTTAACCTTTAATAACAGATATAAATATGTCACTGAATTAAATATAGAAATAAAGAAAAACACAGTTTTATGTAAGTTTTTCGTGCTTGCCTCGTTAACACTTTTTTTCGGCATCTTTCTCTGAACGAAATTATTAAACACTATGCAATGAAACTTCTTATTTAACACACTAATAAGCGGCGTATGAGCGCGGCGAGACGGGGGAAGGCGACACTGGTTTACCAATAAGTCGCCAGCGCCGGCCGCTTCACCGTTGCACCTCACACCCCTTGCCAAACAGACCCAAAAATCGACTTCTGCGAATTCACGGTCAGCATTCTTAAACCGATACCTTTACCAGCTTGTAACTATTACACAGTAGAGCAAAACCATTTTCTCATGTAGATAAACCTCAAGCATTGCCAATTTCTGACTTATTATGATACCTAAGAGTTCCGGTTTCCGCTCGATGTATTTTCCTTTCCGTTAGTTGTGTTCATGATAAAATTAAATAGTACAAATTACTTAAAAAATCTCATTGCTACTTGAACGGATTAAGACCCACGACCTTAAGCACGAAAGGCGAGGTCTTGACTACTGGGCCAAAACAACAGTCCTACAAGCGAATTAATTTATTATGTTTTAAATACTCGAGAGAAGGATTGAAAACATGTTTTATTTATGCTTTCCTTTATTCCTATTAACCTATTTCCTAAACTTTTACTTCAAGAAATGCCAAATGCCAAAATTAGACCAAACCCCAATTCTTGCGTACCTAACACTAGAAGCATACATTAAACATTGTATTTAATTGTATGCGTTCCAACGTTTGTAGGGAAACGTTCCAGAGTTATAAATCTTGATATTGTGTGCATTCAATATCTCGTATCTCGCACTCGCTTCGTCTATGATTGATTGCTCATGAACAGGTATGGGTGAGAGTGTGAGTGTAAGTTGCTAGTGGTGAACATAATAGCAACGTGAAACCTAGAATTGGTTGGCCTACATTTTTATATCAAAAGTTCTATTTTACTTTGATTCTTTTACTATGTAACCTACAAAATTACAGTCCAAATTAATTGGTACGATAGGCCTTACGTCAGTAGCAACTAAACCACTTTGAACTGGCCATATATTCTGTTGGATCTCCATACTACGCTAGGCCAGTTCAAAGGCGAAGATTCTATCGAAGTGTGGTCGTAAGTACAAATTTTAAATTTGATAAACTATGCAGACTACCATTTTCCTCAATTAACACAGATGCCTTTACACAGAAAATGCTGAAAAGAAAGCTGATACTCTCTTTTGCGTTATTGCGTTCCTAAAGCTCGCCTATCGTTTCGAATATTTACTTTTCACCAGTAAAACAATGTTATAATCAAACATCTGTCAACGAACACCAACTTACAGATGGTACACTCCTTAAACACTCTACATCAACTCCCTGCTGAGTTGGTTCAAACTTCTAAGTCATTGCAGTTAAGGAAAAGATACTTCAATAGTTCAGCTCAGTTCGGTTCAGTTCAAGTATGTTCTCTTGAACAATTTAATCGCTTTCGCTTAAGCGCATGCATCAAGCCTTGACGTTTATACAAAAGGAGTTTTGGATGTATGTCTAGCGTATGTTTAATAGTGGTTATATGTAAATTAAATATGTATGACTGTATGGAGAGGAGATACTTTAAGTTTTATGAGAGACGCCACACTTAAGAAAGGCTGTCTTTTAATTGGTTATAAGAAATACAGGACGAACCGCATAGGATCTGCCGATATGTTGAAGATTAGAGGAGGCCAATGTTTGGTAGAGGACGTCTTGCGGTTAAAATGATGATGATGATTAAGAAGACAAGTGCTTGTCTTCATAATCATCATCATCATTTCTTTTCCGCGTGCCAGAAACTTGACATTAATCTTTTTTTTTTAAAGTCGAAGAACTTTATATATTTAGTGAGAATTTTGGGAGAACACTCTTGAAAAATTTAATCGCTTACGCTTAAGTACATGCAGCAAGCCTTGACGTTCATACAAAACGAATTTATGGGTGTGGTAATTAACTGATGTCTTGCCTTTAATAGTAGTTATATGTGGATTAAATATGGCTTGAAGGTTGAGGAGTCGCTTTAAGCTTTTTGGAAGATGCCACACTTATGTGAGGTTGTCTTGTAATCGAGTGTAAGAAAAACAGGGCGAGAGGCACAGGATCAGTCCATGTGACGACACTTGGAGGAGACCTGTATTAGACCATCGGACGTCTTTCGGTTTATATGATGATGATGTCGAAGACACACCCGGTTTCTGGCATTCTCGCCGCATCATAAATTGAATACAATTTAAGTGATACGATTGGTTGTTTGATTAATAATTCAAGAAATGGTAACGCACAGCAGTATCCTCGTGCTTGATTTGTAAAATTAATTTTGCGATAATTTTCTTTCCAGAAACAAGTTATTACTCTTGCATGTTTAGTGAGAATTTTGTCTTGGTTTTGCTAACATTAGCACATAACTATCACCTTTAACTCGTGCAGAGTTATGAATACCTATGTAATAAAAAAGATGATCTTCTATCTTATCTTCTATATGACAATAATTCGGTCTATATTTGGATAACATATAGCGCTGCTACTATACTCGCTCCTCAGAAGACTCGGACAAAATTTTTCTTCTTATACTTAACGGGTTGCCGTAGAATTCAAGAAAATATATTTTATGATTGCTACCTATTTTCGGTATCTATTTATGAGATATTTCATAATTTTTTCTTTTTTTGGCGGAGAGGAGTCATTGATCTAGTCTAAGGTGAATGAACTATAACAGAAACAGACCAATATTGCAGAAAAACTTTTGTTAGTTGTGTTAATCATCATCACCATAATTTCAGCTGACATACTGATGCACTGTTGGTCACAGGTGCATCGGCCGGTTCTGCGATTCTCATATTTGGTACAGTCAGTTAGTATAAAAAACCGGCCAAGTGTGAGACGGACTCGTGCACGAAGGGTTCCGTACCATTATCGAAAAAAATCGCAAAAAAACATATTTGGTTTATGGGAATCCCATTTAAATATTTATTTTATTCTGTTTTTAGTATTTGTTGTTATAGTGGCAATATAAATACATCATCTGTGAAAATTTCAATTGTCTAGCTATCACGGTTCATGAGATATAACCTGCACTTGTAGCCAAGTTGCCAATCTACAATCGATAACACTAGTAGAAAACGAATCAATGTAGGGGAATGACACATCTGAACGTTAAGTCACGTGGTCAGACCATACAAATAGAAGGCGTTATTGATTTTAGAAAGAGATTCTATACGAAAAGTTTGTAACTTGGCTAGGGGGGCTGGTGACAGACAGACAGACGGACAGTGGAGTCTTTGTAATAGGATTCCGTTTAACCCTTTGGGTACTTAACCGTAAAATGCAATATTTTTTCTACCAAATAAATTTTGATTTTGAATCAAATTGGGCATTAACAAGACCAAGCCTTGTGAATAATTTGATAGGTGATCACTGAATTCTTTACAGATGTTGGAAGAAAATAAGATTATATCTATTCCTCGGCAAATTTTGAATGTATCTCTAGCAACTCCAAATGGAAAAATAAAGCTAGTAAAAATATAGTATTATAGTATATATTCTATACAAATTAACCATCTGCATCTATCCATACGTTGCTTATAAGTAAGTAAGTATACTAACTTAACAGCAGTTCACGAAAAATCAATCTATTTGTTTTTGTTTGCCTCTTTTATCCCACTTCTGGGCAAAGGTCTCGCTCTACTCCTTCCATCTTTCACGAGCTTGCGCTTTCTACTTACAGTTTTGACGAAATCTGTCTAGTTTATATAATTGCCAAGTAATATTTTTATATAGCTACTTACTTACTGTAATATCAATTTTGGTGAATAAATATTATTTTGAGCCCAATTTCTGCACTCACTTAATAATTGTATACTAGAGCTTGTCAAATTTAAGGACTTAAAGACGCAGATACCGCTGAGTAACTGATTCTAAAATGAGAATCACGTCTAAACGGCTAGTCGTAATTTTATGAAAAAATATATGTTAAATTACACCATTTTCTTAACAATTTGATCTAAGAAAATTTTGAGTTTTATTTGTATAACATAGTGTAATTAATTCGTAAAGTTATGTCTATTACGGACAAAAACACGACAATAGCACCAAAACCGCCGGGCGTATTTTAATGAAATTGAAACCATCTCATAGACAATTTAATTATCTACACTTTGATTGAAGCCTTTTTTTAAAGTCATAGAATAATAAGAAAATATAAGAACTACCGAGTTTTGGGTCGCGCGGGTGTGAAATTTGTACGCGTTGTGTTCCCTCATGGTCGTTGGCGACTTTTGTCGTCTTAAAGCGGCGGGGGTGACTAAACGTGTCCGCGGGACGGGGTCACCTGACGGGAGCGTCTCGTCGCGTCATCGCACCGTCACGTCATTGGCTAGTAAAGTCCCCCGCCACCCGCGTGGACCAAGGGAGTGTCGCGTATGAATTTGCCAATCTTTGGACTTATTATCTCGGATTAAAATGGCTCCAAATTCGACAGTCGAAATATCCAAGTATTATTGTATTCGTCACAACTTTGATGAACTGATCAAAAGTTAATAACTTAATACAAATTTTGTCGCGGATCAAACAATCTTCAAAATATTACAGTTCCTAGAATAGTATTTGGTTCGAAGAACTTCTTACCTTCTAATCGAAAATACCAATTAATTCAGGCTAAAATTATAATCTCTCAAAGGGCAACTTGAGAAAACGCATGTCTCAGAAGTTAAAATTTGAAGACATTGTGATATCACACCCTGAGGCACGCACACTTTTTCTCATAAAACAGAAATATTTGATTTACATTTTTTTTTAAATATTGTGTTTGTTTCGTTTGTCCAGAAAACTTGTGATCAGCCTTAAAAATTGTGCTAAATAAATGTATTTTCTTTCTGACATCCTCCTACCTAAACAGAACTGGGTCCGCGTGGTGGATTTAGATGCACTTCCTTTCACAAGGAAGAGGCCTGTATCTTAGCAGTAAGACCGTCTTGTATCAGCATATTGACTAAAAAAAGACTCCTGATGACACACAAAAACTACATCGCGCAATCGACAACATTCATCGGGTAGTTGCCCACCACAAACATCACCCGTCTGGTCAGAGGATCCTCCCTTTTCAATGTAGGTTGCGGGGCTCTCCTCCCTGTTCCGCATACTTAACTTTGTAGGTATGTTGATTATGCGTAACAAATTATAATTATAGATATGTAAATAAAATAAAATAAAAAATGCCCTTTATGCAACTACTTACAAGTTTTTTAACTTAACTAAGTACACACACAGTATACATATTTCAAATACTTCTAAAAGAAATCTATATCGCGCGCTTTTTGCATCCAGTGCGGTCCACCACGTTGGGTAAAAATAAGTCTCTCCATCTCTTTCTTTATCTCCCTTGCTTTCTTTTACCTTCTAATGAGATGAATTCTGTTACCCTCTTTTTCCATTTAGTACTGCCCAATCTACACAAGTGCCCTGCCCAGTTCCATCATCCATCCCATTTCAATAACCTCATTATTTGCATTAGGTATATCTGTTAATTTTGTTTTTATCCTTATTATTTAGTTTTTTTACTTTGTCCTGTTTTTGTATGTATAGCATACTCCTTTCCATTTAATATTTTATAATTATAATAAAGATATGTAGGTACTGAATAACATTTAGTATTTTCAAAATACTTAATTCGTTACCGATAATATCAATATTTACAGTATTGTACCCCTTATAAATAACAACCTTTAAATATCGTAAAATAATAAATATATTTGAATATGTAAACTGATAACAGAACTCATTGAATATGGAAATGATTCTTCTCGATATAGAAACGTGAATTTAGAATATGAATATAAATTTAACCTAATATAAATACTAACTTACGATTATATTAAAAGTTTAAACTTAGGTATAAATTACAAGCTATCCTAAACATTTGACCCAGTTTTAGAATAAAATATAACTATTAACTATGTAACAACTAGATTTATAACATTACATCACTTCTAGGTGGAAGCGGAACGCACCGGACCGATCAGTATGGCGACGTTTGGGGGAGGTCAATATACAGGCGTGGACGTCTTTTAGCTGAAATGATAATCACACCTAAATTCTCCTAAAAAGGTTACAAATAGGTGTACCATAATTTTAGTACAACCGAATTTCACCTGGTATTTTCAAGTCCCATTTAATAAAGGAGCAAAGCGAATTCAATTTTCCCAACTTGAGTATCGAACCCATAGTCAGCAGGCTCAGTATGGGTTCGATCAGTGACAGGCTCTACAAGCCTGCCACTAGATCAATGAGACAGTAACAACAAGACGACAAGATGAAAAAATATACTTTTCGTATCCCCTACCCTTAGTCTCATAGTAAAACTCTTCCTGTACATTTCATAACAGAAAAAAGGAAACAGTTAACAGCAATATAAGACAGATCTACCCACATAATTGGTCGTTATGAATATCCAATACAATTTGTATTCAACCCAGTTCATACATGTAATATTTTTGTTGTGCTATCTACCCAACAAACGACATGAAACAACGCATCCCGAGAATACTAGATTTCGTCCCCGCAAGGAGAAAATAGATTTCACAAATTGTGTTAGATCACCAATCGAAAACCAACCTTGGCAGTGAAACTTTAGGGTTTGATTTTCGGTGTGTTTTGTTTTCAAAATGGTAGCCCAACATTTCTGTTTTCGCCATGACAATGATGTGTCGCTTAGATTTTTATCGCAAATGCTTTGTAGTCATTAGTGAGTGCGCGGCACGATTCTTTTAATTCCTACCCTCTTTGTTTCGTGAAAACTTCACGAATAATGGAGGATTCGTCATTACGAGGAATATTTTAAAAGAATGCTACCAAAATACGATAATCTGTAGCTCTGTAGCTTTCCCGAAGTTAAAGTGTTTTGTTCGGAAAAGCGATTTTTTGTGTTCTGTAAGCGGTAGTATTATTTTGGTTGTACTTTACAGGGTTTTCCTGTATTTTGGATACAGATTAAAGATTATCGTTTCGTAACCCGCACGGTCGTGTCCTTCGGTTTGAGTAAATTAAAGAAATAGGACTGGATTTTTTGCTTTGCTTTAAATGCTACTGTGGTTCATTTGGAAACTATTTTGTTTGAATGTTATGATTTTGGTTCTTCTCTACTCAGAAGAGACTGTGTATCAATCGTTGGAAGACATGTATATACTTTAAACCAGTGCCTTTAGACAAGTGACATTCTATGAACGAAAGCGTCGTGATAGCTATTGGAAACACCGGCCACCTACGTGTCGGACTTTGCACATTTAAGGTTCCGTAACAAACCGCAAAATAGAGTTGGTTGTAATAGGAAAAACTTGGGATTTCAAAGAAAAATTTGATTTATTTATTTATTGGCCTATCTACAATTGTAACACTAACAATAACCTTATAATACAAGCAATAATATAAACTAGGTGTACAATATGATGCGATAGACACAGCATGCAAAAACAAAATTAAAACAAAAGTTACAATAATAGTGCAGAAATGGCACTTATAAACTTATAATATATTTATTGACACACACACAAGTTACAACAGGGAAACATTTTGCACAACGAGATAATTATGATAAACTTCTAACAAAATTAAGTGCAATGGGCCCCAAACTAGGCTCAGCCTGTATATTGGACGCCCAGAAATTGAGAGTAGCAGATTGAGTGTTCAATGTTACACAGCACAAAGTTACTAATTGGACATTAAAAACAAAATTTAAATAAATTGAAATAATAATAAAGGAAAATAAAATAATAATAGCAGGCAAAAACCAAAAAATTACATTAACAGTTATAATGAAATGAATAACATTAGTCAAATACAATATTCATCTTAAGTAAAATTATTAGAATCAAAGTTATAAATTAAAATTGAGAATAAGTTTATGATTTTATTAATTTCATAGATAAATTAAAATCAAAAGTCAATAAGTAGGGATCAGCAATATCATTCAGTGATCAACAAATCAATAATAATATGAGTAAGCATCAATCAGTCAAACATAGGAGTAAGTGGAGGGATGGGGAGAGAGTGTAGAGTTATGGTCTGTGTGTGTGCGTGTGTGAATGTTGGACACGGACAGGACAGGGATATGTGCAGTCTTGGTGAGGGTATGTGTCCAGGTGCGTCATCTCATCGGGCATAAAAGAAATTCAGTATCTTCATACGTCAGCTCTTGAAGCCATCTCTTCAATATAGGCTTGGCTTCAAAAGTATTTCCAGGGACCCGTAGAGTAGATTTATTAATTAGATTAAAGACTCGTATCGGGAGAAAGAGGCCGAATCGTGTGGCAAAAGTTGTTCTTACACTTGGGATTGCCAGTCTGTCAGCTCCGACCCTTCCTCTTTGGGTGTAAGTAAATTGTCTCCCCAAAACGGTGACCAGACCTAGAAGGGACCTCAGAATATACAATTGCCGGACGTCCAGGACACCCGCTTCTCTGTAGAGTGTGGCAGTTGGGTAGCGCCGCGGTTTGCCAAGCATAACTTTTAGAACAGCTCGTTGAGCACGTTCAAGTTCTAGCAAATGGGACTTAGCCGCGCTACCCCAGATGCCTACACAGTACTGTAACAGCGATTGACACAGGGCTAGGTAGACCTTTCTGCATAAGTCTTTCGGGGCACTGGCCCGCAGTGACTTTATAACGTAGATAAATTTGCGGATTCTTTTCGAGAGCATGGAGATATGCTCTCTAAAGGACAGATTTTGGTCGATCAAAATACCCAAGTACTTGGTAGATTTGACTCCAGCTATGAAATCGCAAGAACAATTATTGGCATGACAGTGAATGCTGTGGATTTTTATTTTGTTTATGTCCGGACGGCTAGAACGACTGATGTGAAACGTCATGAAATTCGTTTTTTCAACATTTAGGGTGAGTATGTTTTTTTCAAGCCATTCACTTATGGTGCGCATGCCGTCCTCTGCAGCATCCATGGTATCCATCCATTTATCACCGTAGAATAGGACCGCTGTGTCATCTGCGTAGCATATCATCTCTGACTGTGGGATGTTTAGCCTGAGTATGTCATCCATGTATACGGTAAATAATGTCGGGCCCAGAACACTGCCCTGTGGCACCCCAAAAACGACTGGCAGGCTTTCGAAATTTCGAAACAATAGTCTTCAGAAATTAATACAGTAACATATTTTTTATGTAGGTAGATACTTAGATCAAATAAAAAGTCAAGATGGAACGTTGCAAACAACAAAGTGAAGCCGGTTCAAACTAAGCCTTGCCGTACAAATATACAATTACACGCAGTCACTAACAACAAAATTACGCCTTAGCTTGTCCTTCGAGCTTACAGATCAAATAATAAAGCTCAACTGACAAGCTAAGGGGTAGTTTCGTTATACATGTGCGCGTATAATTGTGTATTTATACGGCAAGGCTTACTTTGAACCGGCTTCACTTAGTTGTTTGCAACGTTACATCTTGACTTTTTATTTGATCTGAGGGTAGATATTAAACAAAAACAGTATGGTGATTATTTATCAGTGTATTGGTATTTGTTTGTAAAATATACGTAATTATAAACATAATCACCAAATTTGAAGTTCATATTTCAATAGGAAGTAATAAAAAATCGGAACAAAATTTTGTAATAAATGCTGACTTTTGTGGCTTCTCATTCCTTCGTTTTCCAATATTTTTTAAAACATAGTGGTTATCTACTTGACGAGTTCTAAACAACGATACTCCATTTGATGGGGTAGATCAAAATTTTATATCGCGCCAGATTTACCTGTATGGGAAACGTAACAACGTTTAGAAATATTTTTATATGGCTTTTGGTCAACATGATGCTTACACTGTGAAAATTTTAAAACTATTGCTATAAAACCTGTGTGACAATTGATCAACTTGGAAGTATATAGAGTTATAAATACTCTTTTAACTTAATGTAATTTATTTTAAACATGGGAGGAAAGCAAACAAAAAAACCATGTAAAATTTATTAAGACGCGCCAACTGATTACCGATTCTCCGAAAACATTCACCGTTCGAAACGCGCATCAAAACTGCTAGCGTTCGATAAACATCCTAAATAAACGTTGTTATAAGTATTTTCTTAGTTTACTCTGTCATCAAAGTTTACTTTATCCTAATTGAATTATTTTATAACTCGAGACGATAAAATACCCTTTTTTATACCACTTGCTCAAAAAAGTGACATTCTATGCCACAAAAAGCGAACATAACAATAGTCATTTTTAATCTGTTAAAAACAGGGAAAGAAAATTGTACTGAATTTAATTCATCCTCTAGGGGGAGAATGTGATTTAAATTTGGAAATCTTACCGAAATTTATACTGAACTACATCTAAGTTTACACCATTGAGTTTGTATATAAAGCATTATACATATTTTTGAAAAAGGAATACGCATTTATTATGCAGTTACGATTATTAATAGTAGATTATTAACCAAGGGCTGTATGACATCAATTGCATACGAGGTTTTTGGCGCCTGAGCGAAGCGAAGGCGCTAATTAACCCGAGTATGCAATTGATGCTTACGCCCGAGATAAATACTCTGCTTTACATATCGATTATGAGGTAAGTAAACAACAAGACAGCAGGTTTCAATGAACATTTATTAAGAAGAAAAAAATGTGTATTTAATTAAAATTAATAGTAAAATTATTAATATATAAAAATAGTATAATTAAAATTAATAGTGAGATATGGTCACGTTCTTTTTAGGAATATTTATAGTTTGAATATGAGTTTGTGATGATAAGACTTGAGTTTGAGTGACTTGAGGTTCTTGCATCGTAAATGGCGGCAGTTGACTGGTACTATTTTCTTCATTAAAAAATGGCTCAGATGATGTGCTTTGACGTGGTGATTTCAAGTTTATATTTTCTGTTATTTTAGAAGTCATTTTGCTTTTGTTTGCCATCGAATCTTCGATATAACCTTCGGCCACTTTGCTGGACTTCCAGCCGCCGTGCCTTTTTAACAAAGTGAGGTTGGCTCCCGAATCAGCCAATAGAGTCGCTGATGTTCTGCGAAAGCAATGCCCGGTGTATAACTCTACGTTACTCAGTTTTAAATATGTGGCTATTTGCTTTGGCATGCCTGTAAATTTGTTTTTTCCTATTACTTGTCTGTGGCATTTTCCTTTACTGTAATTAAGAAAAAAACGATTTGTATCCAAGTTTTCAGGCCGAAGAGCTTGATATTTTTCAACATAATTTGCAAATTCTTCATGCACAACAAATGACCGGTCAATTTTAGTTTTCGTGTTAGGCAGTTTTATGAGTAGTAATTTGTTATGTTTTTCTACATTTTCTATTGTCAAGTTTGTCAATTCCACGGTTCTGCAGGCTCCCGATATCCCAAAAATTAGAACAACCTGTAAAAAAGACATAAGTTGTATTAAAGGCACCAAATACGCATATTATTTTTGTGAAATATTTTGGTAACTTATTAAAAAGGGCAAGTAAATACGTAGGTACCTTTATTGCTAAATAAATTTCATCCGGAGCTTCATTTAAGAATTTCTGTACTTCTTCTGCAGTAAATACCTTCGATTTCTTGCTTTTAAAGCCGTCAGACTGCCTTTTCAAGAAAGCAGTAAGTTTAGAAAAATCTTTCAAATTCACGTCATGTTTTGTCATCATTGTAGATTTTAGCATGGAATAAAAGCACCATAAACTGGAAGGTTGTAGCCTCTTAGATAATTCATCAAAATATGATATAAAAACACTTTCAGAAAGAGATTTCACTTTTTTTTCTGACCGCCATTTCATAAATTCGTCGTATGCCTTTACATATCTTTCTTTCGAGTTCGGCGGTAATATATTTTCGACAACTGTTTTTGCCCTTTCTTTAATAAAATCAGGCGTTAGATCTATGTCTTCGTCACTAGACATGTTTAAAACTTTTGAAAAAGAACTCAAACAAGAAAATTAATTATTTTCGCGATGCTTTCGCGCCTACTAGTAGACTGCCTTTTTATTTTTTCACGCACGCAAGCGCGTCAAATCTTGCTGGCCAGTTTGATTTTTAAATCGATTCCATCTAACATACGATGTGGAAACAAATAGTTCCATATTTAAAATAAATTGTCTAGATTCCGATTCGAGTAATTAATGGATACCGAGAAAAAAAATATTAACTTTTTAAAGATATTCTTCGTGCAGTATGAGTATGACAGTTCTTTTTTCAAATTCCAAAACCTATGCTGTAATGATAGTCATACACCCCGGCATTCAGGGGTGTAAGGGTGTACTTACAGAGCAAGAGATATGTAAATAAAATTACGAAAACCGACGAGGCCGTATGAGCTTTATGCCTTTGATTTTCCAACAAAAAAATATTTGTCTAGGAATTTGCCGCGTTTTTGTTTTCTTAAAATACATAAACGTTAAGTTTATTTTAATTGTAATTATTTTTAATAAATGCTTATCTCATATTATTATTGTGTTAATTTTTTCGCAAATGGTACGAAAAGTAGAGTATTTTCCTCGGTGATAAAGCTGTCTTTGTCTTGGGTGAACTTAAATCCCTCGCTACACTCGCGATTTAAATCGGCACCCGCGACAGAAGACACTGCTTTATCCCCCTTGGTTATTAATCTACTATTTATAACAACAACAAGCTTTTCTTGGCATTATGCTATAAGATTGATAAGATGTTAGACTTTCTTTGCAAATTGAAAGTCAAAGAGTGCATTGTGTTTCTTATTAAATTTATACTTGGATCCCTGTAATTATTATAAATTCTTTAAATTGTTTTCGTGTCATATACTGATTACTGACATATATTAATTATTAGCTGTCCCACGCGGCTTCGCTCCCGTCAACTGGCTACCTACCTACCAATCTACCCTAAACCTACCTGCCCTACAGGCATGATTGTTGCGTAACTTTGACCGTTTACGCAGCGCACGCAACGGAAGCTCTCAAAAAGGAATAATATTACCCATTTTTGCAACATTTTTCATTTATGCTCCGCTCCTATTGGTCGTAGCGTGATGTTATATAACCTATATAACCTTCCTCGATAAATGGTCTATGCAACACAAACATATTTTTCCAATTCAAACCAGTAGTTCCTGAGATTAGCGCGTTCAAACAAAAAAACTCTTCAGCTTTATAATAGTAGTATAGATTAAAAGGTTTAAAGGAGGCAAAAAATGGACACCAAAGTTGTCTCAATTTGAATTAAATTTAATTTATAGCGTTTCATCCGCTTTAGCGTTTAATCTTTTTTCTAAGAAAATTATTTCCTTCATTATAGTTCTTAGTACCGATTGAGTTGGTACGTAAGTATATGATTTCGTTGGTGTATGAAAACGTAAGAGTAAAGTGCAGAGAGATTAGCAATCTATACAAAAACTACGCTAATCTTTTTCATCAACGGTGGATAAACGGACCGGACGGGAAGATATTGCTATTAAGTTCAACATCTCTTATTTTGCTGCCCTACTTAGCACATTTAACTCAGGGTCTGTACATCACATTTATTTCATCCATTTCCCCCTGTCAACCACAATAACTATTATACGCTATCATTCACTTCCTTTTTAACCGACTTCAAAAAAAGGAGGCTCTCAGTTTGATTCGTATGTTTGTACGTATGTATGTTTGTCCGCGATTTTCTCGCTTTTGGCGGTACTGATTTTGATGCGGTTTTCAGAAAAGTATTAGTTATATTCTGGAGAAAGTTTTGGTATACGAAAAATGGATACCCCGTGACGCCCGCATGGATCCGTTATGTGTATGTATGTATGTAAGTATGTATCTTTGTTTATTATGCAAGTCTCCAAAACTAGTAATTGGATCATGATCATTCTTTTTTCATTGGATTAAGTATCTCTCTTCGTAGGTCATAGTGTAAATTTCATCAGAATCGGTTTGGCAGTTTTCAAGATATAGAGCATACAATCGAACTCTTTAGCGACAAACAGCACGAATGTGTAAATTGAGTTATTATGGGTATTTTGTCAATCCTTCTGGTACCTTACTGTGGAACTTACTCAATTTGTAGTGATGGTGAACCAAAACTAAAAAGAGAGAAATAGAAACAATTCGCAAAAATATTAACCAACTTAAAAAAAAAATCATTGAAAAGTGCAAAATTCGAAAAGATTCGTTTCGAAAGTCGGTGTCGCAAAACGATAAAAACATGAGGTACCAAGGACACAGACTTCCGAAACGAAAGTTATTTTGCACTATTTAGTCTTTTTTTTTGAAGTCTGTTTATTTTATTGCGAAAAGGTTCAAAGGTTCTTTAATATCATTCGTTGCACAATCATTTCATCTTTTCACTGGCCGGCACTCCACAAGCAATTACCATGTAATCCAAGAAGAACGGTTCCTTTTAAATTTTACAACCAACACCTAAAAGCTGCATTGGGCCTAGTTCGAGTTTTCATAATTGCTTGTTGTTTCATATTTGTTGTAATTTGAAGCTCAGCTAATAAACAAAAAGAAAATGGGGAGTAATTGTTTAAATAGATCCAATACTGGAGGAGGAAAAATACGAGAGCCTTACCTCGAATTATGACTTTTTACTGAGGAAATTCTTTAATTTTTTTCCTTATTTTATTTTTTTTGAATTTTTCCTTTATTTGTACTGTGAGGCCTTACTTTTTGCCAATTTTCGTGATTCTAGGTCAACGGGAACTACCATATAGGTTTTCGACCCAAATCCTATAGGTTACTTCCGGTTGACCAAGACTTGTCGATTTTGGTTAAAAACAAGGTCTTATAGCAAAAGTAAAGGAAAAATGCCGAAAAACAATAAAAAAGATGAAAATTAAGGTAAATTTTGGTACTTACAAGTTATCGCGAAAAAACTAAATTTGCTTATATCTTTTTATCGTGGTGACTCAGGAGCTTGGTTTTTATACACCTAATAGGGACTATAGATCTCATTATCTGGTATAAATTTCAACTTGCTAGGTCCATCCGTTCCTGAGAAAATCGGTGGTGACACACGAACAGACGGACAAGAAAGTGATCTTATAAGGGTTCCTCTTTTTACCTTTTGAGGTACGGAACCCTAAAAATTACCGAGCGTACCTTGGTCGCCTAGATTATAATATTTAGACCGCATTTCCTCTTAACACCTAAAAATGTTAATTTCACAATCCAACAATATTGATTCCGGTTTTTAATTAGTTGAGATGAGGAATTTTCAAAATATTTCTACAACGGATTACGTATTTCCTTCAAAATCGGATTATGACAAAAAGTTTGTAACAGAATTGGGATCCTGTTATTAAATAACGCTTTGAGTCAAAACAAACCGCTGCACAAAACCAATAATTCAATCAAAAACTAAAGAAGGATTATTCCTGCCAAACTTCTCTGATCCTCAGAAGGATAACATGAATATAACAATTAATTACTAGTTAACAAGGAGGCTAGCTTAACTGAGAAATAATTAAGGCTTGGGTTCCGTAGTGTCCGGCGACTCAATTAATGAAAGTAATTGCTCTGTGTTGGAATAAGGAACTATATGACAAAGCTATGTGTGCAGCATATACGATAATGATGGAGAGCTTTTGTATTGAAATGAAGTTTTTGTGACCTTTTGTGTACAATTGATTTGATAGTTTTAGTTAATCATTATACATACATAAATTCACGCCTTTTGCCCATGGGGGAGGGCAGAAACTACAGAACGCCACTTGCTACGATCCTTTGATACTTCTTTTGCTTCACTCGCTTTCATACACCCACGCGGTAATGTGTACTGCGCACTTGGCCTTTCTGAAGAACATAACCAATAAGGTCTATGTATATATTCATTATGTAGCTTAAATTCAGAAGAAAATAGTTCAAAGAAAATAAACATAGTACTTTACAACGACTAATGAAATTCAAAGTGTATGGCATAGATTTCCAACTTATATCCGTATATTGAAATCGTTCCTGTTAGTCTTTATCAGTTGTATGAAGTAGTTATACCACGGACAAACGTGATAAATGCCTAAGATAACCAACTTATTGGGAGTATTATTTTTGAGCCGTTTTAGGCTTAAAATCTTGAGGTCCGAGTGTGCATCGAGTCTTTCGGGATATCACCAAGCAGTCAGACTACACGTGATAAAAAAACTGACCACATTTTGAGCCAAATTATCATCATTGCAATCCAAAGGTAGTTATTTTGCTGCCTTTTTGGGCATTTTGACAGCAATGAGAAATATTTTTTTGATGCCAAATGAGTTCTTGCCCCAATTGTATACCTACTCGTACGTATAACTCTATCATTATAAGCTTGAATAATATTTAAATGATGGATTAAAAAGTTGATCCGTTAATCTTTTAAAAATGTCAATTCCTAAACTATTTTTTAACCTTGACTATGTCACGCACTACTCTACCGGCCGTGTCGTCGACACCGCCCGCCCTATTTTTAAAACAAAAGAATAGGTCCCTGAACTCGTTTATTCAGGTAACTAACTCTGTAAACACGACGACGTGTTTCCGTTACAGATCTTAATAATTGCCGGCCTGTTTCTTTGTTAAACGCTTCTTTATTCAAACTGGATTCAGGATGATAGGGCTAATTCTTTTTCTTGCCTTCTATTGTCTTTTAAGACGTAATTAGGTTTTGTTTCAGAGCCTTTTTAACCCCCGACGAAAAAGAAAAGTTTTATAAATTTGACGCATGTTTGTTTGTGTATCTGTCTGTGGCATCATAGCTCCTAAACGTATGAACGAATTTTGATTTAGAAAGGTGATTTTAACGAGTGTTCTTAGCTATGTTTGATGATAATCGGTTTAGCTGTTCAAAAGTTACTGGCGTTTTACTGTTTGAATCGGGGTATTTTCGCAAGATATAGTGTTCGATAGATTGTTGATCGAAGCGTGTCTACGACTAGATAAATTATGTAGTATAAATAGCATGTAATAAAAATGTGCTGATATTTTTTTTTAATTTTACTTGTTTTAGCCAGTATTTAGATTTTTGAAGTAAAATAATTGTTTTCCAATAGATTACCCAAACAGTCTGTTTGAAAGGTGTTTTACTGTTTCATTTATACAATGTTTTCAATTAACTTACTGTTAAACTCGATAACTCCCGAGGTAAAGCGGAGGATGAGGTCTACGGCGGAGTGAGCGAGCCCAGCAATGTTGTGTTCACTAGTTACACTAGTTAGGGGTTGGGGTTTATAATAAAACAACCAGATTTATCAGAAAGCACACAGCACTGAATGGGAACGTCCAGTCACCGCTGTGTGTGACAATTTAATACTCGTAGACGTAACCACTTACTACTGTGACGTTTATTAGGATACCACATCTAAGATGTCTGTTCACTCTTGCTTTGAAGGCTGATGGGTTCGCAAACGCTAACAGAGAGTTAGCGTTTGAGATCCCACTTTGTCTATGCGCAGAATGATTATGAAGGAGAAGCGCTGAGTATGACTAGTAGGGATATCACCGGAAGGCACCCTGCTGTACGTCTCGTCTGTTGTGAAAGGGAGACGGAGTGAGATCATAGAACTCCAGAGCACACTCCTTAAAGTACATGCTACATAGGTAACACACACATACATACGCTACATACGTGGAGCTTCGTTAAAGAAGTAATACCATAGAAAAAGGAACGCCCTCAGACAGACAGAAGAAAAGGAACTAACAATCAATCTGCCTAGCCTTTTTCCCAATTATGTTGGGTTCGGCTTACAGTCTTACCGGATTCAGCTGAGTACCAGTGTTGTACATGGAACGCCTGCCTATCTGACCTCCACAACCCATTAACTGGGTAAGACAATAACCATTGGCTAAACTGGTGTCAGATCTCAAGCTTCTGACTACGATACTACTGTAACGACTGTCAAAGATCTTCGAATGACAGCCGGGACTAAATGCTTAACGTGCTTTCCGGGGCACGGTGGAAACTCGGTATGTTGAAATGGTCACCCATCCATGGATCGACCTAGTCAAGCGTTGCTTAACCTTGAAGATTGACCCGTGCGGCTGTTACTTAGCCACGAGCTCCTCCTCCTCCAAGGAAGAAAAGGAACTAACGCAAATCAAAATTGACTTTGTAGCAAAATTTTACTATTTACCAAAGTAAAAGTCAATTTGGATCAGGGTAAGAAATGCCTTGGAATCTTTTTGGACCTATCAAAGGCGTTTGACACAGTCTTTGTCTCTAAACTTCTACTTAAGCTGGAAAATATCGGCGTAAGAGGAACACCCTTGAGTCTATTTAAAAGTTATCTTACGGAGAGAAGACAGAATGTGATTATAAATAATCACATAAGTAATGAACACCCTCTAGGTGATTACGAAGTTCCACAAAGAAGTATCTTGGGACCAACACTCTTCCTAATCTATATATGTTTTTTTATTTTAACCAGTTATGCACCCTGAAACTTACAGACTGTCATATCCTTACTTACGCGGATGACACAGCACTCATTGTGCATGGCTCAGATTGGAATGAAACGAAATGTCACGCTGGGAAATGTATTAACACGGTATCAAAATGGCTTTCCATTAATTTTTTGACACTAAACCTTGACAAAACTAAATTTATACCATTTTCTATAAGTAATAAAAGTCAAGTCGTAACATTCAATTTCACAACAACCAGTTGAAGCCAGATTGTACTTGTCCATGCTTAGCCAAAGTTTCTTACATTAAATACCTTGGAGTGATAATAGACGACCGTTTTAATTGGCACAAACACATTTCGTCACTAACATCTAGGATCCGCAAATTTATCTATATTTTTAGGCAGCTTAGAAACTCAGCAGACACTGACACGCTCAAAACTGTCTACTACTCTTTGTGCCAGTCACTACTGACATATTGTGTGACTGCTTGGGGGAGCAACGAAAACATCGTTTTTACCGCTGGAGAGAGCCCAAAGAGCTGTTCTGAAGGTGAGAAGCTGATGATACGCAAACCGTTTAGGTACCCGACTGAACTACTATATCGGGACTGCAAATTGCTCACTTTCCGACAGCTATTTGTTTATCACTCAACGCTCCGCAAACATGCCTCCGTTCCACCACGTAACGCCCTCCATACCCGACGAAGGGCTGCACGAATCTGCCAAGTCGAACATTTCAGAACCGCATTTGCTGCCCACCAATATTTCATCCTAAGTTTCCGAATTTACAATAAAGTGCATAAGATATTATAAATAAATAATTTAAATAAATTTAAATTAAAAAAGAAATTACTAACGTGGCTCTTAAATTTAAATTATGGTGATACCGAGGACCTCATTAAATTAAATGATTAAATCAAACCACATAAAAATGAATTATTGCATTGAAACATTAAATTAAGTTATGACATGAAATTAAATTGAATTGAATCAAATTAAATTATTGAAATTAGGACAAACCTCACACCACAAACTTACATCAACACTTCATATAATTATCTAAAACTTAATAATAAAAAAAAAATGAAAACAACAAGTATAATGTGTTAACCATCAGAGCAAAATGAAAATCCATTTTGGGAAAACTTTTCTTCAAGATACAGGATTTTCCTAGTTTGAAGGACAGGGATCAATTTATGTGTAATAGCCATGCCCATTTTTGTAATGCAAACACTGATGTAAACTAGGCTAATCCTTTTGCAAATAAATACATTATTATTATAATTAACTTGATAATAAACTTCAAAATTGCTTAGAAACAAACGGGGCAAAGAAAATCCTCCTAATGTAACAGATGCTACTCGTCTACAACTTATAACTTAACGGAGATAAGTTATGCTAGTAGTTTTCCAGCTGTAATAATTCAAACTTTATTCATTTTAATCTGTTTGAAATTTCCTCGAAGCATTAGTTATTGTTACAGATAACTTGAATTTCATGAATGAAATATATCGTACTACTTTTTATTTTTTTATTATTGATGGGCTCGCACTTGACCACTATCTCACCTGATGGTAAGCGATGCTAGGTCGACGATGTAGCATGCTTGCCTAGAAGAAACTAATTCACTCTTGACTTAAAGATACCCCGGTTGTAGCTATCAGGAAATTGAGACTACTATTATAAATGCTAAAGTTTGTGAGGATGGATGGGTGGATGTTTGTTAAGACGGAAATATATATGCGAGCTATAATATTCATTTCATTAATATCGATTCAATTAATAATCCATTCATTTATAACTGACATTTTTGAACTGACCGACTACTGGTGGTAGCGGGATAACAAAATCCTGTTGGATAGACCGTCAATCTGACCACTGGGGAAAACCCGTTCTCTGGATATTTACTTACAAAATCATGAATTCATGAGTAAACATGACTTCTAGAACCCACACAAAGGAGCATATTTGAAAGCGTACACCTACGTATTGTTTACCTAGACATAACAGATGAAACCGGAGACACATGGCGCTAACCTAATCAAAATTACTCGTGGAGACTCGCTCTAGGAGACTTCCACACTAGAGAGACCTACAAAACTGGTTGTCATAGTAACAGAGCAGTATTAAATTCTATAAACTGCACTGCTCTACGAGTTTAAAAAGAGCTATTACTTGAGCCTAAATAATATTACAGAATGTAACTGTCCTTCTGCAGGGTAAAGGCATCTTTTCGTACAGACAACCCAAGAGTGTTAAACACCACGCTTGCACAAAACGGGTTGGCGATTTCAAATTATATTTAATTTAAGTCCAGGTTACCTCACGACGTTTTCCTTTACTTATGTCAGCAATGTCCAAACCAACCTAAGAAAGAACATATGAATGGAAAACGTCACATTGCTACTTACCCAGATTTGGTGGGTCCTGGATTTGAAGTCGTGGGTTCAAATCTAGCACGCGAGGCGAGGTCTTAATCACTGGGCCAAGAATCTCTCACAAGACCCCTTATCAATATTTTATTCTTTTGTTTTTCTCATAAGGGAAAGTGTAAACGGTAGAAATATTTTACCTTTAATATGTCATAGATCAGTTTTATGGTTGGGCCTGCTTTTCGTGGTTGTGCGTACGGTTATTGACCCCCTGCGGTTATGGCGTGATGGAAGGACCATAATAAAGGCGATGGGACTTGTTTTGGGTCCAAATTGCTGCTAGCTTGTGCGCTGAAGTCATTAATTAAATTGATGTGTCGTTTCTGCAGAGTTTCGGCTGGGTCTGTGTACCTCGCAACGGTGTCATGAACTGTTTTTGTATTGTTTTTAACCCCCGACGGAAAAAGAAAGTTGGACATGTGTTCTTATTGTATATGTGTGTATTTGTGTCTTTATGTATTTGTGTATCTATATGTGGCATCATAGCACCTAAACGGATAAACAGATTTTATTTCGTTTTTTTTGACGTGACTATCGAGAGTTTTCTTAGCTATATTTGATGAAAATCGGTTTGAGTTGGGGTTATTTCGAAAGATATCGTGTCATAATTACTTGTTCAATAGATTGTCGATCGAAGCGTGTCTACTGCTAGATAAATTATGTAGCATGAAATAAAAATGTGTCGGGGGTTTTTTAAATTTTACTTTGTAAATAAGAGTTGCTGATGCAGCTTGCAGAGTCAGTAGATAGGTAAGCTAAAGTAGCAATGGGAATGTTTGTTGAAATACCGATAACCACTGGTGCAAACGAGTTCTTGATTTAAGACCGTGAATAGCGAAAACGATTGGAGTAAGTTTCAAAGTATTTAAATTGTAAATATTTTATTAAAATACGCCCGGCTGTTTTGGTACGATTGTCGTGTTTTTGTCCGTTTTAGACATAACTTTACAAATTAATTACACCATCTTATACGAATAATATTCAAAATTTTCTTAGATATTATTATTGAGAAATTAGTCTAATGTAGATTGTAGCGTTTGCGGGTTGAGTATCTAAGAGAGATAAATAATACGGAGCACTATCTACATACAATTTAATAAGAAAGGTCGCAGGTACAAAAAGCCGTTTCTAATATATTTTCCTTCTTTAAAAAATGGAGGTAGGCGCTAAGTACTATCCTGGCCTGGCAGCAGAAGCGGTCTCGTAGGCGTGGAAGGCCGAGGACTAGGCACCAGCAGGATGACGTCCCGCAGAGTTGACGATGATCTTATGATGTCGGTTCTTCCGATGAAGGTCCCAGGTGGTCGAACCGGGACTTTGGACCCTGGAATTTTCCAATCGTCGTATAAGTTCCTTTGTCTCCTAGCTTATCCTTGTCTGATTGTGACCGCAACAGCGTAAGCGTAGGGCAGAGGATGTACTACGGCGCTTAAGGCGAATGTGTGCTAGTCACAATCAGAACCGGAGCTCTAGAGTTTTTTTTATTTATAAATTTGTTACGGTAAAAACATTTAAAGCAGGTAAGCGCTAAAGAAATAACAAAATAATAAGTACTTAACTAAAAACACCAACAGAAATTATAGGAAGGGTGATGATATTTTGTCATGTGATGGCCGTAACCAGCATGATTAAGCAAAAAGTAATTGTCAACACTTACCCAATACGGGGTTAACACTGAAGCTAGATTTATTTTTAATGAACACACTCGTAGTGGTTAGGATTCAACTATTTTTCTTATAAGAGTACACGTAAAATGACACGCTAAGTATGTAGGAATGATAATATGGAGCGAGTGTACGTGTAAACAGCTGAGATATCCGATCGTCAATGTCCGTCCGGTGCGTTGATAAAAGCCCGAGTGGTGTTGGAACTTAATAATTCTTTTTTTATTTATATATGTGTGACTACCGCCACACGAGAAGTTATCGAGTCGAAACGTAGTGCAATGACTAGTCGATTTTTCAATATCTTTACGTTAAATGTAATTTAATTATATATTAGGTTTAATTTATCCTATTATGATATTATCGCCTACAATACGTTTGTTATCTGATTGTCACTTATTTTAAATTATTAGGTTGTAAGATTTTTGTTGATCTGTGCATGTTTTTACCGCATTTTGCTATGGTGATTTAGTTAGGAACGTTGATCGTTACTATTCAACGTTACAAGATATCATATATTTTTCCAAAAAATACGACTAGCCGTTTAGACGTGATTCTCATTTTAAAATCAGCTACTCAGGGGTATCTGCGCATTAAGAAGAGATATCGGAAAAAAACTCCAACATTGGTCTACATTTCTAGAATAGCATACATAGAATGGTTGATTGATTCTCACAATCTAACTAAGATGCAACCTCATATTTATTAACCGACTTCAAAAAAAGGAGGAGGTTCTCAATTCGTCGGAATCTTTTTTTTTTGTTTAAATAGATTCATACAAAATATTAACAAATTACTTACATGGTTGCTACATATTGAAATTATATTTACGGAACCTTTGTTACAAAGAAGGTCTACTTTGTTTGAGCCCATAATATAATAAATATTTATCTTTTAGGCAGTTGTTCTTTAGAATGGCGGGAGAGGCGACTCATATTGGCAATGCGGGTTACATGGGTTTCAATGCTTATCAAAACGATGCGATGCCTTGCTCTGTCTCCTTAAATATTATCCCAAGGAAACTTAGTATCGGTAAAAAAAAAATATTATAATTTTCCTGAATTAAGAATCTATTTAGTCGTTCAGGCGTGATTGATTTAAAAACCCCAGATTTTCACATTTACAATGTTAGGGTCTTTGCCCTCTAGTGGGTCAAAATATGTGTGGTCGTCCAAGCAAAAAGGGGCCAGTTCTCAGCATTTAGTTGCCGGGATATACGTACATTATCGGTCCTTGAGATTATCGGAAAACCTAACATTAAGCATTCGTATGCATTCCACATCCTTCTTCAACAAATCTTTTACGGTTCAAGCAGCTCTTTTGTGGAATGCATTACCTATTGAGGTAAGGCGTGCACAAACATTGCCAACATTTAAAAAATGGTAAAGGGACATTTCCTTTCTCTGTTCTATATTTGATACTTATTAGTATATTATTATGGGGTGCATGTTGAAAGCCTCCACGTGGCGCACCCTGGGTAACGTCGGCTTCAGATGCCTACCCACTTTGGGTGGACAGTTGGGGCTGGCGGCTAATTTTCAACACACGAAGAAGGGTCACGGTTCCAATCACAGATCATCCTTGATGGTTTGTGAAGGGAACCGGGCTAGTGACAGGACGCCTACTCCCCCCTCTGCTTACAGAGAGTAGGTCGAGTGAGCGTAGAGAAGGAGGGAGAAATAGGGACCTCACCCTTTAAAGGAAAACTAAAAAATAATCAAATGGAACAAGACTTTTGCGAAAAATGTCTCCAGGTGGGTCCCGACTGCTCAGTGGTCGGGGAGTCCCACCCCGCTTCGGCGGGCTGCCCTCCGTATTCTGGGGTGGGCAACAAACGTCTTCCGTCTGTCTCAAACAAAACCGACAACCACATGCATGAAATACGGACACCGATGTTTTTAAATGAAGAGGTGAGTGATGCGGGGTCGGAATCCGACCCCGAATCTGGCGCAAAAGGGCTCATAGCGCGAAGTGGAGGGGGCTGCTGCGAAGAATTTAAGGTTCATCCGCAAGCGCCCCAAATCGGGGGATGGCCTGGGGTCATTCTCCGATGACGAACTGGCCTCGGCCCGGAAGATCCCCACCAGTAGGAGGGGTGGGTGCCGAGATAGAGGAGTGGGGAGAGGGCTCAGTGCCCAGGAGGCTGCCCATCGAGCCGAGAGGCTTTCCGCGGAGGGGCGTCACCCCGGACCGACTAGCCGCAGGGCTGTCCTCTCGGGATCTTCTGGCGACGAGATGGAGGCCGCTGGTGGCTCCAATTTGGAAAGAGCGGCCAGGTTTGCAGAGGTCGTGGGAGCCGCTATCCGGGATGTGGCCTTGAAGAGGAACAAATCCTCTAAAGACAAGGCCATATCCGCGGCCACGGCCTCCATTATGGCGGCGGCGGTGGCCAATCGCGCTGGGCCTTCTTCGGATGGCATGTCCGAGATGCGGGCGGAGGTCGCCCGCTTGAAAGCCGACATGGAGCTTCTCCAAAAGGAAAACGAGAAGCTCCGAGCAGACCTGGCCGGGCTTCACGGGGCCGGCCCCCAAGAGATGCCGCAGGAGGGGGCGCAGCATGGGCTAATCCGGCCCGTGCCTGCGGAGGACAATCTTCTGAACCTGGTGTGGCAGGAGCTGGCTGCCTTTCAGAGCAGGTTCTCTGCACTGGAGGCCATTGTCTTGCGCCCCCCACTAACGGCCATTGTCTTGCGCCCCCCACTAACGGCGAGCCAGGCGGCCTTGGGCCAGCGGAAGGAGGCCTCGTTTGCCGCCGCCGCAGCTGCCGTGGGCTCGTCGAGACATCCCAATCATGGAGCCGTGCTGGAACAGAATAGGTCAGCCCCGGTGAGATTGGGCAATCCAGCACCCAAAAAAGGCGGAGCGGCCGGACAGGCGGCGAGGGCCCCAGCCCAGGCGGCGAGTCTGCCGCCTCAATCTCTCCCACCTTCAGACTCTCCTGCGGCCAACGCCGAATGGCAAGTTGCCGGAGAGAAAAGGAAGGCGGGCCAGGCAGCACGGGCGGCTACAAGAAAGGAGAGGCGGAAGCGGCGCAAGGAGCGAAGCGTCGTGTAATAACGCTACAGCCAGAAGCGGAAAAAAAGGGCGTGTCCTACCGCGAAGTGCTCGCCAAAGCAAGGGCGGTGGTGAACCTGGAGGAGCTCGGCGCCACCGAAGGCATCCAGGTGAGGGTCACCGCGACTGGGGCCCGGATGTTGGAAGTCCCCGGTGCGGCCAGCGGCCCGACCGCTGACGCCCTAGCCGAAAGGCTCAGGGCGTCCCTAAATGCGGACGAGACCCAAGTGTCCAGGCCCACCAAGTGCGCTGACATGCGCATTTTGGACCTGGACGATTATGTGACGGAAGAAGAGGTGGTGGCCGCCGTCGCTAGGACCGGGGGGTGCTCTGCCGACCTAGTGAGGGCAGGCACCATACGTCCTGACTTTACGGGGATACGAGCCGTTACGGTGAGCTGCCCCGTCCCGGCGGCCCTAAAAATAGCCGGAGAGGGCCAAAGGCTCTTGGTTGGCTGGGTTTCCTCGCAGGTGAAACTCCGAACCCAGACCTCTGAGGTGCTTCCGTTGCCACGTGGGCAACCACGTAGGAGCTAAATTTTAGGGATGGGTATGGGATCTACCTCCTAGCGGTCCATCCCGGGCAACGGCACCACGGGCTTGCCTGTGGTACGGCTGAATGATCCCACTTAAGTGGTAGGCTCCGCAAGGGGCCGCCTGGCTCGCGACCACCATCCCACCGGAGTCCGGCGTCAAGCAGCTTGCTGTGTTCCGTCGGAGTGTGGGACTGCCAGTGCCTTTGGGGGAGAAGGAGGATGTCAGTTGCGCTGTTCAGAACCGGTCTTGGGCTCTGGGCAAAACTTGCCGGGTAACTCATCTTGGAGGGTAGCGGGATCCGAAGCACGGTGCCAGCCGTTGGCCGACCGCAGTCAGTAGGGGGCCCAAGTAGCACGCCAGCCACGTGCCAAAGGCTGCCACGCCAACTCTCGAAAAATCCCGGTATGCTCCACCGTGCCAGCTGGCGACTGGATGGGAGGACCCGGTGGCCATATCCGGGGGGGTTCGGGCGTCCCCGCAGTCTCCAAATGAGTTCCCCACAGGTTGGGTTAGCTCCAGTGTTCCACTTGGTTCACTGAGCAGCGCCTCGACAGTTTAACTTCTTCCCCAGCAAATTAAATAAAAAAAATAACACATGACAAAAGCAAAGAAGAATATGGTGAAACAACGGCTGCACTTCCTCCCACTAAAAGTGCACGTCACTAACATCAGGGGGTTGCACTCTAATCTCGATCCGGTCCACCACCACCTTGAGACCGAGAAGCCGCACCTGTTTTTCCTAACGGAGACGAAGATAACGACCCCGTCGGACGTGGCGTACCTCAACTACCCGGGTTACTCTCTTGAACACAAGTTCAAGAAGCAAGCTGGGATCTGTGTGTATGTCCGCGATGACATTTGTTGTCGTCGTCTCCGTTGCTTTGAGAAATCGGGTTTTTCTGCCATATGGCTACTTGTGGACACTGGCGTGGAGAAGTCTCTCTACATCGGCGTCTACCGATCGCACACCGGTGACCAGGAGACGACAGCGCTCTTTAACTGCCTCATGGAGTCGGCTGACATGGCCCAGCAACGGTACCCAACAGCGAAGCTTAGGTTAGCTAGTTTTGACCATATTGGACGTATTGGGGCCAAGCTGGCATCTCACCCTCGGGTAGTAAACAGTTTTCATCATCATCATCATCATTTCAGCCGAAAGACGTCCACTGCTGGACATAGGCCTCCCCCAGGCGTCGCCACATTGACCGATCCCGTGCGTCTCGCATCCAGCGCCTTCCCGCAACCTTAACCAGGTCATCAGTCCACCTAGTGGGAGGCCTTCCAGCGTATCGTCTTCCGGTTTGCGGTCGCCATTCCAGAACTTTTCGGCCCCATCGGCCATCCGTTCTGCGAGCAATGTAGGGCCCACTGCATCTTAAGTTTGGCAATTCTTCGGGCTATGTCGGTAACTTTGGTAAACAGTTTTGGTCCCTGTCTAAAGCGGTTGAATCGAATTTCTGTCGTCCCACTTTACCTCCAATGCTGAAACCTGATGGGTCGCTGGCTCACTCTGCAATTGAGAAAGCAAATTTATTTGCATCTCTGTTTGCTAGCAATTCACGTCTGGACGCTGGATCCAAGCAACCACCTACTGTTCCTCGTTGTGACTCTTCGATGCCGGAGATAGCTGTGCACACCAAAGAGGTCCGAAGAGTATTGTGCAGTCTAGACGTGAACAAGGCCAGCGGGCCTGACGGCATTCCAGCGAGAGTACTGAGGCTGTGTGCGCCCGAACTTTCTCCTGTGTTGACACGCTTGTTCCGCCTCTCTCTTGTATAAAGAACGGTGCCAAAGTCCTGGAAGCTTGCAAATGTGCAACCAGTGCCCAAAAAAGGCAACCGTGCAGACCCTGTCAATTACCGTCCAATCGCCATTACCTCCATTCTGTGCAAAGTTATGGAAAGGGTACTGAACAGTAAGTTGCTGACCTACCTTGAAGACAATAATCTCCTCAGTGACCGTCAATATGGCTTTCGCCGGGGACGGTCTACTGGCGATCTTCTTGTGTATGTCACGCACTGCTGGGGCGAAGCCATCGAGAGACACGGCGAAGCACTTGCTGTTTCGCTGGATATCTCGAAGGCCTTTGACAGGGTCTGGCACGCAAGTCTACTTAGTAAGCTTCCTGCGTATGGCATCCCCGCTGGTTTTTGTAGCTGGATATCAGACTTCCTTTGCGAGCGGTCGATCCGAGTAGTCATAGACGGCTGCTCCTCTGACCTTATGGCTATTGATTCCGGAGTTCCTCAGGGGTCTGTTCTCTCTGCAACTCTACTCCTGCTGCACATCAATGACCTACTTCAGCTTGGTATTGTTAGATACGCAGATGACAGTACTGTTTCAGAGAGATACCTGTCCAGCGCAAAAACCAGCGTGGATGAAGTTCGTTCCTTGAGAGAGACTATGGTAGAGCGGACAGATTTGACCTTAAGCCTTGTCTCCCAGTGGGGTGATGACAATCTGGTCTCCTTTAACGCCACCAAAACATAAGCGTGTCTTTTTACCGCTAAAAGGAGTCTTTTCGATCGGACGCCTACTTTTCGGGGTGCGTCTGTTCCAGTGACTGATCGGCTTGAGCTCCTAGGCATGGAGTTGACATCCAGTCTTAACTTCGGCGCCTCCATTGTGTACAAGGCCCAAATTGCGGCAAAAAACTGGGCATCCTAAATAAGGTGAAGCGATACTTTACGCCTGGACAGCTTTTAACCCTGTACAAAGCGCAAGTCCGATCCTGCATGCAGTATTGCAGCCACCTTTGGGATGGCTCAGCAAAGTATCAGCTTGCCGCGCTTGACTCGGTGGAACGCAGAGCTAAGAGGCACCTCGGTAACATTGAACTGGTGGATACCAAGCTTCACAGCTTGGCTCATCGCCGCAAGGTTGCCTGCTTGTCGGTCTTCTACAGACTGTATTTCGGTGAGTGTGCTCAAGAACTCCACAACCTCATCCCACCAGCCCCCTTCTACCATCGGACATCTAGACGCACTGCAAGTTACCATCCTTACCTTGTTGCCATTCGACCAATTCGCACCAAGCGCTTCCAAACATCCTTCATAATGCGCACAGCGAATGAATGGAACTCACTACCTGCGTCTGTGTTTCCGAACGCATTCAACCCGTATCTCTTCAAAGTTAGAGTAAACAAGCTCCTTCTGGGTAAGCTCACTCCATCGTCGACTCTGTCTCTGTCACCTATGACTAAGACTAGAGTCAAGAGCAAACCCATCTCAAAAAAAAATGCACCTTGGAGGTGGACCGCAGCAACCACTGCTTCCGCTGTTGTCAGCCCGGTCACAAGGCCGGCTCGTGCAATACCACACCGCACTGCGTCTTATGTGCGGCAGCCGGCAAGCCGGCCGATCACCGGGCTGGGAGCAAGACCTGCGCTCCACCTGCCAAGGCCAGGACAAGGGGCAACCCCTTCACCACCGCTGTCACCGCCGCAGCCGCAGCTACTTCCGCCGCAGCTACTTCCGCCACTGCTGCTGTTCACACTGCCATCGTCGCCGCCGAAACCACCGCGGCAGGACCCTCACAGGGGGCTCGGGAGGGGGCTGAAATGGAGTGCCAATAATGGTCCCATTAAACCTCCTTCAGGCGAATATCAACCACTGTGCCGCTGCTTAGGATCTATTGCTTCAGAGCATGGCGCAGTGGTCGATTAACATCACGGGGCAGGATGGTGGAGGACTGGGCTCTGGAGGCAGGCCTGGTCGTCCTAAACCGGGGTTCTGTTCCCACGTGTGTACGGATGCAGGGTGAATCGGTGGTTGACATTTCGTTCGCCAGCCCCGCTCTGTCAACACGTGTCGCCAACTGGCGCGTCATGGAGGAGGTGGAGACCTATTCCGACCACCGGTATATCCGGTTTGACGTCTCCGCCCAGACCTCGACCGCGACTGTCCGACAAACCCCGAGTGGTCCGCGGTGGGCGCTGAAGCAGCTGACCGGGAGCTCCTCCTGGAAGCCTCTATCGTGCAGGCCTGGGTGCCATCACCAGATAGGCCTGCTGACATTAACGACGAGGCGGAGTGGTTCCGGGAGGCCATGTCCGAGATATGTGACGTGGCAATGCCCCGGGTCCGACCAGGTCGTGCCCGGCGCCAGGTGTACTGGTGGTCGCCGGCGCTTACGGCTCAACGCCAGGCGTGCGTTGCTGCGCGACGCCGGTACACCAGGCACCGCAGGCTCGGTAACCGTCCTCCGGATACGGAAGCCATTGAGGCGGAGCTATACGAGAGGTACAGAGTGGCGAAAACCGCCCTCCGAGCAGAAATCAAGCGGGCCAAGGGTCTGGCCCACGAGGAGTTGCTGGGGACTCTGAACAGGGATCCGTGGGGACGCCCCTATAAAGTGATGCGGGATAAACTCCGCCCATGGGCTCCCCCGCTGACGCAGAGTCTCCGGCCACAGCTCGTAGAGGGCGTGGTGAGCACTCTGTTCCCTTCCCGAGGGGAACATACTCCCCCGCCCATGGCTCCGCCTCCTGCGGTGCCTAATGCGGACCACACTGCCGACGACGACGATTCGGAGGTGACCGAGGTAGAGCTGAGAGTGGCGGTACGCAGGCTGAATGCCAAAAACACCGCCCCAGGACCAGACGGCTTACCTGGAAAAGCCTGGGTCCTGGCTTTGGAGGCTCTCGGGCCTCGACGTTCGGGCTCTTTAGCGCATGTTTGGAGAGGGGCCAGTACCCATTTCGTTGGAAGACGGGGAAACTGGTCCTCATTAAGAAGCCGGGGCGCCCTGCGGACTCTCCTTCCGCTTACCGGCCTATCGTGCTGCTCGATGAGGTGGGCAAGCTCTTTGAAAGAGTTATTACAGACCGCCTCGTCGGGCGGCTGGTGCGGGTGGGGCCGGATTTGGCAGAAAGCCAGTTTGGTTTCCGCAGGGGGCGCTCTACGGTGGACGCCATCATGCGCGTGCGAGCCCTCACGACGGGGGACGCAGTAGCCCGGGGCGGGGTCGTCTTAGCGGTGTCTCTAGACATCTCCAATGCCTTCAACATCCTGCCATGGAGCTGCATCGGGGAGACACTCCGGTATCACCGGATGCCGCCCTACCTCTGTCGCGTAGTCGAGGCCTACATGACGGACAGGGCCGTCATCTACCCCGGTCACCAGGTAGAGTGGAACCGGCGAGAGATGTCGTGTGGTGTCCCACAGGGATCGGTCTTGGGGCCGCATCTGTGGGACATCGGTTACGACTGGGTGCTGCGTGCCGATCTCCCTAGTGGCGTCAGCGTGGTTTGCTACGCTGACGATACGCTAGTCCTGGCACAGGGAAGTTCGCACCAGGCGGCGGCTGAAAACGCGACACTCGGGGTTGCGACAATAGTCGACAGGATCCAGCAGTTGGGACTCGAGGTGGCCCTGCACAAGTCCGAGGCCATGTGTTTTCATGGACCTCGGAACGCGCCACCGCCGGGTTCCCAAATAACGGTAGGAGGGGTTCACATCGGCGTCGGGTCGACGATGAAGTACCTGGGACTCGTCCTCGCCGGTGGAATTTCGTGGAGCATTTCCGACGTTTGGCTCCCAGACTGGAGCCGGCCGGGGCTGCCCTCAAGCAGCTCCTGCCCAATCTAGGGGGTCCATACGCCTCCTGCCGGAGGCTCTACGCGGGGGTCGTGCGGTCCATGGCCCTTTACTGGGCACCAGTATGGGCGCGTTCCCTGAGGCGGCGACCAGTCCGCCGGTTGAACGCGTCCCAAAGGGTCATGGCCATTTGGCTGGTCCTGGGATACCGCACGGTCTCCGGTGAGGCGGCGAGCCTCCTTGCTGGATTGCCGCCATGGGATCTGGAGGCAAAAGTCCTCGCGCAAATAAATGGCGCGAGGAGGCGAAATGTCGGGATGAAAATCCGCTGCCGCGACAAATCACGGCTCGGCGGACAGAGCTCCGGCAGGATCTCATGGCGACATGGAGAGGGCGATTGTCGCAACCCAGCGCTGGGCACGCCACAATTGTGGCGATAAGGCCCCTCTTTGAGGAGTGGCTTCAAAGTCATCACGGCGTCCTCACCTTCCGCCTGACGCAGGTCCTCACCGGACACGGCTGTTTAGGGAGGTTCCTGTTCAGGATAAGGCGGGAGGAAACGCCCGGGTGTCACCATTGTGAGGGTCGCCCGGAGGACACGGTAGAACATACGGTGGAGGTTTGCCCCGCTTGGGCGGAGCAACGCCGTGTCCTCGTGGAGGCGATCGGCGGTGGCGACCTCTCGCGTCCGGCCCTGGTTCAGGCCATGGTACGGAGCGAGAGAGCATGGGAAGCTGTCACCTCCTTCTGCGAAGCAGTAATGCTCGCGAAGGAGGAGGCAGAACGCGTGAGGAAGACGCAACGGAGACGCCCTCACGCCCCAAGCCACCGCAGGAGACGCCCTGGGCGTCGGGAGTCACAAGCCGATTCCCGGCCACCGTAGGCGCGGGCTTGCGGACGGCGAGTAATGGGTAGCCCGCTGTCCGATAAGGACCAGGCCCGAGTCGACGGCGCGTAGTGTTCCACGCGCGCCTCAAAGAGATGTCAGCAATAACTGACGGGGTCCGCTAGGGCCGATGCCTGTCTGGGTCGCGGATAAATTTGAAAAAGAGTTACCGCGGCCCTGGCTCAAGCAAATGAAGGAACACGGGTGGGTTTTAGTCAGTAAAAGTCTGACACACCCTCCTGCTTCACCCAGAGCGAGAGAAGTCATTGGATGATTTCCCAACCAAAAAAACAAAAAAAAGATGATTATTATATTTGTATGTATGTATTTTATGTAATATATAGGTGGTATAAGTTATATTATTTTAAGATAGTTTTTGTACACTGACAACCCTATGTCTATCTCCTCTCGTTCAGTCCATCCAAAGGTAGTCTGTAAGAGATTTCGCTGTGCGATAAGACCGCTCATTGTACACTTATCTTTATAAATGTTTTGTTCTGTAATTATATAAGTGGTGTACAATAAAGTATATAAATAAATAAATATACCTACCTAGTTTTGTAAAGTTGCCCTAATACGAATACAAAGTACAGTTTCAAATTCAAATGTCTGATAAAAACAATTGCCAGTTTTGAATATTTATTAAATCCTCATTTTCAATTGACTATTCTAGACACCGAATCTAGTCTTAACTCAATACCCCACTAATGGACCCTTTTTACTTGGACTCCCACATTCAGACTAGTTAGTTAGAAAGATTAGCAAAAATCCATCAGTCTGGAAATAAACTTAAACTTTTCTGATGTTACCTAAACTTAAAGAAGACGGCGTTTACTTAGAAGGTTCTTTATTAATACGAACCGTTGTGTATTGCCACAGTTTTTCTTCCGTCTTTAAATTTTCTTCTTCTGGCCAATCCTTATTGAGGAGTTTAACGTAAAATAACCTTAACAGCCTTACTCTCGTTTAGGTTTACTTATCATCAAAGCTAGCTTAAGATTTGAGCTTGGCTCAGATTCATTTACCCATTTCGCGTCACTGCTAAACCGCACACAATGCATAATTTCATAGATATGTAGAGCAGGACTCTTTGAGCGTGTGACGGAACCGGGACAGTTGACAGTTCCACTAAAAGTCTCAAGCTTTTTGTTTTCGCTATTACTCGTACATTTGCTAAATTTTGGATATTTGTGAGGTTTTATACGTTACCATATTACTGTGTCACTCGTTCTGGAAATATTAGAGATATGGTTTGAAGAAAAGAGTGTAATGCAGCTCCTATTTTGGCGTGGAAGTTGATACAGTAAAATGGAAGAAGAAAATCTCTTGCATAGACTCGAAATGACATTGGACAAGAGGTCCTAGACCAAATAACATTATATCAATCAAAAAGATTACCAAAAAGTGGCAAATCTCAACTATTTCGACAATCGATAGAGACCAGGGGCGGCAAGATGGATATGACTTAATCATGCATAAGCATGGACACGGTTATAATATTAAAATGTGATCCACAAGGGTTTAATAGTGTATTTCAACTAACTTGAGAGTATTATACGTAAAGCTTTCACCCCCTTTTCACCCTCTTAAAGGTAGAAAATTCTGGAGTGAGGACCGCGTACCGGCAGATGCAGCCGAGGAGAGCCTGCCTCTAGGTAAAATATTGACCTGATAAAGGCTGCGGGAGACGATGAATGTGAAATACACTCAAGAGTTACATATAAGCGACGTGTCGGTTGCCGTACGGGACACAGCAAGACATGAAGTTACATAATTCTACCAGGAAGGAAATTTCACTGAAGAAAAACCAGAGGAATTTAGTCTTTCTCGCTTGAGTTATAACAATATTTCTTGGCCTTATTTCTGAGGAAAGTAAAATGAAGATAGTTCAGTCAAAAGTAAAACGTCGGGTGGCTTTCTTATAATTTTTTTTTTGAGATCATTTGATGAAATTGACGTGAGAATGGTTGTTATAGAGACTTCTCATAGCACTTGGAAAGGTAATAGGTTCCTATGACAACTTAATTGGTACCGACGAAGGTGTTTTTGATATTATTTGTGAGGATAAAGGGCCGTTATTGTAAGGATTTTTCCATAGCAATTTCCGTGGTACAATAGTAGTAACTTTTATTTGCATAAATCTATTGTATGTAAACAAATGTTATTTTTGGAATGTAGTTTTGTAAAACGGATGATCTATAGCAAGTTTAAAAACACAATAAAATGAAGGATTATTATGTACTTAATTCTTACGTTTCGATCTCGATTTCGTCTGATGAATAGCGTAAGTTGATGATGATATGGGCATTTATAAAAATAATATAATGTACTTAACTAAGAATAACAATAAGTGTATTGGTTCACTGTTATAAAGTCAAAGTGAGTCTTAGGGCTCTTAGACAAATTATCTGGTCTGTATTAAAACAATCAGTTTGTACGGACGGTGGTCCCCAAACTAGGTAGGACCTGTATCTTGGGGACCTGAACTATATAAAACAGTTCGCTCCTGTTAAATACTAGTATTCAGCTGCGTTCGGCTAGACTTGGAGCCGACACTAACATGTTGTGATAAATTAGATAGATCAATTGGTGTCGTGATGTGCTAGCTGTTGACATTCGTCTGGTGATAAGTGAAAAGGCATTTAAATGGAATAATATTGATTTAACACACACAAATATTGCTATTTATATAATAGGTATTCCCATATAATTTCTGGAACCGTTAAGGATACCTACATTAGACACAATCCTGCATCAAACATTTATTTCATTCATTTTTATTTCTCTTTCTTCCGTCTAAAACATTTTTACCATTTTTAGTTTTCTCCAATGGCTCTTTTGACACTAATTTCCCGACACGGAATTACCTTCTCTGTCAAGATTTGTTTGTGTAGATCTCTGAGATATGAGTGAGGAAGTGAACACGTGTAAGGGATGTATGTGATGTATGTTATTATTAATATCTTGTCACCCGTTTTTGGGAACTAATATCAAATGATCGAACTTTTTCTTAAGTTAACGTCTTGTAATTATATCAATTGTCTTTATAATGCTTTCTGAATAAAATAACGTAACAAAAAATCCGCTTACATTTCTCGAAGGGACTGATAAAAATACCTACTGCCATTAAAAAATACTTTAATGGCAAGTAGGTTATCAAAACTTCTTGGAAATATATTTTTAGAAGGGCGGAGCCGCGGGCAAAAGCTAGTTTAGCTTATAAATCAAATTAACACACTGCTGTAATTTACAAAAATATTGTGTGACGAAGCCACTGGAGGCAGCATCATTAACTTACACAATTTGCTTTTTCTAGGCAGATATAAGACGGTTCGTCGGAAGAGGACGCCCTCGAATGACATATACATACATCGACCTAATTGGTGAGTTCTTCAAAAAGGTCAGGTGCGCAATACTTACTACCGGAGTATTATCATGTTGAATGGAGAAATGCTGGACTTTATAAATCAAACAGTTTTTCTTGGAATCACTCTAGCTAGACGGAAAATTACAATGGGGTCTTCACATAACATCTCTTGCGGGTCGGCTAAGCTCAGCCGCTTATGCTGTTTGAAAGATATGACAGTGAACAGATGTAGAAAACGTGAGTTTGGTCTATTTTAGTATTTCACAGCATTATGCCATATGGTCAGGCGGCTGACATTGAATCCATTTATATTTCAAAAAAGACATGTCAGAGCCATTTACAAGTTAGTTTATCGAGAATGTCTGGGAACTATTTAAAAAGATTAATATTATGTCAGTTTCTTGCCAATTAATTTATGAAAATATTATGTATATAAGGAAAAATATACATCTCTTTATTTAGTTAGTGATAGACACGATTGTAATACTAGAAATAAAGATCAGTTAGATCCACTATCTTACAGGTTAGCTAAAGTACACACTTCTTTCATAGGGAACGGTGTTAAATTCTATAACAAATTTTTGTTAATTATTTTTGTTCTTTTGTTGTAATTGTTTATAATTTTATGGTGTACATTAAAGTATATTCTATTCTACTGTGATATATTAAAACTAAATGAGAGATTTTTTTTATTTTTATTAATAGCACACTGTGTAAACAAGCATATAACATATATAACTCTGCGATATATAATTTGAACATTAATTTAAAAAAAATATATAAAAAATTTGATGATTATATTTAAGATAAGAATGCTGGGAAACATGCTGGTCCTGCTCCATATGGCAATCTTTAGTGTAAACAAAATCAAACTGGTACAACTGGATATATATTTAGAATAAAATTATAGTATTGTTTATTTTTTTCATCTTTTCTTTTTGTTTATGAAATTGAATCACACTTTTTTCCGTTGTTGTTAAATTTGTTAATTTACCTATGTTTGCAATATTTGTATGTATGTGAGAACAATGCTCTTATTTATCAAATGGATGAATTAATCTGTTAGTATTTGTAATACTTTATATCTATACGTAGTATAGTAGTGTTAGTCTGGGTGCATCGTCCTCATATATATGAATTAATGTGTGTATGTAAATACCGTAAAACACGTTGTTTTTTTACAGAATTGGTGTGGAGTGTTCCTTCGAGTTCTTGTCCCTTCTTCTCCATAACAAGCTACTTTGCCGAATGGACGGTAAAATCAATTATTATTACTTATAAACTTAAATTTTTGACTTTTCAAAGCGCTGCTTAGTGGCCTAATTGGAATAAAGAAATTTGACTTTGACTTTGATTTTTTATTATATTAGGCACTTTATTTCATAGAAATATAAACCAGACACGTTCGGACGACCAGAATGATCATAGAAACATATGGCACAATATATCGGCAAACGGCCTCCACATAACCGCGAAATGGCCATTTGTTCAGCGGGCGAAAAGTTAGGTCGAATAAATGACATTAGGACAAGATTTTGAAATAAATATTTGGATGAAAGGTATAATATTTGGTCCATGACCTCGTAAAGTCTGGCCGTAACAGTTATCTGATTGTACAGACAGATATATATTTTTAATACAAATATTTTGAACCTTTTGTAACCAATCTTTTTTTAAGTATCATATTATTTTAGTTAGAATTTAAGTTCTTTTTTCGATGTTGTTTCCATTATCAACGATACGTATATAAGGTTCGACAAACTTACTATCTGCTTCAAAGTTATAAAATATCACAACAGTAACTTATTTTTGTAAGAAGCGTCGATTGACCACTCGAAAAACTTTAGCATAACAAAGATTTAAGTAAACAAATGATTGGCGATGAATGTTCACATAGATTAGAAATAATTTATTATTTTAGAACGTGCCATCGTTTCATTGGGGACACCCTTCGAGTCACTTTCTCATCGCATTATTCAGGATTTAAAGATTATTCAAGCTTAAAAATTTCTCAAAACTATTTTGCTATAATACCTTTTGATAGCAATGGAATTAGTTCGTGAGAGGACTGACCGTGACAATAACAAGACAAGTTTTATTAGTACACTGCAATCAAAGATAGCTGATAACTGATTATTAATACTTTCGATTCGGTTATTCAACTGGACATAGATGTACAAATAATTTTATGTATCGTCTAGGTAGAAAAATTGGTGACAATAAATCACTCCTATATCCGTGCAATACTCACAAGCGGCGTGAGTGTATGTCAAGTACTCCTATGTACGAACCAGTTGTAAACGAAGCCAAACGAGTGCAAAACGAGTGTGACAAGTGGTGTTCTATTGTTCCTGCTATGGACAATTAGGCTCAATTTACATTGCTCCGGAATGGAATGGAAGTGAACGAAATTGTTCATAGCATAATGAATTTTATGTTAATTCTTCTCCTTTTTATTAGTCGGGCACTCTTGGCAGAGTGATCGTGGTCATGGTTGGGTCCTGGTGCATGATGGCTCTTGCCAGCGTCGCCATTCGGTTCTATTGGACGCAAAGTGGGTAGGTCATAGTAGCTTTGGCGTTGTTGTTAATGAGATATGCCTATCTGGTCGGAGAGCGACCCTTGGATCCAGAATATGCCTCCCCCAGGCGTCACCACCTTGACCGATCCCGTGCGTCTCGCATCCAGCGCCTTCGCGCAACCTTAACCAGGCCATAGCTCGTATTTTGTTTGTATGTACGTTACACAATTGACATAAAGTTCATTATGCTACGTACAATTTCGTTGCAAAAATTCGCATGCATTCCACGACAATTTAAACTGAGCCTTAAAGAGTGTCTTACTATTCTCCACAAAGACGTAATGCGTGTCTCAACAACGCGATTTAGTACCTCAAATAGCAATGGTGGTGCCACGCCCCCAGACCAGCACCTTTACAAAAAAACCTTTTAAATATTAAAACTTTATAAGCCTATGGACTTAAAAAACAATTTCAGGAATTGAAATACAGGGTTCAAGAATTTAAGACAGGTTTCCAGCTTTAAGAGTATTTACATAATAATCAAAAGTTTATACAGAATACAAGCGTCGGTCTTCCTTGACTTAATTTAAATGGAGATGAAAGATAAATTTTCTCGTACTTCTACTAGTTAATCTTGGTATCTTTATAGCAAAGGTTCTTTTAGAAAAATTGTTGTCATAATATTCTTTGACCTTTAATTTTTCTCGTTATATTGTGTAAGGATAAAAAGTATAAAAAATGCGAAAACTTCTGCGAAATGATCTGCAATGTCATGGGGTCAATCTTTAAAATAAATTATATCCTAACTAGCTTCTGCCAGCGGCTTCGAAAGAAAACGGCGTGTAAGGCGAAAATTATCCCGAGGGAACATACTCCCGGAATAAAAAGTATCCTATGTGCTATTCTAAATTATAATCTAACTCTGTACCCGATTTCATCTAGATCCGTCCAGCTGTTTGAGCGTGAAGAAGTAACAAACATACAAACACACACACACACAGTGTTAGTGTTATGTTATTATATAATAGGATTATTAATATTATAAATGCGAAGGTTTGGATGGATGGATGCTTGTTACTTAATCATGGCAGAACGTCTATACGGATCTGGATGAAATTTGACAAAGTTAAAGATCTAGATCTAGATTATTATCTAGAAAACACACAGAGGCTACTGCTTTTCTTTTATTTTTAAATTTCAACGCTAACAAAGTCGCGGACAACAGTTAGTACCATATATGTTGGCCTTTTAACAGACGTTAATTGTGATACTCGTAGAATGTCACTGTATAGAACCCAAGGTTCGTCACTATTAGTCCCTTTTCTGTGTAAGAAGAGCGAAAGCCTTAAATTATTGCTCAACAGTTCCATTTCACCACAAATAAAATACCATTTTCTACAAAAGAATTGTTCTCAGCTTCAGAAATTGGACACATGCGGTAGAATCGTATTGTGTGGACGATTCGAGATACCACCACACTATGCGCTTCGGTTTAGAAACGTATTATTTCGGGATCGAGTGAAATGTCACACGAACAACGGGTTGTGGTGAGATGCTTGTGGTGGTATTATAGTAATAAGATGTAGCGGGGAAAAGTATAATAATACGAACTTCAATACAACGTTAAATCAACAGAGCAAGAGATGCGATCGATGTGGCGACACTTGCGGGAGGCCTGCAGTGGACGATGATGATATAAAAAATTATCAATTGTTGACTTGCATTTGTGAACGTCTAGAATCTAGACGTTCACAAATGCAAATCTAGACTCTAGATTATTAGCTTGACAATATTTACATAATAATTATTATAGCGTCATCTGTGGGACATCGGATACGACTAGGTGCTGCGCTTCGACCTCCCTAGCGGCGGTGTCAGAGTATTTGCTACGCTGATGACACGCTGGTCCAGGCACAGAGGAGTTCGCACCAGTTGGCAGCCGAAATAGGTACAAGCAGAGTTGCAACAATTGTCAATATGTCAATCCGGCAATTGGCATTCGAGGTGGCCCTGCACAAGTCCGAGGCTATGTGTTTTCACAGTCCTCGGAACGCGCCACCGATTGGCCACCGTAGGCGCGTACTTGCGGACGGTGAGTAATGGGTAGCTCGCCGTCAGATAGGGACCAGGCCCGAGTCGACGGCGCTTAGTGTTCCACGCGCGCCTCAAAGAGATTTCAGCAAAACTGATGCAGTCCGCGAGGGCCGATGCCTGTCTGAGTCGCGGATAAATATGAATAAGAGTTACCGCGGCCCTGGCTCAAGCATCTGAAGGAACACGGGTGGGTTTCAGTCAGTAAAAGTCTGACACCATGCCCTCCCGCTTTACCCAGAGCGGGAGAAGTCATTGGATGATTTCCAACCCCAAAAAAAAAAGATCTGACAGGTGGTCAAAAATTGTTCCCCAAATGAAGAACCAGTAATGAGGACCGAGGCTTAAATAACAAGTCATGTATATTTTTACTAAACCAGCTCTTAATTGGTTGGGCCCTAATAATTACTTGCATTTCTTGTTTTTAGGGTTCCGTACCCGAAGGCTCCAGGCGGAGCCATAATGCTGTCACTTGCATGTCCGTCTGTCCATCGTCTGACACAAAATATTGATTCGAAGATCTTTTTAACTTCCCTTTGACCTATGAAGTTGAATGTGATAATATTTATTATTACGTATATTTTACTAACAAATACCAATATATTCTACATTTGGTATGGAACCCCAAATGTGCTTAGTCCGACACGCACTTAGCCGGTTCTTTCGGAAACTCAACTTGTTTCTGATTTTACAGAATAAGTATTTGATCATAAGACTTTACCTACCCCATCGGTGTACACAGGCAAAGTAGAGATTCAGAAGCGAAGATTTTACCTATAAAATTCAGATTTAAAAAAATCGATAAAGCTTACGCACTAAAGCCGTAACCTTACAAGAATATTAGAACAGGAAGTGGTTTACGTTCTTTTTATAAATATCTTTTATTGTCTCGTGAAAAATTGGCTAACACTTAAACACGTTTGCGTCGGGAAAGTATTACTGAAGCGAGTGAGTGTTCCCATTACGTATTTATGTACGTTTTGTGACGTTTTTGTGTGAAAATATACCTATTTTACGGATACATGAGCCAGTCAGTATTTGCGCTTTTGTTTTGCTACGCCATTTTAGCAACTGGCGTAGCGATTCGTAGAAAATGCGTAGGCTTCTCAAAACAAAGCTGCCAATAAATATAAAAACCGTAGCAATATTGTATAGCCTCACATTTTTCACTTCTTTTTCTGGTTACATATATCGATATGTATTTCTACACATAAATGAGGCTGGTTCAATATGGTCACTAAATAATTATGAGACAGGTTTGTAAGTAACCTTTTAGGGCGTTTACAGGATGTTTTTTTACTAAATGGCTTTCTTTCAGTCGGTTAAATTACTCGTGAAAATCAACAACAACTGCTCCGATATACAAAAAAAAATTGTTGTCCCAACATTTCGTCGCGTTATTCGAACATTAAAATGTATTGAAAAATTTTATTTTTTTCATATTTCACAGTTGATCCCATAACCGTTTGTGTTTATGAGCGCGTAAACCACTCGAAATATCGCAAATAAATTAAAAGTTACTCTGTATAAAGAGCTTCCACATAGTGAAAATAAAGTTCTTTCCGACGGCGACGGCTAAGATATGTCCACATCGAAGTCTTAATCAATTTTTATATCCTTTGTACCGACATAATATGATCATACTTACCTAAAAGTCCGTCAGGTTTCTCAAAATAATTTGCGAAGTTAGTAAATTCTTGAGTTTCTAGTTCCATTTCTAAGAGTAATTGGAGCATACCGTCCTTTATTCAGATCGTGCTAAAATCAATAAGAAGATGTTAATTAAGGATTCCTAACAAAAGGTATCTTGGGTGGACGAAAAATATCACTAGCTATAAGAAAATCACTATTTGAAAGTCTGTATGTTCAGGTGTTCGGTGACCTCAAACGCCTCTAACGGCTAAAATGATTTAGGTGAAACTTCGTACAGGAGTAGACCATGATGAATGACTTAGAATATCATCATTATCAGCGGTTTAATGTGCCCACTGCTGGAACACAGGCATCCTCTCTGTGAAAGAGGGAATGGACTTTAATCCACCACGCGGGCCTAGTGCCGGTTGGTGGATGTCATATGCCGGTTTCCTCACGATATTTTCCTTCACCGTTTTAGAGGAGTGATGATGAAATAATTTACACAAAGTAAAATGCCTGCCTGGGTTCAAACCCACGACCTACGACACGTAAGTCGGGGCCGTTACCACTGGGTCACCACCGCTCTATCTCTGGATACTGCTCTATGGATTAGAATTTAGAATCCTTTTATTGCCAATATAGCGTTCTTATAGGATATTTTCTGTTTTCACGCGGGTGAAGCCGCTGGCACAAGCGAGTGAAATAGAATAATAATTTAACGACAAGTTATATAGTTATTAATTTTATTCACTGGATATTCCTTTGTAATTAAATAGTAATTTCATGGTCTATATTCTTTATTAAAAGAAGAGGAATAATATATTTCTGAAGATTTGTTTTCTTGTGACGGTGTAAGTGAGATTACAAATTATATAATGTTCATTTTTCATGTAACAAAATAATGGCGTAGGAATATTCCTGCGCTTTAAAAAAAAAACCGGCAAGCGCGAATCGGACTCACGCACGAAGGATGCCATTATAAAAAAAAACGGCAATAAAATCACGTTTGTTGTAAGGGAGCCCGACTTAAATATTTATTTTATTCTGTTTTTAATATAATCTAAAACGTAACATATTAAGTTAGAGTTAAATTGCTTATTAGTCTTTTAGGCTGGATCGTAATTAATTATTAAGAAATTTGTTCTTATTATTAAAAGTACAAAAAAAAACTGTTTTTAGTATTTATTGTTATAGTGGAAATTTCAACGGAGACGAAAATTTCAACTCGTTTATAATATCGTTTATTTATAACATAAGGCATATTTTACAGTAAAATATCTTAAAATATAAAAGAAGACATTTTCTTATTTGCCTGAACTAGGTTGAACCTGTGTTTCAGGATATAAAGTGCTTAAAACTTATAATAATAATAAATTAACAAAGGGTATGGTATATGAATACTTAAATAAAAGACACAGCAAAACTATTATTTTGTTACAGTCAGGAGATCTTCTGTCTCTCCGTAAGATATGCTAAGTAGATGTTCAAGAATAGTCTTTTTACAGCTAAAATAGTTTAATTTATACATACTTAATTTTCTATTTAATCTATTGTACAAAAATGGGCCTAAGAATGTAAAGAATCTATTTACAAAGACATATTTTGAGGATGCATTAGAAACGCAGACAATGTCAGATTTGGCGTAATAGGAAAGCATGGTGTGTTGTTTTAAAACTGAGTGCATAATGAAAAGCTGGCGAACAGTCATCACGTTGCAGGATTTGTAAAGCAGATCAGTGGGGTAGAGAAAAGGGTGGAAATTGGCTACTTTTAAAATAGCTCTCTGAGCCCTTTCAAGAGGCAGTAGATGCGTTTTTGGTGCTCCACCCCATGAGGTGATACAGTATTGGATTACAGATTGATCTAGGGCCAAATAGACTTGTTTGACCAATTTTGAATCTGCAATCGTTCTCAACTTTTTAAAAACATAAATTAATTTGCGCACTCTATTAACTAGGTTATCAATATGAGGTCTAAAGGAGAGTGTTTCATCTATAATAACCCCGAGATATTTTATGTTGCCTGTTTTGAGGATAAAAGGACAATTACACATGCTGACTGGGTGGAATCCACATTTATGGGCAAACAGTTGAGAGTTAGTAATGTTAAATTGAGGCTTGCGCATGGAGAAATGAATACATTTTTTCTTGTCAGCATTTAGTGTTAGTAAATTGCTTTGCAGCCAATTAGTCACAGTATTAAAACCTTGTTGAGCGTATTCGTACAATTCGTTACTGGTTTTCGCGGTAAAGATTAACGCCGTGTCGTCGGCATATGATATGAGTTTGCCTTGTTTAATATTTAAATTACACAGATCGTTAATGTAAATCAGGAATAGGGTTGGGCCCAGAATGCTTCCCTGAGGAACACCATAACCAGTACCTTTTTGCTCATCGCTAATAGTACTGTCTATTTTAACATATTGAGATCGATCGTCTAAGTAGTCAGCAAAAAGTTTCAGCGGTGTTCCCCTAATTCCTAAAGCCTCTATTTTTTTTAGAAGCATAGGAACCGACACCGTATCGAAGGCTTTGGCTAGATCAAGGAAAACCTCCAGGTTCTGGTTTCCTTTGCCAAGTTCTTCTGCGGTATAATCAATCAGACTATGCACCGCATCGGCTGTGGATAATTTGACTCTGAACCCAAATTGCGCAGATGATAATAAATTGTTTTTTTCTAGATAATTAACTAGTCTATTGTTTACAATGTTCTCTAGTATTTTAGATATTGAAGGGAGTAAAGATATCGGTCTATAATTATTTAAAAAAAAATTGTTTTTAGATTTAAAGATAGGGATTACAACTGCTTTTTTCAGACATCTAGGGAAAATAACGCGTTAAGGGAGGTATTGCTTATATTATCCCATCCAACTGCACAGTCATCTTTTAGACCTGATATAGATATGATTCGGGTTATTTCGTCTTCGTCAGTATCCAGCAAGCCAAAAGATTTTAAAGCACATCTATTATTTTGGGAAGATGGTGGCAAACAGTAATGTTTTGGAATTTGTTCGGCAAGAGTTTTACCAATATTTACAAAAAAGTTATTAACGTGGTTGGCTGACAAGAGAGGTGATGGATTAGAAAGCAGCAAGCTCGAATTTGAATCACGCTGTTTTGTCCTATAGGTGACGTTCTTAATATGTTTCCAAAGTTGTTTACTATTGTTTCCTGCTCTATTTAATTCATTTTATCGTAATTAATTTTTAAGTTCTTTAGGAGGTTGTTGCAAAAATGTCTGTATCTCTTATAGGTTATTTTAATGATTAGATTATCAGGGTTACTCCTAGATCTTTGATGGAGTTTGTCTCTGTGTCTTATACACCGAATTAGGCCAGGAGTCATCCAAGGCTTGATGCTACGAAGTTTTTTGTTTACTATAATAGAAGTCGTATTACGTAATATTGCTAATTGAACATGTTTTATTAAGTACGATAAAGCAAAATTAGCGTCAGCAGTATTTTAAACTGGGTTAAAGTCAAGACTGCATAAATCACATTCGAGCCTGTTTGTGTTTAATTGCGTTTTCGTCTGGGAACGATTTAGCTTAGGCAGCGTTAAGTTTAGAGTTAGTAGAACAGCGTGATGGTCTGTAATAGTTGAGTTAGTAACAAGCGTAGCATATGATAAGTTGGATTTGATCATCATATGATCCAGACAGGAACCGCTCTGATGAGTAGGCAATGTGTGTGCGGGAAGAAAACCATGGTATGAGCAGATATTAAGGTAATCTTGGGTCCCAGTGTCGCAGTTTACAGCGTTAAGGTTTATATTTATATCACCTGTTAATATAACATTCTTAAAAGAGCTTAATGCTTCAAAGATCTGGTTTAAGGATGCGTGAAAAGAGTCGAAGTTTCTAGCAGAAGGAGATCTATATATAGTGATTATTGCTGTACTTGTACCAATTTTGATAACCAAACAATTACCCACACAGTCCTGAAGAATTGGTTCTTCAATTGTGACCATTAATGATTCCTTACAATAAACAACCACACCATCGTTTTGATTGTTGTTTACTGCAGTATACATTAAGTTGTATCCCGGCATTTCTGGGAGGTGTTCATGGCGATTAGATAGCCAGCACTCGGTTAGTACCATTATGTCACAATCAAAGTTAGGTCTATGGAGAAAAACGTTAAAGCTATCTATGTTCTTATAAATACTGCGAATGTTCTGAGTTAGTATGGTTAGTGAGTTTTGATATTCAGAAAGAAATTGCCTGCAGTCCTCAACCTCGCATGACTTTGCATCGGTACGAAATGTATTATCTATATCAGTCAATAAGGTATTATCCATGGTATAAGAAACATATAAACAATAAAATTAAGTCTTAGATATATTTGAATATGTGGCGCTCTTAGGCGCCTTCATAATCAATCGAGTTAATGCACCTGTTTTCGGCAGATTTTTTAACAGGACACTCTTGTTCTCCCGTTTTATGGCTGGCTGGTTTTTTGAAGCGCAGACATGTTGCACATTTTGGCGCTTCGGTTTTCTTTGTGCAGTCGTGGATAGTGTGTCCTACTTCACCGCAATGTCCACATGTGGGGGCAGCAACTTTACATGTCTTGGCCGCATGACCGTACTGCTGGCACTTGTAACATCTCGTTACCAGTGTGAAGTCTCGTACCGGGCAGGAAGTCCAATTGATGAACAATCTGTCTTGTGTGATGAGAGCCTTGCGGATGGTTACAGGAACTTCTAAGATGTAATTACAGTATAATAATATTAATTTATCATAGTTCATAATATTACTAGCCCGAGCTGTGCCATTGCTGTGTAAAGACCTACCTCCATTATTTCTTTAGAGCATGAATATGCGCTGTTTCTTTCCACTTCTTCGACATCCAGTTCGTCCTACCATCTCTTTCATAGTCTGCCACGGCCTCGTGTGGGAAATAATTAATTTATCAATTCAACATTGTGATCCAGTGGTCATCCAGACGTCGAAATTAGACCGTCATTCATTAAAAATACCGGCCAAGTTCGAGTAGGACTCGCGCACCGAGGGTTTCGTACAAATAGCTAGATTCACCAAACTGAAAAATAATTAGCCAACGATATATACGGTGATATCTTTTGATACCGTTGATCTAGAAGTTTGTTTTTTGCACAGTTGCTTTTTTAATTAATATCTTATGTTCATCTGAGTATAAGATATCGATTTCAACTGGATACCTCCAGTCGTTCTAGAGAAAAAGTTCTTGACTCACAATCAGACAGACAGTCAGACAGAAACAACGAAGTAATCCAATAAGGGTTCCTTTTGTTCTTTTGAGGAACGGAACCCTAAAACAAATAAGGTTTGTTCTTCTCCATATTAACTATAACTATGCTAAACAATTCTCTGGGCGTGCACCATACTTAAAAAGCCATGCACCCACGAAAATGTTCCCTTGTATAATGAATGCTCTTTCATATGATACCCCACATGCTCTAGTAGCCCCACTAAGAATTTTTAAGACCTCTTTCAGACCGTGTTGCAAAAAAATACTTTTTTTTTTGCAAAATATTTGAGCTAACGTCATCTAAAACTATGCCAAATTTCTTGTTGATAGCATTAGCAGTTCTTGAGATATCCAACTGTGACAGACGGACAGACTGAATCGCACTATAAGGGTTCCTTTTTTACCATTTTGGTACGGAACCCTAAAGAGGTACAAAGACTCCTCTTATGTATTCGATCTGCCTAGCCTTTTCCCAATCATGTTGGGGTCAAAGCAGCCCAAAACCAGTATTTTTACATGCATACTCCACAACCCGATACCGAACTGGGCAACACGATACCCCTTGGCAAGACTAGCTTCAGAATCAATGACGACCGTAACGACTGTCAAAGATCTACAAAATGACAACCGGAACCAACGGTCTCACGTATATAAGTGAGGGCGGTTACGCACTACATCCGAACTCTATTCGTCATGATCTGCCATAATTCAGAACATTTTGAACACGGAACTGCAGTCACGGACACGGATCACGGACACGGACGTGTAGTGCGTAACCGCCCATGGTCACATATTCACGGACAAAACTCTGCAAGCGGAACCGTCACTGGGAACCGTTACTTCAATGGTTATCTTCTGTCTAGCTCTATAATCATTCACACAATTCAGCTTAATTTTCTTTGATCTTTCTCTATCCCTTTAACCATCCAAATACATACCGTAGCTTTCCTCACTACATCTTCCTCACCAATTCATCAATAAATCTGCCCCGCCTTTTCCCAACTATATTGCGGTCGGCTTCCAGTCTAACCAGATTCAGTAGAGTACCAGTGTTTTACATGGAGTGACTGCCTATCTGACCTCCACAGCCCAATAACTGGGTAACACGGCACCCCTTGGCAAGACTGGTGTCAGATCTCAAGCTTCTGACTACCCGTAACGACTGTCAAAGATCTTCAAATGATAGCCGGGACCAACGGCTTAACGTGATCTTGAACTTGACTAAAGGCTTAACGTGATAGTGAACTTCCAAAACTGTCTTTTGTACCAATTATTTTTCGTTTTTGATACCAACTTCCTAAAATAAAGTTATTTTTCGTTTTGTAGTGTTTTGTTTTGGAAGTCGATTTAATCTTTTTGTTAAAATATGGTATTATTTTTCTCTTTTTTGTTTTTGTACCTTATATTACTATGAAACTACGCATTATTAAGGATAACTTGAAAACTACTCGCCAGATCTTAACCAAATTTAAATGGAAAGCCTGGTGCTTTCCATTTAAATTTGATCAAGATGTGGCTTATAAAAAAAGGATCATTAAAATCGGTTCATAGATGGCGGTGTAATTGCGTAACAAACGTACAGTCAAATTGAGAACCTCATCCTTTTTGAAGTCGGTTGAAAAAAAACTTTCTGCACTTCGTCTTTATAAAAACCTTATGCCAAATCGCACAATCCTTCATGCAATATCTCTAAAAAGAGATACAATTTTTTCCCTTCGCTTATTAATACAGAATTCGGTACATGACGATGAATTCTATGAAAAGCTTACTAAGCTGTGCAGTTATTCTGGAATATCTCTAGCGAATGTACTCGTATAACGAATTTAGCTAATGGAAATAGTTCGAAATTATATACGTAGGTATGTAGTCCACACCCCATTCGCGTGTTCATGTAGGTGTTGGTGCAAGTGTAAAGTGCAAGGCTAGTTTTCAATACTAATTTGTTTGAAATTCATATCTACTCCGTATTTTAATCACGTATTTTTAGTTCAAATATAAGAGGTAAAGTTCGTTATCTCAGCGGCAGCTTGGGACTTATGGAACCGAGGTTGCAATGACAATTGAGTTGAAGTAGCATTATTTAATGCAAATCCTCCTCAAAGTCAGTTACAATTTTTACTCCGAATTAAGGAATAGCTGATAAAAGATTTGTAATAACAGTGGTTCCTCAAAATGATATTTGTCCTCAAGGTAAAACATATCCTATAAATGCTGTTGCTATTAATAAAAATAAAATAATTACACCGACTATTCAAGTATTTTTAAATTAAAAGGTGCATAATAAATACCTCGTCCAATTTGTAAGTAAATACAAATAAAAAGTGAAGCTCTATTAGCATTTAATGTTCGGATTAAAAATCCATAATTGACATTTCGACAGATATAGTTTACTCTATATAATAGTAATAATTTTGGTGTTTTTTGGAGGTTGGCCCAACCAGACTAATGAAAATATTATAAATATAATAAATTGAATGGGTTAGAGCCAGCTGCGAATTCTTCCGCACGAGGAAAAATAATGAGGGAAAGAAACCCACTGCGCGTGAAATACACTGCAATAAGAGTCTAAAAACGGTGCCATAGATCCAGGGCGCGTTTAGATTTATTAAAATTTTAATGAATGCTTGTTCAAGCTTGCACATTGGAATTTTGTTACCAAGTTTGTAAAAATAATCAAGCCTCTGAAAAAAAAACTACAGGTAGCGACGGTCACCTTACTGGAACGAAATTCCTTACAGGCACAATGAAATAAAAACTGTATAAAAAAAACAATAAATCTGATGGATGATATTCTTGTTCGTTTAGTAACGTGGTCAAGTGATTGAGAATATTAACCATTACTACGAGTATATATAAATCTGTAAAAAACTGCATTCAATATTTCAAATATCGAACATGCTATTCGGATATCTTTTTCCATGTAATTTCAGTCCGCCAAACACGCAATAAGGAACTTAGTTCCAACGGACCTCAATTCTATCTTGATGTAATTCCTTTGTCTTATTATGATACTTCTTCTGAAGAGCCAAGACCGGGCATTATTATCATAACTGAATGGAATTACATAAAAATTGCTGATACTGAATTTCTTGTTAAATTCTAATCGTAGACTTATTTACAGTTACCAAAAGTTTTAAAAATTTATAGTTTTACATTGTTAGGCTTATCAGATCTAGAAAATTTACGCCTAATTTAAAACACTAGACGTGTCTCCCTTGACAGTTATTGTTCGCGAAGTTTATAGCACAGTTCCACGCTAACAGGCTATAACTTAAACTGGTTTTAATTGTCAGCAATATACTCACAACAATTCCCATTAATGTAGCCACAAAATATTATGAAAAAATATACCGTTTTTAATATGTTTCTTACTTTATACAATCACGCACATGACATGATACTTGTTCGAAAAAGATGTTGTACCAGATATAGCGGTTGTCGAAAATTTCAAAATGTGACATGTGCCACCGAAATGTCTTTTACATTGTGACTTATTATCTTTGAATGAATGTTACTTTGTGTAGATTCTATGGTTTGTGGACTGTATTCACCTACGCTTTCGATGTGTGATTGCTACCAAAATAAAATTTAGAATTTCGAACGATTTACTTTTGAAACAATTGGAAATGCCAATTTTTTTCTAAAACCAAACCAAACAGAAACCACATATTGTTCTTAGAATAACATTTCTATTTTACCAAATAAATCTAGATCATTGTTAATCCTACCGAACAATGAAGGTTTGTTTGTAAAATCGAAATATTTCAAAATTAGCTTTTTCCTGTGGCCTCACTCTCGTTGTGCATCTCACATTGCCGGGTATATTTTGGGACAAAAAATATCTTATAAAACTCAGCGGTAGTATAGATAGGTTTTATTTATTTATTTATTTTTTGAATCAATACTTCCATAATTACCTTTTACAAACATGCAAAATGATTTATTTATAACAATTTAGAATTATCTCAGGTGTTAGCAAAACTGTAGGTACTGAACACCAATTTCTTTTTCGTTTTTGTCTTTTTCAACAAAGATTGTTTGAAAGAATTCTTTGTTTGTGTATAATGCCAGTTTCAATACACTTTTATCAACTTTCCCAGACCTCATTCGATATCTAAATACTTAAAGCTTACTATTGCAAAGCTGCATGGAGGTTCGAATAGAAGATCAAATATTACAGGTTGGTTAACAACAAACTTGATTAGAATGCAGTAGACATTAGAGACGATTAGAGCTTAGAGAGCTCTACGGGTACAGTTCAGATAGGAGCAGGTTTATAGGTCAAAAGGATGAGCGTGTGTGCTTTTACAAAATGTGCCCGTTCTACTCGTTCAAAATAACTGAGCATCTAATCCCCACTCCCGCCAACCCGCGCGTCTCCCCGCGAATGTTAGAGTGACTTGACAGCGCCAAGTGCAAAGTAATTTTATCGAGCAATTTAATGTCAAGCTGGTATTCTCTGATCAAGCAGGCAGAGGGCAAAGACTAAACAGAAGACGAGGTTTTAAGAATTTTTGTCTGTCTTTCAAGACCCTTTATCTTGGGAATGCTTGGAGGTATCGAGTTGAAATTAATATCGTATACTCATGCTTCTAGATCAACGCAATCAAGAGATACAGCCGTTAATGACGCATATTTTACACACGCAAGTGAATCAAAACCTACAGGATACCTACTTCCCGTTGTCCTAGAAACTTGGAATTTAGAAAAAGCAATGTCTTACAGCACAAGTAAAGGAACAATCCAAAATCCGTTAATTTGTACGTACATCAAAAAAAAAAGATTAATAATTTATTTGCAGTTGGTAAACTGAGAGCGACTTATGTCGATGTATGGGGACTACAGTTTTCCAACGGCAAAGTTAATTTTGTCCTTCAATTCTGTTTATCTTATCGTTAGAGCAATGCTCGGTGTCCTCATAGCTTATGAACTTCAGTAATGTTATTTAATTAATTTGATAAATATAGCTGAGTACGGAGCCCTCAGTGCGCGAGTCCGACTTGCACTTGGCTAGTTTTTTTAACAAGCTGCAGCAATACCATCATGAATGCAGGATTCAGCATTTTTGTTGTATGTTTTGTATTTCTTGCTTTCAGAATTGTTATTGTTTGTTTGTATTTATTGATAATGTTGTCTGTAAATAAATAAATAATTATTATTGGTATTATTCCCCGGCGTTTTAGGCAGAGTGATCCAGTATTATAACGCCACAAAATTGTCCCGTATTCAATTAAAAACTCACTGAATACCTATTGGGACATATGGGAATACTTGATAATGACCAATTAACTCCACACCCTTTAGTTAATTTAATAGTAAACCAACATATTGACATTACAGTTTTGACGGCCTGAGTGAACTGCACGGTCCTGTTTTGGTAAGTCTCTTGTTCATATTTTATTTTAAAATGATAAAAATCAAAACCATAGGCCGTAAGCCCCCGTGAAGTGACCGTTTAGGAATCTTCTCATTTTCTATGAAAGCAATTGAAAAACTCAGTGTATGATCGGAGCAATGATTTAACGACCTTCGAGAGAACTTGTTTTACAGATACATCTCACTTTTTTTATAAGCGAAGGACTAGGCAATCTTTCACATCTGTGTTTTGGTGGGCAGGATTTACATCTACGTAGTGTTTAACGTGTAAACATTAGACCAGGGGTGTCAAACTGGTTTTCCTAACGGGTCACCTATAAGATCTTATAGCTCTTAGAAACTGTCTAATGATTTCGCAGTTTCTGAGCACAAAGAAACCATCTCCACGGGTAAATTTAGCTTTTAGGATTTGCGGTGGTTGGGAATAGTGTTGTGGGTTTGTCCAAAAAGTTTACTAGTACGAAGTTATGTTTGGTATGTGAAAGTTTTGAGAGAGTCTCTGAAATAGGGCACTGAGATCGGAAAAACTCCTTTTGAAGCTAACTAGTTGACTATTGAGACACATAAATGGTGAAACGGGAGTAATTGATTCGGCAACTGCTAATTTTATTTGATTGACATTATTGAAAACGGGTATTAGGGCAGTTTCAACACCAAATACTAGGTAGATATAGTTCGATTCAAACTTAATGACGGGTTGGCACACTCCGTGAGTTGCCGCGATTCTGCGAGTATTAATTTATTATGACATTGGGCGTTAAGATTGGGATAACGTGGCATCCGCAATTTAGGTCGAATCGAGCTGTAAGACCAAATTTCATACCTTTTTGCAATCACCTAAGATCTAAATAACACCCTACATATTTTTCGTAATAAAAAGGGAAAAAACCAGACAAGTGCAAATCGAATCTCACATGATTAGTTTTCTATACTGTGTACGTCAAAGCTAAAGCCTTTTGCTGCGGCCGGCCATTTTGAATTTAACTTCCTTACAAGATGGCGGTTTTGTGGCTGGGACTGAAGTTACGTTGTTCGTGTTTACTTGGAAACTGTTTAAATACCTACAAGTAATGTTATATGTATATTCTTGATGATTTCGTGTTTATATTTCAAGTTTTTTTAACCAATGATAAAACCTGAGACTGATCTGTAAAACTTAAATGTGGTCTTCTATTTAATAAAAACCGGTCAAGTGCCTGAAGTCTGACTCGGACACGGAGGGTTCAGTATAAACAGCTACATTCACTAAAATAAATATGTAATATTACTAACTTTCATAAACAATGAAATCACCGAACATTGTTCTAACGAAGGCAACGAAAACTATTTTCCCCATACATATACATTTTTTTCTTTTCCAAGTACATTATTTTTATAAGTTAAGCCTATTTAGAAACTTGTAAAGCCTACTTATCTGTGATAGTTTTCTTTTAATTTCGTAACATATACTACTGCCGTGAATTCATTTAGCTGGCAGGGGGAAGGACACTTGATTCTAACAAAAAATTGCCATTTAAAGCATAATATTACGCAAACGGATCCCGTATGGTTTTCACAGACATTTGAATGGCCTATCCAACGATACTCCCACCATGGGATTCGGTTTGACTACGGGACCCCAAAAAACAGTGTTTTACGCCGATAATTTATTCAGATGCATGGTTTATTTTTCGATTTTCAGTTGTTTTCTTTTATCGGCGGTTTAATTTTTTGCAGAATAGTTCTTAAGATATGTCGTATAAACCAGGATCGGGCTTCTCGAAGACACAAACCTTTACCTAAGATTCTGCTTTATAATACCTAAGTATTACCCACCTACTTACCTAAAGTGCCAGTGCGAAACTCGGTAATGGTAGAAACACGACTTACACGACCCAACTCCAACACCGGTCCCACACAACACCACCTTAACCGGAGGTGATTGTTCGCTGTCCACGCGCTTACAGCTAGCAGTCAACTAGCTCTCCTCATGTCGACCACTTTGGCCTAACCTTTTGCGAATAGTAACGTGCTTCAAGCGAGCAGTCGCTCGGGCCGCCGGCTTGAAGAGCGTGGTAAGCATGCGGTAAGCGAGACGTCAACTATCGACTTATACGACACCGCTCCCACACGGCAAAATAATGTTAATTGATCTGTGAGCTTCAGAGCGTCTTCTGTAGACATAATTTACATTGACACAGCAAATTAGCAGATAGCTCGCTGTACCACACGATAGTGGACGTCTTGACCCGCGCAGTGTACGCACGCTTAAAGCACGTTGTTTGCAAAGCAAAGGCGAAAGCCAACGGCGCGTGGACAGTGTAGTAGACTGCTAGCTGTAAGCGCGTGGACAGCTGGTTGCCAGCTAGCTGTCAGCGCGTGGTAAGCAAGTAGTCATCTCCGTTTAAGGCAGTATTGTGCGGGAACGGTGTTCGAGCGGGGTCGTGTAAGTGAGCTACGACCTTTAGCGATGGTCAAAATGCCATATTTTTTAGATTTATCCAATCGCTATCACGACAATTTGGTTGTTAAAATGGCACTTATCAAGGGCCTCAGATCAAAGATTTTTATAATAAGAGCTTAGTTAAAAGTCAGTGAATGCCATTTATTTAGTGTGCTTTTTTAGTATAATTTAAAAAAAATACCCTGAATTTTCTAATACCACTCCAGAGCAAAACTATGTATATTTTCATGCCAATTTCAGACTTCCGGTTTCCGCTCGATTATTTTTCCTTCCCGTTAGTGGTTTTCATGGTAAAATTAAAAAGAACAAATTAATTGAAAAAATTACATTGCTACCTTTACGGATATAGACCCACGACCTTAAGGTTGCTCTAGGCGACGGTACGAACTATTTTGGGCTTGGGTTTATCTCATCCGACAACACGTGCGAAAGAGATAAATGCTGTGATGAGTAGTAAGAAGCTGGTTCGCGTACAAATACACACTTTAGTACAGTTATAGCGCTATGAATGATGATTTAGGACGAAAACGAGCGCGCGAAATAGTATATACAGACTTTTGGGAATATGGATATCATGAAAAAAAGACTAAATGTATCTGTTCAAAATAAAATTATTTGCCTTGATTAACTACTAATATATCCCTGTAATGAGGCTGTTTTGCTATTTTTCTTCATCTTATGGTATTTATTTCCGCCCAAAGATGTGTTAAAATAAGTGTTGAAATATTTTCGATGCTCATAACTTTCAAATAAATATTTTTTTACTTTTTTGTTTCCATACAGGGCAAGATAATGACGAGACAATTTTTTTATTATTTTTTATTTTGAACGTACACCGTCAACCAGTGGAGTAATTGCCATACTATGGTATGTACGTATGGAATAATCATCGACTAGGACAACCTTGAGCACGAAAGGCCAGGTCTTGGCCACGTTGCCGGTCATGACAGTCCTACAATCACATTTATTTATTATGTTTGAAACACTCGAGAGAGGGACTGAAAACATGTTTTATTGAAGCTATCCTTTATTCCTATTAACCTATTTCCTAAACTTTTCCTTCAAGCAAATAGTCAAAAGTAGATCAAACCCCAATTCTTGCCTAACACTAGAAGCATACATTAAACACTGTATTGTATGCGTTCCAACGTTTGTAGGGAAACGTTCCAGAGTTATAAATCTTCATATTGTGTGCATTCGATATCTCGTATCTCGCACTCGCTTCGTCTATGATTGATTGCTCATGAACAGGTATGGGTGAGAGTGTGAGTGTGAGTTGCTAGTGGTGAACATAGCAACGTGAAAACTAGAATTGGTTGGCCTACATTTTTTATATCAACAGTTCTATTTTACTTTGATTATTTTACTATGTAACCTACAAAATTACAGTTCAAATTAATAGGTAAGATAGGTCAGTAGTAACTAAAACACTTTGAACTGGCCATAATTATATTCTGTTCGATCTCCGTACTACGCTGGGCCAGTTCAAAAGCGAAGGTTCCATCGAAGCGTGGTAGTAAGTACAAATTTTAGAGTTGATAAACTATGCAGACTACCATCTTTTCCTCTGTTAATCCAGATGGCTTTACACAGAAAATGCTGAAAAGAAAGTTGATACTTTTTTTGCGTAATTGCGTTCCTTTAGCTCGCCAATCGGTACTAATATTTACTTTTCAGCAGTCAAACCTGATCACGGGACACATGATCAGAGGAAAGGGCAAGTGGAGCAAAATAGTTACAGAATGGTACCCAAGGGAAGGTAAAAGGAAAAGAGGTAGACAACAAAAAAGATGGGACGATGATATCAGGCAGGTTGCAGGCATAACATGAAGTAGAGTGGCCAGAGAAAGATCAGAATGGAGTAGGTTGGAGGAGGCCTTTGCCAACTGGCAAACGGACTTACAGAAAGTAAAGAGGCACCTAATACGCGAATAATTTTAAGTATCTAAAATATATATTTATAACAGTACAGTAGTGTAAGAACCATAATTGTATATATTTTGTCCGAATAAAAGGCTTTATTATCCATGTCCTTTATTTAATTGCATTTCTTATTTATTACAATTTTTTAATATTTTTATAAAACATACAAAAAAAACATTAAAAAATATGGAAAATAGAGGCCCACCGGTATCGGGAACAGGGTCCAAGCTACCGGCGGTCAGGGCTCCAAAGAAAGGAACCTTCTAACAATACGAGCCGTGTCCAGCATTACTGCTTTCTGGATCAGGCCCTTGACCCAGCTGCCTAACGAGAACATCCTAAGGTGTTGGTCAAGGCTCGTGGCTATTAAGCCATTGGCTGACACGACTATTGGTACAATGATCGCTGTGTCCACATCCCACATATCAACAACCTAGCGAGCCAAGTCAAGATACTTGATTTGTTTATCTTTCTCGGCTTTCACGAGGTCCCCGTCATGCGGGACAGTCATGTCAACAATCATTGGACGCCTCTCGATTCGGTACATCACCATTATATCAGGCTTATTGGCTACAATAGTCCTGTCAGTGATGATGGACCGATTCCAGTACAATGTGATATTGCCATTCTCGAGAACTGGGTCGGGCACATACCTGTAGTACGGCACCTCCGATGCCACAAGAGTGTATTTCAGAGCAAGTTGCTGATGGATAATCCTGGCTACAAGGTTGTGCCTATGCAAGTACTCTTCGTAAGCTAGACGAGAACAACCAGAGATAATGTGGCGGATCGATTCAACCGGGCGGTGACATGCCTTAAGGATGTCAACCGTGCCATCCTTCACAATAAATCTCCGGTAGTTATTCGTCATGATAACTTCGTCCATAATTGCTCATACAAAACCTTCGGTTTCCCAAAAGAGGTCACCAAAACGCACCCAGGCAACGGATGCTGATTGGTCTACATCGGAACCATGTAGGGCCCGGAAAAAGCGTTTATTATCATTATTATCAGTCAAACCTAGTTATAATCAAACATCAGTCAACCAACACCAACTTAAGAACGGTACACTCCTTAAACACTCTACTTCAACTCCCTGCTGAGTTGGTCCAAACTTCTAAGTCGTTGCAGTTAAGGAACAGATACTTCAATAGTTTAGCTCAGTTTGTTCTCTTGAACAATTTAATCGCTTTCGCTTAAGTGCATGCATCAAGTCTTGACGTTTATACAAAAGGAGTTTATGGATGTTGTATTTAGCGTATGTTTAGCGTTTGTTTAATAGCGGTTATATGTAGATTAAATATAGATGACTGTATGGAGAGAGATACTTTAAGTTTTTTGAGAGACGCCACACTTCGACACACAGACGACGAAAGGCTGTCTTTTAATTGGTTATAAGAGGACGAACCGCACAGGATCTGCCGATATGTTGACAATTGGAAGAGGCCTATGTTTGGCAGATGACGTCTTGTGGTTGAAATGATGATGATGATGATGATAAAGACATGCACCCGATTTCAGAAAATAAATTTTACATGCGTCGGAAATTAACGCAAATCAATGATACGTTTCGCTGTTTGACAATACATTCAACTAATCAATAAGTTTTATCATGTTGGACAATTTGTTATATTGATTTTATGAACAGTTTAGTGCCAGAAACTTGACATCAATCTATATTTTTTGAAGCTCATCTATGTTTTGTGTGAATTTCAGGAGAACACTCTTGATCAATTTAATCGCTTACGCTTAATAAATGCAGTAATCCTTGGCGGCCAATCAAAAGGAGTTTATGGGTGTTAAATTCAACTGATGTCTAGCGTTTAATAGTGGTTATATGTGGATTAAATATGGCGTGAAGGTTGAGGAGTCGCTATAAGCTTGTTGAAAGATGCCATACATATGTGAGGTTGTCTTGTAATCGAGTGTAAGACAAACAGGGCGAGACGCACAGGATCGGTCCATGTGACGACACTTGGGGGAGACCTGTATAAGACCAGTGGACGTCTTTCGGTTTATATGATGATGAAGACGAAGACACGCAGCTGGTTTCTGAAATTCTCGACGCATCATAAATTGAACGCTATTAAAGTGATACGATTGGCTGTTTGATAAATTTTTCAAGAAATGGTAACGCACAGCAGTATCCTCGTGCTTGATTTGTAACATTAGTTTTGCGATAATTTTCTCTACAGAAACTATGTAACTCATGTTTGGTGAGAATTTTGTCTTAGTTTTGCTAAAATTAGGGCAGGACCTATAATTACAACCTTTAACTCGTACAGAGTTCTGTATACCTATCTAATAAAAAAGATAATGATTCGGTCGATCTATTTTTGGATAATATATAGCGCTGCTAATATACTTGCTCCACAAAAGCCGCGGACAATATTTTTCACTTATACGTAACGGGTTGCCGTAGAAGAAATTCTAGAAAATATATTTTATGATTGCTGCCTATTTTCGGTATCTTTTTATGAGCTATTTCATAAATTTCTTCTTTTTTGGAAGAAAAAAGTTATTGACGTGTCATCGATCTAGTCTAAGGTGAATGAATTACAACAGAAACAGACCAATATTACAACAGATATTTCGGAAAGATACTTATGTAGTTATGTTCATCATACCATAACTTCAGCTGAAATACGTGCACTGTTGGACACAGGTGCATCGACTGGTTCTGCGATTCTCATATTCGGCACAGTCAGTTGGTATTAAAAATCGGACAAGTGCGAGTCGGACTCGCGCACGAAGGTTTCCGTACCAGAATAATGAAAGAACAGCAATAAAATCACGTTTGTTTTATGAAAACCCCATTTAAATATTTATTTTATTTTGTGTTTAGTATTTTTTGTTATAGCGGCAACAGAAATACATCATCTGTGAAAATTTCAACTGTCTAGCTATCACGGTTCATGAGATATAACCTGCACTTGTAGCAAAGTTGCCAATCTACAATCGATAACGCTAGTAGAAAACGAATCAATGTATGGGAATGACACATCTGAACGTTAAGTCACGTGTTCAGATCATAAAAATAGAAGGTGTTAACGATTGTAGAAAGAGATTCGATACGAAACGTTTGTAACTCGGCTAGGGGGGCTGGTGACAGACAGACAGACGGACAGTAGAGTCTTAGTAATAGGGTCCCGTTTTTAACCTTTGGGTACGGAACCGTAAAAAGCAATATATTTTCTATCAAATTAATTTTGATTTTGAATCAAATTGAGCATTAACAAGACCAAGCCTTGTGAATAATTTAATAGGTGATCACTGAAATCTTTACAGATCTTGTAAGAAAATAAGATTCTATCTATTCCTCTGAAACTTTTGAAAGTAACAATCTCTAACAACTGCAAATGTAAAAATAAAGCTATTGATATAATAAAATTTGTCTAGTATTCAATACAAATTCACCATCTGCGTATACGACAAATCAATCTATATTTTTTTGTATGCCTCTTCTAACCCACTTCTGGGCAAAGGCATCGCTCTACTCCTTCCACCTTTCACGATACCGCGCTTTCTCCTTCCAGTTTTGCCAACTAATATTTTCCTAGCTGCTTACTTACTTTAATATCAATTTTGGTGAATAAATATTATTTTGATCCCAATTTCAGCACTCACTAAATAATTGTTAATACAGCTTGTCAAATTTAAGGACTTAAAAACGCAGGTAAGGGTACACGCGTTTTTAAGTCCTTAAATTTAAAATAAGAAAAAGAGTAACTGATTTTAAAATAAGAAAAAGAGAATCACGTCTAAACGCTAGTCGTAATTTTTTGGAAAATATATGTTACATAAGACCGTTTTCTTAACAATTCCCCCTTTTTTGTACGATGCCGTCGCCATAGAATATTCCAAAAAAAATAAAAACTTAGGGGTTTTCCTTGACTGCCACTTATCTTGGAATGTTCACATTACAGAAGTAAGCAGGAGGGTTTTTTGCTCGTTTCGGTCCCTGAAGCGTCTCCAGAGGTTCCTGCCTTTTCCGACTAAAGTTACTCTTGCTCAGTCTCTCCTTCTTCCTCTTCTTGACTATGCTGATGTCAGCTTTCTTGATGCGACTGAGGAACTTCTTGATAAGCTCGACCGTCTACAGAATTTGTGCATCCGTTACATATTTGGCCTACAAAAATACGACCATGTGTCGGAATTTTGGAGGTGGTTGAAATGGCTGCCTATTCGACAGCGCCGAGATGCTCACACTCTTTCATTACTCTTTTCTGTACTTCATAATCCTAATTCTCCTTTGTATCTTCGAGAACGCTTTGAGTATCTTGTTCCGAGAGGAAAACCCTGTCGTCTGTCATCATCTCTTCTCCTTCGTTTTCCTTCCCACTCTTCAAGTCGTTATGGTGGATCTTTTACTATTCGCGCTGTGCGCCTCTGTAATACTCTGCCACACTCTATACGGGATAGCCCTTCATTGGAGGTTTTCAAGAGAAGAATTAAGGAATATTTCCATGACTCATTAATTTATGTATTTACAATTGTAATATTTTATTTTTGTAATAAATAGGTATATATTATGTTTATGCATTGTGTGTTGCACACGTATTTGTTTAGTTTATTTAGTAAGTAAGTATTTAAAATTGTTACGAGTTTTTAATAAGCTTTTGTTGTGCACATGGATGTACTATCCTCAAATGCATATTTCTCTACGCAACTGAGGTTTGCTGTTAGAGAACCCAACTATGGGTTAAGGTCGCCTTTATACATAAACTGTCTTATTGTATTTGTATGTTTCTATGTTTTGTGTACAATAAAGAATAAGAATAAAAAACTACTGAATTTCGGGTCGCGTGGGTGTGAAATTTATACGCGTTTTGTTCCCCCAAGGTCGTTGGCGACTATCGTCGCGTTAAGACAGCGGGGTGACAAAAAATTGCGCGCGGGACAGGGGTCATCTGACGGGAGCGTTTCGTCGCATCATCACGACGTCACGTCATTGGCTAGTAACGTCCTCCGCCACCCGCGTGGACCATGGGAGTGTCGCGTGTAAATTTTCCAAGCTTTAGAACTTATACCTCGGGTTAAAATTGCTCCAAATTCGAAAGCCCTAAATTTCGCCAGTCAAAATATCCAAATATTATTGTACTCGTCAAAACTTTGATGAACTTATCAAGAGTTAATAACTTAATACAAATTGTGTCGCGGATCAGACAATCTTCAAAATATTAACGTTCCTAGAATAGTATTCGGTTCGAAGAACTTCTTAGCTTTTAATCGCAAATAACATTTAATTCAGGCTAAAATTATGATCTCACAAACTGTGAAGAAAAACAACTTGAGGAAACATATGTCTTAGAAGCTAAAATTTGAAGACTGTTAGTGATATCAGCCCTGGGGCACACTTTTTCTCATGCTTTTATTTTACTATAATATAACTGAAATATTTAATTTAGATTTTTTTGTACATATTTGTTTCGTTTGTGCAGAAAACTTGTGATCTGCCTTAAAAATTGTGCTAAATAAATGTATTTTCTTTCTGACATCCTCCAACCTAAACTGGGTCAGCGTGGTGGATTAAGGTCCACTCCCTCACGCAGAGGAGAACCCTTATTCCTGCAATAACACCGTTATGTATCAGCATATCGACTACAAAAAGACTCCTGACATCACACAAGTACTACATCGCGCATTCTATATCATTCATCGGGTTGCCCAACAGAAACAACACCCGTCTGGTCAGAGGATCCCCCCTTTTCAATGAAGTTTGCGGAACTCTCCACTCTGTTCCACATACCTAACTCTGTAGGTATGTTGATTATGCGTAAGCAAATTATAATTATAGAAATGTAAATAAAATAAGCATAAATAAAATAAAATAAAAATTCCCTTTATTCCACTACTTACAATTTTTAAACTTAACTAAGTTCACAAACACGTTATACATAATAAAAATACCTCTTAAAGAAATCTTTAGCTCTTCTTCTCAATCTAACTTCTTTATTTTAATTTCTTTCTAGCTTCTTTATTTTAATTTCTTTTACAAATGTTGCCATCACTATTCGTAGCGGTTGCATCTCTCATTTCTACCACGTTGGGTAAAAATGTCCCTCCATCTCTTTCTTTATCTCCCTTGCTTTATATTACTTTCTAATGGGATCCATTCTGTTACCCTCTTTGTCCATCTAGAACTTCCCAATCTACATAACTGCCCTGTCCAGTTCAATTTCAATAACCTAATTCTTTGCATTACATCTGTTAATTTTGGTTTTCTCCTAATTATTTCGTTTTTTACTTTGTCCGATTTTTGTATGTAAAGCATACTCCTTTCCATTTAATATTTTATAACTATAATATAGATATGTAGGTACTAAATAACATTTTGTATTTTCAAAATACTTAATTCGTTGTCGATAATATCAATATAAATTTTACAGTATTGAACCCTTTTAAATAACAACCTTTAGATATCGAAAAATAATAAATATATTTGAATATGTAAACTGATAACAGAACTCTTGAATATGGAAATGACTCTGCTCGATTTAGAAACGTGAATTTAGAATATGAATTTAAATTAAACCTAATATAAATACTAACTTACGATTATATTAAAAGTTTAAACTTAGGTATAAATTACAAGCTATCCTTAACATTCGATCCGGTTTTGGATTAAAAATAGAACTATTCCGTATGTAACAACTAGATTTGTAACATTACATCACGCCTAGGTGGATGCTGAACGCACAGGATCAGTGTGGCGAAGTTTGAGGTAGGCCGATGTCCAACCGTGGACGTTATTTGGCTGTAATGTTGATCACACCAAAATCGGCCACACACCTAGACGAAATAGGTTGTGACTTAGAAATTTCAGATGAAAAACCAACACAATTTTCCTGACTTGGGAATCGAACCCATACTCAGCAGTAGAGCCTGCCACTAGGTCAATGAGACAGTCATAACAAGATGAGAAGATGAAAAAAAGAAACTTCGTATCCCATCCTACCCCTATTACCATTAGAAAAAAGGATACAGTTAACAGACTACTATAAGACAGACCTACCCACATAATTGGTCGTTATGAATATTCAATACAATTTGTATTCAACCCAGTTCATACATGTAATAATTTTGTGTGCCATCTACCCAACAAACGACATGAAACAACGCATCCCGAGAATACTAGATTTCGTCCCCGGAAGGAAAAAATAGATTTCACAAATTGTGTTAGATCACCAATCGAAAACGAACCTTGGCAGTGAAACTTTAGGGTTTGATTTTGGGAAGCCCAGCATTACTGTTTTCGCCATGACAATGATGTGTCGCTTAGATTTTTATCGCAAATGCTTTGTAGTCATTAGTGAGTGCGCGGCACGATTCTTTTAATTCCTACCCTCTTTGTTTCGTGAAAACTTCACGAATAATGGAGGATTTGTCATTACGAGGAATATTTTAAAAGAATGCTACCGAAATACGATAATAGCTTACCCATAGTTAAAGTGTTTTGTTCGGAAAAGCGATATTTTATGTTCTGTAAGCGGTGGTATTATTTTGGCTGTACGGTACAGAGTTTTCCTATATTTTGGATATAGATTAAAAATTGTCGTTTATAATCCCCAAAGTTCGTGATTTTCGGTTTGAATAAAGTATTTACAGAAATAGGCCTGGATTTGTTGCTTTATCCTCCGAAATCCTCTTTAAATGATAAAACTACCGTGTCTCAATTAGACACTATTAACATTCTTTCAACGAAAGCGTCGCTATAGTGATTGGTAAAGCATTTTAGGGTTCCATATCAAACCACAAAATCAAGTTGTATTAGATAAAATGAGGGATTGTCTGAGCAAAAATTTGGTTTATCAATTGATTTGTATTTGTTTGTAAAATATACGTAATAATAATCATAAGTCAATAGGAAGTCAAAAAAAATCTGAACAATATTTTGTAAAAATAGCTGACTTTGGTGGCTTCTCATTCCTTTGTTTGCAAATATTTTTCAAACAAAAAATATATTAACATTATAACTTTCGCGTTTCATAATTGAAAAACAATATATCACGGTGAAATAGGAAAATAAATGATCATTGAAATCATCGCGTTAAATGCCCGTGATTATAATTATTGTTTTACAAAAAATATTGTAGTTATCTACTCCACGAATTCTAAACAACGGTAGCCCAATCGATCAATGTCAAAATTTTACATCGCGCCCCTTTATCTTTATGGGAGCCCCCCTTAATAACGTTTTGAAATATTTTTTGAGAATTTATATGGCTTTGAAACAACAAGATGACTGTGAAAATTTGAAGACTGACTCTAACCTGTGTGACAGATGACGGACAGATAGACACGTGAGTGACAGCAATAGGGCTCTGTTTGGACCCTACGGGTACGGAACCCTAAAACAATAGCTTACGTACACCGCGTTCAATTGATCCTCAAGGGACACTTGTGTAGAGCCAGAAATTGCAATTTCGATCAAATACTTGTCTATCAACTGCCATCACAGTATTCTCCCCTTCTCTATCACTTCCCTTTTCTTTTCCTTTTTTTTGTTGTTGGAATTCATCCAATGACTTCTGCCGCTCTGGGTGAAAGGTGAGGGCGTGTCAGACTTTTACTGACTAAACCCACCCGTGTTCCTTCAGTTACTTGAGCCAGGGGCGCGGTAACTCTTTTTCTAATCCTAAAAAACAGAAGCATATTGTGTCAGTAGCATACATAGATACCCTTTATAATACAATATTGTAACAACATTAATACATAACAAGATCGAATTTATTGTTTCCTAGAACCCATAACAATCAACAAACCTGTTTGTAAAAAAACGGAGAATCCACACATGGACCTCACAAATTCCTCGAGGTCTAATATTTACGATTACTGTGAGTTCTTGTGTACCTATATACTGCCTTGTGAGACGTATCACTAAATATATTATGTAATTGAGAGCAAATAAACGTACAGTACAAACATTTTCTTAATGTCTCTCGGCAAACTTCGTGTTTCGTCAGTCGTCGGACATCTATTAGTTGCCCTTTGTACTTGGTGCAGACCGGACGCTCTCAATCAACTTGGAAGTATATAGAGTTTTTAAAACTCTTTTAACTTAATGTTATTTTGTTTTAAACATGTAAGGAAAGCTGCTATTTATATATTTCCCACGGAATCAACACAATACAACAAAAAAGTACTTAGTTTTTAATTCGAATTATACACGATAAATCTAATAATTAATTGACATGGAAATTAGCATTCGTTTGTGTTAGTAAATGCGATGATAGCTGAGAGACATCAAGAAAATAGTTGTACTGTACTTTCTCAGATTATTAAAAAATGAGTACGAGAGCCTATGTGATCTAAGTAGGAGCAGTTGGATAATCTTAGAGTTTTGCCATGGATTGAGCTATTCATATGAATTCTTGAGCAATTCAACGTGACAATTCTGTGGTCAGGTGCTCTACCATTAGCTCTTACAGACTTAGAGCAAGTTTACTTCAAATTTGCGTAAGAAACAGATATTATGTTAATATGTCTGTCACTTACTGCCAATGGAAATAGCCTTGCTCTAAAAGCTCATGGTAGGGCCCCGCGGTTCTGGTCAAGAAAAAATTTATCAACCGCGGGGCTAAGTCCTGACAAACAAGGTGGCACATCTATTTTTTCACCCCATATTCTTGAGCACTTTGTATTTGAACCCAAATTGAATTAAAAATAATTATTTTTCAATGAGGTTTTTTAAAGATGAATAAATTGGGGCACCCCAACTTTTTTCTAATAAACATTTTGGCATCAATTGCTTGACTTACTTGTCTTAAGATCCTATGTCGACTAGCTGAGGCTGATAGCACCCACAGTAGTCCTCCATCACGACCGGTCTTGAGTTTCACGCTTCACCTCGTTTCACGTCATTGCAATGATCTTCGCTTCTGCCAATACGGCATCATGATGGCATCGAATGCAAATCCTTTTAATTGCCAAGAAATGTCTCAATCAAACAAATAAGCCAGGTAAAATTTATTAAGACGCGCTATCACCAACTCTCCGAAAACATTCAGCGTTCAAAACGCGCGTCAAAACCACTAGCGTTCGATAAACATCCTAAATAAACGTTGTTAGAAATATTTTCTTAGTTTACTCTGTCATCAAAGTTTACTCTATCCTAATTGAATTATTGTATAACTCGAGACGGTAAAATACCCTTTTTAAAACAACAAAGCTTTTCTTGGCATTATGTAACAATATTGATAAGATTCTAGATTTTCTTTGCGAATCGAAAATCAAAGAGTGCATAGTGTTTCTAATTAAATTTATACTTGGATCCCTGTAATTAATATAAATTCTGTAAAATGTTTTCGAGTCATGTACTGATTACTAACATTAATTATTATAACGTTGTGTACTAACAAAAAATAGACTCTCAAAGTGATCTGAATTTTAAATAAATTTAATTTATAGCGTTTCATCCACTTTTTAATAAATCTTTTTCTAAGAATTTAATTTCCTTTATTATAGTTTTTAGTAGCGTAGCGTAGTGAGTTGGGACATAAGTATATGATTTCGTTGGTGTATGAAAGTGTAAGAGTAAAGTGCAGAGAGATTAGAAATCTACACAAAAACTACGCGAATATTTTTCATCAACGGCGGATAAATGGCCGGTCCATTTATATTTACATACGGGAAAATGTTGCTATTAGTTCAATATCTCTCATTTTGCTGCCCTACTTAGCCCATTTAACTCAGGCTTTGTACATCACACTTATTTAATCAATTTCCGCCTGTCAATCTCAATAACCATCACGCTATCATTCACTTACTTTTTAAACTCTAACCGACTTCAAAAAAAGGAGGTTCTCAGTTTGACTCGTTTGTTTGTATGTATGCATCTTTGTCAGCGATTTTCTCGAGTTTGACTAAACCGATTTTAATGCGGTTTTCAGATAAGTATTGTTACATTCTGGAGAAGGTTTTGGTATACAAGAAATGGATATCTTTCGCATGGATCCATTATGTGTATGTATGTATGTATCTTAAACACGCATTTCTCTAACTAAACTAGTAATTGGATCATGATTATACTTTTTTTATTGTATTTAGTATCTCTCTCAACGTAGGTCATAGTGCAAGTTTCATCAGAATCGATTAGGCAGTTTTCAAGATATGGAACATACAATCGAACTCTTTAGCGACAAACAGCATTATGGGTATTTTGTTAATCCTTAAGGTACGAGTATCTTACTATGGAACTTGCTCAATGTGTAGTGAACCAACACTAAAATGAGAGAAAAAAAACGCAAAATAATTAAGAACATAGACTTCCGAAACAGAAGATATTTTGCACTTTTTAGTGTTATTTTGAAGTCGATTAATTTTATTGCGAAAAGTGTTTTCTTTAATATCATTCGTTACACAATATAGTCATCAACATTTCTGTGGCCGGGACTCCACAAGCAATTACCATGTAATCAAAGAACAACGGTTCCTTTTAAATTTTATAACCACCACCTAAAAGCTGTAGCGGGCCTAGTGCGAGTTTTTATAATTGCTTGTTCGCGTTAACGTAATTTGAAGCTCAGCTAATAAACAAAAAGAAAATGGGGAGTAATTGTTTAAGAGGAAATGAGGGCAGAGAGCTCCGACTGAATTTCCTTAGTAAAAAGTCATCATTCGAGGTTTGCCTCTCGCCTATTTCCTCCTCTAGTATTGGACCTATTTAAAAGATATGCCATACGTTTTTATTTTTTAGGGTTCCGTACTCGAAGGTTCCAAAACAAACGGAACCCTATTGCTATCACTCACGTCTGTCCGTCGTCTGTCACACGGGTTTTACAGCCAAACGGTTGGATTCTTAAAATGTTTACAGTATATAATAATAAATGGTAGTAACCAGACTAAGGATCCCATCAGGCAAATCAAGATAGGCAACTCTATTATTAAGGATGCGAAGGAAATTGCAGATTTTTTCAATAATTTCTTTGTCGATCAAGTCCAAAACTCTGCAAATAATAATAATAACGAGTTCATTAGGGTAGAGAACAATGCAAACTCAATATTTATGTCTCCAGTAATACCGGCTGATATAATAAGAATAATTAAAATATTGAAAAACAAAACAAGTTTCGGATATGATGGAATAGCGATTTCTGTTGTGAAATTTGTTGTTGATGTTATAGCTCTTCCCCTGTGTCATATAATGAATCTCTGTATAAACACAGGCATTTTTACAAATAGCCTAAATACAGTAATTATAAAACCATTACATAAAAAAGATTGTAAAGAAGACATGTCAAACTACAGACCAGTTGCCCTTGTCTCGGTATTCTCCAAGATCTTCGAAAAACTAATATACGAATCTGATTGGACTTCGTCCGCAGAAACAATTACAATCTCCGATGTTGGCAATCCCAACCCTGCGATTCCTTGCGTTGAGAAAAAGTATAAACACTCACCTGGATAGGCAGGGATTGAAGGTATCCCCACACTCGGGACTCCGGGCCGGCCGGCGTGGAGTATATTCAATATGCACTACAAGCTCACGTTTCTGCTTGATTTCACTTCACAAGGAGGATTACGAGAACCAATCAGTTAATCAATTTCTAGCGAAGCCTTTTGGGTAATTTTTAACCCTATTTTGAATCGGACACAGCGCGGGAGCAGTTATCTGCTTTTCGCCATTTTTTCAAGTCGTAGTTTTTACTCTCACCGCAGTGAGGCGCTAGCGCGGCACCAGCGGGATGGCGCCAATTTTGAATTAGGAAGGGAAAACAATTTGGATAGGATATTTAGAAGGATAGGCTTAATGTTTATCCATTTCCCCCCACTCGAAATCGACCAGGATTTCGCAAGTTAAAGGACTGCCAGAGTACAACTAGCAGTGCTCGAGAAATATAAAATTCTTACTTAATAAGCACAATTACCTAAGTACCTTAAACTATTTTAATTGAACAATACTGATCAATACACAATATTGTTCGAGATATAAGATAATAGTTAATTAATTGGTAGCGGACAAACCTTAACTACTGGTCTGCGCATAGTTTTACCGTTTACAGTTCGAAGAGTCACTACCCGAACTATGTTATCTGATCCCGGATGGATCTGTTCTATACGAGCTAATTTCCATAGTAAAGGAGGCAGATTAGGCTCATTAACCAGGACTAAGCCGTTTATTTTAAGGTTAGGTGTATCTTTGAACCATTTAGTTTTTTGTTGAAGCGTATGCAGATAATCACGTTGCCAAGCAAGCCAGAAACTTTGAGTTATTTTCTTGAGCATTTGCCAACGAGAACGTGGACATAAGCAGTCACTAACAGGTTCTTCAGGTAGTGAAACTAAAGGACCTCCCGACAAGAAGTGTCCTGGAGTCAAGACGTTCGATTCTTGCGGGTCTGAAGACAAAGTACAAAGCGGGCGTGAATTTAACACAGCTTCCACTTTAGCGAGAATCGTAATAAACTCTTCCAGAGTTAAAACTTGAGCACCAACTACACGCTTAAGGTGATATTTTGTGGACTTTATGCCACTTTCAAATATGCCACCGTAATGTGGTGCACCTGGCGGGTTAAATTTCCATTTTATTTGACGGATAGCCAAACCATCTGATATGTCAGCTTGATGTTTGCGAAGCTCGCCGGTTATTTCGTTAAGATATTTGTTTGCACCCACAAAGTTGGTGCCACAATCTGTAATGATTGTATCACACATTCCGCGACGGGAAACAAATCTATCAAGAGCCGCGAGGAATGCTTCAGAACTCAACTCAGTGACGGCCTCCAAATGGACGGCTTTCGAACTCAAGCACACAAAAAGAGATATGTATGCTTTATAGGTTTTTGCTCCACGTCGACGACTTTCCTTTATAATAAATGGGCCACCGAAATCAATACCTGTGGTTTGGAAGCATCGAGAGGGCTGAAGACGAGCGGCAGGGAGCTTGCCCATCATGGGTTGACTGGACACTGGTTTTACTTTGAAGCAACGCACGCACTTTGAGAGTGCGGTACGAATAAGTAGTCTCAACCCAATTATCCAGAACCTTCTATGAATTAGAGACTGTAAAGTCCGAGGGCCGCAATGCAGATATTTTAGATGGAAATGTTCGACAATCTGCCTCGACAAAGAACTCAATTTAGGTAAGAGAAGAGGATGTAACGCAGATGGCGATAGATTAGCTTCATCGATGCGTCCCCCCACTCGCAATAAACCATCTTCATCCAAAAAAGGAGACAGTTTTTGAATCGACTTGTCGCATTGTTCATAATTTTTCACTTGACTGACGTGAGACGACATATAATGGTCTTGAGTAAACTTGACTAGCATCTTCATTGATTTATCGAGTTCAGAACTACTAAGGGAGGAGAAATTTCTATTTGAATAAACAACCTTTGCATTTGATATAAAACGGAAACACCATGCCAAAGTTCGTTGAATCTTTGTCAGAGAAGAAAGCTTAGAAGTTAACGTCAGAAGCGGATTATCAGATTGAGTAGCGTGTAGGCTGCTTGGAACTGAAGTTCTTAATTCCGGCAGTTCTGCATTTACGAGGAACGTACGTTTGCAAGGCCATTTATTAGGCGACATTTGCAACCAAGAAGGCCCGCTCCACCAGAGTGGGTGATCAAATAATTCTGAACAGAGAACACCGCGACTACAACAGTCGGCCGGGTTATCCTCAGTGGACACGTGAAACCAAATTTCGGGACTAATTAAATCGGTTGCTTGCACGACTCGATTTGCTACATACATTTTTAGCAAATGAGGTGCCGTGTTGAGCCAAGAAAGAGTGGTGGTACTGTCCGAGTAGGCTTTCATAGAATTTATGTGAATTTTATCCTTGAGTAAGTTGTGCATGTGTGACATAACTTGCGCTAGAAGCACAGCTGCGCTTAGTTCGAGTCTATTTATCGTTGTCGGTTTTAACGGAGCCACTCGAGATTTACCTATTAACAGGTTAGTGACCTTGGTAACTTCATCCACAACAACACAAAGATATACACAACAGCCATACCCTTTGAGTGAACCATCACAAAATCCTACCAAATGCACTTCGGCAGGACTAGAGGGCATAATCAGTCTCGGTAGTGAAAAATTCTGTAAATCAGATAAGTTGGCTGCTATTAAATGCCACACCTTAGCCAATTGTGGTGGTATAGCTTCGTCCCAACCTAAGTTTAAGCGCCACATTTCTTGTAAAAGCGACTTTGCAGAAAACACTACCGGGCTTATCCAACTGAGTGGGTCGAAAATGCGGGCCACTATAGAGAGGATAGATCTCTTAGTAAATTTAACGTCAAACGAGTCTGAAAACTTGTAGGAGAAATTGTCATCCAATGGATTCCACCGTATCCCTAATATCTTGACAAACTCATTTCCAGCATCATCGAAGGATTTAGAAGTCTGAAGATGGTCAGGAGGAACATCAGACAAAAGAATTGGTGTATTCGTACTCCACTTACGAAGTTCAAAATGACCCTTTGACAATAACGAGGTAACATCCTCTTTTAATTGTTTCGCTTCATCAAGAGATGAGCATCCCGTAGTGATGTCGTCCATGAATGTATCTTCATAAAGAACTTGAGCGGCGCGGCTTGAATATTCAGAACCGTGATCCTCAGCAAGTTGACGCAGAGTGCGAATAGCTAAGTATGGGGAGCTGCTGACTCCATAAGTCACGGTATTAAGCTCATACTCATTCAAAGCCTCGTTAGGCTCGTCACGCCACAAAACATGTTGACAACACCTGTCCTCAGGACGTATCAATATCTGACGGTACATTTTACAGATGTCCGCAGTGAAGACAATCTTATGAAGTCGGAATTTCGTAACTAAATCGACAATGTCAATTTGAAGTTTCGGTCCAACATGAACTAAATCATTCAGAGAAAGATTATTTGTAGTCCGACTGCTAGCGTCGAAGACTACCCGGAGTCGTGTCGTAGAGCTATCTGGACGCACGACGCAATGATGTGGAATTATGTAACGATCAGTAGTCGAAGAATCTGCAGGCTTCATATGTCCTAGTTCTTCGTACTGGTGCATAAATTCCTTATAATCAGCTTTCAGCTCGGTCTGATTAATAAGACGCCTTTCTAAGCTGAGAAAGCGATTAAAAGCTTGGCGAGACGAATCGCCTAAAGAAGGCGCATCCTTCTTTAACATTATAGGTACCACGTAACGACCTTCACGTGTACGGTAAGTATCCTGTTTATACATTTGTTCACAGAGATCATCTTCAGGACCGGAAATTTTACATTTCGGCGGTTCTTCAGAATCCCAGAACCGTTGAACGATATCTTCGAGCGTGCAAGAGGACGCGAGGAGTGACGTAACGGATTCACTGTGAATATTGTTAGGTGGTGTGTTATGAAAATATTGACCACTTATCACCCAGCCGAATACACTAGACAAGGCGCAAGGTAATCCGGGACCGGGAGTGAAACGTGAGCCAGTGTATATTTGATCAAAACACTCGACACCTAACAGTAGATCGATCGGACCGGATCTATCGAAGTCGCGGTCGGCGAGATCAAGATGTTTGAAATGATCCTTGACGTGCAACGGTAACGTTGATGAAGGCAGCAAGGAAGTAATTTTAGGCAAAACTACTAAAGGTAAGTCAAACTTAGGTGACTCACAAGAATGAGGTATTATTGAAGCGAAAGTATAACCTTTTATGTCACAAACATTACTCTGTCCGAGACCGGTAACGTTCAAGTTACATTTTCTTATACGTAAACTAAGGCGGCGCACGCATGCGCTGGTAATGAAAGAATCCATCGAACCGCTGTCAATAACGGCGCGTGCACACTGGAGCGAGCCATCTGCGTGACGTAAACGAACTACTGCTGAGCCAAGAATCTTCGTACTACAATTTGGACTCGAAGTTTGTGACGTAATACAAGTAAGTGTGCTCGTAGCTTTAGCGGAACTTTCGCTATTCTCATTTGAATTAACAGTAGACCTTAATAAACTTTTATTTTCCACATGTAATAACGTGTTATGTTTCGCGTTACAAACAAAACATGTGGTTTTAGATTGCAATTATTATTATCGTGACCGGGCCTTAAGCAATTGGCACATAGGTTCAATTTCTTAACGAAATGTTGACGCTGTTCTAGTGTCATAGAATGTAACTTGCCGCATCGGTAAATAGAATGATTTTCATTACAACATAAACAAACAAATGAGCCCGATGCATTATTATTATTACTTTGGTTCGTAGATGCTACAAATGATGATGACCTTTGCTGACCCTTATGTCCTGCCTTATGAGGAGTAGTCGAAACCGAGACAGGTTGACTAACTTCCAGAATCTTTATATAATTTTGTAAATAAACAATTAAGTCATTGAACTTAGGAATCTCGTGAGTATTTTGTAACTCGAACCGTTTCCTAGTGTCAAGGTCAAGTGATCGCGATGCAATGTGAAATAAAATAAATTCACTTAGCTCATCAATTTGCAAAGCACGTAACGCATTTACGCTTTCATATAACGCATTGGTCAGTTCGGATAAAGTTTCAAGTGACGGCTTGTTAACAGACGTTAATTTAAATATTTTTTCTAGATAAGTATTTGCTAATATACGCTTGTTGTCATATCGATCTAATAAAAGATTGAAAACCACGGAATAATTCGACTCGGTTATAGGTACGCCCCTGGCCAAGGTCAGTGCACACCCAGACAAACAAGACAGCAAATAATGAAACCTTTCCGTGTCCGAAAGTGAACTATTGTTATGAATAAGCGGGATGTAACTATCCTTGAACGTTTGCCAGTTTTCTATTTTCCCATTGAAATGCGGAATTTTCAATTTAGGTAATTTCACTTGAACAATAGAACCTTCTGGACGACAATGTACGGACGGATCGGCGACTGCAGACGCGTGGGGCGCAGGCAGCGACGTCGCAAACAAAGATTCGGCAACTTCGATAGACGCATAATACAAATCATCAAATGACAACATCGCACTCAAATCTATTTCTGACTTGGGTTTTAACTTTAACTGTAATCTATTGATATTTTCGCTAGACTCCATAAAAGCAACCCTAATCTGATCAATCTTCTTGTATCTAGCCTTGAAAGGAGATAGCTTAGAACTATCCTTCAGAACATCTTTGGACAAATCGTAGTTAATCTGCATACACTTGAAATCATATTCGCGTATGTAATTCAACTTCATCAGACATTTTGTTAACTTACGTTTTCACGATTTATAAATGAGATGAGAAGGTAGGTAGGTAAGTACCTATCCGAACTGCAAGCGGAATATACTTTAGGCACTATTATGCGTACCTACTTTGGCAAGTAATACAAGTTATGAATTTAAATATATAGGTATAAATACCTATTACGATTTAGACACTTATAAGTTATCACTTTTATTCGTAATAAAATGTAGGTGGATAGGTAATTTCTCGAGCACAACTATTTGACCATGAAACATTCCTATTAGCTTTATACCAACATCAGTTATTGCAAGAAATAGTCATACAAGAAATACCCATTGAATTGAAGGTTTCAATTTAAACCTTAGATACGACTAAATTTCCTGAATAAATAATAATGATCAATGAGAGTAGGTTAGGTACAATCGTGGTCCGCTGGCCAGCTTGGCACGTTGTACGGGAACCCGACTTGAATTGGACCTACCTTTTGCGTTGTACCGTTTATAGAAATTATGAAATGTATTTATTTAAATCGTGATTCTTACTTGTTACTTATTAAATTAATAAGAATACACGATATTACAACGCAATATGTACTCATTAAAACGAGAATTATGATTAATAAGAGAATGTGAGGGTAAGTAGAATCCTCACAGGAGGCACCAAAAAGAAATGATTGGACTTCGTCCGCAGAAACAATTACAATCTCCGATGTTGGCAATCCCAACCCTGCGATTCCTTGCGTTGAGAAAAAGTATAAACACTCACCTGGATAGGCAGGGATTGAAGGTATCCCCACACTCGGGACTCCGGGCCGGCCGGCGTGGAGTATATTCAATATGCACTACAAGCTCACGTTTCTGCTTGATTTCACTTCACAAGGAGGATTACGAGAACCAATCAGTTAATCAATTTCTAGCGAAGCCTTTTGGGTAATTTTTAACCCTATTTTGAATCGGACACAGCGTGGGAGCAGTTATCTGCTTTTCGCCATTTTTTCAAGTCGTAGTTTTTACTCTCACCGCAGTGAGGCGCTAGCGCGGCACCAGCGGGATGGCGCCAATTTTGAATTAGGAAGGGAAAACAATTTGGATAGGATATTTAGAAGGATAGGCTTAATGTTTATCCAGAATCAATTTTTGCATTTTCAGATAAATTTAACATTCTTAGCAAAAGGGATTCAGAAAGAATAAAAACATTAACATGGCGATATATGACTTAATACATAATATAATGACGAATGTTGACAAAAAGACACGAGTTTGTGCTTTATTCACTGACATGACCAAAGCCTTTGACTACGTTAATCATAATATCCTGCTACAAAAACTTGACAGCTACGGCATTAGAGGCAATGTGTTGAGCCTTATAAAATCGTACCTTAGTAATCGGAAGCAACATACAGAAATCTCAAGAGTATGTGCTAGACGTAAATTGGAATTTAAATACCTATCTGATAGTAGAGAAGTCAAATTCGGCGTTCCACAGGGGAGTATCATCGCGGCTCCATTATTTCTTATATACATCAATGATCTTCCGCGAAATGTGCAACAGCCGATTGTGTTATTCGCCGATGATAGCACAGCGTTAGTAAAATGCGTGGAAAAAGCAAATTAAGAAAAAGACATTAATGACACATTAAAATCAATAATTAATTGGCTAAACACTAAAAATCTAATAATTAATTTACAAAAGACAAAGATTATGCATTTCTTTCAACGTTTGCACCCAGAACCATTAAAAATTGAATATCATGGACAAAATATTGACAAGACAAATGTTGCTAAATTCTTAGGTATAGTAATTGACAGCCAATTATCTTGGAAACAGCAGGCAGAAGAAGTCTGCAAAAAGTTAAGTAGAGGAGCTTATATTCTCTATAATTTATCGAAAAAAGTTAATATTGACACGATCATTATAGCTTACCATGGTCTGGTTGCCTCTATCTTAAGATACGGAGTAGTATTTTGGGAGGATTGCAGTGAACGAGAAAGAGTATTCAGAGCCCAAAAATATTGCTTGAGGTCAATGACCGGCATGTATTCAACAGACAGCTGTATTCCTATGTTTGAGTCCCTAAAATTATTAACTTTTCCATCACTTTATATTCTGGAGGTAGCATTATTTGTTAAAAAGAACCTTAATCTTTTTGAAACAATGATTAATCATTCTTCAAGACCGGCATTACTGAGATCCCAATACAAAGGTCTATTACATACAGGTAGTTTCAAAACAGCCTTATTAAGAAAGAATATTATGCATATGGGACCAGTTATCTACAATAAAATACCTAATGACATTAAAAATGATACATCTCATTTTATCAAAAAGAAATTAACGAAACTACTAGTTGAAAAATGCTATTACACTGTCAGTGAGTTTTTAAATGATAACCTATCAATTTGCTGAATAATGTTTCAATTTATTAAGTTTGTTATATTCAATTTTTTTTTTTTTTAGATATTTTCCAGTTTATTGACTTTTGAGATGACATTAGAAACTTATTACCTGACAATTTTTGATTAATTGAATTTGACTTTTTAGTATGTGACTTTAAAAACTGATTACCTGACAATTTTTGATTATTATAGATTTGCATTTTATGATTATTATAATGCTAAATGTTGCATGCCATACGGTAGAATGTACTGGATCCAATTGTTTTATCTTTTTTTCACCATCAAAACTATGTTTTGTTACCTACATTCTTTGCAAATAAATGATTTCTGATTCTGAGTATAATTATCTTGTTGACCCAAAGCCATACAAATTGGCAAAACATATTTTGAATGTTTTAAGGGGGTCTTCCATACAAATCCTCTTTATGTACAAGAGAGCCCTTAAAGAGCGCGCTTAGGGAGCAACGCTAAGGGCGCGAAAAAATATTTACTTGCCTCATCGAGAGGGTATCTTTGTTTAGAACTCGTTGAGTAGATAAACACTGTGTTTTTTATTTTGAAAAATGTTTGGAAACAAAGGAATGAGATGCCACCAAATTTAGCTTTTTTTTACTAAATTTTGGTCCGGTTTTTAAACTTTGACCTATGAACTTCAAATTTGGTGATAATGTTTATTATTAAGTATATTTTACTAACAAATACCAATAGATTGATAAATCAGATTTTTTCTTAGAAATGTCCTAAATTTTCCTATCACCACAAACTTAATTTTGCGGTCTGGTACGGAACCCTAAATGTGCAAAGTCCGAAAAGCACTTGGCCGGTTTTTTTTCATTTATAGTTGTCAAATTTATACACTAGGCCACGGTTGCCAGCGCAATTTTGAGCATCTTTTGAGGGTTCTAGTGCTTGTAAAGATAATGAATAATCAAAAAGTTAATTAATAAATCAAAAAACTAAAAACTCTAAAAGAAAATCATGCTGTACAGTCGGAGGATACTACTATCTGGATTTGGTCAGCCAGCTTGCGAATATGTATCCTCCGACTGCACAGCATGATTTTCTTCTTGTTTACGTCTTTTTAGTTCGTTTTTTAAGCAATCGGGTTTTTTGATTTTTTTAATTAACATTTTTTATTTACAACTTTTTAGTTATTATTTTTAATTAGGTACATTAAACATAAAGGTTTTATATATTTTTGAAATGACCTCTTAAAACCCTTTATTCTGATACCCCGCATGATGGGTTAGGAAGAAAAAAGTATCCCTCACAAAATGGCACCCAAAAGCCGCCATTTTTTTCTTTTTCAATTTTTATGTAGCTAGTGACACTTGCAGGGTTAAGACAAATCGATTGTAGTAAGAATCATCAAAATCGGCCAACGCCTTTGGTCTCTAGAACGCCACATAGGAACAAACATACATATATACATAGACTGATAAACACATTACCCTCCTTCGGCAGTCGGGTAAAAAAGAAAACAAAGGGGGGCACAGCATAATAATGTATCTTTATTTTTCAGATTATGGAAAATCTTTTAAATTGGTCCAATATTGCAGGACTTTTTACTTCTTTCACCTCCTTCCTTTATCACCTAAAATTTAAATTTTCGCAATCCAACAATATTGATTCCCGTTGAGATGACGGATTTTCAAAATATTTCTATAACGGATTAGGAATTTCCTTCAAAATTGGATTATGACAAAATGTTTGTAACAGAATTGGGATCCTGTTATTAAATAACGCTTTGAGTCAAAACAAACCGCTGCACAAAACCAATAATTCAATCAAAAACTAAAGAAGGATTATTCCTTCAAAACTTCTCTGATCCTCAGCAGGATAACATGAATATAACAATTAATTACTAGTTAACAAGGAGGCTAGCTTAACTGAGAAATAATTAAGGCTTGGGTTCCGTAGTGTCCGGCGACTCAATTAATGAAGGAAATTGCTCTGTGTTGGAATAAGGAACTCTATATGTAGAAGTTATGTGTGTTATACGACAATGTTAGAGAGCTTTTGTATTGAAATGAAGTTTTTGTGCCTTTTAGTGTATAATTAATTTGATAGTTTTAGTTATTTATTATACATACATAAACTCACGCCTTTTACCCATTGGGGTAGGCAGAAACTACAGAACGCCACCTGCTACGATCCTTACATATTTCTTTTGCTTCTACATACATTTAGTCATACACGCACGCCGGTTATGAGTACTGCGCACCTGGCCTTTCTGAAGATCATCTCCAATAAGGTCTATGTATGTCTTTCTAGGGCTTATTCATTTTGTAGCTTAAAATCCAACGACTAATGAAATTAAAAGTGTATGACATAGATTTTCAACTAGTATCCGTATATTGAAATCGTACCTGTTATTCTTTATAAGCTGTATGAAATAGCCATACCACGGAAAAACGTGATAAATGGCTACCAAAACAAACTTATTAGGAGTATTATGTTTGAGCCGTTTTGGCCTTAAAAAGTTGAGGTCCGAGTGCGCATCGATTCTTTCGGGATATCACCAAGCAGTCAGACTACACGTGCTAAATACTAGTAGTAGGTAACTAGGTAGTAATTCTGCTGCCCTTTTGAATGCTTTGACAGCAATAAGAAAAAAAAAATTGATGCGTAATGAGTTCTTGCCCCAAATTTATTCCTACTCGTACGTATAACTTTATCATTATAATGCTTGAATAATATTTAAATGATAGATTAAAAAGTTGATCCGTCTATCTTTTAAATATGTCAATTCTTAAACTACATTGTTTTTTTTTTTAATCTTGACTATTTTACGCACTACTCCACAGGCCGTGTCATCGACACAGCCCGCCCTATTTTTAAAACAAAAGTATAGGTCCCTAAACTCGTTTATTCAGGTAACTAACTCTGTAAACACGGCGACGTGTTTCCGTTACAGATCTAAATAATTGCCGGCCTGTTTCTTTGTTAAACGCTTCTTTATTCAAACTGGATTCAGGAAGATAGGGCAATTTTTTTTCTTGCGTTCTATTGTCTTTTAAGACGTAATTAGGTTTTGTTTCAGAGCGTTTTTAACCCCCGACGAAAAAGAAAGGTTTTATAAATTTGACGCGTGTACCTGTTTGTTTTTGTATTTGTGTATCTGTCTGTGGCATCATAGCTCCTAAACGTATGAACGAATTTTGATTTAGTTAGAAAGGTGATTTTATCGAGTGTTCTTAGCTATGTTTGATGATAATCGGTTTAGCTGTTCAAAAGTTACTGGCGTTTTACTGTTTGAATCGGGGTATTTTCGCAAGATATCGTATTCGATAGATTGTCGATCGAAGCGTGTCTACGACTAGATAAATTATGTAGTTTAAATAGCATGTAATAAAAATGTGCTGGTTTTTTAAATTTTACTTTTTTTAGCCAGTATTTAGATTTTTGAAGTAAAATAATTGTTTTGCCGATAGATTACCCAAACAGTCTATTTGAAAGGTGTTTTACTGTTTCATTTATACAATGTTTTCAATTAACTTATTGTTAAACTCGATAACTTCCGAGGTAAAGCAAAGGATGAGGTCTACGGCGGAGCGAGCGAGCCCAGCAATGTTGGGGTTTATAATAAAACAACCAGATTTATCAGAAAGCACACAGCACTGAATGGGAACGTCCAGTCACCGCTGTGTGTGACAACTTAATACTCGTAGACGTAACCACTTACTACTGTGACGTTTATTAGGATACCACATCTAAGATGTCTGTTCACTCTTGCTTAGAAGGTTGATGGGTTTGGAAACGCTAGCAGAGAGTCTGAGATCCCACTTTGTCTATGCGCAGAATGATTATGAAGGAGAAGCGCTGAGTATGACTAGTAGGGATATCACCGGAAGGTACCCTGCTGTACGTCTCATCTGTTGTGAAAGGGAGACGATGGAATGAGATCATAGAACTCCAGAGCACACTCCTTAAAGTACATTCTACATAGGTAACACACACATACATACGCTACATACGTGGAGCTTCGTTAAAGAAGTAATACCATAGAAAAAGGAACGCTCTCAGACAGACGGAAGAAAAGGAACTAACAATCAATCTGCCTAGCCTTTTTCCCAATTATGTTGGGTTCGGCTTACAGTCTTACCGGATTCAGCTGAGTACCAGTGTTGTACATGGAACGACTGCCTATTTGACCTCCACAACCCAGTAACTGGGTAAGACAATAACCCTTGGCTAAACTGGTGTCAGATTTCAAGCTTCTGACTACCCGTAACGACTGTCAAAGATCTTCGAATGACAGCCGGGACTAACTGCTTAACGTGCTTGCCGCGGCACGGTGGAAACTCGGTATGTTGAAATGGTCACCCATCCATGGACCGACCTAGTTAAGCGTTGTTCAACCTTGAAGATTGACCCATGCGGCTGTTATTTAGCCACGAGCTCCTCCTCCTCCAAGGAAGAAAAGGAACTAACGAAAATCAAAATTGACTTTGTAGCAAAATTTTACTATTTGCCAACGTAAAAGTCAATTTGGATCAGGGTAAGAAATGCCTTGGAATCTTTTTGGACCTATCAAAGGCGTTTGACACAGTCTTTGTCTCTAAACTTCTACTTAAGCTGGAAAATATCGGCGTAAGAGGAACACCCTTGAGTCTATTTAAAAGTTATCTTACGGAGAGAAGACAGAATGTGATTATAAATAATCACATAAGTAATGAACACCCTCTAGGTGATTACGGAGTTCCACAAGGAAGTATCTTGGGACCAACACTCTTCCTAATCTATATTAACTAGTTATGCACCCTGAAATTACAAACTGTCATATCCTTACTTACGCGGATGACACAGCACTCATTGTGCATGGCTCATATTGGAATGAAACGAAAGGTCACGCTGGGAAATGTATTAACACAGTATCAAAATGGCTTTCCATTAATCTTTTAACACTAAACCTTGACAAAATTATATTTATACCATTTTCTATAAGTAATAAAAGTCAGCCTCTACATGACTTTAACATTCAATTTCACAACTGCCAGTTGAAGCCAGATTGTACTTGTCCATGCTTAGCCAAAGTTTCTTATATTAAATACCTTGGAGTGATAATAGACGACCGTTTAAATTGGCACAAACACATTACGTCACTAACATCTAGGATCCGCAAAGTTATCTATATTTTTAGGCAGTTTAGAAACTCAGCAGACTCTTTGTGCCAGTCACTACTGACATATTGTGTGACTGCTTGGGGGGGAGCAACGAAAACATCGTTTTTACCGCTGGAGAGAGCCCAAAGAGCTGTTCTGAAAGTGAGAAGCTGATGATACGCAAACCGTTTAGGTACCCGACTGAACAACTATATTGGGACTGCAAATTGCTCACTTTCCGACAGCTATTTGTTTATCACTCAACGCTCCGCAAACATGCCTCCGTTCCACCACAAAACGCACTCCATACCCGAAGAAAATGCAGCCCGCACGAATCTGCCAAGTCGAACATTTTAGAACCGCATTTGCTGCCCACCAATATTTCATCCTAAGTTGCCGAATTTACAATAAAGTGCATAAGATATTATTAATAAATAATTTAAATAAATTTAATTAAAAAAAATTACTAACGTGGCTCTTAAATTTAAAATATAATGATACCGAGGACCTCATTAAATTAAATGATTAAATCAAATCACATAAAAATGAATTATTGCATTGAAACATTAAATTAAGTTATTACATGAAATTTAATTGAATTGAATCAAATTAAATTATAGAAATTAGGACAAACGTCACACCACAAACTTAAATCAACACTTCACACAATTATCTAAAACTTAATAATTAAAAAAAAATGAAAACAAAAATTATAATGTGTCATCAGATCTAGTGCTCAATTTATAAATACTTGTAAAAATTTGAAAATCCATTTTGGGAAAACTTTTCTTCAAGATACAGGATTTTCCTAGTTTGAAGGACAGGGATCATATTATGTGTAATAGCCATGCCCATTTTTGTAATCCAAACACTGATGTAAACTAGGCTAATCCTTTTGCAAATAAATAAATAATAATTATAATTAACTTGATAATAAACTTCAAAATTGCTTAGAAACAAACGGCGCAAAGAAAAATCCTCCTAATGTAACAGATGCTACTCGTCTACAACTTATAACTTAACGAAGATAAGTTATGCTAGTAGTTTTCCAGCTGTAATAATTCAAACTTTATTCATTTTAATCTGTTTGAAATTTCCTCGAGGCAATAATTATTGTTACAGATAACTTGAACTTTATGAATGAAATATATCGTACTACTTTTTCTTTTTTTTATAATTGATAGGCTCGCGCTTGACCACTATCTCAACTGATGGTAACCGATGCTGGGTCGACGATGTAGCATGCTTGCCTAGAAGAAACCTATTCACTCTTGACTTAAAGACTCCCAGGTTGTAGCAATCAGGAAATTCAGACTACTTTTATAAATGCTAAAGTTTGTCAGCATGGATGGATGTTTGTTTGTTAAGACGGAAACATACTTCAGTGTCGTGGCGTGGCATGGCGCCTTCTGAAGCAGTGCTTTCAGGCAAAAACTGCTGAGCGGATCTGGATGAAATTAGGCACACAGATTATATTCAGGAATAGCAAGGATACTTTAAATTTAGAATTCATAATAATTTATTGTACTGCCGTTCGGAAAAGTAGCTTGTTATAGAGAAGAACGGACAAGAAACTCCACACTTACTCTTAAAAAAAAAAGTGTTTTACAACATTAACATACATACCTACATAAAATCATATACGTGAGGACGATGCACGATGCACACGATGCACAGCACTACTATACTAAGTATAGATATAAAGTATTACAAGCACTAACAGGTAAATTTCTTCGTTTGATAATTAAATAGGAACATGGTTCTCACATACTGAAAATTATTGCAAACATAGGTAAATTACCTAATTCAACAACAACGGAACAGTGGTGCGAGTCAATTTCTTAAACAAACAGAGAAAAAAATCAATAACAAGTAAAATTTCAAAATTTAATAAACCCCCGACACATTAATCTTGTGACAAGTAAAATTTCCAAATTTAAAAAACCCCACGACACATTTATCTTGCGAAAACATCCCGATTCAAACAGTAAAACGCCCATAACTTTTGAACGGCTGAACCGATTTTATTCAAACATAGCTAAGAACACTCTCGACACAATCACCTTTCAAACAAAAAACTAAATCAAAATCGGTTCATCCGTTGAGGCGCTTTGATGTCACAGACAGACACACAGATACACAACAAGCAACACACGTCAAACTTATAACACCCCTCTTTTTCCGGCGGGGGTTAAAAATGAAGCATTACTGTTTATAATGAATATAATATATGTCGGCATTTCTAAAGATTTCGTTCTGAAGAGAGCTATGGTTTCGAATTACTTTGACTGATGTCAACTTGACGTAACACTAAGCACTAGTATTTAGCGCGAACAAGGGGGAATGACAGAAGAGATCGAGTAAGAATATGGCGGGTTGGATTTAGTTGTGAATTCATGATAAAACGTAAGGAGAAATACAGTGAGAGTTAATGATTGTTCGAGTAGATCAAACTACCTGCTTAGTGGAATGTCGTTTAAGTTATTTGCCAATACATAACGTGATTAGTTACATTGTGAGCCTACATACAAGTAAAGAAATTGATTTGTTTAGCCTAGCCTTTCCTGACGATTACACAGTATTTTCTACATAAAAATTAACCAGTTTGATTTTGTCTACACTAAAGACTGTCCTATCTAATTTGTAATATGCATGTTTACAAAGTGTGCTTTTAACAAAAGTCTTAAATTTTCTTTCATTTAGTTTTAATATATGACAAAGTATTTTGTTATAGAATTTAACACAGTACCCCATGAAAGATGTGTGTACTTTAGCTAATCTATAAGATGGTTGATCTAACTTATCTTTATTCTTAGTATCATAATTGGGTCTATCACTAAGTTTACTAAAGAGATGTATATTTTTTCCATTTATATCCATTAGTCTATAATCCATTTATTTATAACTGACCTGACATTTATCTCTACTAGTAGTTCTCTGGATATTTACTTACACAATCATGAATTCATGAGTAAACATGACTTCTAAAACCCAAACAAAGGATCTTATTTGAAAGCGCACACCTACGTATTGTTTACCTAGAAATAACAGATGAAAATGGAGACATGGCGCTCTCTAATCAAAATTACTCGTTGAGACTCGCTCTAGGAAACTGACACACTAGAGAGGCCTACAAAACTGGTTGCCATAGTAACAGAGCAGTATTAAATTCTATAAACTGCACTGCTCTACCAGTTTTAAAAGAGCTATTACTAGAGCCTTTATAATATTACAGAATGTAACTGTCCTTCTGCAGGGTAAAGGCCTCTGTTCGTACAGACAAGCCAAGAGTGTTAATCACCCACTTGCACAAGACGGGTTGGGGTGTAACGGTTTCGTTACAATCTTTCCTTACTTAATTTAACTTCTTCTAATTTAAACTAATAACACAAAATAATCAAATTACAAATAAAATCAACCTTAAATTCACTATTAAATACTTATAAAATAAATCTAATCCTATTTATACATGTAATTAATAATATCCTAATTATAATAAAATCCCTACAGTTAATTATCTATCAACGCAAACTAAGTGTCCGAACGCAGCGAGGTGAAGTTGGTGCGAGCCGCCCGGAACTAAAGTTCTTGAACGAGGATAGGATTGGGATTGCATCGACGGTGAGCGAGCAAACAAGTTGCACTGTCATTCTACTCACATTTTTATCCATGCAAAATAATTATTTAAAAATATAACTAAGCCAACAGTAATTGGCACTCTTCCTTCTTATAAGTACGCGAAGTTTACCCCAAAGTGTTGGGTGAGTGTTCAATCTTATTCTGTGTTATGTTTAGTGGTGATATTGGTGAGTAGCCTTGTACTTTGTACCTAACGGCCAAATACTCAGCTGTCTTGTAATTAAACTGTTTTGCTTTTATTGTTTCTCATCGTAGTTGGTTGGGTCACATATTGATCATCTTTTAAATCACATTCATAAACCCACACAACTACCCACATCATATTTTTTCACTAAAATATTGATGAATGTTACATTTTATAATCACCTATGGCTATGTAAGAACTGTATAGACATTTACCGCTTTTATAATAGTATGCTATCAACTAACTAGAATATTCTTATTGTTATAAAATTATGCTAGAACGTAAGCAAAGTTGATGTGCGTTAACATGGCGGAACCACTCTTTCTATTGTTGGTGTTTCGGTAGAATTATAATTGTAACAACTATTCTCTGCCTTCTCTACAAGTACCAATTAGTCCTAATTATTAACAATTAGTGCTAAACATTTTATTGTCATTGCCTTTCATGTACCTACATATTATTATCATTTTCATTCCTACCTACATTACTATTGTATTATTATCACTGTTTGACTGCCTCATCATAGATCACTATTTCATGCTGTTAGTTACCATTGCGCTTTTGCATTGAGGACGGGATGTCGCAGTCAAACAGGGAATGTGGACTTTGTCTAACACGTCTGGAAATGAATTCCAGGGTTCCTACCCCGCCTTCAGATCGGCTTCACACTACCAAGTGCTTGTGTTGGCCTACTCCAACGCACTGTTAGCTGCCTACTCCGTGTCGCCGAGCTACGTGACTACCTACCCATCTACTCTGCACCACAGCTTCCCGGGACCTACCCCCTAGTGGAAACTGTACTGCACCTGCACATTGCCGGAAGCCTCTAACGCTAAGGCCAGTGGTACACTATCTTGTGGCTACGCAAAGTACTTCGGACCGGGAGTGACAACCCCGACCCTAAGGTCTAATAAAATTTGTTAACCTTCAATTGGTTTTGCCATTAATACCCTCTAGCTACCTAGTAGGCAGGAAAACCAGTAAGAAGCGTTACAGGGGATTTCAAATTATATTAACTATAAGTCCAGGTTTGTTCACGATGTTTTCCTTCACTTATGTCAGCTATGTCCAAGACAAGCCAAACTAAGAAAGAACATATGAATTGAAAAGTCACATTGCTACTGGGCAAGATTTGAACCTATGGCCTCCAGCACGAGAGGCAAGGTCTTAACCACTGGGCCAAGAATCTCTCACAAGAGCCCTTATCAATATGTTATTCCTTTGTTTTTCTCATAAGGGAAAGTGTAAACGGTAGAAATATTTTACCTTTAATATGTCATAGATCAGTTTTATGGTTGGGCCTGCTTTTCGTGGTTGTGCGTACGGTTATTGACCCCCTGCGGTTATGGCGTGATGGAAGGACCATAATAAAGGCGATGGGACTTGTTTTGGGTCCAAATTGCTTGTGGCTTGTGCGCGGAAGTCATTAATTAAATTGATGTGTCGTTCCTACAGAGTTTCGGCTGGGTCTGTGTACCTCGCAACGGTGTCATGAACTGTTTTTGTATTGTTTTTTGTTCCGTTGGGGGTTACCCAACGGAAAATAAGGGGTGTTATAAGTTTGACGTGTGATCCTGTGTACTTGTGTCTTTATGTATTTGTGTATGTGTGTGGCATCATAGCACCTAAACGGATAAACCGATTTTATTTAGTTTTTTTCTTTGAAAGGTGACTATCGAGAGTTTTCTTAGCTATATTTGATGTAAATCAGTTTGAGTCAGGGTTATTTCGCAAGATATCGTGTCATAATTACGTTTCCAATAGATTGTCAATCGAAGCGTGTCTAGTACTAGATAAATTATGTAGCATGAAATAAAAATGTGTCGGGGATTATTAAATTTTACTTTGTAAATCAGAGTTGCTGATGCAGCTTGCAGAGTCAGTAAAAAGGTAAGCTAAAGTAGCAATGGGCATGTTTGTAGAAATTCCGATAACCATTGGTGCAAACGAGTTCTTGATTAAGACCGTGAACAGCGAAAACGATTGGACTAAGTTTCGAAGTATTTAAATTGTAAATATTTCATTAAAATACGCCCGGCTCTTTTGGTACGATTGTCATGTTTTTGTCCGTTTTAGACACTACACAACTTTACAAATTAATTACAAAATCTTATACGAATAATACTCAAAACTTTCTTAGATCAAATTATAAAGAAAATGGTCTTATGTAATTTTTTTTTCCGAAATATCAAGACTAGCCGTTTAGACGTAATTCTCATTTTAAAATCATATACTGAGAGATATCTGCACCTGAAGAAGAGATAGCGGAAAAACTCAAACATTGGCCTAGAATAGGATAAGCAGAATGATTGATTGATTCTGCTTATCCTATTCTAGACACAATCTAACGTATATGTAATGTCCTATTTAATATGAATGGATGCATACAAAATATTAACAAATTACTTACATGGTTGCTACATATTGAAATTCTATTTATAGAACCTTTGTTACAAAGGAGGTTTACTTTGTTTGAGCCCAAAATATTTATCTTTTGAGCAGTGTTCTTTAGAATGTCGGGAGAGGCGACCCATATTGGTAATGCGGGTTACATGGGTTCCAATGCTTATCAAAACGATGCGATGCTCCGCTGTATCCTTTACCTCTATATGACATTTATGGTGCAACCTTTTTTAACCTACTTCCCAAGAAGGAGGTGGTATTAGCTTTATTGAAATTCAAGGTTTATAAAAAGTTATTTTTTTAATTTACTGGCTTCTGCCGCGGTTTTGCCAACGAGAAAGACGAATATTATCCCAAGGAAACGTATTATCGGTATAAAAATAGTATAATTTGTCCTGAATTAGGAATCTATTCAGTCGTTCAGGCGTGATTGATTAAAAAACCCCAGACTTTCTTATTTACAATGTTAGGGTCTTTGCCCTCTAGGGTCAAAATATATGTAGGCGTCCAAGCAAAAATGGTCCAGTCAGGGTCAGCATTTAGTTGATATACCTACACAGTTTTGTAAAGTTGCCCTAATACAAACACAAGGTACAGTTTCAACTTCCTACGCCTGATATTTTTTTTTTGCCATTTTTTGGTTATTTTTTGATCATCATTATCAATTGACTATTCCAGACACCGAATCTAGTCTTAACTCAATACCCCATTAATGGACCCTTTTTACTTGGACTCCCACATACAGACTAGTTAGTACATACGGATTAGCAGGAATCCAACAGTTTGGAAATGAACTTAAACTTTTCTTATGTTACCTAAACTTAAAGAAGACGCCGTTTACTTAGAAGGTTCTTTATTAATACGAACCGTTGTGTATTACCACAGTTTTTCTTCCGTCTTTAAATTTTCTTCTTCTGGCCAATCCTTATTGAGGAGTTTAACGTAAAATAGCCTTAACAGCCTAACTCTCGTTTAGGTTTACTTATCATCAAAGCTAGCTTAACATTTGAGCTTGGCTCAGATTCATTTACCCATTTCGCGTCATTGCTAAACCGCACACAATGCATAATTTCATAGATATGTAGAGCAGGACTTTTTGAGCTTGTCCCGTAATTTGCCGTCCCAATTCTGAGAGCGGGACGGAACCGGGATCATTTTCACTACAGTTCCACTCGACAGTTCCACTAAAAGTCTTAAATTTATGTTTTCTAATTACATTTGCAAAATTTAGGACATTTGTGAGGTTTTATACATTACTGCGTCACTCGTTCTGGAAATATAAGAGGTATGATGTGAAGAAAAGAGTGTAATGCAGCCCCCTTTTGGCGTGAAATTTGATACAGAAAAATGGAAGAAGAAAATCTCTTGCACAGATACGAAGTGACATAGGAAAAGAGGTCCTAGATCAAATGACATTATATAACAATTGCCAATAATTGACAAATCTCAAACATTTTGACAATCGATAGAGCTTACGGGCGGAAAGCTGGATATGACTTACCTATGCATAAGAAAGGTCACGGTAATATATTAAACTGGGCTCCACAAGGCTTTAGTAGTGTATTTCAAGTAACTTGAGAGTATTAAACGTGGGCTTAACTCAAGAGTTACACATAAGCGGCGTGTCGGTTACCGTTCGGGACTCGCACATTTATTTACACTGAGTTACACGATGCATAATTATACCCTGTACAAATACCCATGCACTAAAGTGTACAGCAACCATAAACCACAGATTTCCGCTGTTGCCATTATTCAAGCTCACAGCAAGACATGAAGTTACATAATCCTACCAGGAAGGTAATTTCACTGAAGAAAAACCAGAGGAATTTAGCCTTTCTCGCTTGAATTATAACAATATTTCTTTCTTATTTCTGAGAAAAGTAAAATGAAGATAGTTCAGTCAAAAGTAAAACGTCGGGGTGGCTTCCTTATTAAAATTCTTTTGAGATCATTCGATGAAATTAACGTGAGAAAGGTTGTTAAAGACTTCTCAAAACACTTGGAAAGGTGATAGGTTCCTATGACAACTTAATTGGCACCGACGAAGGTGTTTCTGATATTATTTCTTAGGATAAACGGCCGTTTTTGTAAGGAGTTTTCCATAGCAATTTCCGTGTCACAATAGTTCTTTTATTTGCATAAATCTATTCTGTGTAAACAAATGTTATATTTGGAATGTAGTTTTATAAAACAATCAGATCACACAGATCTATGGCAAGTTTTTAACTAAAGGAAGGTTTTTTATGTACTTGTTACTTACGTTTCGTCCTCGATCTCTTCTGATGAACAGCGATAGTTTATGATGATATGCATTTATAAAAATAATATAATGTGTTTAACTAAGAATTAGTTTTTTGTTCACTGTTACAAAGTGAGTCTTAGGGCTATTACATATATTATCTGGTCTGTAAGTATTAAAACAATCAGTTTGTACGGATGGTGGTCCAAAAACTAGATATGACCTGTATTTCGGGGACCAGAACTACATAAAAGCAGTTTACTCCTGTTATTTGCTGGTATTCAGCTGGGTCCGGCTAGACTTGAAGCTTACCCTAACATGTTGTAAATAGTTAGATATCGTCTGATGATTAGTAATAAGACATATACATTTAATAATTTTAATGTAGTTAATACACAAAGATATTGCTATTTATACGTATATACCTATATAATTTCCGGAACCGTTAAGGATACCTACATTACATACATCCTCCAACAACATTCTGTTTTTTCTCATTCTTCCGTCTAAAATATTTTTACCATTTTTTTGGTTTCCCCAATTGCTCTTTTGACACCAACTTACCGACGGCGTCGCGACGCGGAATTACCTCATCTGAAAAGTCTTATTTTTTCAGGTCCCTGAGACATGAGTGAGGAAAAGAACACGTGTAAGGGATGTGTGTGATGTTCGATGTTATTATTAATATCTTGACACCATTTTCTGGGAACTAGTATCAAATGAACGAACGTTTTCTTTAGTTAACGTCTTGTAATTATATCAATTGTCTTTATAATGTTTTTGGGTTAAAATACAGTAACATAAAATCCACCTATATTTCTCGAAGGGACAGATACAATTAAAGGCAAATAGGTTATTAAAATTTTCATGGTAATATCATCATAGTATGCGTATACAATTCCCAGCAAGAGTAAAAGTCTACGTAATAGCTACTTGCAAAGTATTATGTGAGAGATAATAATAATAATGGCTAGAGCAATATATAATATCTTAGCAAGAGTAGAATATTTGAGGATAATGATATATGAGGATCTGCTCTCGTTGAGCAGCTGGAGCAAGGGCTTGATCCAAAAAGCGATACTCCTGGACACGGCGCGTATTGTTAGGAGGTTCCTCTCTCATGAGCCCTGATCACCGGTAGCCTCCACCCTGTGCCGGTGGGTTACTACTTTTTATATTTTAAATGTTTTTATCTTATTTTTACGTGTTTTATAAAAATATTTAAAAATGTAATAAATAAGAAAAAATAAAATAAAGAATATGGCTAGAAACTGGGTGACTGCAATTTTATTGTTGTATGAAAGTAGACAAATGTTTCGCCGGCCCCAAATAAATTGGATTATGGACAAGAGAATAATGGAAATAGTAGTGATTTTAGACAGTCAAACGTCTGTAATTTCGAAAGAATCGGGAATACAAAACAACAGGGAATAAGGATGACCTTAAGAAATGATGACAAAGGTTGTTTCAAGTATTTTGGCCTACAGATTGTATTTGACTCGACGGTAAGTCATTGTTTTGTGTCTGAAATGGACCCTTGACGGCGCAATGTCTAGTGATTTCAAGACCCTAAGGGCAGTTCTTGTGATATCTTGAAGGCCATCTATCTATACAAATCTTATGAAGAGGTGAAACTGATTGTTTCTTTGTAGTATGTAGTCAGGAGAAGGACTTATGGAAAACTGGCGTAGTTTTCTTCACTGAGTTTTATGGGCTGCCCGAAAAATGAAAAAATCACCGCCAGATAACAAAAAATAAAAGTCGTTAACACCTGTCTACCAATGTATTCCAATATTTCAAAACGATACTAAACAAATGTAGTGCAGTGACCTGCAGTGTCGCTAACACGATCAAAACAAAACGTATCGAGGTAAGGGACGTCCGTGACCCTTTCACTTGGCATTCAGTAATGAATTAATATCTCATAAACGCGTGAACTAATTTACATGATTTAAACGGGTAAAATGGTTCTACGCCTATGCCTTTCATTTGTGACCAAGATTAACAAAATATCTCCATAAACAAAAAATCATGTTTTCAAGTTAAGTAAGGTACAAGTCGGATCAATGACTTTTAGGATATATGTCGGATCAATAAAAAGTTGTTTTTCATTATTGCTGCTTGAGTTTGCTTACTATCACACCCGATTATCATCATCATCATCATCAGCCATTTAATGCTGGGACACAGGCCTCCTTTCTTTGAAAGAGGGAAAAAAAATAACATAGTCAACATACTTTATTTCAACTAAAGCTTATAGATACTTGTTGTCCGAGCCTATAATATATAAAACACACAAAAAAGACGATTCTAGTTGCACATTTGTAAGCGTCAGTAGGTCTCTATGAAGCAATAATGGCTTTTTTTTGCAGAATAAAAATTGATTCAATTTTTTTCCCATGGTACAATTTTGTAAAACATTATACAATGAAAGTAGTAGCCTCGCGGTATCTACATCAGTAAATTGACGTTTTTTTCTGAAGTTAACCGCTCTGTATGTGATATTAAATGAGGACTCCATTGTAACCCTGAGTCTAGGGTGATCCACAGGAAAACCGGTTTATCTATGAATTCTAGTTTCTCCTTGTTTAATATAATGTCACAACCAGTACATTTGACATTCGGCAAAGCAAATTTTACGCACTTAGCTTTTTTGCACTAAATTGTTAGCAGTGAACCAATTTCCTGCCGTAAGGCGTTATTTACGTTGTCAACGTTACTCGAACGTCTATTTATCCTAAAAATCAAAGAATATTCATCAGTAAATAACACCATGTTTAGTTTGTATTTCAATAGATGGGTTAAATCGTTAATGTTGACTAAAAATAAGAAAGGACCTAACAATAGAGCCCTGGGGTACCACCATTTTCACGTTTATAGAATTGAAATATGATTTTACTCAACTTAACGCTGATTGGCCTAGCCCGTTAATGCTCAAGATTAAAAGTAATGTTTCATGATCAACGCAATCAAATGCCTTGGACAGGTCGCAGAAGATATCTATAGCATCTTGTGCCTCTTCCCACGCATCAAAGATGTGTTTTAATAAGGTGACACCAGCGTCGGTTGTACAACGTCCTCTAATAAATTCAGTCGGTCAGGTTGAAACGTTAGCGTTTAATAAACCAGAAGCAAGTGAGGCCGAAGAATTTTAGGTTTAGTTTAAATTGGAATTAGTTAGTTTTAATTGGAATGGTGCTAAAGAAATTTCCAAATTCTTGAGCAACATTTTTTGTTATCTTTAATAAGTTCTTGTGTAGTCTCAAGCGTGTAATCAGTATTATAATTGTTTTGTTCGTGTTTGTTTCATTATTTATAATTTTCCAAACAGTCTTGATTTTATTTTCTGCAATTTTTTTTTTTTTTTTTTTATTTGAGATGGGTTTGCTCTTGACTCTAGTCCAAGTCATAGGTGACAGAGACAGAGTCGACGATGGAGTGAGCTTACCCAGAAGGAGCCTGTTTACTCTAACTTTGAAGAGATTTGATAGATTTGAGAGACCTTATTGCTATTGTATAAAGCCTTAGCTACTTTAAACACATTTAAAAAAATATAGTAACTAGCAAAATACTTATTAAATGTTTCAGTGTTAATATAATGCTTAAGGCCGTACAGCTCGTAAAGTCTTTCCCTACTTTTCCTGAGTCATTTAGTCACCCAGTTACTGAATAAACATTTTGGTGCATATGGTTTTTGTTTTTTTCTTAAACCTATTATAGACCTCAGTTTGAACTACTGAAAAAACTTTTTTATAAAAAACACTAGCATATCACCCGCGACTTCGTTCACGTGATCCGTATTTTGTCCTACAGAAGACTTTTTAGTTTCAACCCTTAAAAGGTTGAATTTCCAAAAATCCTTTCTTAGTGCTACTTCATAAAAAGAAGCCCTGTACAGTTAAATTATTCAAAAATCTTTAACCCCAATTATAACAAAGATAGCATGCTTATTGCTTATCCAGCTCAACGCAGGACAGTTCAACACTATGTTCAACTGATATATCAACAATATCTTTACGAGGTTTGGATTTAATACACCACGTGGCCGCGTGGACCCAGTGCGGGTGCGTGGATGTCACATGTCTTCTAAGTTTGACTCTGACAAAGAACGGACATGCCATAAATTTGAGCCTGTACGAGTATAAGCGTTTTATTAATAAGCATAACTAACAATTTTCATACGAATATTATAAAGGCGAAAGTGTGTGAGTGCATTTGTTACTTCCTCGCGCAAACGGCTGGACGGATATAGATGAAATTTAGCACAGAGATTAATTATAGTCAGGAATAGCACATAGGATACTGTTATACCGGGAATATATTCCCTCGGGTCAGTTTCTGACTTTAATGCGGGTGAAGCCGCTGGCAGAAGCAAGTAAAATAATAAATGCAAAAAAAGAGTAAATAAAACGTTTGCCTAATATGTACTGGTATATTCTGTTATTAGGTTTGCCTACCTACGCAGTTTGTCCTTTGAAACACCTACGTTTCAGTGCCTGCCACTATTCGGGATTGGGTTTACCCACAAAAATACAAAAAATAACGTGAAAATCAGAACCATAGACAGAAAAAGAGGTGTGTTATAAGATTGACTTTTGTATCTGTGTGTTTGTGTATCTGTCTGTGGCATCATAGGTCGTAAACGGATCAACCGATTTTGATCATGTTTTTTTTCAAAACGTGATTTTATCGAGAGTGTTCTTAGCTATCTTTGATGAAAATCAATTCATTCGTTCAAAAGTTATGGGCGTTTTACTGTTTGAACCGGGAGATTTTCGGCAAAAATCATGTCATTATTATGTGTTCGAAAGATTTTCGATCGAAGCGTGTCTACTACATTTGTCATTGCCCAGATTTGATCCCACACCCTCGAGGTAAATCGTTAACTCCTAGACTATCACGACTCACTTTACTTAGGTAAGTTTATTTGTAAAATAAGATATTTTCAGCCCATCTTATCAAACTAGTGTACTTTTCCACATGGTCATCAAATTGTGGAGAGCTCTCCTCCATATAAAATCAGGGCAACCCATACCTTTTATATACTTCGTAGTCCTTTTACCCACTATTTCGGGGTTCAGTAGCGAATGACTATCAGTATTTCACACACCTTCGCACTTCCGTAACCACATAAATTGAGGTTTAAGTAAATCAGGACGGCAACGAATGTCGGCTTTTTTACTGCTCGGTTCTGCGTGGTATGAAGGTACCTAAATGCATTTCTTTATGCGATTTTCTCTTTTAAATAATGAAGAGGCTTTAATAAAATATTATTGAAATTAATCAGTTCTTTTTTTTTTTGATTGCGTTGGCGGCCCAGACTTACGAGTTGTAGTTAGAACTCGAGCAGGCGCTTCACTTTGTGCAATTTATTTCATCACCACTGCTCTCAAAACGGTGAAGGAAAACATCGTGAGGAAACAAAGAACCAAAAATTCAAAGTCATTTGACATCTACCAACCCGGGCCCGCGTGGTCGCTTATAGCCCAATTTCTCTATGAGGCCTGTTTCCCAGCAGTGGGAACATTAAAAGGCTGATGATATTATGGTCTATTGTTAGATGGATAGAATATACTTGATTGGTTCACAGCAGCTATAGTGACCTCTATGTTGCCAGTCTACCACCGACGATACCGAGGAAGTGTAAAATTTTGGGTCAAAAAAATTTAAACTATTATCGTGCTACCGGCACGAAAAATAAGAAGGTGATTAGTTAACAAAAACAACAATAACTTGATAATTAACGATTTATTTTGTCCATCAACTTGACTACGAATGAATTTGACAAGAAACCCAGAAACCGGAGAAGATTTAAAGTAAGAAGAAAATAGCAACAGTAACTCTGTACCATCACGTCTCGAGCTATCTCTACATACACTTACATACATGTGTCTTTTAATTACAAACACTTACAATTTATTATTAAGCTGCGCGTTTGCCTGTGAAGTTTGCCCTGACAGAATTTATTCTCACATTTACTTTTACTAGTCATTCTCAGAAAGTGCGGGACGCGTAGACACTTTTCCTTATTTTTATGGACTTTTTCTCTTAGTGTTAGGAGAACTAGTATCAACATTAGTTACCGTCGGCTTCCCTTGTCAGCAATAACTTTTAGGATTCATTCTGGAGAAGTTTTAAGGCTTTGAGCGGTTGTTTAAGGGTACCTGGATCACTGTTATGAGAACATTTGATCATTATCACTATTGTTAATGTAGGTACTGGATGGGTTACTTTCAGGATTCATATTAATGTTTTGGAGTACTTAGACTGGTAGGTTGGAGTTCTGGAATAGTTGAAGCTTTTAAGGCCAGTCTGACTTCAATATAGTTAAACCGCTTTACTTTGTCTCGTCGAGCTTCATCGCCTCGGCACTTCTCTGGTGGTCGCCAGTGTAGCTTCTAGGTTTGAGGTGTTACAGTGGTTGGAAATAGTGTTGTGAACTTTTCTAGCTTAAAATAAATAACGCATCCTTTTCATTATGTGCAAAAGGTTTTGGGAATCTAAGCAAACCTACATGTTCTAAGTACGAACATCATGAAACTAGACTGTCTTTTAACGTGCCCGCAAACAATTAATCAAGAAACTGTTCTATAAAGAACTTTAACAACTATTTATTTTATTTTATTTTCAGCCCAAATCGTCCAACTTCAGGGCAAAAGCCTTCTTTTCTTCCTTCCATTTCTCAAGGTTTTGGGTAAGTGTGTCCTTTCTGTAGATGTCAAGTTCATCCCACTATCTTCACCTGGGTCTGCAGCAATGTCACCATGCATTTGGTACATTGTGGTAGCTTTTGCCCATGAAGTGGCTATCAGACTACACTATACTATTGTGTATATAGCAAAGAAGGACCTAATGCTATACTATATAGCATGGCATTCACATTACGCGATATTATCGCAAGCATTTCTATACCAATATTATAAAGAGGAAAGATTTTTTTGTTTGTTTGTTTGTACCGAATAGGCTCCAAAACTACTGAACCGATTTCAAAAATTCTTTCACCGTTGGGAAGCTACTCTATCCCCGGGTGACATAAGCTACTTTTTATCCCTGTATTCCCACGGAAACGGGAACTACGCGAGTGAAACCGCGAGGCGTCCTCTAGTATAGTATATAGCAAGCTCAGTTGACGATTTTTTTGCGATCTTTGAAGAGTTTTTCGAGTTTTGTTTTGCTTGCGGGCCGGCCGGGGGTGAAGTGAAGAGGGGGAAGAGGGCGGCGTGTGATATAGCACAGCATGAACTCAGCGCATCGCACCAATTTTATAGCGTATAGAGGACGCCTCGCGGTTTCACCCGCGTGGTTCCCGTTCCCGTGGGAATACAGGGATAAAAAGTAGCCTATGTCACCCGAAGATAGAGTAGCTTCTCAAAGGTGAAAGAATTTTTGAAATCGGTTCAGTAGTTTTGGAGTCTATTCGGTACAAACAAACAAACAAACAAAAAAATCTTTCCTCTTTATAATATTGGTATAGATAGTAAGCCAATAATATATATAGTACAGTACAGTGTGAACGTGTCCATAACAATGTATGGTGCGTGATATTGTTGTGCTATGAGCTATATACATATATATGCTATTATATTATAGCTTAGTCCGAAAGCCGCTTTAGACGTTCGACATGCGGCAAACGTGTTCTCGACATATAATCGTGATAATCTAAGAAGTCGGATTTGACAATTAAAAAAATACTTAATGATAATTAAACTTGATGCTAACGAATGATACTCGTAGTTAGTTATAGTGTATGAGTAACACAGTAATTAATTATGATAATGAATTAGATTTTGCAATTTCTTACGTACAAAGTTATCACCGCATGTAAAATGAGAAACGTCATCGGACTTCTTATATTGTCACGAATATAGGACTACTTAAGGCGCAGATACCCCTGAGTAGCTGATATTAAAATGGGAATCACGTCTAAACTCCTTATCGTAATTTTTTGGAAAATATATGTTACATTAGACAATTTTGAGTTTTATTCGTATAACACAGGGTAATTAATTTGTAAAGGTATGTCTAAAACGGACAAAAATAAGACAGTCGCAACAAAACCGCCGGGCGTATTTAATGAAATTGACACTATCTCAAAGACAATTTAATTATCTACATTTTGATCTAAGGCTTTTTTTAAGTCATATAATAAATAAGGAAAGTACAAAAATCTACAGAATTTTGGGTCTCGCGAGTGTCAAACGAGTGCGTGTTTCGTTCCCTCAAGGTCGTTGGCGACTATCGTCAGCTTAATTGTCATACCTACCCCGTAATTCTGAATTACATAATTTGAGCTTGAGTATTTGCTAAAGTCTACTTTAGCCAGAAAACCTTTGCGAACCTTTGCCTTTGAACTTTGGCGTTATATTAGCGTTTGACACGATTTTAACTCTAAATTCTCAATTCAGAAATTAAACATATTCCGTTAAATGTTGGTCGTACAATGCCGTGGAGGGTCGATCTGGTACATGAAACAATATCGATATCTAAGTATAACTTAAAAGTAATAAAAAAGATCACAATAAAACAAACCGACTTCCAAATCAAAACAAAGAACAAATATAATTTTCGTTTCGGAAGTCGATGTGTTTGGTTCATCTTGTTTTATGATGTTGCAACACCGACTTCCCAAACGAAAGTTATTTTTGCAATTGACCCTCCACGGGATTGTACCTAACGAAAAAAAATTAACGGAGCATGTATTGCCTAGCTTACAATATCAATAAACAAAAATTCCTACAGTATCAACGACGACGTTAATTATGTTTCGACGTCAAAATTACCAGTAATTGGACATCCTATGTAAGTATTCTAGTCCAAAACAAATAACAAAGGCGGACGTCCAAGCGAACCGAACATGAAATGAGTTATCGTGGTCTAAATCGGGGGTCTGACATTCTGACAAAGATTAAGATGTAGGACCATTAGGAAGCGTCAGATTTCTGACTTGACAGTTTCGATAAAGTGCACTTCTCACTATCCAACTAAGGAAGTGTTCGGACAAATATCATACGATTTATACCCGGTTTCAAGTACATAATCATCGACGAATCTCAAATCTCACTAACCTCAAATCAAGTGATGAGATTAACAGATAAAAATTAATTCAATTAATCAGAACAGCCATTTACAGTGTATTTATATTAATGGTGCAAACGAAATTAATAAGATGGTGCAGGTCAAAAGTGCATACGTCAAAGGTATGTAGAAGTAGTTGTATTAATATTAATGGTGCGAACGAAACTAATTAGTCTCCTCTGAACCATTGATGGTGCAAGTCAATGGTGCATTCGGTACAACGGGAAAAAAAATCACAGAAATTTTTCGGTAGCTATTTATTTCCCAGAAACTTATTTTCAGTTTGGGATAGAGTTCTTAAGTGCCGTGTATCCTTAGCTGTCAGTATAATTATTTCTAAAACCAGTTTTAATAACAACAAGAAAATGTGGTTTTGCTTGCTAGTCAAGTTCCAGTTCATAATTAGACGCAGTGAAAAGCATTTTTATTTAAAAAAAAAACGCTTGTTTCTCTCTGGTATCGGCATGAACTATGAAAAAGTAGGTCGTGGCTAGGAAAAAGTCTGAAAAAAATTGTAATAATAAAATGTCTATACCTACCATAAAAACCCTTTACACGCATAATTAGGAACGGTCCCCAAATTATTGGAACAGAAAGTACTAAAACAGCAACTTAAATAGTCATAATTTAGAAACAATTGACTTGCAAATCGTTAAATTGAACCCAAACTGGCTACACGTACAAACAACGCAAAATGAGGACTCGTGATACGTAAGGCATAACTGGCGTTTGGATAGACAATTGTCATTTAAATCCACCCAAATGAATCGTTTTGGGTACTATCCTCTACGGGGGTGTCATTAAACCACAGCCTCACAAATCCCCAAAGAAAAAATATACAAAACGTACAGTATAAAAAGAAAACTCGTTCGATATTCGCTTGTCTGTGGCACGCTGAAATCTGACGTCCTAGTCAGGTAGCGATCCCAACTTTCAGTACCCAACTAGCCTCGGGGGAGAGTAGACGTCGCCCGCGCGCTTTTGCCGCCTAATTCCAAATTCGAATTCGGACCGTTTGATGTTATCGTCTTTATCATGTTGATTCAACGTTCTTTCGGTTTATAAGTTTGAATATTTTATTTAGTGCAGTGATTTTTTATGAGTGCTAAAATGGTGGGAGAAGGAGTAATGAAGTTTCTATGTTTATTAGTGACATTTTTCGGAGGTGAGTTTCCAATTTAACCGTGATTTAAGATAAAATTGTGTCCTTTTAAATTGGCAGTTTGATGTCATTAATTTTGTTGTGGAAAAAGGAAATCGAATTACGTCGCCGTTCTTTTATTAATGAATTCTTCCTGAAGCTAATGAATTGACGATCCATTTTGTCTCTGATAATGGACTGAAAGCTGCTAGAGAGGGTGATTTTATTTTATGTTGAAAATGCCTTTGATAATGTCAGTCGAACATTTTTCTTTTTCTCAAATTGACAGGTAATTAAATTGTTTTTGGCGTTTGACGCTGAATTTGGCTTTTTAATGGGATTTTAGGATTGGTTATGTAACGTTCGCTTTTTTTCTTCAATTAATAATTAAATTTAAGCAACATTTATTTATTTACCATAGCACTATTATTCATAAAAAATTGAGGATAGTTTCGCAACTGACTAAGCAGGTTCTAAATTCAAATTCGCTATAGAAAATTTGAATTAAGAATTTACAAATTATTTGCAAAACATCGTCGTGTTTTTTTTTTTTAAATAAGGCTGTAATTATACATCTACTTTTTGGAATATATCTCAACATTTAACAAAAGCAGATGTGTTAATATTGAAAATGCAAAGAGTTATTAAGTGAAGTAACATACTCGTGACGAACGATTGAACGGAAGACGGCCGGTTATTGGAATGCTCCCAGCTCTCGATACTGGAGTTACATATCCGAAGTTATGTACTATACTGAACTTATAGTATGTATTTCAAATGTTTCATATTTAAATATTTTTTGGATGATTTCCAATTGGCAGTTTAATACGCATTGAATAAGTAGGAACTCCATAGAAGCATTTTTAAATAGGTCTTTATGAAAAAAAAATCACTTTAATATTTATTTTATAAAACAAATATATAACGCCGGACATAAATAATTACTAGTAAACTACAATAACTGGAAGTATTCCAATAAAACACGAAAATGTGTTACGATTTTAAATGAATGTGATTTTTCCAACTACTTCTGAAACCCTTTCTCTTGCATAATTTTAATACTATAATAAAACCATTGAGGTTCTGAGTAATTCATACAAGATCATACTTTCATCATCATATCTTTGGTGATTTTAACAAAAGAAACAAAAACAATTTATTTTTATTTAATTGGCCCTTATTTATAAAAATCTCTGAGTTGTTATCGACTTATTGTAATTAATAGATTCTTTATACAAATTCTCTATAGCTTTTTTTTAATGGAATGTACAAAGTAATCGCTAAAAAGTGTCAACATTTTTTTTAAATAACGCCCACTTGTGCCAAAAATTTAACTCGGCCTTAGTTGCTAACACGAGGCTAAATTAATAATATTACAAAATACATTATTGGCTGTATTAGATACTAATTCAGACTTAGTAAGATAACCTAGAGTGGTGCAAACGGGCTTTATTCTATTTGGAGATTTAAACTGTGTTTAAACTTCAAGAAACAAAAAAAGCAGTCAGTCAGTTTTCTTATTTAAATATCGAACACACTTCACCGTCTTTTGTTATAAACGTCAAACAGTAGAGCAGCATAGCAACCAATAAGATCGATGAAGACGGAATACTCTGTCTGAATAATGCAATTTTATCAACTGGTAACCCACACCATTGTGGTAACAAGACGTGACTGAGAATTAATTGAAAAGGGGTTCCGTAGATATTCGGGGCTTTGTAATCCTATCGTTCAAAAATTCGTTTTGTTGAAGAGAGTTTTAAGCCTTAGCTGGACTCTGCCAAACCTTTTTCTCATACTGAAACGGGGTCTAAAGTTTTAAACATACACTTGGTTAAAGTGTGTCAAATAATAGAATTTAATGTACGTCAATCAAGTTTCGTAATAAATGAAGTTTTATAAACGCATAAGCCTCTGCCTGTGTCTTCGCATGCGTCGTGTATTGATGAAATTATTCTGTCCTTTTTCGAGTTTCTCCAAAATCTATGCAATATTTCATAAATATCGGTTTAGCAGCTTAGACGTCAAAACGTAGCAAACAAATAGACAGACTGACGGAGTTACTATCTCATGAATTCATTTCGTTTTACCGTTTTATAAAGATGACCATCTGCCTGATCCTTTTCACCACATATTTAGGGTCAGCTTCCAGCCTAAACTTATGTGTCTGGCAATCAGATCATCTTCAAATATATGTCTGTCCTTTGCATTTCAAAATACTAAGAATATCGAAACCCTAGGATTAGATTGGGGAATTGGATTATCTCGGGTTTCTGACATCTCGTAACATTTGGCAAAGGTATTCGTTTGACCAATTCTGAAATCTCGTAAAGTTTGTCATAGTGTAGGAATTGGTTTGTCCATTTTATGGAATGCCCCGTATAGCTCTTTTCATAGCACTCGGACTCTCGGATTGACCCTGAGCTTGTTAATGAGCCAATTAGTGAGTGAGTATGTTTAAAATGTAATAAAAAGTTAAAAATAGTTGTGTTCCTTTATCCAAGCGTTTTGCTGATCCGTATACGTGGAGTGAAAACTTTATGCACCTTTTTAGGAATTATTGTGCGCACGAAGAAGTGATAGGATTGGCGGGATCTTAATATATACACTTTTTAACCATATGATTAATTTGAGCACTGATTTAGATTCTTAATTAAAATTTTCTATGGAAATTTTAAATTTAGAATCTGCTTTACAGTATTCAAATCGTATGGTATATTTTTTTATAAATATGGCTGTTTATGATGAAAAAAAAACAGTTTTTTTTTATGAACTATGTTCTAATTTTGAACATTAAGTGGTTGAACACCAGTCTAATAAACCCGTCATCGTATACAGATATAATTTGGTCGTCTATCTTTATAAAATAACTTATTTACAAGGATAAATATTTGAACTTTTTTCCGACATTTCAGAGCACATTAGAAAACGAAAGCCCGAGTAATTTATTCATAGATGTGCTAAGTAGAGTTTCTAGTTCAACGTGAAGTGGCTACCGCTGGATCTTTGCAGATCTCGGAAAATCTGCTTGAAATTATACTCTCAAACTCCTTGTGCTTACGTCATTGGTACTTACTATTTTAGGTCGTCTAGGGTCCCTATTGTACTTGCGTACTCTTAGAGACGGCATATTATATTATACCAATTACAATATTGTTGTTAAATAACTTAAAATATTTTGTGGTAAGTATGTTAAATATTCTTCTTAATTCTTTATTGTACATCAAAAAATGTTCTTCTTATTTTTGTATCAATTAACTCTTGTCTTAACTATTTAAATTTTATACGATCATTGTGAGAACAGCTCCAAAATTCATCAGATTTGTTTCAAAAGATTAGGCGTGATAGCGTAAAATCAAACCCAAATGTGCTTTTATAATAACCCCAACCGAATAAATACAAAATACTCGTATTATACTTTTTGATAGTGATGTGTACAAAAAATCTACACTCTTTTTGTGAGCATGTATTTTGTATAAAAATCTGTTGATTCAAAGAAGAGTCGCTCTTACAGCCTAAGAGAATGTCTATATTATTTACTGCGACAATATTTAGCGATTTATTCGATAACAGAGTGTCAAATTGAGTTTTTGAAGCTCACTGTTCTTTTTTTTCTGTGTGATTTAACATAATATCACGTTTATTTTCACCGAAGGGGTAGCTAGAGTGTATCAAAAAGGCATAATTTAAATCCTAATTGTATCCAAAAATGGACTGCTACAGTCTGATGATTGGTGTAATCTCTGCAATATGCGATTGCAGACATTTGTCGTCATTTATTGAAGAGTTCTATTGTACAATTTCGAAGTTCTTCATTAGATCATGATCAAATTTAAATGAGAAGCAGCAGCTTTCAAATAAAAAAGGTCTGTTGATTGTTTATACCATTTAATAACATAAAATCACGCCAGTACGCCCTAAAGGGGTACGCAGATATGTATAGTTCACCCTGGTACTCTCTAATTTCACCGGTTGTATTCAAGTTTCATGTTATTCTGTCATAACTGTGTGCATTATTGATATGCCACAACTAAAAACTGAAAACTAAAAACATTTTTACAAGAAAATACAACCGACTAATAACTTCAATTTTGGAAGTCGGTGTCAAAAAATGCAGAAACAAAAACAAGAACAACCACTTCCGAAATTGAAGTTATTTTTCACTTTGTAGTGTTTTTGGAAGTCGGTTGTATTTTAATATCTACATTTATGGGTGAATCTTGGCGCTTGGGTAAACTATGTTCAGAATTACGACAGAATTTTATGCGTGTGAAGCCGTTGCCAGAAAGTAGTAATTGATTAATACGTTAATAATTTTATAGGGTCTACTTTTACCTTATTCTTTGTGTCCAAAACGTCGTTCGCAAGTCCTTCTTAACAGTATCCATCGACCAATTTAATCCTTTAGTCAGCGCCCGTCACTGTCGTACCTACATCTAGAAAACGGATTACTTCTCCAAGCCTTTTCACCTCGACCGATTTACTGAGATGTTGAACAAAGGCTCTTCCAGTTATGTTTATTGACCTTCAGGTTATGCGTCCCTGGTTTTCAACTGTCGAGAAAGCTTTTTAACCTCTAATTGTTATTTGGATTAGGGTATACTTGAGCAGCAGTTAGGGAAATAAACCAGTGAACCGATTTCAATGCTTTTTGCTTAAGTTAGCTTTATTACATAGCGGACATCACACCCATACGCACTAAACGTTTTGGGAATACTTTTATTATGCGCACAGCAAAAGAGTGGAATTCCCTGCCAGAGTCTGTATTTCCTGATAGCTAGAACCTGGGAGTCTTTAAGTCAAGCCTGAATTGGTTTCTTCTAGGCAAGCGTGCTTCATCGTCGACCACATCATCGCTTACCAACAGGTGAGATTGTGGTCAAGCGCAAGCCTACAAGTAGGAAAAAAAATGAAGACAAGGTTCGATCTTCGAGGTTAAGCAACACTTATCGAGGTGGTCCATGGATGGGTGGCAAAGAAAAGAAAGAAAATATTTTATTTGTGACTCCCTCAAGAGGTACAAAACAGTATAAAAAAACAAATGTAAATAAACAAAATTTAAAAAGAAACGACCCAATGCGAGGCCAAAAAGGTTCCTATCTCAGTATATGTAGCGATATTTAGAATAACCGGCTAAGTGCATGTCGGACTTCGCACATTTTGGGTTCCGTACCAAACGTCGTTTGTAAAAGGAAAAATAAAAAAAAAACAAAGAAAAGATCTGATATATTATATTTTAAAATATACGTAATAAAAAACTTTATTACCAAATTAGAAGTGCATAGAATAAAATTTGAAGGGAATATAAAAAAAATTGGATCAAAATTTTGTAAAAAAAACGTGAGTTTAGCGGCTTCTCATTCCTTTATTTTCCAATATTACTTAAAACTAAAAATACTCTATTTATCTACTCAACTAGTTCTAAATAAAGATACCCCACTTGAAGGGGATGGTCAAAATAAATTATTCGCGCTCCCCTTTACCAATTTGTATGGCTTTGGGTCAAGATGCTTATTAATTTGTTTGCTTTTGTTTTAACTTGGTGTACCTACAATCAAGTATATATAAATAAATAAATAATAATAAAACTGTGAAAATTTGAAGACTATAGTTTCAACCGTTTTGTTGTAAAACCTGTGTGATAGACGACGGACACGTGAGTACCTAACAGTAATAGGACTCCGTTTAAACCCTTTGGGTAGAGAACCCTAAAACACAATAAATAACGCGCTAGTATTCTGATAGGGCCCGCTGTTGATGCCATGGATAGACTCATGGAACAAAGATTCAATCAAAGTGACCATTTCACCATCCATTTTATACCGAAATTCCGCTGTGCCTTGGAAAGCATGTTAAGCTACTGGTACCAGATATCATTTGTAAAACTTTGGTATTTATTACGAATAGAAGAAAGATCCCAGAATAGCAATGTACTGTATCAATCCAACTGCCTAGTCTTGCCCCAAATATGTTGAGATCGGCAGCCAGTCTTACTGGATGCAGCCGAAAGCTATTTTTATTAGGTGACTGCCTATCTGATCACCACAACCCAGTAACTGGGTAACACCGTACATCTTTCTAGTATCGGATTTTCTGGTTTCTGACTATGCGTTACAACTGTCAAAGATATTCAAATGATAGCCGGGACCAACGGCTTAACGTTCGAAGTATAAAAATTGCGTAGTTTCTGACATTCAAAAATAGAATAGTTTTCCATCAGTGAAAAAATGTTTGTAGTTATAGTTGTGACAATTTAAGAAGTCGGATTTGACAGCTATAAAAATATTTAATAATAATTAAACTTGATGCTCACGAATGATGCTCGTTGTTATAGTGTATGGGTAACATATATACTTTATGAATTAGGATTATGAATTTAATTTTTCATTTTCTTAGTAGAACCTTATCGCAGCATGTAAAATGAGAAACGTCAACGGACTTCTTAGATTGTCACGATTATAAGTACCATTTACTAACATAAAACAATAAAAAACAAATAATTACTTCTTTATAACATTAGTTGAGATAGTTTAAATTAGATGTCTAGAACAACTTCCTATTTAAATAAGTAGTTACTAAGTTTACTGTAAATATGTTTGAGTTCAATGTAAAGTAGAGATTTTCTTTTAAATCCTTTGTTGTAATTGTTTTAGAACGCTTGTTTAAAACTTCTTTTTGTTCAATTTAAAAATTCGCTGAATTTCTTTACCATATTACTGGATAAAAGCAATTAGCATCTTAAGGCGCCGATAACCCGTCGGTAGCTGATTTTAAAATGAGAATTACGTCTAATTGGCTAGTCGTATTTTTTTGGAAATATATAATAATGTTTCATTATGCCATTTTCTAAATAATTTGATCTATGAGCATGTTGTGTTTAATTCGTATAACATAATTTAGTAATTAATTTGTAAAGGTATGTCCAACACGCACAAAAATACGACTATCGCACCAAAACCACCGAGCGGGTTTAATGTGATTTTCACCAAATCAAAGACAATTGAACTATCTACTTTTTGATCTAAGGATTTTTTTTTTGTCACAGAATAATAAGGAAAGTACAAAAAGCTACTGAATTTTGGCTGTCGCGGGTGTGAAACTAGTGTGCGTTTTGTTCCCTCAAGGTCGTTGGCGACTATCTTAACAAATAAGTGGTCTAGACAATATGATGTACAAGTTTGTTGATATTATATACTAAGCCTCTATCGTTGGTCTCGTTGCCGCAAACGCTACTGCTGAGCATGATGTCCTGAGCTCAAAAGGATATTTTACACTATATTAGAAAAAATCTATAAATAAATTATTGAGATAACTTAGGCAAAAACCAGTAGGAAAATGTTAGTTTAAAAAATAACAAAATTAATTTTATAATTCAATTCATAGTTTTCCTTTTTAATCTGTTTTATAAAACCATGAAATAGTAGCCGCCATGTTATTACGTCATACGGCTGTGTAAACTAAAAACTGTCAACTGATCGGCCAATCAGCGCATTTGTTTACCCAACCAACTGACGTCATGACCACAGAGCAGTATGGCGTCCACTGCGTCCAGCGTTTTCATTAAACTAAGCGCAAAATTTGAAAATGTAAAATTTGAATGCATTTTTATCGATTGAATAAAAAAATTGTGTTTTTTTTTGTGGCATATTATCGCTATTGAATTTAATTGAAACACTTTTCAAAAATGGGTGTAACATCCTATTCCCGGATAGGTTATTAGGTTTTCAATCAGTATTTTAAACTGTTAGAGCCAAAAATTTTGATTGAACTGGTGAAATGTGGGAGTACTATAGGCTCAGCCCTGCCTAACCCTTCGAGGCATAGCTGCGTGATGTTATGTTAGATGTTATATGTGGTTTGTAAAACAAAACTAACCTGAGACATGCATAATGAATATGTAATATGGTTGTGAATATTTAGTGTGCTTCTTGAGGTATATTCAACCTTGTACTGGTAAAGAGGTAAACAATAACAGCCTCCTTTCGTGAAGGCATAGCATACATAAAATCACGCTTCTATTCTCCGAAACCTAAGGGACAGGTGAGAGGAGGATGTGTAGGTGCACCTATAATACACGTCCTCCTCTCACCTACACGTACGAAAGCATAACTAGGAAATTAGAGTTTGGCAAACGAAAGTAGACACTCGAATTATTTGCAAACTTTTAATATGGCAATGCTATACGAATGTCAACATTAATTTTTGGAGATTTGTTGTCGTCTTGATAAAATAGCATTTATTAAGTGAAAAATTTATAAAACAATTAAAAGTGGATTACGGGAGATATCGCTTCGCATGATGTCTAAATATCAAAAGAAAAACAACAGGAGAAAGACGTCGAATTCAAACAATAACAAGATTTACGTGTGATTTTAGATTTCATAAGTTAGTATGATGTTAATAAGTTGATACTTTGTTTTAATTCGTAATCACTATTTATCTTTGATACAATAATATCTAAAGTATTACCTACCTAAAGTACCTATAGTATTTTATTCAGACGAAGTAATATAAATAATTCTAAAGTATCAAATTAGGTTATTCCAGGTATTTCAAACTAGTTTTGGGGTTGCTATGCTGATATTTTTTTTTAATTTGCCGCGATTTTTCAGTCTCTACTTTCGTTTGCCAGACTCTAGATAGCCTTGTCTACAAAGGGTCAATGGGTTCGTAATTATTAATATCCCGATACAATTACCATACAAAAACGACCGCATTCGTTCCATCCTCGCCGCCGAGGCCCGTTGCGTTGTTCCTGTCAATAAATTCAAGCCAGCTCTCGAAATGCTGAGCTATAGTTAAGATACTAGCTAAAAAAGGAACGTAGGTATTTTTCGAACGCATGGTAGAATCACTTAATCACGATCAGCCTTTGTTTTACCCCCAGCGACGCCCTGAGCCGAGCTTCGACCCCATAGGGGGTAGTCCTCAGCGTGGTCGCTTAAGTTAAGCTTTTTGAGCCTGGCTGAAGGCTACAGTTTAGTCTCCACAGGAAAAACTGTTAAGAAGACAGTAAATCGTATGATTTAACTGTGAGAGGATAATTATAAAAAAAAAACACCTACACGTCCTACACTTCACTTGTTATAAATATTTGAGTCCCATGTCACAGGGAGCCTGTTGCCATCAACCAGACTCAAGTTCAGACTCCGCTGCTATTGAGAAAACCATATATTAGGGATAAACCCAATAACACTGCCCGACCCAGGAATCGAACACAGGACCCAGGATTAAGAAGAATAGGCTGCCGAAAGATAGTCACAAAAAATAGGTCTATGAATGACGATGTTCTGAAAACTATATTGCTTGTATTGATAAACTTCCGGAAAATTATATTATTCGAATTTAAATCATCCTTTACAGAATCGCTTTTTTCAAGCTTTTATTTAACTTGCGAGGTATTCTGTATGTATGTATATAAGTGTGTTTGGGTCAAATCTTGCAACTGAATTTGAAAGCAGTTATCCTCCACCGATTAAGATGAAATTTTGCATACACGTTTAATTTGTATGACAATGCATGATTAGCTAAGTGACGTCATACTTAATCCAAAAGGGTAGGCGGTCCAAGATGACAGACTAGTTATTTTTAGTGCACCGCCATGATATGTGTATCAAATGAAAGGGTTTGCTGAGAGGAATACGAAAAAAGGTTGTTTAAAACAAGATTTTTAATGAATAATTTTATATTCATTAGCATACATTCACTCATTCATTCATTTTATTCTCTGAATTACAGCAATTGTAGAACAACTTACTAACAAAATTCTATGTAGAGAATTTGAATCAGTAATCTGCTTAAAACAGGAACTAAACATTATTACCATTATTACATTGCCTATTGAGGTAAGGCGTGCGCAAACATTGCCGACATTTAAGAAAATGGTGATGGATCATTTCCTTTCTCTGTAACTATTCTTCTCCTTTCTCTGTTCTGTACTTAATATTTATTAGTATATTATTTTATTTGTATGTATGTATTTTATGTAATGTCTAAGTATATTATTTCATGATAGTTTTTGTACACTGAAAACCCTATGTCTACCTCCTCTCGTTCAGTCCATCCAAAGGTTGTCTGTAAGAGATTGCCCTATGCGATAAGACCGCACATTGTACACTTATCTTTATAAATGTTTTGTTCTGTAATTATTTAAGTGGTGTACAATAAAGTATATAATAAATAAATAAATAAATAAACAGTTCAGAGAATTTTGTAATTAATTATTAACATCACATATAGACCGTCCGTAAAATTCATCAGAGTTCGGATGTTTTTATAGAAAGATACTTGAATCTGTATTTCGAATAATTAACCAAAGAAAATAAGTTTAGTTACGCTAAATATGACGCAAACTATATACTTATTGGGCAAAATACAAACGGATATCGCCCTTAATACACTAACATTAACAGATTGTCTACATCATACTGTTAACTCTGACGTACGGCTGATTAATAGGTACCTACATATTTTTTTTATTTCACATATGATATTTGTAGTATTCAGAATTTATTTTATTCTTTTGTTTTATTTTTTGGGTGTAATAATTTTGTAATGTTATTTTTATAATTATTTAAATAGATTAACAATAATATAGATATTTGCACACCTTAATAAGTAATTAATTATACAGTGTACTTTATATCTATTTCTAACATCTGTTTGAACCTAACTGTATTAAGCAAATAAACAATTTGATTTGATTTTGACCGAAGTTTCTTGAATTAGTATTACTTGTAGACATAAATTCCAACTATTCGTTTTCATTTCAAAAGCCTCTTGACGATGCTTATGACGGTTTCTTGGCATTCTGTGAACGGTTGACCAAAATTTAGTTTTCTGTCACTGACGAGGGTTACCAGAGGTTTTAGACAAAGTGAAATTATATCTGCGATGGCGGCTGTTGGAAGCTCAAAATGTACCAAAATTGTATGTGCCCAATGCCTTATTTCAACTTTTTCTCAATCGTTTTTACGATAAAATGTTGGTAACTTTCCCTCGATTTCTAAAATTCAAAGTTGAGTATTTGTCAAATTCTACTTTAGCCTGGAAATCTGTCAAATTTTGGCATTAGTTTTTGAGTCGTTCTAAACTCAAAATACTGGATGTTTCAGAAAATTCTAACTTTTGTAGACGCATCATCATCTGCCTAGCCTTTTTTCCCAACTATATTAGGGTCATTCAGCTGAGTACCAGCGTTTTAAATGGAGCGACTGCCTATCTGACCTCCACAACCCAGTAACTGGGTAACAACGGTACCCCTTGGCTAGACTGGTGTCAGATCTCAAGCTTCTGACTACTCGTAACGACTGTCAAAGATCTTCAAATGACAGCCGGGACCAACGGCTTAACGTGCTTTCCAAGGCACGGAGGAAACTCGGTATGTTGAAATGATCACCCATCCACGGACCGACCTCGTCAAGCGTTGCTTAACCTTGTAGATCGACCCGTGCGGCTGTTATTATTTAGCCACGAGCTCCTTTTTACACTTTTTATGACGCATAACAAAATTAAAAATATATTTATATATGCACGTTAAACTACGAAATCAGAAACTGAAGACATTAGATAATTACTTTTTGAAATAACATTAATGTAGTACTTCGCAGCTCTGGCACTCTTCAAAGCGATCTCTAAAATTAATGAAAAATCGCTCAAAACCTTGTTAAAAAATAAACAGTTGAAACACTACCCTACCTATTTAATTAAACGATTCGATGAACAGAACACAAAAAAAAAATACTCGTTCTATTTATTTTCCCAATACGTCTCGTGTGAACTCACTCATACAAAATACATACTCCATTTCTGCAAATAAAAAACGCGTCATGAAATTAATAGTACCGTAAAAATAACTGAGTGTTACCTGCCGTGTGAACTGGCTTTAAAATACTCGTAAATTCGTAATAATACTATATAAAAGGCTTACACTGCAGCAAACTGGGTTTGTAACGGCCCCGACTTACGTCGTACTACTGTCGTAGTTCGAAGCCAGATAAGCGCTTTACTTTGTGTACATGTGAATTATTTCATCACATTTATTTCTCTAAAAACGGTGAAGGAAAACATCCTGAGGAAACCGAAACCAAAAACTCGAAGACATATGGCATTCACTAACCCACACTGTGGTGGATTAAGGCCCATTCCCTTTTTCACAGAGAAGAGGCCTGTGAATGGCCCAGCAGTGGGAGAATTAAAAGGCTGATAATTATGATGAAACTGGGGTTCATCAATTACGGCAGTTGATATAACTGCCCTATCTTGAGCTTCTTGGCGTTACGTTGACATCGACTCTCAATTATGGTCCATACACTGAGGCAAAGGCTCAGCTGGCAGCCAAATAGCTGGGATCCTTGCAAAGGTGAGAAGGTACTTCACGCCGGAACAGCTCCTCAATTTGTGTTAAGCGCAAGTTCGATCATGCATGTAGTACTGTTCTCATCTCTGGGACGGATCTGCCAAATACCAGCTTGATGCATGCTTGATCGAAAAGCGGTTAAGGAGGCTCATCGGCAATGAGGCGCTGGTCAAGCCAAAGCGCCAGAGATCTAATTCCAACTAGCCCGTTTTATCATCGGCCTACCAGACGAACGGCGATGCGCCTTTGATACATGGTGGACATCCCACCCATACGCACAAAACGTTTTGGGAACACTTTTATTATGCGTACAGCTAAGGAGTGGAATTCCCTTCCGAAGTCTGTGTTTTACGACAGTTACAATCTGGGGGTATTTAAGTCAAGAGTGAATAGGTTATTTTTAGGCAAGCGTGTTTTACCGTCGACCACAAATCATCTCTTGCCATCAGGTGAGATAGTGGTCAAGCGCAAGCCTATAGAATATAAAAAAAATACTGTCAATGATAAACGATCTTTATTTCAGCACCTGTAGCCAAGTTGACAATCTACAATCGATAACGCTAGTAGAAAACGAATCAATGTAAGGGAATGACACATCTGAACGTTAAGTCACGTGGTCAGACCAAACAAATAGAAGGTGTTAACGATTGTAGAAAGGGATTCAATACGAAACGTTTGTAACTTGGCTAGGGAGGCAGAAACACGTTCAACTGTTGGTTTTGTCTGTCATTTGTAATACCTTAGACAGCTGTCACGGGAAGCCAGAATTCTGACACCAGTTTGTCAAGGGGCATTAGTAAACGGATAGCATGATACCCCTTAGCAAGAAGGGGGGTTGAGGTCAGGTAGGCAGTCGTTCCTTATAAAATCTCAGCTTCTGAAAATCACGCTCTAAAAAGTATGAAATAAGAAAAGCTACCGTAACAAAACAATACATTCTGAAAAGTGGCATATGACCACGGTTATCCTCTACGGAATAGTTTTTACATAACAATTTCAGATGAGAATATTTTTAACCGACTTCTTTTTAGGGTTCCGTACCCAAAGGGTAAAAACGGGACCCTATTACTAAGACTCCGCGGTTCGTCTGTCTGTCTGTCTCCAGGCTGTATCTCAAGAACCGTGATAGCTAGTGAGTTGAAATTTTCACAGATGATGTATATCTGTTGCCGCTATAATAACAAATACTAAAATACTGATTTTTATGCCGTTTTTTGCTATAATGGTACGGAACCCTTAGTGCGCGAGTCCGACTCGCATTTGGCCGGTTTTTTTTATGTATGTTACCTCAGAACTTTTTATTGGGTAAACCGATTTTGGTGATTCTTTTTTTTATTTGAACGCGGTGCTTGTCATGTGGTCCCTTTTTTCATCAAGATCTGAAGAAGAACTTCGGAGATATACATCAGACAATAAATGACAGCAAATCACTCGGGATAGCTGCAATCATGGCTGTTTATTGTTTACACCATTTCATAACATAACATCACACTGGTACGCTCTAAAGGGGTACGCAGGTGTGAACAGTTCACCCTGGTATACTCTCAATCCACAGTTTTGTTTAAGTTACATGTTATTGGGTTAATCTATTCTGGCATCACTTTGGGCATTATAGGTAGCTATTATAGCCTTTAGAACTGGTCCATTATGTACCAAAACTAAAAAGTGAAAATAAAAAACTTTTATACAAAAATTACAACCGACTTCCAAACAAAAACACCACAAAGTGAAAAATAACTTCAATTTCAGAAGTCGGTTTTCCTGTTTTCGTTTCTTCGTTTTTTGACACCGACTCGAAGTCGGTTGTAATTTTTGTAAAAAAGTTTTTTTCTTGTTGCATACTTCGTAGAGCGTGATTTTTCAGTAGTCGGATTTTAGTTTTTGAACTTATTTTTATTTAAAGTATTTTGGGGTTTTTGCAGAGCCACATCACTTTTTTTTTCTATTTAGGGTGTTTTGTTTTACATGTATCTAGATAATGCATAAGTTACAAGAGTGGACTTTGCGACGCTGTAGTCGAGTAAAAACATAGTTTTCATGACTGACGGAATATGCCTCGGATACGGGACGCTTCGCAAAAATATGATGTACCTAAACCTACCTTCATTTTAAAATCCCTGTTCAATGATACATAAACATGATGGGGTGGGGTGAAAAAATTTTTTTCTTTACTTCCTGCCCCCTAGAGGGCGCCATATTCAATTTAATGTGACGTCACATAGCCTATAACCAGTTAACAAACACGGCGCTTACAACGACACCTCATTTGTCAAATTATAATAAGTATTTCAGAAATTATGGACGAACAGATGAACATACATACTCATACACACATACCGGTCAAAAACATATCCCTCCATTTTGCTTTGCCGTAGTCAAGTAAAAATACTGTCATTCAGATACATCTCGGGTAGACCTTAATCCACGCCAACATAATTGGGAAGTATTTCAACTCGAGTAGCTGATCTCGTAAGGACCACGTAATACTGAGACTCGATTTCTAATCTTTCGATAACGAATCGAATCGATTAAGACAAATTATTCTTGTAAATCCTCTCGATAACTAAAGGTCTGCGGTTAGTTTTCTAAGCTTTTCCTTAAAATTTGTAAGTCTGAAAGCTCTCGAATAGACTTAATTCCAGTTCATGCCCTGGTATTTCTGAGTCTGGATATTTTTTTTCGAACTTCTTTTCGCTTTTATAATATTGTACTATTATTTAGGCAAGCCACACAGACTTATTGGGTTTAAATAATGTCAAATTGTCATTAAATTTTCTTGTTACACTTTTGACTACAAACCTAAAGTAGAATTGTAAAAATAATGTTGATGACATTAGCATGATTATAATTAAGCTCTGAATGGGATCAGAAATCATTTTCAGAATTGGATCTGACAAACTTCTTGGTATAAATAGAATATAATAGAAAACATTTATTCGACATAGACTCGACACAACACAACAGCAAAAATCATAAAGTAACAGAGAAATTGTTAAAAAAACATACAAATTGGTAAACGTTGTGCTACATATCTGGGTCCTTATTTTTTTTTTCTTAGCTTGTCGGTATTGTCGCATGGGGCCTTATATAAAAAAACTGTAACTCCTACTTCATTTAAAGTTTTAAAAATAAGCCTGCTAATTTCATTATTTTTTTGTATATTAAACTGACAGCTGCCAATGACCTTATTTGTTTTTAAATGTTGCAATCGCGGACCATAGTGTTGTAGGTAAGGCTCAATCATGAGTGATTCGTGGAATCGATATGAAACTCCTCAGTTAAATTTTACTTTTTGGTGTAAATAATTGTTTTATGAATATAAACGTAATAAATTTAAATATATCAGATAAATACACACAAAGTACATAAACTATTCATCATCTGCCTAGCCTTTTTCCCAACTATATTGGGGTCGGCTGCCAGTCTTACCGGATTCAGCTAAGTACCAGTGCTTTACATGGAGCGACTGCCTATCTGACCTCCACAACCCAGTAACTGGGTAACACGGTACCCCTTGGCAAGACTGGTGTTAGATCTCAAGCTTCTGACTACCCGTAACGACTGTCAAAGATCTTCAAATAACAGCCGGGACCAACGGCTTAGCGTGCTTTCCGAGGCACGGAAGAAACTCGGTATGTTGAAATGGTCACCCATCCAGGGACCGAACTCGTCAAGCGTTGCTTTACTTTGACGATCGACCCGTGCGGCTGTTATTATTTAGCCATGAGCTCCTCCTAAAGTACATAAACTATTATTGTTATAAATAAGAAATCAACAATAAAATAAGTGCGATCGATAGAATGAAGTCTGATATAAATGAGTAGAAATTAAATCAGGGCTAGTTTCTTAAAAAATGTATTTTTCAAATAGTTCCATTTTCAATTTACTTCGATTTTCGATCATTCAGGATACAACACTATTTTTGTGAAACGATAAAGTGCCAAACCCCTAAATGTCATAGTAGTCTACGAAATTGAAAATCAGAATATAGTCTATATTGTAGTGGGTGTGTGTGTATCTAAGAAATCAGTCATTCTTATAATGATACACTAGCTTTGCCCCGTGGCTTTTCTTTCGTGGCCTATCCCAAAGGATCCGGGACATTTTCGGGATAAGCAGTAGTTCATATTACTCAAAGAACCACAATGTAATTCTACCAGATCTTCCAGAGATCTGGTTGCGATTGCATGAAATTCGTTAATTTTATTAGGTTAGATTGATCTAAGACTTTATTCATCACGTTAAGATATAATTGCATAAACCTTTCCAGAACAAAATCACCTTAAAATACTTTTAAAATTTTAACCAGCTATTCTATTTCTCTCCAATCTTAACTGTACCCGGCATTCTATCCGTATTATGGTTATTTAAATCGCTTTTGAAAGGTTTAGCCCAGGTAACAGTTACGAGTACATGAATATTTATAAGTATTATATAGGGTACTCGTTATTTTTTCACGCCTGTCCAGCTTTTAAATAATTTACAGTTACAAAAAGGTCTGTTTCTTTCTGTAATTAACAGATTCTTTTGTTTTGAATGTGAGAATGTGTCACGTTTTTGTGGTATGAAAATGAAAGACAATGGAATGGAAAATTACTGTTGTTTTAAAAAAATGTTGTGGTAAAGGGATTTTATTGGATAAGATAGTTTTTAACAGTGATAATTAAGTGTAATATTATTATAAAGTATTTAATTTGTTCTTAAACTCGTGTATCATATTTTTAACTTGAAAAATGACCTAATTACCAAGAACATTATATTTTCCTTTCCTTAACTTAGAATAATTCTTTTCACGAGTTGGTGTACTTAAAGTTAGATGTTTTATAAATGAATAGAAAATCACCTCAATAATAAACGAGTATTTTTCTTAGGTTTGTCTTAAGCCAACCCTCAGAGAATTATAGATTATCGACAAGGATGTCACAACACTATTTGATCACGACTGACAGTGGTGACATTTCATAAAGTGAGGTGATTTTCTTTACATAAAATTATGGCACCTTTGCTCAGGTGCCTTGAAATAAAATATTATTGTTATTATATTACCTAAACAACGCGGGGGAGAGATCCGTACATATCATTTAAAGCTCTTAGCGCAGCAATCACTTTACCAAATAATAACCATAATATAATAATATTATCAACCTACATCTGAAACATTAATTTTTACTCAAATCTTCTGTCCCTTTTTAATAAGTACTCTCTCTTTTCTCATATGTGTCGTAAGGACCGATTAGGGAAACTGTCTGTCAAGTATGCTGCCGTCCTATGGCTAGTGTCACTATCTGATAAAATCATATTTTGGATTATAGATGAAAAGCAAAAAACCTGCGAGAGTTTCTGCAATCAAAAATAGATCTAATTGCGTAATTTCGAACAGGGTTAATTTAAATCAAATCAAAGTCAAATATATTTATTCAACTAGACCAAGAAGCGGCGCGGCACATTTGAACGTCATACACAAATTAAAATTAAAATTTATAAGTAATAAAAGTCTATTCTACCGTGCATTCGGAAAGGTAGCTTGTTATGGAGAAGAATGCACAAGAAACTACAACCATACATACTATTAAAAAAAAAATGTGTCTTACAATATTTACATAAGTATATACATAAATTCATATATGTGAGGACCATGCACCCAGAAAAGCACTACACACTATACTACGTACAGCTATAAAGTATTAAAAGCATTAACAGGTAAATTCAATAATTTTATAAATAGGAACATGGTTCTCACATACTTACAAATATTGCAAACATAGGTAAAATACCTAATTCAACAACAACAGAACAGTGTGTGAGTCAATTTCTTAAATGAATATAATAACTATGAATATAAATTAACAAATTTGATTTTGTCTACACTAAAGATTGCCCGATGGAGCAGGACCAGCATGTTTCCAAGCATTCAAGTACTTAATGTTATCAAAATTGGGTTTGTAAACACTGCAATTTGGGATGATTTTGTTTTTATCCGGTTAGTAGAAAAATACTGCTTAGACAGATCTATTCTAAAGATATATTTTTGCTGATTACGATGGCCAAATTTGCCAATTGTCAGATAGTGGCACTCTAGTTTTATGAGGGCAGTATGGCGGTTAAGTCATTATTCTCCGAAGACGCCGTGCGTGTAGCAATCTGTGGAAGAGTTTAATAATAAAATGTTCCGGCTTGGGGGTTATTGGTTCTGTGGGACTAGTTTCCTATTAATATTAGTGGTTATTTGGGTGAGTTTGTTTATTAATTTTTGTTTCTTTCCTGCTTCCTATCCTACTGCGGCAATTTGACCTCCGAGTTTGTTCCGGTGTTTCTGTTTGACAAATCAGCGACCAAACACCGACCTCAACCAGTTTAAATTTGTCTAAAAAGATTAACAGTCCGCAAAATATATAATTTATCATGTATGTAGTATTAATTATTTTATTTAGTGTATGTTCAGATGCGAGACGCACGGAACCGGTCAATTTGGTGACGCTTGGGGGAGCCCTATGTCCAGCTGTGGACGTCTTTCGGCTGATGTGATGATGATTATGACGGTGTTCAGATAATCTACTTCCAATGTTTTTTTATTCAATTACGCTTCATTATCTAAGTAATGGTATTTGAAAAAATATTGGAACAAGTAAACTATGGCCTGAATTATGACATAGTCCAGGAAACTTTTATCCTGGTAATTCTTTATTTAGAGGTTCACGCGGACGAAGTTATTGGCAAAAGCAAGTTCTTAATAAATATTTATCTGATACTGCTTATCTGGCGACTGTGAAACAGACTAACTTACGTAGTTTTTTAGGTCCTTAATAAAATGGCACATTTTTAGAACCATCTGAAAAACTCTTTAAAAAAATTCTTGTGGTAAAATAAACTCTATTCTATTAAAGGTTTACTGAAGATACACAAGTACACGAGATTGTTTAAGAAAACTTTACTTTTAATCAACCGTCGCAATGTTTTCGCTTTTCTTGGAAAACTTCTATCTGTGCCAGGATCTGCTACCCTAGCAAATAAAAAAAACAACAGAAAGTACTAGTTTCCATGTTCTCTTTTTTTTTGCTATTCTTACTAATTACAATAAAATGTTCTTTATTTTAAAGTTTATTTTAGTTGTGTAAAGATGAACTATTTAAAATACACTCTAGCTGGTCTATTCTGTAATCTAGACAAGCGTGCTTCACCGTTGACCTCATCATCGCTTGCCATCAGGTGAAAGGCAAAAAAAGGTGAAGTGAGTGATACTGCCTAATTGTCAGCTCATTTCTACATCTTTGACAGTTGTTACTCATAGTCAGAATCTGTAAAACTGACACCAGTCGACCTTCTTTTAATAGATGAGTACAGTACAAACATTTTTTTAATGTCCCTCGGCAAACTTCTTGTTTCGTCAACTTTCGTCAGTCGTCGGATTTATATTAGTTACCTTTTGCACTTGGTGCAGACCGGACACTTTCAATCAACTTGGAATATTCGATACTGGATGGAAAGCTGCTATTTTTACAGCTCTATGTATTTCACACGGATATAAAAAAAAACAACAATAAAGTACTTAGTTCTGAATTCAAATTATTATACACGATAAATCTAATAATTGATGGACATGGAAATTAGCATTCGTTTGAATTCGGAAATGCGATGATTGCCGAGGGACATTAAGAAAATAGTTGAATTGTAGTTGTTTTGTGTTCCTTGTTGTTAGAAATGAATGATGAATGTAGGTAGAAATGTCAAAAAGGTTTGATCTCAAACTCGGATAATTCAGACAGGTGGTAAATATTCCAAGTTTAACAACCCAATTAGGTACTCGGTTGATATACCTTTGTATAATTCCCAGGTTTGAGTGTACTTGTCAGATTTTGCTGCGGATTCAGCTAACATGAGTCGTTAATGTTTCAGTGGGCTTTTCGTGTAGAATATTATAATTATGGATATGATTCATGAGTGGTCTTAATTTGTGAATTTGGATAGACAATTGCTAGATTATATATTAAGCAACTTTAAACTTTACAAAATTAAACTTCTATACTCATATTATAAAGAGGAAAGATTTGTATTTTTGTTTGTAACGTAAACTTAAAAACTACTGGACCGATTTCAAAAATTCTTACACCGCTGGGAAGCTACACTATCCCCGGGTGACATATGCTACTTTTTATCCCTGTATTTCCACGGGATCGTGTACTACGCTGGTAAACCGCGAGGCGTCCGCTAGTTCCTAATAAATTAGGTTATCAGCAAGAGAATAACGGGATAGTGCAAAAGCTTTGAAGAAAGTTGCCTGCAATTTTATAGTTTACCAGTTGTTTTTCCTAATCAGGATATTAAGCATTTTTCCAGAGTCAGTTTTCTTCAACTCTTCCCGTCTCTTGTCACATAGCAACGTAACCGTTCACGCAAAGTGTAATTTTGATATATTTCCCACATTCCGCAACATCTTTGCCTAAATAAGAAAAATGTCCTTATTCCTTGTGATTTATTTGCCACAGGAGTTATTTTTATTTTATGCTTTAGTAATATGTTAGTTTTAACCAACTACAGAGCACAAAAGAGGTTAAACAATGTTATCTAAAAAAAATATCTTGCCAAAAAATACGTATTCTTTGTTTTTGACTCGTGTGTTTGAAGTGTGTGTTTTAAATTCAGTTTTCAGGAAAATGGTTGTCATTGACACCCACGTATATTTTTCATACAAATGCAAAATGTACTACATTTCCGCTCTGAAATGTGTGTCATATAATAATTACATTTTCATCATTATACAATTTCAGGCTTTTATTCCTTTTTTATTATAGACTAGCTTCTGCCTGCGGCTTCGCCCGCGTAAATATTGTTTTATCATCCCAAGGGAATACAAACTATCCTATGGCGTTCTTAGGGTCTCATTCATCTCCATGCCAAATTTCATCTAAATCGGTTTAGTGGAACCAGAGATTACCCACTTTTTTTGTTTTTGTTTTGATTTCATCCAATGACTTCTACCGCTCTGGGTGAAGCGGAAGGGCGTGTCAGAGTTGCTTGTGCCAGGGCCTTGGTAACTCTCTTTCAGATTTATCCGCGACCCAGGCAGGCAGAGATTACCCCCTACAACCTCACAAACTTTACCTCTTTATAATATTAGTATACATAGGCTCGTGCTTGATGTACCACAGATTATTGAAAATATAGTTTAAAAAAAAGCAAACAATAGTTTTATATAATTATACCTATACCAAAACATAGTTACCACATATGCAATGCGTAAGGTACATATTTTAAAACTTTTCCTGATGCTGATTTATCCTAGACTGGGAAAACTCGGCCTCATTGCAAAAATACGAGTCTACTTTGAAACATTATCCAAAAATAATTCGCAAGGAATTAGGCATCAGTCATTAAACATCCAAAAACCAACTGCCACATACCGCATTGCGAAAAAATAAAAGCCGTCCAATTTTTTCCATATTGTGAATAAAAGGCTTTGCCTCCATAATCCTCAAAGGTTACCCTGCAAGCCTGAACAGATTACCATCTTCCTTGAAACGGGTTAAGTGATATACGAAAGCGGGTACCCATCTAATTAGTAAGGGTTCTTTTGACCTTAAAAGATTTATTTTAACAATGCTGGGTTGTGACGTATACCTATTTTGCTTGTCCGCTCCCTGGGATTTAAAAAGGTTCAGAAAATGCCTTTCTTTATACCTAAGTACGGTATACAAGATGAGTATGTCCGTTTTCATTTGTGGATACAGCTGATGCTGCTCGTATTAAGGTAAACGGACTAAGCCGTTAGATTAGTGGCAACTCACACTACTGCGCTATGGAGAGTGGATAGGGGTGTGTGCTCGACTATCAATACATTTATGCTCCAGTGAATCGCAAATTTATCTATAAAAATTGTGTTCTTGGCTTCGATATTCTATATTCTTAAAGTGGTAACTTGATCACATATATTGGGGGAGAGTAAGTGCGAATTTATGAAGTCAGTTTTATTTAGTCTTACGTCTTAAATATATTATAAATGCGATAGTTTGGATGGATGGATTGTGATGTATGTTTGTTACTCAATAACGTCAGAATGGCTGAACAGATCTGTATGAAATTTGGCACAGAGATAGATTTTAGTTTGGAATAGCACATATGCTGTATAATGTTCCTTTGGGATAAGAAAACACTTTTAAGCCGCTAGTAGAATCTAGTTTTACATACTTCTGTAACCTCCTACATTTGTTGAAATTCTTAATTTCGAAAACGAAAATAATCAAAAATAAAGCGGTCTTGAACCAAAATATAGATTTTGTGATTATTTTAAGTAATGATAATTATTGTACGGGTTCATACGAACAGGGGCCGTACCATAACGTGTCAACGCCAATCATGATTGTTTCTTCGTCCGTCAGTGGTGTCTCATTCCAGACTTCAGATACCGTGATACAGATTCTCAGAAACCGTGCCGACGTACTGAACTGATTATACTAATAATTGTTTGTACATTGATTGCGTTCGGTTCCGTTCCACGGATATATATGGTGATCTAACTATTGCCGTGGTACGGAACCGAACGCGATCGATTTACAAAAAATAATCGGTATAATCAGATGAAAAAAGCTAGTTACGTCGGCACGATTTCTTTGTATGGGATGAGGCATCTGTATGCTAGTAATATATTATCTGTGGTCCTGTATACTTTCGACACCTTTTTACAGTGGATTTATGATAGTTATAACATGTCAGAGTAAGGTGCCTGATATTATGAAAATAAATAAATAAATGGCATGCTAAAACAAAAGGACAATAGAAAAAGCAACGGGAATAATCATGTCAACAAGTCCAAAAGCAGCATTAATATTAATTAAACTAAAATCCAAAAGTGAAATATTAGGCGGCTTGCAAAAGATTAAAAACAAAATCTCTACGTGTTAGAAGCTCGCCCAGCTTTACTAATATTCCTGCAAACGCCTGCAGAAAACCTAATTAAGCCTGTAAAAGCAAGATTTCAGGTCGCGGCTTCAGAATTATCTACACACTCGTTTTCCTTTATGGCGTGAGCAGAAATTCATACGTATAATCAGCCCTAGTTTCTCGAGTATGTGCAGTTAGCTGCCGTTGCAGAAATTGCATGAGTTTTGGGGATTATTGTGTATCTAAAACAACTTTAATAATATCAGGATGAAATTGTGATTATGTAAGGAGGAGGTTCTCATCTAAAATGGGGTAAAACGAAAAGAAAGACAGGAAATTGCGTTTATTGGCACAGCATTAGCCAAAAACACCTATCAAACGGTGCCAACAGGGCCTCAGCATATTAAGCGTTAGGTGGAAACACTTGATATTACCACCCATCGCTTATTTCCAGCTCATTGTACATATCCTACGCTAGCTTTAGCCTTTTCACACAAACCTCTGCTCTGCTAATGTGGGTGCTAATGTGACCCACGTTTCGGTAGAAGTCAATCCGATGGGATTGATTAAGGATACGGCACTCTATTGTAGTAATTGAAAAGTTGATGATTATCAGGCAGAGACAAAAGCTAATCTAGAATGGGACAATGCGAAACGATTTTGCGATGTACGTTAAGTCTATTCTATGAAAAGCCACGTAAAAACACGTAGGTCTGCCCCAAGTGGGCGGAGCACCGCCGTGTCCTAGTGGAGGCGGTGTCGTCCTCTCGCGTCCGGCCCGAGTCGACGGCGCATTGTGTTCTATGCGCGCTTCAAAGATATGTCAGCAAAACGACGGGGTCCGTTAGGGCCGATGCCGGTCTGGGTCGCGGATCTATTTGAAAAAGAGTTAGCGAAGGAACACGGGTGAGTTTTAGTCCGTAAGGTCTGACATGCCTACCCGCTTCAGTCAGAGCGAGCAAAGTCATATGGATGATATACCACAAAAAAGTGGTATTTCGCGTCGCATTTTCAGTGGGACCTTTAAGATTGCAGCCACACAATTTCTTGAATGAAACCACAACTAGATTAAAAGTCGATCCTTAAAGAAAAATAAAGCTATTTAAACTCTACGTCAGACGTCTAAGACGGGTAACGCAGGGAAAAGTAAAGAAATAAAAGTGTTCATAGGTCTTTTGAAACCACTTTGCATTTCACTTTATGAACAAATTACACCGTTTCCAGCCTGTGTAGGTACAGTCGTGAAAACTATTCGACGAATGTGGCTTCCAACTACTTTTTATCCGACTACGAACCAAAATGAGGGTCATGATTTTAACCTATATTTTCATCTTTATACCAGCACGGGTATCCTCTAAGAATATTTTCATGTTTCATACTTTTCCAAGCGTGAATTTTGCAATCAAGTTAATGTGTATCTACACTAATTTTAAGGTATGCCAAGAAATTGTTAAAAAGTGTTCGTGAAGTTTCTTGCTCATTCTTCTCCATAAAGACCTACGCTGTGCACCGTGGAACTAGCTTCACCTTTTTGGATGACCGACCTTGAACATTCAAAAGTGCCTGTAAATGGTTTATTTAAAATAATTATTGATTATTAGGTAATGTACAATTTTTTAACATCGCTGCACTATATATCATATACTTTGATCGACTGTACCTACTTTAGAGGGAACACGTCCTGGGTGGAAAACTAAACAATATTACACTAGTTTTCCGGATTCGATGATTTAGTTACCTCAAAACCGTTTCTATGTAACATGACGTCACATAGTAAATTGTTTTTGATGTGTTGACAGGAAATAATTCGTTACAACAATAATAGACTACGATGAATTACGTTTTAACTAATTTGAATCTGAATCACGTGATGAGTTTATAGAATCCATTCTAGATATTGTCCAAACTAATCTATACTAATATTATAAAGCTGAAGAATTTGTTTGTTTGATTCTGTGAACGCGCTAATCTCAGGAACTACTAGTTGAAATTGAAAAATTATTTTCGTGTTGGATAGTCCATTTATCGAGAAAGGCTTTATAACATCACGCTACAACCAATAAGGAGCGGAGCATAAATGAAAAATGTTGCAAAAACGGGCAATATTATTCCTTTTTGAGAGCTTCGGTTGCGTGCGTTGCGTAAACGGTATAAGTTAAGCAAATATCATATATGATGGAATTGTTCCACTTTAAAAGTTCTTAAAAAAAGTCCGCGTCTGCATAAATATCAACCTTTTTTTTTATGATAATCAAATTTGTTCATTTGCGAAGGAGTTTTATCAACATCTATATTTAATATTATAAAGCTGAAGAGTTTGTTCGTTTTTTTGTTTGTAGAGTAGGTAAGGTAGGTAGCGTAGATAGGTAGTGGTAGGTAGATAGATAGCCAGTTGGCGGGAGCGAAGCCGCGGGGGTCAGCTAGTATTTTATATTGGTAAAATTGATTGTTTTGTTTTTAACACATTAAATTGCGAAAAACTGATACAAAATTACCGTATTGTTGAGTGCCATAGGCTTGGTTTTTTATCCTTGAACATGCACGATTTCTGAAAGACAGGTCTTAGGGGCAAAACCGCAGGAAAACTTTACCTCCAATGCTGAAACCTGATGGGTCGCTGGCTCACTCTGCAAGTGAGAAAGCAAATTTATTTGCATCTCTGTTTGCTAGCAATTCACGTCTGGACGCTGGATCCAAGCAACCACCTACTGTTCCTCATTGTGACTTTTCGATGCCGAAGATCGCTGTGCACACCAAAGAGGTCCGAAGATTATTGTGCAGTCTAGACGTGAACAAGGCCAGCGGGCCTGACGGCATTCCAGCGAGAATACTGAGGCTGTGTGCGCCCGAACTTTCTCTTGTGTTGACACGCTTGTTCCGCCTCTCTCTTGTAAAAAGAACGGTGTCAAAGTCCTGGAAGCTTGCAAAGGTGCAACCAGTGCCCAAAAAAGGCAACCGTGCAGACCCTGTCAATTACCGTCCAATCGCCATTACCTCCATTCTGTGCAAAGTTATGGAAAGGGTACTGAACAGTAAGTTGCTGACCTACCTTGAAGACAATAATCTCCTCAGTGACCGTCAATATGGCTTTCGCCGGGGACGGTCTACTGGCGATCTTCTTGTATATATCACGCACTGCTGGGGCGAAGTCATCGAGAGACACGGCAAAGCACTTGCTGTTTCGCTGGATATCTCGAAGGCCTTTGACAGGGTCTGGCACGCAAGTCTACTCAGTAAGCTTCCTGCGTATGGCATCCCCGCTGGTTTTTGTAGCTGGATATCAGACTTCCTTTGCGAACGGTCGATCCGAGTAGTCATAGACGGCTGCTCCTCTGACCTTATGGCTATTGATTCCGGAGTTCCTCAGGGGTCTGTTCTCTCTGCAACTCTTTTGCTTCAGCTTGGTATTGTTGGGTACGCAGATGACAGTACTGTTTCAGAGAGATACCTGTCCAGCGCAAGAACCAGCGTGGATGAAGTTCTTTCCTTGAGAGAAACTACGGTAGAGCGGACAGATTTGACCTTCAGCCTTGTCTCCCAATGATGGGGTGATGACAATCTAGTCTCCTTTAACGCCGGCGTGTCTTTTAACTGCTAAAAGGAGTCTTTTCGATCGGGCGCCTACTTTTCGGGGTGCGTCTGTTCCAGTGACTGATTGGCTTGAGCTCCTCGGCATGGAGTTGACATCCAGTCTTAACTTCGGCGCCTCCATTGAGTACAAAGCCCAAATTGCGGCCAAAAAACTGGGCATCCTAAATAAGGTGAAGCGATACTTTACGCCTGGACAGCTTTTAACCCTGTACAAAGCGCAAGTCCGATCCTGCATGGAGTATTGCAGCCACCTTTGGGATGGCTCAGCAAAGTATCAGCTTGCCGCGCTTGACTCGGTGGAACGCAGAGCCAAGAGGCCCATCGGCGACATTGAACTGGTGGATACCAAACTTCACAGCTTGGCTCATCGCCGCAAGGTTACATGCTTGTTGGTCTTCTACAGACTGTATTTCGGTGAGTGTGCTCAAGAACTCCACGACCTCATCCCACCAGCTTCCTTCTACCATCGGACATCTAGACGCACTACAAGTTACCATCCTTACCTTATTGCCATTCCACCAATTTGCACCAAGCGCTTCCAAACATCCTTCATAATGCGCACAGCGAATGAATGGAACTCACTACCTGCGTCTGTGTTTCCGAACGCATTCAACCCGAATCTCTTCAAAGTTAGAGTAAATAGGCTCCTTCTGGGTAAGCTCACTCCATCGTCGACTCTGTCTTTGTCACCTATGACTTAGACTAGAGTCAAGAGCAAACCCAACTCAAATAAAAAAAAAAATGCTCTCCAATTAGAATAGAGAAACAGGTGAAATTGTTGATGCTTTAAATAAAACCCCCGAAGGAAAAAGAGGGGTGTTATAAGTTTGACGCGTGTCCCGTGTGTCTGTATCTTTGTGTATGTGTGTACTCTGTCTGTGGCATCAAGGCTTATAAACGGATGAACCGATTACGATTTAGTTTTTTTGTTTGAAAGATGGTTTTATCGAAAGTGTGCTTAGCTATGTTTGGTGAAAATCGGTTCAGGCGTTAAAAAATATGCGCATTTTTCATATTGAATCGAAACATGGTAAATATCCCGCTTCTAATGTTAATATTGGGAGAAGTACTAATAGCACGCGGGTGGAGCCGCGTGCAGCAGCTATTTATTAGTCTATAAGTATCTCACGAGAAATCTATTACTCGTACATTAAAGATGAAGTATCGAGCTCCCTAGTTACTTTAATAAAGAGGAGAAAGTTCTAGGAAACCTTAAAGAATGTATATTTACTCTGGGATTGAAGATCTTGTAGGTACTGAACAGGGTTAAAGAAAGATGCATTCAATGTAGGAAGGGAAATACTGATACGTTTTATTTTTTTAGATAATTGAAGTTTATTTGTATTAATAGAGTACGCAGATTCAAAGACTTTTAAAGTAGGCTAATATTAATACCTGCCTGTTACTTTTCACTGCAGAATAAAGACCATTTTTTAAAACAAAGAAGGCACAAGTTTTTTTTTGTTTTGGTTTTTTTCTCCCTTTGGAATGCGCTCCCTCAGAACATCAGGATGGCAACCAGTCGGCTTTCTTTCAAATTGAAGGCACGTGAGCACATTCGCTAGAAGTTTGCAGAATCATCACAAAATTGATTTGTTCGTTTCGGATTCTCTATAACATAGTTTATATGTATGTATGTATTAGATACAAGTATATATTAACTATTCCTTGTTTTTTCGTTTATAATAATATTCTCTTTTCTCTATTCATCCTATCATTTAGTTGCATCTGCCTTGTTTTATCTCTGCACCGCCCTAAGGTCGACTGGTAGAAAATGCCTAAGGCATTAAGTCCGCCTTTGTACTTATGCATAAAGTTTTAATAAATAAATAACCACGCTTGCTCAAGACGGGTTGGCGATTTCAGACTTATATTTAGTATAAGTCGTGGTTTCGTCACGATGTTTTCCTTCACCGTTGACAGCGATGCCCCAGATAAACGTAGACAGTACATATTTGATAAAGTCACATTGGTACTTGCCCGGATTTTAATGACCTCAAGCACGAGAGGCTAAGTCTTAACCAGTGGCCTACCACGCTAAATCTTAGAAAATTTTGTAAAACATCAATATAAAATGACAACTTATTCTCCAGGTTGAGGTCCTGGCGATCCGTAACACAGAGTTTCCCTAGTAAAGTCTCCGGTCTCTCAAAAAGGTGTTTTGACATGTGTTGTATTAATAAATAAACTGAAAGGGGAAAAGACTTACTGAAAAGACTTTCTGAAAAGGCTTACTGATAAGACTTACTGAAAAGACTTCCTGAAAATTATTTGAATTTAAAGTACTTACGAGTATCAATCATCTCTTATACTTCTCCTAATTATTTGAGGATTCTTCCCCGTTTCTTTTTAAATCATCACCAGCTCAGTAAAAAGGGGGAATCCCCTTTTTACCCAACTGCAAGGAAAGGGTTATGTGTTTCGCGCGTATCATTTATGACGTATATTTGTATGTATGTAATATTCTTTATTACCTCATTTCGAAAGAAAATTATTACTAAAAAAAAAGTTAATTTAAAAATCAATAACCCGACTGCTTAAGAAGCGAACTAAAAAGCTGTAAACAAGAAAAAACATGCTGTGCGATCGGAGGATCAAGGCGTCAGCCAGCTCCCGATTATGAATCCTCCGACTGCACCGCATGATTTTTTCTTGTTTACAGCTTTTTAGCTCGCTTCTTAAGCAGTCAGGTTTTTGATTTTTGGATTAACTTTTTTTAGATAGTTAAAGGTTGTCTGTAAGAGATTGCCCTGTGCGATAAGACCGCCCATTGTACACTGTGCTTGAAAATGTTTGTTCTGTATGTATTTATTAATGGTGTACTTTAAAGAATATAATAAATATACCATTATTTTTACCATGGGCCTTATTATATTAATTTATAATAAGCCGTGAAATTGTGAAAATCCCATCATTTCGCCACCATTAATTACAAAATATTGTAATCAACGTTTTTTATTTAGAACAGACAAGAACTCTTTGAATCCTCTAAAAGCACTTAATTCAGTAGTACACCTCCACTTTGTCCAAATTATTCCCAGAGGCAGAACAAAATCGGAACCATTATAACAAGCTTTATTTACAAGCCTCTTGTAGAAAATTAAATAAATAATATAAACAGGTGAGCAATATACCAGACAGGTGTAATGAACGAGCATAATTTAAACCAATAAGTATGAAATATGACTGCCATGTATTCACATCTCAACATCAATCTTAATAAATGTTGAAGCTTATTTCCATCTTTCATTCGTTCTTTCGAGGAAACAGACTAACACCCGGTTTTCTTATTTGTTGCCAACATACGAGTACGTGCATATTAACTCTTTTTGTTAATTTTCGTGTCTCTTTAAAAATGACAAGTGACTGTCAACGAAAGTGTCGCCTTAGCGATAGGATAAATAACAAAAATGTGAAACGCTATCGAAATTTCAAAAATGAGGCCTACCGTTTTTGTGCACCAGTTGGCGCCACTGGCGAGTAAGGTCCTTAAATATAGCGGTTAAATGTTGTTGGTCAGTTCTAATGCTGTATAAGTACGATTAAATATAACAGAGTACGCCGCAGTTTTGCACAGCCCCTTTTTTGGATAAAATGGGATATAAAAATTTCCGAAACATAAAACTCTATTAAAGCAGTGGTAAACCCATACCTATCTTAATAAGCAATATTTGGCAAGGATTCACACTAAAAAACTAAAAATACTCGCGCTAAAAGCCAATAAACTTTTGACATATCAGAGACCTCACGCCACACAAGCGCCTCTAACGGCGAATTCATACGCGGTAGCCATTAGCCATCGCTGACATCGAATGACACATGTGTACAGCCTCTGAATGAAATGTTCAGCGCTTCAAACACAAGTCAAGTGATACGATTGGCTGATGAAAATTCATTTAACTAATCACAGGAGGTAGCTGACGCGCGTTTGGGAATTAGTCACATTAATATTGCAGTGGTTTGCGCTCAAAAAATCGGCCTAGGTCATCTAATAGCTCTTTAATTACTAATTTAAATTAATATTATTAGTTTTCGTAGCAGATAGAACATTTAAGTAGTGGTTAAGATTTGTTCTAAAAAAAAAACCCACAAAATAGAATAATTACGCTACTTATCAAAACAAATTATTACTTCATTAAAACATAATTTTAGAACCATAAACACGACCGTTTAATTTTACTAAAGATAATAAATCTCAAAGGAAAAGTACCACAGAGTTCATCGACTGTTTACCAACTCGCTCCTTTGTTGTTTAATGAAATTAAATACTTCAATAGTTCAGTACCATTGCCTAATGAGACCTCTAAGCTTTAAAACGAAAATTCGTGGAAGTAGGTACTTACAATTTCCCTAAATGAGCATTACGTTCAGCCTACACATACTTATAAACGATCAGGTTTTCTCTTCAAAGGTAATTGCCACCAAAATAGGGCATTTATCACTGGAAAAATGCCAAGAAAACTCCATGACAACGTACGAAAAAACTTTGAATCAATAACAGAAAAATATTTCCCGAGATAAATCTATCAAGGAAACCCGCGTCAGCAATACTCTAACAAAATGGTGTCGTCACAGAATGGTTCTCCCGCTAAGTAGATGGTCCAATTCAATTTGCTTAGGTTACAGAGGGTTTTAAGTATTAACGGGACTTTTGATGTTGCTATTCATTAATTTTAGGAACACACGTATCCCTTAGGACAGCGGTTCTCACAGTGTTGAGAGTGAAATGGGCCGGTAATACCTGAGCGATTTGCCGCCATTACTTTAATGGTCAGGTCAGGTATAGGACCTTTTTTTTTGGTAGGAGACCCTTTCTTCAATTGTGGGTTTTTTTGAAGGCTTTTGCATGGTAATGAACCCTTTCTTTATTCGTGGATATCTTGAAAATTTACCATGGTACTCACGTGTAATGTGTTTCAACAATGTCGTCCTGAGGACTAGTAACAATAAACTGCGATCACAGATAGTCTGCCGTAACGATTACGTTTATGTCCTCACTGACCGTTTATTGTAGTGGTCATTAGGTGTCCCATGCTCAGCAGCGAGTGTTTACTAAATTTCATATGACTTTTGACACTTTTAGGACAACACACAATATGTAACGATGCCAATCCGCGCAACTTTTTTGCCTACGCAGCGGTCGAAAAGCGTTAGGCTACGAACAAAAACAGTTTGAGCACCGCTGCCTATGAACAAGGGTATTTTTTATACCCATTATATTTGTGACCCTGATATGGGTTACATAAAATACCGAATGATATTTTAATACTTGTGAGGAGGAAGAGTACGTCTCTTTTACGTATAGCTGAATTTTCATTTTGTATCAAATAGGACTGTTTTCTTTTTATTTTTTGTTGATCATGAATCATTTTTTTTGCCCGCAGAGTAAATAAGGGTCTTATTCGATTTGATGCCGTATACTGTAAAAAATGTGTTTGTTTTTTATTGCTGAGGTAAATTGGGCCACGTAAAGACAAAAACAGATGAATGGTTGTTTGTCGATGTTGTTTGTTGGGTTTATCGAATATTAATTGTTTTGTAATCTAAACAAATGCTAGATATTGGTTAAATTATTTGTAGGAACTTTTCGCTGGAAGCTGTGATCCGATTATACCGAAAATCATTCAGGGATAAAAAACTACATGATCAATACGTGCCATATAATGTTAGGCGAAGCGTCCAAAGCCGCAGAAAAAGCAGTCATCATATAAAAATCTAGTAATTTTGCGAACTTCAACAACAATAAGATCGTCTATAAGTCTTAAATATGAAAGCATGATATAAAAATAAATTGTTACAAAGCTCAAAGTAATTTTATGATAAGTAAAAGGTATGGTCTATCGATAGGTACAGGAAGTACGAGGGTAAAAGCAAATTATAAACTTCCTCCTTATCTGTGCCAACAAAGGTTTTAATCTAATTAAGATTGAGTATTCTTGTACTGAACAAAGCCTTAATTATATTGTGATCGCCTTTTTTAATTAAGTTTCAAGTTGAAATATCCTGCTTTGCTCGTAGCTCTTTCATTTTATTGGAAAAAAATTGCTTGCTCGATCTTGGATTCAAGTTTCAAGTCTAATGTGATCGAAATAGAACAATTGAGGCTCTAGACCAATTATATTCTTTCAATGAAAGCGTTGCTATAGCGATTGATAAAATGTCAAAAATGTATCAGAGCCTCTAGATAAGTGGCATCAATGTCAGCGAAAGCAATATTCAGAATGTCAAAATGTAAGGGTTTGATCACGTCATTTTTCGATATCGCTTGTTAATCCCATACAAGGTTGCCTTTTTACCCGACTGCCGAGAAGGGTAATGTGTTTATCAGTCTATGTATGTATGTTTGTTCCCATGTGGCGTTCCAGAGCCCAAACGCGTTGTCCAATTTTGATGATTCTTACGTCAATCGATTCGTTTTTACCTTGTGAGGTTCACTGTCTACATTAAAATTGGAAAACTAGAAAAATGACGGATTTTGGGTGCCATATTGTGAGGTCCCATTTTTTTTCTTCCAAACCCATCGTGTGGGGTATCAAAATATAGGGTCTTAAGAGGTGATTTCAAAAATATAAAACACTTTATTGTTTGTTTGTTAACAAAAAATGTTAAACTAAGAAGTTATAAATAAAAAAGTTCCTAATTGAAGAAATCAAACAACCCGACTGCTTTAAAAGCGGACTAAAAAGACGTAAACAAGAATAAAATTATGTTGTGTAGTCGGAGGATACATCTGGTTTTGTTCAGCCAGCTTTAGAAAATGTATCCACCGATTCCGATTTTTAGATTTCTTGAATTTTTTTTTTTTTTTACTATCGCTATCGCCACGCTTTCGATGGTATACTGTTACTTGTCTAGCGCTTCAGAATGCCAAGCACTGTCAAAATGTCATGAGATCGGTACTACACATTTTGGCATTTCGACGAACGCCATCGCTGTTATCGAAATAATCTTCTTAAGCCTTAGATATGTTCTGTAGATCTCTGTCTCATCGTGAAAACTTATGTGAAGCGAGCTTGAAATTCACTTTAAGTTCATCTCATTTCACGGTGAGATTTTTGCCAAATTTTATTATAGTGTTATTCTATCAGTAAAAACAATTCAAAATGTGATTGACTTACGCTATTGGAATGTCTCGACGTTAACTCCAAAAAAAGAGGAGTGTTATAAGTTTGACGTGTGTATCTGTATGTTTGAGTATATATCTGTCTGTGGCATATAGTTCTAAACGGATAAACCAATTCTAATTTAGTTTTTTGTTTGAAAGGTGAAATTATCGAGAGTGTTCTTAGCTATGTTTGATGAAAATCGGTTCAGTCGTTCAAAAGATATGGGCGTTTTACTATTTGAATCGGGGTATTTTCACAAGTATCATGTCATAATTAGGTGTTCGATATATTATCGATCGAAGCGTCAACTACTAGTTAAATTATGTAGTTCAAAAGCATGAAGAAACATGTTCAAAAAGGTTTTTTTTCACTTGTGTCCTTTGGTAGTTGTAATCGCTAATATAATGCCTTTTTGTCTATTCACCTAAAGACCGTTATTGACTGCCAGTGGAAATTTTGTTGTGAAGAGTTGGCACATTCAAATCTTACCAAACGTAACTCAGCTAAAGTTTGACAGCCAAAGCGTGACAATAGGGTAATCGGTTAATTCTGTTGATCACGTAACGTTACCTACCTATTTTATTAACCTTCTAAGAAAATCACTCTCAAACCGACGAAGAAATCCATCAAGAGAAAAAAAACATTCGAAGACATGTAAAATCCAGTAATCCGCACTGGGCCACCGTGATGGGTTACGCCACATTCTTTCTCAGAGAGAAACGTTCTTCTTTTCGAGTCGATGAAAAACTCTTTAGATATTTTGCGACCAATGGTGGACCCGGTGGCAATGTTAATTGCAGCATCAGTGACGTTAATTTGGTCCTTTAGAAAATAAGTGTATAGGCTCTTGGGACACTCCAGCATGTGTATCATATTCTACACAGGGGCACCGCACTCTCATTGTGTACAAGTCACGTCAGGAACCTTATAGACTGATAAAGCTCATGCCAACAAAACTATTTCAAAAGGAACTCAAACCCTTTGCAAACAAACTGCCTCCTAAGTAAGAAAGGTCATCAACGCTCTTGATCCTGAAATAATCCGTCTTATGTAAAGGCACATTGCCCTATAATATATAGGAAGGTAAGTACATAAGCTTGTAGGCTACAACAAACTTTGGTCGGAACAATATTTGACTTAAAACCACATATGACAGACGGGTGGGGTAACTACGATTTTGTAGGGAAATAAATGGACAATGTCCAAGCATCGTCCGGTAAGCCTGTACTGGCTACCGAACTAAGCTGAAGGGTCAACGAACATAATTCGTGACAGTATATCATGTTGGAATTCCCGGTTCAGATGTATGGATGGTCACATTGGTCATCCGTGTTTGTGTCTTTGAGTTATTTGACTTTAGGCATTATTCTGGAGGGCTTTGGATGGAGAATTTGGGATGAGAAATAGTTTTAGCTACACTTATCTTGATTCGTAGGGATTAAGGGACATCGTTGCTATTTGGTGTCGTTATGTAATATATATATATTTGATTTATATTTTGACTAGCTTCTGCTAGCGGCTTCACCCGCGTGAGAAGTGGTTTATCATCCCAAGAGAACATTATATCTGGATGAAAAGTAACTTATGTGCCTTTCCCGACAATAATCTATCTTTGTGCCAAATTTCATTCAGATCCTTTTAGCCGTTCTAGCGTGATTGAGTTACAAACATATATCCACACACACATCCATCCAAATTTTCACATCTAAAATATTAGTAAGAAGTAAGATTGATTCGCATAGACCAATTTATATTGTTAGTAATTATGTTCGTTTGTATATATTATAAATGTACTCTGTGATGAGTGGTGCTGCAACCCACCGCCCAGCCACAGCTATGAGCGCACGCGACAACAGCAAATGGATTCGATCGGATACGACGGCACCGAAACGGAGCCGACCGTGCTTCGCAGCATGCTTTCGGCCCCGAACGCGTATCGCGGAAGATGCCCGCACCCGCGGGCTACTTTAGAACCTGTGTACACGATTTAATTTCGTCCCATGTGATACGTGCCGTTTGGTGGAAATTGTAAAGACGTAAGGATCATTAAAATCGGCCCAAACGTTTGGTCTCTAGAACGCCGCATAGGAACAAACATACAAATATAGATTGATAATGTCAAGCACATTAACCTCCTTCGGCAGTCGGGTAATTAATCTTTCTTAAGAACTAAAGTCAATAATCAAGTAATATTCTTAAGGTTTTCTTTCTCGGATCAGTTTCTAAGAGAAAACAAACTTAATTTAGTTCAGTGAAGAACAATTTAATTCTAAAGTCGAAGTTTTTCTTCTAACCCGATCTGAGCGAAAGGAAACGGTATTTATGTTAGTGCCTGGTGTTTATCATTGAGCTAAGTTATCAAAGTTTGTTGAAGTTAACAAAAACATTACGACTGAATTAGCCGATGGGCTAGGCAGATGTTTAGGTACTTATAGAACACCCAGATTTTGCCAGTTTAGTTTATGTTCCATGTATTCATTAATATTCATTTATTGCGTACCATTTGATTTTACAGGTGTTATATTCAGGTTTATAGTATATTTAACATAATTATGGATCCCGTTAGGGTGGAGCAACAAGTAATTTTCATACATGTATGTTTAAAAATTAATCATCCTCATCATCATAACAGGCGAAAGACGTCCACTGCTGGACATAGGCCGCCCAAGCGTCGCCACATGGATCGGTCCCGTGCGTCTCGCAACCAGCGGATCCCTGCAACCTTCACCAGGTCATCGGTCCACCTATTGGGAGGCCTTCCAACGCAACATCTTCCGGTTCGCGGTCGCAACTCCAGAACCTTTCTGCCCCATCGGCCATCCGTTCTGCGAGCAATGAGCCCTGCCCACTGCTACTTAGGCTATGTCGGTAACCCTGGTTCTCTTGCGGATCTCTACATTTCTGATTTGATCACGCAAGGAAACGCCGAGCATAGTCCTCTCCATTGCGCGTTGGGTGACTGTAAGCTTTCTGATGAGGCCCATTGGAAGTGACCACGTCTCAGAGCCATATTTCATCACTGGCAACACACACTGGTCATAGACTTTCGTCTTGAGACACTGGTAAGTTTGACGAGAAGATACCGCGCAACTTACCGAAGGTTAAAATTTATATTAAGTGATTAATATTTACAATACATAATAATAGTATCAGGCAAATTATTTTAAAGTTAGTCACAAAACAAAAATATATTGTAAAAATATGTGATAGGGAAAAAGACTCGCCGTCTTTGAAGTCAACTGGACATAAATTCTGATGCACCGCAGCTAGAGAAAGTGTTCAAAATTAAAAAAAACCAACAACTCATTCCTCGACTTATGAATGGAACCCAGGTCCAAAGAAGTAACGCTTGCAAACACAAGACCAACGTGACTTTTAAAGTAGTTGTTTTAGTACTAACGAGGGTAGAATATGGACCACGTGGATATTGAAGTTTTAGGTCAATGACCCGTACGTACGTCAGAAATTTGAAACTTTTGGTACGTGGTTAGATTCAGACAGCGGCTTTGCCCGCGCGAGAGTCGGTAATTAGCCCTCAGGAAAATACTACCGGGATAAAAGTATTCAGATCGTCAATAACCTATGTTCGGTTACGTTCAGCCTTTGAGACGTGATTAAATAACAAATATTAAAAACCGGTCAAGTGCGTGTCGGAATACGCACGTTTAGGCTTCCGTACCAAACCGAAAAATTAAGTTGATTGTAATAGGAAAAATGAGGGAATTAAAAAAAACTGATTTATCAATATACTGGTATTATTTCAATAAAATATACGTAATAATAAACAGTATCACCAACATTTGAAGTTCGTAATGGGTAGTTAAAAATCGTCGGAACAAAATTTTGTAAAAAAAAGCTGACTTTGGTGGCTTTTCATTCCTTTGTTTTCCATTCCATTGTATTTATCTACTCAACGAGTTCTAAATAAAGAAGATCAGTTTTATTTTTACGTTCCCCTTTAGCTTTGTGGGAGTCCCTATTTAAAATATTTAAAAATATTGTTTGTTAATTTGTGTGGCTTTAAGTCAACAAGATACTTAGACCGTGAAAATTCTAAGACTGTAGCTCCAACCGCTTGGCTGTAAAACCCGTGTGACTTGACTCTTAGTAATAGGGTCCCGTTTTTACCCTTTGGGTACGGAACCCTAAAAAGCAGACTTTCTCATTTATAGTAATTAAATAGATTTTAGTGGGTGTATTCGTACCAATACCGACTAAAAAGATTCAGTCGACTCTTCATATTTAAAATGAGGCACGGTACTAAAAACGAAGGGGTACATATTAGGGGAACGTCTAAAATTAAAATATCTGTGGGTAATATGTCAATGTTCAAAACATCGAATGACCATATAATCGAAAATTAAAAGAACGTAAGTTTATAATGTCGAATGGTTAGACATTCTACGTCCAATATATATAAAACTAGCTGTTCCTCGCGACTTCGATCCCATGGACCACCCCACAGGACCTGTTTTTGGGATAAAAAATAGCCTATGTCACTCAGGAATAATGTAGCGCTCTATTGGTGAAAGAATTTTTTAAATCGATCCAGTAGTTTCGGAGCCTATTCGGTACAAACAAAGAATAATAGTACATTATGGTACAAGTGTGTAAAGTTGGTGATTACCGCTGAGGCGCCATTGAGACCCGAGCCGTTAGGTGAGGGTCTTAAGAGAGCCGAGGACGGTAATCATCAATACACACGTGTATCATACGACGTTTTTCAACACACTTGTGAAGAAAATAATACAAAAAAATCAATTCCAACAGTGAAAACGAGTTGTGAAAAATTTTTCGCAATGGTGGGCAAAATTAATCAGTTTTCCTATGCGCGCGCATCTAACAATGGCGATCGGCCATAGACTAAAAATAATGAGTTATCTTTTTTTTTGCTTTTCGCGGATAGCGTTTTAGCCACGTGCAAAATGGGGAATTTCAAGTTTTCTTTATTACAGACAAAAACAAAATTTATATTTAAGTAAAAGTTTTATTTATTAAACACGTACAAGTTGAAATTATCTATTTAAATATGTGTTGCATTTGTACTATTGAGCACGATCTTTTTTGTATCAAAACTTTTTTAAGAACAAAGCAACTCAACCAATAAATTAAAAAAAAAAACTCTTTACCTCACTTGTGAATAATAGTAATGAAAAAGTCACAGTTTGATAACAGGTGTCATTATGTGCCTAATTGCGGCGAAATAAGAGGCACTTTATGAGCAAGAGTGTTGAAAAAATCTTTCCTCTTTATAATATTGGTAAAGATGTGATATATTGGAAAAGTGACATCGAAAGACCTTAATATCGGAAGTAAAGAGTATCGAATGTCCCAAATATCGAATGTCCTAAATATCGATATTTATTCATTAAGCATGTCACACGTAATTTGATCATTCGGATATTGCGCAAACCCGGATAATTAGAAAATGGTGATTATTTTTCATCCTATTCGCACATTTAGTCTTCCTTTTTAAGCTGTGTTGGTATTTTGAATTTCAATTAAATTTACTTTTGTTTCCTTCATCAAATTTGATGTTAGGTTCGGGGTCGGGATGGGGTATGTGTGATCTTAGGGCACCCCGACATGGATAGGTCGACATGGATAGGAGCCCCGCGCAGCGGGGTTCCGTCTACATTGCTGCTTAAATAGTAATCATACTTTCATCTTCTATTTTAAAACCAGGCAGACAATTAACGTAAATATAATGAACTGAGGTGTATTTAAAGTTGACATTTTGAACATAGGTATTAATAACTATCGATATTTTTAATCACACGATATTTTATTCACTTGGCACTTTAACCCCTTGTATGTAAAAGCCATTGTGTCTCGCGTAGATCTGCGTTCTACAATACAAGGGGTTAATCTTAGACATTTTAAGCTTAGGTACGAGTATAACAATTTGCGATATTTCAATACAATCGATATTTAAATTTTCGAGGTTTTGAACAGTGACATTTTATCCGTAGGTATTTAAATTTTCGACATTCAAATATGAACCCAAACGAAGAAATTATTTTTTTAAATTTTTCAGTTCAGGGAAATATTAAATAGTTCAAAGAAAGTGTGCTTTTTACCACAGGCAGTGGCTTTTAAACTACGTCCCGGATCACGGGCGTCACCAACTTGGCAAATGAAGTACTGCCAACAACCAGATAAAATTACATCGTAAGCCAAAAATGTTTCAAACTCCTTCACAAAACAAAGCAGATTTCGCAGTACGTCCTCCACATTACATTTCGTTGAAAGCAATTCAGTGTAACAAATTGTATGAAGCCCTCCAACACGCACTTGACCGACATTTGCCAAACAAATGTAGAGTTTCGACGTTTGGGAATTAAGTGCATATTAGACTGTTACATATTCCTTCTTCTGCGGTCCTATTTTACGAGTTCAGGAATGTTTGTTTTATGTTCAGTTAGTTGAGCATATTCTGTGGTGAGAATTACTTGAGATTCTCTAGTGATTAGGTTTGATGGAAATGCCGGATTCTCATGTCGGATTTGTCCTAATGTGGGGTTGCTCTGCGGTTAAGTCTGAATTAATGTCGTCGAATATGTTAAGTCAAGATGACAGCTATGTTTGGACAGATCTTTTGCTTTTGGACGCCATTTTGAATTTGATCTAAATATGAGCGTTCTAAATTCAAATATTTACAACAAGATTTCGGTAACAAGCGACTTATAGGTAGGTACTATTCAATTCTAAATTTTACAAAACTGTGGCCTTAATAATCCGTTTCAGTGATGCCTAATTAAGTTTTTAATTTATTAAGAAGTATTAGAACTGAAATTATGAAAAGAGTCTAATAAAAATTAAAAACTCTCAAAATGTACAATGAGGATAATAAAAAGGAGTATTTTCTTTTTCTATAAAGCTGTCAAAGTTTAGACAAGCACCCTTATTAAAAAAAAATACAATCTATTTTCCAGAATTTGAATAATAATTTACTTATCAAAAAAATCATTAAACAGTGTCGAGATTTTTTATAAATAAGTTCCAAAGTTTTATCTAGACTTTATTTAATATAACCACACAATATGACAGTTTATTTTATTAGAATATATAATTTTATTAGATACCCAGTTATTCTAACAAGCAAAGAAAGTAGAGCCGTTGTTTTGACTTTTCATTATTCTAAGAAACAACAATTATTATTATTCTCAAGTTTAATCAATTCGTTCTCAATTATCACAAACACTAAAACCACGTAAGTATACATCACACGTTGGATTCTAAGTATTCCTGTAATAATCTAAGATCTGTTATTGCTCCAAACAATCCTGCGTCTGACGTTTGACGGTAGCCTAAAGGAACGGTTTCCAAGAACGCAGGTTTGCTACAGGCGCTTTGGACTTATACCTTGTTTTGTGTTTATATGTCTGCCTACTGTGTACACATTTGAGAGTTCTGTGTGGATATTAATTAACTAAATATAAAGAAATCAGTGAAGAGAAAAATTACGAATTAAAAATATAAATTTTCAAATTAAAGTAACTGTTTTACGCTGAATGATGAATGATGTAATAAGACAACGTTGTGATTTAAAAGAAGATGTAGTGACTAAAATTGAAAAGAGTATACTAAGATGATTTCGCCATGTTAAGAGGATGAATGAAAAGCGACTAACGAAAGGTATACGTGAATGGAAACGCCGGCAGGGGACGCCCTAGAAAGATATACATAGACCTCATTGGTGATGTTCTTCAGAAAGGCCAGATGCGCAGTACTCATAACCGGTGCGGCGTGCGCGTATGACTAAATGTATGATCTTGAGTGAAGTAAAAGAAGTACGTAAGGATCGTAGCAGGTGGTGTTTTGGAAAACAGGGTTGAGTTTATGTATGTATGTATGTTTTACGCTATATGAGGCAGACGTGCGGGGATTAGAGTAAACTAAGTAAAGCCTATAAGGCTAGCTGTGGGTGAAGTCAGACTGTAAATGATGATGTGATATTTGATACGAATTCAAACTTAATACCATTTTATTTTAATTTTAAATTAAGATGTTTTATTTTAATTCAAATTTAATGCAATACTATTTTCATTTTAAATTGTGAGTATAATCTGAAACTAAATCCTAGATTTTAATTACTTTGGAAAACCCTTTAAATTATTATATGTATAATTTTAACAATTTGGGGAATGGAACTGTCATCCTAAACACAAGTTATTTAGTAATCTAGCTAGAATGTCAGTTGCGATTGTTATAGTGAACTGAACATCAAATTTACTGTTCCTATGATTGTTTTGTTATTGTTATCTGATTTGGTTTTTATTGTGTGTTTAAAGAATAAAGCATATTATTAAGAATATATTATCTCAACAGTTATATGATTAATAACTCTATGTAGCATAAGAATACGACACTATGTCGTATTGGTCTATATCTTGTCATGATGATTTAACATATCTAGTTTTTATTTCTTGTTTAAAACATGCTGTACACAAACAACTGCGCCTCATCCACGTCCAAATAGATTTGTACATAATATAGGTACAATAAAGGAATATATTTAACGCATTTACCATTAGGTTGAGTCTTACAAAAGAATACGATCTACAACGAGAACAAAATTGCTCACCTCGCTTTGAGCACAAGACACAGCGGCATCGGACTGTCAAGGCAAGTGAAAGTCGCTTTCAAATCCTCATGCCACAGCCTAATAATATTCATCCAAACAAAGTATCCTAACGCCAAACGCGAAGACATAATAATATCAAGAAAGGAGCTTCTCACAGTGTGAAATGACACTAAACATGCCCAATTTCTTTTATTTCAGCATCAATATGTAAATGTACGTATTCATCCTTTTCCTTGCGAAATAAATACGTTTGTTTATACATAACCTATATAAGAAACTCACTTAGGAGTTCTTAAAGTTTTTTGTGAGGCTTATGTTAGGTCCAGGCGAATTTTAGTCACGTCTGCTCGAATCTCGTCTCAAAGATGTAAGGCGGGCCGTATTGTGTAGGGATTGTGATGTCTGGCTCTAGAAGTCGAGCTATTGTTATGATTCTTCTTTTAAAAGATATGTGAAATAAATCGTTTTCTTTTTGAAACTAATTTGGTAAAGCTGCACGAAAAGTGAGTGAGTGAAAAATCGTCTTCGTTTAGTATTAACGTGGGACGAGTTGCAGAATGAAAATATTAATTATTTTGATTTTCTGCAAGTCGCCCTAAATGGGCCGTAGGCATGTAGGACGAGCTGATGAATTACTCAAAGGCGCCTGGAGTTTAAGGGAAGGCCAGAGAGTTTGAGATTTATACCTTACTAAAACCACCCCGGTGATCACCATCAGCAAGTAGAATCCGGGGTCCCATGTTCTCTTAAAAGACCACCCCGAAACCATCGATATGTATACCTAGTCGAAAAAAAACCTGACTCTATTTAAATGATAAATGATTTTATTTCTTTAAGTTGGTTTGTACAAACACTTTTACATGTCGAACATATTTTTTAAAACTAGAAGAGTAGTTTAATTTTTCTTCGTTAATTAATACCTACTTCAAGAACATTATTTAAGTTCAGAGTGCGAATTTTATCAGTCTAGCTCTAGAGTCTAGTAATCAGATGGTTCAAAATATACGTTATGTTTTCATGAAAGTTAAAATAGCGGGTCACGTTTTAAACTCTTTCATCAAACCTTAACCCATTTGAAATCTAGTCCAGTCCTGATTTTTTTTTCAAAAGCCTACCATTTTATTACCCACTCCATTTTTATTCACGGCAGGTTCTATTTTTCGAGCCGTACGTTTCAGTACACTTGCACTAAAAGCGCGCGATATGAGAAAAGCATTATTTCTTCATGTCAGTGGAAAGCAACATATTTCCTTTCTTTCTTTCTTGAATTGTAAATGGCGTGTAACGTGTGTTGTTTTCAACAAATTGCACGTGAAATTGACGTTTTATTTTAGAGTTAACGTCACTTCGAGATGGTGGATGGAAATGCATTGCATTCCTTTTGTCAATATGAGAATAGTACGATGTGAGTTATGTGTATTTTACAGATTAAAATATATTCACAAAGTTGAAGTATGATATATAAATACGCGTATCGTAAGAATCTTTAATGTATAAGATTCTAAGAACGATGAAGAACGCACCATGTACCAAATGAGTTTCTACAGCATGATCTGACTATGCCCAAAGTCAAATAAGAGATAAAGAACTACATCAAGTCATACATGGTGAATTACACGTCACTCAAACATCTTGGCAAGCCACCTTACGGATGAGACAGGGGCCAGAAGGCTTAAGTACAAAATATATCCAGACGTCATCAGTCAAACATAGCTTTTTAAGCTACATAGGGATGTATCATAGGATAGATACCGACCAAGACATCTAAACACGTAAAAAAAAAAAAAAAAAATTAGAGGTACAGCTCTTTTTAACCGACTTCGAAAAGGAGGAGGTTCTCAATTCGTCGAAATCTTTTTTTAAGTTTATCTTAGACATCACTAAAACCGGTTTATCTGAAACTGACATTCTCTCACCGATAGCGATTGACGAAAAGGATTGAAATGCGCATGCGCGGTCAACCACAAACATTTTGGCATGTCCACAATATAGCTAACACCAATATAATGTAATTTTGTTTAGAGCCTTTGGACTTATTATTACAAGTACTATAAGTCTGAAAGCAGTGAGAGCAGTGGTGGCTCAGTGGTGACGGCCGCGATTTACTTGTTGTAGGTTGTGGGTTCGTACATAGGCAGGCGCTTTACTTTGTATAATTTATTTCATCACCACTGCTCTTAAAACGGTGAAGGAAAACATCGTAAAGAAACCGGCATGTTCTAGAACCAAAAATTCAAAGACTTGTGACATCAACCAAACCGCACTGGGCCCGCGTGGTGGTTTTCGGCCCATTCCCTCTCACAGAGAGGAAGCCTGTGTTCCAGCAGAGGAATCATTAAAAGGCTGATAATGAGGAGATAAGTCATCATGATCATGAGATGATGAAGTCTGAAGACAGAAATCGCCAAACTCACTTGAGCAAACGATTAAGTATACTCATACTTTACACACTGGTGACAGACAGACGGACCGTGGAGTCTTAGTAATAGGGTCCCGTTTTTACCCTTTGGGTACGGAACCCTAAAATGTGATTACGAATCTTCTCTGTATGAGAAGAGGCCTTTGCTCAACAGTAACAAATGTATTATTACAAAAATCTATATGGAAGATTTCCTGTGAAAAAATTCAGGAAGAAATGACAATTTCTTATATCTACCGCTTCAACAGACACACTTTGCACGTTTCTTCCTCGAAGTTATAATAAAAATACCGGTCCCCTCGTAATATCATGTCATTTTGAACTCAAAATCTATTGATGTGATTGCATTTTCATTAGAATTTGTAAAGTTTTCTACATTTTCTTTTAACTTTACTGATTCTACAAAGCAGAGCAGATTGTAACAAAAATTCCACAGTTGCTCCCACCACCACTTTTAACAAGACCAACATTGTGGAGAAGTTAGGAATTATAATTAAAAAACACACCCAAGTTGGAACTAGGTCAGCAAACTCAAGACTTTTAAAACAAAAACCGATACTTTCCTGTGAAAACACTGAATTTACAAACCGCCTAGAAAAGGGATTTATATTTTCAGAATTTGAGATAGACGATTTCTGATGCAAGAGGAAAATGGGATCTCGTTTTTTCATTTCTTTTTGTATGTTGGCATCATTAAAATATTCGTATTTATTTTATTTATTATATAAGTAACGAGTTCATAGAAAGAACAAATCCATACAAATAAATTAAATTAAATGTCTTATGTCAAAATAACAGCTTATTACTAAATATGTATGAAAGTATATACGGTAAATCGATTCGATTTACTTATGGTTAATTAAAACGATACAAGACCAATTACAATAATTAACACACACACAAACAAACACACATGTAACAAATAGTTATTTTTTGTCTGTTCGTTCTGGCTAATCTTCGAAAAGGCTGGGCCGATATGGCGAGGCTTTCACTGATTATAAGGAGTAACTTGGGAAACTTTTATTAACACAGACGGAAAAAAGGGGTGTTATAAGTTTGACGTGTGTTGCTGTCTGTGGCATCACAGGTCCTAAACGGATGAACCGATTTTGATGCAGTTTGTTTTTGATTGAAAAGTGACTTTGTCGAGAGTGTTCTTACCTATGTTTAATGAAAATCGGTTCCACCGATTAAAACTTATATGCATTTAACTCTTTGAATCGGATTTTTCCCCAAGATTACGTTTCATAATTACGTGTTTCGATAGATTGTCGATCGAAGCGTGTCTACTAATAGGTATATAATTGCTGTTTGTAAATAAAATTACCAAAATAATAAATACTTAACTATGGCGGCCCCCGATGCGACAACGAGACTTATTATTTAATTTTTAGAGATTTTGAATCGGGGTGTTTTAAATTTTAATTAGGGTTCCGCGTAAAAAAAAGACGCGGCTGCAGTCGCGGGCATCAACTACTCAATAATATTCTGATTCCCATTACAAATAGGTACGACACAACAAGTTGAATAACTTTTTCAATATTATTCGGTGAAAAGAATGAAATAAAACTTTTTGCATGTTCGAGGGTAAGTTTCTCCCTTTGTGCAAGTTTTGGGCTCTATTCTTCGTGGCTCGTGGCTCTTTGGCTCGTGGCTGATAAATAATTCATGTCTGCACTACATGGAGATGTAATAGTTTTTCTGTCAATCATCCTGATGGTAGTTTGATTTCGGAATGTTATTGTAAATCTAAGTTTTGGCCGATATTGGATTAATTTTCGGGAATTTCGTGTCTTTGCAGATGTTTCCTAGAGGCTATTATTCGTTCAAAGGTAAACCGTTCGTCTTAGAAATGAGTATTTCACGTACAAGCATTGTACCATCTTTTCTGAGATATTTTGATGCGAAAATGTAACCTTACCCAATTGATACAGCTGTCTTGTTCTTCAACGTCGTGGCTATGGCTTATCTTGCTAGCTGGACGAAATATTAAGTACCTGGATATTCTTACGTAACTTTATTTTGATATCCAAAATTAAACTCCTCATAATCCGCGTCGACATTCCATTCAGACATTAGACTCCCTTGATTTCCAAGTTCATCTTGACCTAATATTCGCGCACAAAAAATCCTTTTCCCCTTAATCCGTCTCTCACTCTTAAAAAACCGAGCGTCAAGTGTCAACGTACCAACATAATGCAGCGAAAAAAAACATCTCTCCATTCTAGTTGACACGGCAAATCAACGTTTTTAGGTTACCCCCATTGTGTACACTTACGTTCACAAGTGGTTTGAGCGTCGCTAAAACATTTCAACTGCTGTCACCGCCAGTTATGTTGCCAGTGTTATTAATTGTCAGTGCAATGACTAGGCATTTCCGACTGTCTATTGTTTTGCATGAGAATTTTATGCGTTCCATTTTTGAAAATAACAGAGAAATGCTGGATTGTTATGTAAAACTGTCATCGTAATTGGTAATAGGAGAAGAGCAAACATTGTTTTGTTATTTGCGCATTTTGCGTCAATTTTTGTAAGTATGATTAAATATTTATGAAGATAAATATTTTTCCTTATCGCTTAGCAAAATTAATGTCATCTTTGACTTGTTTTTTTAGGCATTCATGGGTTTATCAGTTTGACCATGACAATATTAAATGTGGTGATAATTTGCTCTCGCGATTAGGTATGTTCTTATGACGAAAATGTGTATTTTATTCAAAAAAATAATTAGAAATTAGATCTTACAAAACGAAACAAACGGGCCAACGAAATAAGATGAACAAAACCACGTCAATAAATCCAAAAATACTTTTTAATAATATAGCACACACGCCTTTAACAGCCCCATACATAACCCCTACAAAGTTCTCTCTATCAAGAATTTATGAACAGTACACGGCTCCCATATTTGTCCATTGTATACTCCTGGAGCAGCTCTAATCCTAAACAGCGGACTATTATGTTAGACCCAACAATTCCGTCTTTAGAGTAGATATTATGAGCACAAAGGTCGCGGCAGGGGCTTAAACTAACTATAAGGGATCAGGGCGACACCTGCATTGTACGTGAGGCTTATAAACTTAGTGGAGTACAATCTAGACTTATAGGGTGCCTAGTTGGGAAGTGATTTAGGAGTAAACTGTGAGTACATTGTTGTTCTACTGGCCGAAAGAGTGACTTCTAAGAGTTCTACTTCAATATTCAGATTGGGCTTTCTTAGTACATGATTGGAATCTGGGGGGAACTTTGGAGTTAACAAGGCAAATTAAAAACTTATAAAATCCCCGAAACAATACCTAAAAAGCAAGTTGAATTTAAAAAATATTAATTTGGTTTTATTTCATGTTTTTTAAACAACAAAATTTATCTAGTAGTAGACACGCTTCGATTATTATGACACGATATCTTGAGAAAATACGCTAGTGGAGTTCGTGGCAAAAGAATAACAGCTGCAGGGGTCGATCTTCAAGGTTAAGCAACGCTTGACGAAGTCGGTCCGTGGATAGGTGACCATTTCAACATACCGAGTTTCCTCCGTGCCTCGGAAAGCACGTTAAGCCTTTGGTCCCGGCTGTCATTTGAAAATCTTTGACAGTCGTTACGAGTAGTCAGACGCTTGAGACCTGACACCAGTCTTGCCAAGGGGTACCGTGTTACCAAGTTACTGGGTTGTGGGGTCAGATAGGCAGTCGCTCCATGTAAAACACTGGTACTCAGCTGAATCCGGTTAGACTGGAAGCCGAAAAAGCTAGCAGATTGATTGATCTTGAGAAAATACCCCGATTCAAAGAGTTAAATGCGCATAGCTTTTGAAAGGATGAACCGAGTTTTCATCAAACATAGCTAAGAATACTCTCGACAAAGTCATGTATCAAACAAAAACAAGGTTTATCAAAATCGGTTCATCCGTTTAGGAGCTATGATGCCACAGACAGATACACAAATAGACAAACACACAAAAATACACTTCAAACTTATAATACCCCCTCTTTTTCCGTTCGGGTGTTAAAAATCATCTCTTCTTACTCTACCCTAATTTATTTGGGGTTAGAGTAAGAAGGTAAATTGAGATGTTGGCAAATACCAATGTACCTCATTGGTATTTGCCGACATCTCAATACTCACCTCCGAAAATTACTAGCGTAACGTACACACACAATTTTAAATACAAACACTTTTCCACGTGCCTTGGAAAGTAAGTCATTAGTCTTGGCTGTCATTTGTAGGTCCACTATCTCACCTGATGGTAAGTCATGATGTCGTGGATGGTGGAACACGCATGCCTTGAAGTAACCTATTCACTATTGACTTAAAGACCCCGAGGTTGTAGCTATCGGGAAACAAAGACTGCGGCAGGGAATTCCACTCCTTAGCTGATAATACATCTCTGCCTGCTCTGTGCCAAATACAGGCGTGATATTTGCAGTCGTAAGCTACTCGTAAATGTTTAATTAGTGGTTTATCACGATTTCCAGTCCATTTGAAATTAAATGAAATTGCATCGGATATTGTCGTAATAACTGCGATTAGCAACTGAATTCGGGATATACGAGCAAAATTATTGTTGTTGTAAGTTGTAACAGTGGGTGTTATCGGTGTTGGAACAACAATAATTGTAACACTGAAAGTCACAATGTTTAACACAAAAGGAGGAAAGATTTGACTGTTTTTCAACTGAGGGTCGTGATTCCGCCAGCGGAAGATCAACTTTTCTCTGATGATTTTTCTCCGTCTTTGTCTGTCCGTGGTGTCGTGGAGTGCATCGTTCAGTTTCACCGCTCATGCTTGAGATCTAATCAGGACAAGTTGAAATGAGGCTGTTTAATTCATATACACTTTCATTCATCTTGGAGTTTACTGACATCAGAAAACCTTGTAATAAAACCTGGAATTATACTTAATTAAGTCTAAAACGACGAATCCGCCTAGGAGCAATCTTTATGGTTAATGCTCGTGCCTTATTTGTATAAAAAGTGCCTTCTTTTTTGCTGGTGGTACAGTTACAAGCCAGTATTATTAATTCTACAAGCTTTTATTTAGTTTTACCTGTCCCAGTGTCTGTAAGCAAATCTTGCAAAGTTAAATTTTACTTAGCTGCCAGTGCCCGATTGAGCTGAAAATGTGCGCTTATGTTTGTTTCTCGTGTCACTGCATCTTACGATCTATCATCATCAGCCTTTTAATGTTCCCACTGCTGGAACACAGGCATCCTCTCTGTGAGAGGGAATGGGCCATAATCCACCACGCGGGCCCAGTGCGGGTTGGTGGAAGTCACATGTCTTCGAGTTTTTGGATCTTGGACATGCCAGTTTCCTCACGATGTTTTTCTTCACCGTTGTGAGAGCAGTGGTGATTAAATAATTTACACAAAGTAAAGCGCCTACCTGGGTTCGAATCGTTGGTACCGTTGCGCCAATACTGCTCTCTACGATCTATAATCACACTAATATTATAAAAGCGAAAGTTTGTGAGTGTGTAAGTGTTTGTATGTTTGTTACTCTTTCACGAAAAAAACTACTGAATGGATCTGAATTAAATTTGGCACAGAGATACTTATAGTCAAGAATAGCACATAAGATATTTTCATTTCGGGCATATTTATTAATCTAGACTAACTTGATTGTACACCAAGATAAAACAATACAAAAAGAAACAATAAAATTAAAACAAACATACGACAGGCGGCCGTATAGCGTTCTGCGATCACTAATATGTCCCCTCGGGATAATTTTCGGATTTCACTCGGGCGAAGCCGCTGGCAGAAGCTAGTTTTTAATATAAAAGCTGGTTTCAATAATGCATCACAAGATATCTTAGAAAAGTGTTTAAACCTAGCGATGACAAGAAAACATATCTAAAAAGTGTGGCCATAATATTCACAAAAAAAAAATACGAAGACGAACTTTCAAGTTTCATTTCACAGTTCGTTGCGCGATATCACAACGGGACTTAGCAGGAGTCATCGTTGAGAATCCAACGGCAAAAGATAAGAAGTGGAAAAGTTCGCGTATCGTACTTTTACAATTTAGTCATAGACTTCACAAATAAGCCGGAGCGAATGAATTTAAATATTACTTTTCGGAGTTTTGAAATTATTTGAAGTGATAAGAGTTGGTACTGTGAATCGTACGACGATATGACATTTATTGTATCTTGAGAAAAGGCGACTAATACAAGTTTTTTAATTACAAGGCAGGTTTGAGTGGACGCCCTTAAATAACATAAACTAATTGGTGATGTTGTTCAGAAACATTTTTTAATAATAACCGGTTTTAAAAACATTTAAACAAGCGTAGTACTTGCAACATGCGTGCGTGTTTGACTAGATTAAAGCTTGTAAACAAAGCAAAAGGAGTATGTAAGGATCGTAGCCATTGACGTTCTGTAGTTTCTGTTTACCTTCATGGAAAGAAGGCGTAAGCTTAAGTTGGTAGAACTTCTGTTTAGTAGCAGCGAACTATTCATCATATCAGCTGAAATACGTCCACTGCTGGACATAGGCCCACATCCAGTGGAACCCCGCAATCTTCACCAGGTCATCGGTCCACCTGATGGAAGGCCTTCCAACGCAACGTCTGTCATTTTGCGGTCGCCACTCCAGTTCTTTTCTGCCCCATCGGCCATCCGTTCTGCGAGCAAGTGCCCTGCCCACTGCCACTTAAGTTTGGCAATTCTTCGGGCTATGTCGGTAACCCTGTTTCTCTTGCGGATCTCTACATTTCTGATTCAATCACACAAGGAAACTCTGAGCATAGCCCTCTCCATTGCCATTGACTGTAAGCTTTCTGTTGAGGCCCACTGTGAGCGACCACATCTCAGAGCCATCGGTTATCACTGGCAATATACAATACACACTGGTCATAGATTTTCGACTTGGATCCCGCAACGAAATTAATCAGAAAAGAATAAAGGAGTAGTAGGAAAAAAAACACACATACAAATTTTCGGGATCCAAGACAGTTAAATTCATTCTCGGGGACTTCGTCGAGCTTTATTGCCTCGGCGCTTTTCTGGTGGTCGCCACTGTTGATTCTGGCTTTCAGGAGTTGCAGTGGTTTGGGATGTTTGATGAAAGTCAGTGAAGCACAAATCAATCAGGAGCTTTAAATATTTATTTTGTCAACTTTGAAAAATATAAATATCAAATAATTATTTCTGAGAATAAATGACAAGGAAATCCTGTTTATCTATAAAGTTGATTTCCTTGTTTCTCTCATTTCTTATAATGAAAAATTGAAAAGATACCCATATACACCAACTGATCGCTCTTTGTTAACAGCTTAAATCTGGTTTTAACTTTTTATTTTCTTTGTTTGTTACTCAGTGGACTGTATATGGTGAATGCTGGTAATTGACAATTTGCTTGTGTTTATCCGTCTATGTATGTAAGTATGTATGTATGTATGTTTGTTCCTATGTGGCGTTCCAGAGAACAAACGCGTTGGCCGATTTTGATGATTCTTACGTCAATCGATTCGTCTTAACCTTGCGAGTGTCACTACTACATAAAATTGGAAAAGAAAAAAATGGCGTATCTTAGGCGCCATTTTGTGGGCGAAGAATTTTTTTTTCTTCCTAACCCATCGTGTGGGGTATCAAAATAAAGGGTTTTAAGAGGTGGTTACAAAAATAAAAAATACTTATATGTGTAAATATACCTAATTAAAAAAAAAACCTATAAAGTTATAAATAGAAAAAGTTAAATAAAAAATCAATAAACCCAACTGCTTAAAAAGCGAGCTAAAAAGACGTAAACAAGAAGAAAATCATGCTGTGCAGTCCGAGGATACTTGCGAGCTGGCTGACCAAAACCAGATTAAGCAGTCGGATTATTTGATTTTTTTATATATTTTTTTTTAATTATTTACTATAACTCACATGAATACGTGTTGGTCATAGACCACAGGAAATAGGAAGGGACGTATGTCAGTTGCTTACAACACATTATCACAGATAATACTAGAAATAAAATAACTTAGTGTTGCCATCAACAGTCTGTGTTTCCTGATAGCTACAACCCAGAGGTATTTATGTCAAGCGTGAATAAGTTACTTCTATGCAAGCGTGATTCACCGTCTACCGCAACACCACTTACCATCAGGTGAGATAGTTTTCAAACTCAACCCTATTGTAAATAAAAAAAAACTGGAAGCAATTTATCGACGCGTCACAAATTAAACGCAAGTCCAGTGATGCTATTGGCTGGTGAAAAAAATCATTCAAACAATCATAGAACAGCTAGCGCGTCCTTGACTTTTTGTCACATTCATCTTACGATAATTTTCGTTAAAAAAGACTGGACCTAAGAGTGGTTTTCCACCAAAGATGCGCTGTGTAGCGAGGCAATGCGCCCGGAAATATCCATCAATGAAATCACTTACTGTTTTAGTTTACGAACGGCAATGTTAATTTTGTCCCTTAGAGCAATTTTCGGTTCTTTCATTGTTTCGTCAGCAATGTTACCTAATTATTGTGATAAATGTAGCTGTTTATAAGGAACCCTCAGTGCGCGAGTCCAACTCGCACTTGGCCGGTTATTTTTAAGCCCGACGTAGCTTTGGGACTTGCAGAGTTCTGTATTTAATGCGAGAAATGCGACCGACGGATGTGTGCGAGAGGAATATGTACCGCACCATACACCATTTTACGCATTCTCGCGCCGCGTCACCTTTCTACCTCGCAAAACTTTGGTGACAACAGCCGGTCTATTCTGTGGGTTAAGTGCGAGTTTTGCCTCACGCTGGATCGCGTCAACGTAAACGTCAATTTGAATTAAAACTGGTTAAGCAACGTCTGGTGACAGTAAAGAAATCCTAATTTGTTAAGAAATTGACACATAAGATCGTTTACGCGATTGAGCAAGAGTAAAAATTCGCACTAACACCACTGTAAACAGCTCACCGTGAAAACTTAGGTGGAGTGAGCTTGAATTGATCTATCAATCCACTTTGATTGGATGAATTAATAGCTTAATTGGTGTTCACTAGTCGCACATTTTCACAGCTACGCTACTCGTCCTCGAACAGCCTAGCTATATAGCGCATCTTTGGAGGATCACCCTTAAGGTTGCCCTAGTCGACGGCAAGAACTATTTTGTGCGCGTGGTTAAAATGCATGCTATCTCATCCGACAACACGTGCGAAAGAGATAGATGCTGTAATGAGCAGTAAGAAGCTAGTTCGCGTACGAAAACACACTTTTGCGAATTTGTAGCGAAATGGATGATGATTTACGATGAAAACGAGCGCGCGAAATTTTATAAACAGGCCTTTGGATATAAGGATATCATGAAAAAACGACTAAATGTATCTGTTCAAAGTAAAATTATTTGCATTGTTGAACTACTAATCTATCCCTGTTTGGTGACTGTTTTGCATTTTTTCTTCTTCATATGGTATTTATTTGCGCCCAAAGATGCGCTTAAATTAGTGTTGAAATATGAAACTTTCGACGCTCATAACTTTCAAATATATATTGTTTTTACTTTTTTGTTTCCATACAGGGCTAGATAATGGTGAGACAACATTTTTATTTTAAACGTACATCGTGAAAGAACGTACAACAACAATGGAGTATTCGTCAGACTACGTTTGTATTGAAGAATGATCGACTAGGGCAACCTTAATCGCTTCTCATACATTACGTGACGTATTTTTGTTTTACAATTATATTTCTTGTTGTTACGTCTTGGCGGATACCTCGTTACGACTAACTGACGTGTGTCTCCCAAGGCATTTTTTTTATTTATTTGGTAAATTGGAATACACATGTACTCCAATTTAACAAATAAATAAAAAAATATAAGTAAAGAAAACAGTTTCTTATGTTGTTACAACAAAATTAAAGATCTTTGTTCTTTCGAAAGTCAATCTGGTTGTACGTCAAAGGCTATAACATCTAAAAGGCGTGGTTGTCCTTGTTATAAATCGCATTGCTAGTCTTTTGGGAATGGTGTCAAGTGGCTAGATAGATATTTAAACAAATAATATATCAATCTACCAGTGTGTTTTTGAAATATTATCTGTTGTTGTTGCATCTCGCCAAGATGACTAGCAATATGAAATGTTTAGTATTTACGTAGCTTAAAAGAATTAATGATGAATCACTGATTGCTTGACATGCTATTTATACCATTTGACATTTTTATTTTATTTTTATTGTAACCTTGACGACATTAATGTAATAGTGTGACATTTTACAACAACTCAAACGATTGACATTTATTTATTATATTATCCACTACATACAGGAAAATATGGAATACCAGGGCTCGTATCATTCTGATCTTGGTTTTGATACCAATTCCTCTCTTCTTCCAGATGTTGCTTAAACAGGTCATCGCATCTTTCGCCATCCAATAATAATATACTTTTTATATGAAAATCCCCATTACAACATGACAATAATTTTATAAAGTTAATGTAATGCTTTCGAAAACTTTAAAAGGCAATTTTGGCTCTACAGATTAAAATGATTAGCTGTGGAGTAGCGCAGAATTTAACCGTTCCCGTTTGATTAGATATTATTTAGAAACTGTGCGATAGATGATATTAAAATAGATATTCCTGCAATGTTCCCCGAAGGCCTTCTAATGCCCAAGGTGAAATTTGCTTCATCAATTAGCGCTAAATGCAGGAAAGAGGTCTCTCGTGTCTTAAGGTTGTACGAGTATTCTAACAATATCTTAAATAACTTGTTCAATTTAGATGCAGGCATCTCTCTGCTTTCACAAAATAAAGTACTTGATTAACTTTATATTGTAGATAGTTTATACTGAAAGATTTTGACATTTTGGGAGTCAATTTATATTTGTTGGATATTAGTAACACCGAAACTTTATTAATTTTGAACTATGTATTAGATTATCTAATAGACTCCGAGCTAGATAAGTAAATAAATATAACTAAGGCTTAGAAAGCCTTTATTCACACATGCCTGAAAAACAACAATTTAAAACAAAGTAATAGGTATACTTGGATCCTGAAGTTATTAAGTCAAAACTTAGACTTATTAAATTTCAGATTAATAATAATCATCATCATCATCAGCCTTTTAACGTTCCCACTGCTGGGACACAGGCCTCCTCTCTGTGAAGAGCGAAAGGGCCACAATCCACCACGCGAGCCCAGTGGCGGATGTCACATGTCTTCGAATTTTTAGTTCTAGGACATGCCGGTTTCCTCACGATGTTTTCCTTCACCGTTTTAAGAGCAGTGGTGATGAAATAATTTACATAAAGTAATGCGCCTGCCTGGGTTCGAAATCACGACCTACGACACGTAAGTCGGGGCTATTACCACAGGGCCACCACTGCTCTCGGAATAATAAGAAATTAATAATATCATAGTAAAATTAATATCAAAATACCTATAAGGACGCTTTACGATAGTAGTAGTAAGATAGTAGTAGCCTTTACTAATACTTCAAAGGAAAGAGCAAAATATCAAGGATACTAGGTACATAGGCACAGAGTAGAGCCTACAGAAGGTCAATACTTTATAACGAGCGAAAATAAGCGCAAGCACACAAAGTACAATAAACATGTATCACGAAATAACTCTATCATGCGTAAGTCTCAGAGCATGGAGATGCATCGTTGGCCACTGCCAGAAGGCTTTGTCAAACCCTTCCATTGAAACCAAGCATGTCAGTGAGCCACTGTTTACTCATAACCGTGAACACTCTTATTACATCCGTGACAGCCGTTTGTGCTCAGCGCACATTGTATGGCTATAATTTAGCAATGACGTTTCAAGTTGCTACAAGCGGCAATTCTGTCCTCTGTGATCTTAGGATTGAGACAAGTTTTTATCAGCGATAAGGGTTTTGTAAAAAGTCCATGTTTGACAAATGCTACCAAAATGTCACATTTTATTCTTTTGACAGTTGCTATCGCTGTGTGAGCATGGGTTATCTAAATACAATTCGCAATTTCGCTAGTGCACAGGCTGTACGAAAAACTTATGCACACATAGTGTGCGTTTTTTTCTCTTAAGGGTAAAAATACACTGTATAGTACTGTAACTAGTATAAACGTGTTATGCAAGTTACAGGCATATATTTTTTTGCCCTTATATGGAATGGACCTTCTGCACTATTCTATGCTCTAAGTACTAAACACCTACCTAAAATAAGGTATAAAGCGAGAGAACTTGGCACGGCCCACCAAGCACTTGCAAATTACTCCGCACTATTAATAAACTTTTAGACTGGTACAAAAGGAGTCTTAAAATATTTAGTGTTAATAACGTTTTACAGGGAAATTTATGTTTGTGCTGCAGTGTCTGTTAGTAAATTCGTTTCAAGGACAGGAGTGTATACTGTTTAAGGAGTGTTTAGTTGAGGAGCCCATGTCGATTTTCGTGCTTGCTGAGGTCGGTCCGTGGATGGGTGAGATTCCTCCGTTCTTTGGAAAATACGTCCCGGCTGTTTTTTGTACATCTTTGAGAGTCGTTATGCATAGTCAGAAGGTAGGAAATGTGACACCATCCTCGCAAAAGATATCGTACGAGTATTACCAAGTTCTCGGGTTGTTGAGGTAAGAAAGGCTTCACATAAAATGCTGTCATCAGCCGCATCCGGTCAGACTGGACGCCATTATCATCTTTCTGCCCTTGTCCCATGTTGGTTGGAGTCGGCGTGACACGTTTTCTTCTTCCATACCGTCCTGTCCCCCGTCACGCCATCACTGACTCTCCTTACTTTTATAACACTGCTCTCACAGTCCATCTATCTTTTCTTTGGCCGTTCCCTCCCTCTCCATCCATCCACAATCCAAATTAATGTGCTGCATTGTCTTTTAGTAAATTCGTTTCAAAGAGATGTGTGTAGGTGCAGGGTTGGGCTTTATTTGAATTAGTTGTATGCCGCCCAAGACGTAAGACACTTCTTTATCCCCTTGGTGCATAATCTATTACTGTCCCCTCCATGACCAAAATAGTCTTCACAATAATATTTTCCAAGGTTTATTTTTTTTCACAAGTTTCAATGATAGCACACAGACTGGTCAAAAGAAATGTCAATGTCATATTTTTAACAAATGACATTATCATATTAAAATAATGACATCTCATCTCTTATTTAATTTTTTTCTCAGTATTGCGCCAATTATTTGTGAAAAAATGTATTCAATGAGCTACTATTCTATAAATAACCCTCGATAATTGAAATCGTGTCATAATTGCCACTCATTGTCGACAAAAACATCGTTATTAAAGCAACAAAATGAAATTCTGGCACTTGTTCAACATTTTCAGTTAATAATAACAAAATAATTATATTATCGATAATGATCATCATAAAGTTGATCATCTCTGTAAACATGGACATAATAATTGTGAAATACAAATACGTGTTGAGAAATTCAGAAAAAACATTTATATTGGTTTTAATCTGTCTGATGTGAAAGCCAGTTCAATTGGGCACTTTCGGAATTAAAAGTATTTGTCGACACAACATATGCATCTACTGATTTTATGTATACGGTTCAGTATTTTTCACTTTTAGAAGGTTGATTATTTATTATGCTTTGTATAATGTTACTCTTTTTCACTGAACATTAAGATGAAGTCAACTAAAAGGCTCAGAGAAATAAGTTTGTAGGTAATTCTAAGACAAGCCAATTTTGACTGGATTAAAATGACCCTTTTATCCTTCAACTAAACTCAATTTCGAGGCCCTTTAAATAACCTAGATCGAGTTTATTGTACTTGTGTAGTACACAGGGATAGGTAGGTAAGCATACAGCGTCAAAAGTAGTGTTATAGACGCTGTCTGCTTTTCATATTTTCGAACAATAATCGTAAGCCTATAAACAATAACCGTAAACTAGCAAAAGAATTTAGCCCTCTAAAGATTTACTTTTAAATTATAAAACCACTTGCTTCAGCCAGCGGATTCGGCCGCGTGAAAAGTATTTTCTAATCCCAAGGGAAAATTATAATGCGATGAAAATATGTCTATGTGCTATTACATACTATAATATATATACTATTGGCATTCAAAGTAAAAGCTCGCGAGCATGTTCGTATGAAGATGGCAGTAGTATCGTTACAGCGATAATGTATTCCAGATAACTGCTACCACTAACTGTTTAAGTATTAGTGTATTTAGTTTATACTCGTATGTTTGAGTAACTATTGTATGTATTTATAGTATGTATGTATAGCTTTGTATTTGAATATTAGGTATCGTGATTTACTTTAAGGACGCTATTACATTTTTCTACAAATAACAGTGCTTTTCAGGTACAATTTTAATGTATATGCAATCACAGATGTGAAGATATCATGGTCTTAATTTAAAGATAATATATTCAGCTCCAGATTGGCATCAGAAAAATTGCATGACATCATACAAAATTTTCGCACAAATACGTTTTGCCCATCACGATAATCGCAAAAATATTAAAAAAGTAGGGTCCGAATAGGTCCCAGTTTAGTTAATTTTACAGCATTTTTTGTCTTCAAAATTATAAAAAAATTGCGTTATATATAGTCCTTTACAGGTTCAAATAATTATTTTTTACCCAAATCAATATATATTTTAATTATTAGCTAAAATAAAAACACTTGCCGACTTCTTCATACATTTTGCACTCGAAGCTTATCATTCCGCGCTCAGAAGCGCTCGTGGAAGGACGAGCGTATCGCTTTTTTGCAAAAAATAAATACGATAAAAGTAATAGAAAAGATTGTAGTGTGCATGCGTGAGTCGTATGTCGTGATCGAAAGGAGTTGATATTTTACCGGACCGAAATAAAAGTATGTTTGAGTTTCCTTTTATTATTAGAATGTGATTTAGAAATTATGTTGGGTATGATCGGGATTTGGATAGGTATTGTTAAGCAGTTGTTGACAAGGTTGAGAAATGGATGGGTGGGTTTAAGCAGCTCTTAGTAAGGTTAGGATTTGGATGGGTAAGGTTAAGCTGGCGGCGGTGAAAGTTAGAAGTGGATGGGTGGGAGGAGATTTATGATTTGAACCGGTTTGTATGTATGTATATATGACGAATACGGGGTCAAACCAAAATACAAGATGGCGGCGACGAAAATTTGGCATCTTTTCGTCACAAGTGTCATTGTCATGTTTTTTGGGGTCGCTTATATCGAATATGGGGTCAAAACAAAAATACAAGATGGCGCCGACGAAAATTTGACTGCTTTTCGATATGGGTGTCATTTTCATGGTTTTTGGCGTCGCTTATATCTAATATGGGGTCAAAACCAAAATACAAGATGGCGCCGACGAAAATTTGACATCTTTGCGTCATGGGTGTCATCGTCATGGATTTTGGGGTCACTCATATCGAATACGGGGTCAAAACCAAAATACAAGATGGCGCCGACGAAAATTTGACATCTTTTCGTCATGGGTGACATTTTCATGGTTTTTGGGTAGTATGTCATTAGCTGATGCTCATTATGTAATACTCCAAAAAATTTTGATGGTAATATTTTATATAATATGTATATAATATGCAATGCAAAATGTTCAAGTCATTTTTAGGGTTTCCCCTATTACTAAGACTCCGCGGTCCGTCTGTCTGTCTGTCTTTCACCAGGCTGTATCTCATGAACCGTGATAGCTAGGCAGTTGAAATTTTCACAGATGATGTATTTCTGTTGCCGCTATAACAACAAATACTAAAACAGAATAAAATAAATATTGGGGTTCCCATACAAAAAACGTGTTTTTTTTGCCGTTTTTTGCAATAATAGTACGAAACCCGTCGTGCGCGAGTCCGACTCGCACTTGGCCGGTTTTTTAATCCTTGTGACCGGAAATTATTTCGTTTTAGGTATCTACTTATTTTACGATGCGTTTTTAAAAAAATACCTACTTACTACAACAAAGTGAAAGTCTATCTCCGAAGATCTTTATCATATCCTAATATATTATACAATAAAACCTTTCCTGAAAACACATACATTAATCGACGTAAACCCGATAGTATCGGATAAGTAGTTTTAAAGAAAATCGCGGATACATACGGGTCGAATAGATAGAGCACCTCCTTTTTTTGAAGTCGGTTGAAAATAATAACCTACTTTTTACGACGACGGGTTGTAACAGTTACCAAATGCATTTTCAAAGTGCCAACTAACCTTCCTGAATCAACTTCAATAAAATAAAATAATAATATCAAGGATCAATATTATTTCAGTGATGTATAAAATCGAGCGCTCAGTAGTTTCAATGAGTGCGTGCGCGTAATGTTGCTGTGTGTGACTAGATACCTAAATTTGAGTTCGTCGAAAATGTAACAGCGTCCTTAAATATTGCACCTACCACTAATTGTCTCTGCATCACCCAAAGGTCGACTGGTAGAAAATGCCTAAGGCATTACGTCCGCCTCTGTACATTTGTGTGCATGAAGTATTAAATAAATAAATATATCTCCGTGCCAAATTTCACCCGGATCCGTACAGCCGTTCTGGTGTAATTGAGTAACAAACATACACCCATCCATCCATCCAAACTTTCGCATTTATAATGTTAGTAAGATAATATTACTATCCAAACTTTCGTATTTATAAATGCGAAAGTTTGGATGGATGGGTGATCTTACTAGATCTTTATGCCACAAGGTTACTTTAACTTTGCCTTAACTTACGATACCTTAAATTCGGTGATGTTAGATTTGTTTATGCTATGAAATAGTTCACACTCACTAAAGAAAAATAACTCCAGGCGATGTTTTTTCATTGGAACCTCTTCGGTCCCTGGAGTTCATAGTAGCTACATACCATCTCCGCGATAAATATAGTAACTGTGTAACAGCATGTACCACGGTCCTAACGGCTGATTTTATCATCAACACGGATATTACACTGAATAGCCCGGTTGGGGTTAAGTGGCTAATTATGACCGTCATTAGCACACTGTTTATGCGATGACGTTGCGATTAATGACTGTGCATTGATCACTGTCGTAGGTTCGTGGATGTGGATATTTCTGCTTTACGTGACATAATTATATCTATTATTGATGTAATGGGTGTGGTGCCATATGTACACATGTTGGATTATCTCAATGCCCATACACCTGCACTTTGTAATGACCTTATCCGCCACTGACGACGCAATTGGCATGCGACGCTATTTATATATTGGGTCTAAAATATATAAATAGTTTTCCATAGAATCGAGAAGAAGAAGAACAAGTAGTTGGTGACAATCTGCAATGAGGTTAGATTATCAGTAAGGGCTCAAAAGCACTACAGAGATAAAATATACAAAAAGATAATTGACTGCCTCATTAGTATTGTGATAGCAGGCACCTTTATAGAACATCAGTTTTCTATCTGGAACTTTTCAGTGTCAGCTTATAGTTCGAATTTCAACAGAAATTCATGGGATTTAAACAAGCGATATCTTCTTGATCGCGTTCTCTATTACTGAGGGTCTTATTCCTGAAAGGCCCTCGTGGCTTTATGCACGATGTTCTTCCAATTCAATCGCTTCTCTCAGGTCGGTTGTAACAGAGAGTTCAGTGAGGGCGGTTACCAGACCAGGTCCAGCCATGAGATCTTTTCCCATCCACCTTGCCCAGTACCACCAACTCCTCTAGATTGTCTGGTTCTGACGGGCAATGTGACCGAAGTAGCTGAGAATCCTTCGCTAGCAGAGCGTGGTTAGTCTGTCTTTTATGCCTAGTTGATCAAGGATAGATTTGTTCGTTCTCTTGGCGGTCCATGGTATACGGAGCATTCTTCGCCAACACCACATCTCAAAAGTTTCTATTTTTTTCCGTTCTATTGCCCGAATTGTCCACGACTCCGATCCGTAAAGGAATATCGAGAAACAAGCGATATAATTATGTACAATTTATAAACTATCGGTACACATCCACTCATGGAGACATGATTTGTGATTTATAGTGGATCATAAAGGAATTAAAAAATCAGGAGAAGACCTTCATTTTATTCTTACAGAGTTCCTTATCTTGAGTTATTCTGCCTCTTGTTCCACTTCCATCCTATTCTGCCTTGCAAAAACAAAAAAGACCGGCTTAAGTCTTAATTTAATACGAATCCAGACTTTGGTTCTGAATTAATTCATTGACATCGTTTATTACCTTTAGATTTTATGGAGATGATGGCATAATAGCCTCAGATCCCACGGATACAATACTGCAGGTATTTTTTTGATAACATTTAATTTTCATTAATGATACCTAATAGTAGATCAGATTGGTGCAGGGTTGCCTGGCAATATCTTTTATAGAAATTAAGTTCTTATCGAAAACAATATACCTGCAGGTTTTAACAGTGGGATCTCGTACTATAATGACTACCTAGTTGGGAAATGCTAGCCTGCGAGGCCACGCTTATAAAGCAATTCATGGATATTCTCAGACTCAACAGTTAAACGCATTTCTGAGTTTTAGACGTCTGTAGATCTAGTTCAAAACGTAGGATAGTTTCAAAATTCACTAAATGCCAGCTTTTAGCTAGATTCTGTACTGTAAATACTGGAACAGGAGAATCTGAACCGTAACTAAATTCTGGGTCATTTCCTTTACTTGATTCAGATTCCCTCAGTGAAAATAATGTATTTATTTATTACAGCTTTATTTCTCACACAGCTACATATATAAATTGACATTTAAAGTTATAATCATTGTCTTTAACGTCCTCGACGCGACAATTGTTTTTTCGATGTTATGTCAACTGAATCGAGTTGAATGGAGGAAGGTTCTTTCTTTATTTTTAGAATCAAATATCTCGGTCGGTTATTGTATTTTTTAGGATTCCGTACCCAAAGGGTAAAAGCGGGACCCTATTACTAAGACTCCGCGGTCCGTCTGTCTGTCTGTCTGTTACCAGGCCATATCTCATGAACCGTGATAGCTAGACAGTTGAAATTTTCAAAGATGATGTATTTCTGTTGCCGCTATAATAAAACATACGCTATACTAAAAACAGACTAAAATAAATATTTAAGTGGTGCTCAAATACAACAAACGTCATTTTTGTACCGTTTTTTGCGATAATGGTACGGAACCCTTCGTGCGCGAGTCCGACTCGCACTCGGCCGGGTTTATTTTTATTTTTTTGTAACTGTAGACGCTTTTACGTGCATGTCTTTTTACATCGTTCTCTGCACATATATGTATTTATTCAACAAGAGTGTTGTAACCAAATACTTGTAATTAAAACTGATGGAAAAGAGTGTTCGTGGAGTTTATTGCCTACCTGACCTACTGACGCTTGCGAATTTGCAACTAGAGACATCTTTTTTTTTGTTTAACAATTCAAAAGTACCTTTAAGGTTTATTTGAAATAAACTATTTGTTTTTTTTTATTAATGTGCCTACGCAACAATTAATTCATTCAGAATTGATTACTATTAATTAATCAACTATGTTGGAGTCGGCTTCCAATCTAACCAGATTCAGCTTAGTATATGTATTTTATATGGAACTACTGCCAATCTGAACACCTCAACTCAGTAACTGGATAGCACGATACCCCATAGCAAGACTGGTCTCAAATCCACTGGCTTCTAGCTACCGTAACTACTGTCAAAGATCTTTAAATGGTAGCAAGGACCACTGGCTTGACCCCTTGAGTGTCTGAAACGTGGATCCACGGCAGACACAATGGCTTTTTTATTTCGGTAATTAAACGTGCTTCTTAAGGTACGGAAGAGTATAAGTTCACATAAATCCATATAATTATCTCCACAGCGTAATTCAATAATATATAATAATAAATAAATAATAATCCCAGAACTTGGTATCCAATAAAAACGTATTAAAACAAAACGAAACATTAAACTGTAATGTCACGAAATCTCCCATTCGTTTACCTTTTCCTCCTATATCCAATTATGTTCCAATATACATAATCTCGGCGCATTTGGCCAAGGATTACCCCGAGCCGTCGGCCATTTTACATAAGTCCTGAAAAGAAAATTGGGTGTTCCAAATTTTGTTACCGACTTCGGACCAGCCTATTCCAGCTTTGTTTTTTCGAGTAAAGTTTAATGAATTTTTATGAGCAACGTTAAAGTATCTTGTGTTGTAAGATTTTTTTTCTCGCTGCATCAAGTTTATGAGTTTTTAACCCGACTACGGCTAAGCCAAAAGGAAGAGCTCTGATTTTAGCAGTCTATGTATGTATTTATATTTGTACTAGCTGACCCTCGGGGCTTCGCTCCCGTCAACTGGCTACCTATCTACCTACTCTGCCTACCCTACCCTGCTTACCTTGCCTACCCTGCCTACCCTGGCTACCCTTACTAACCTGTCTACCCTGGCTACCCTGCCTACCCAGTCTACCCTGGCTACCCTGCCCCTATCCTGCCTACCCTGCCTACCCTGCCTGCTCTGGCTATCTTGGCTACCCTGACTACCCAGTCTACCCTGGTTACCATGGCTACCCTGGCTACCCTGGCTACCCTGCCCCTATCCTGCCTACCCTGGCTACGCTGCCTACCCTGCCTACCCTGCGTACCCTCCCTACCCTGCGTACCCTGCCTATCCTGCCTACCCTGGCTACCCTGGTTACCCCGGCTACCCAGTCTACCCTGCCTACCCTGTCTACCCTGGCTATCCTGGCTACCCTGCCTACCCAGTCTACCCAGTCTACCCTGGCTACCATGACTACCCTGGCTACCCTGACTAGGGTAGTCAGGCCCTGGCTACCCTACCTACCCTGCCTACCCTGCGTACCCAGTCTACCCTGGCTGCTATGGCTACCCTGGCTACGCTGCCTACCCTGCCTACCCTACCTACCCTACCTACCCTACCTACCTACTAATTTTTATCTATCATCATGAGTTTTCACAGCGCACGCCTAATAATGTATTTTACAGGCAACATTTTGCTACCTTGGGTTACATTATTGAAATTTTCATAAGGATCTCTAATTTTTTTGAAATTATATTATAGCCTATGACACTCAGGAATAAAGTAGCTTTCTACGGGTGAAAGAATTTTCAAAATCGGTTCAGTAGATCCAGAGATTACCCCTTACAACGTCACAAACTCACAAACCCACAAACTTTACCTCTTTATAATATTAGTATAGATTTACGTATATTCCTCCGTAGCGCCTAAACTATTCATCGGATTTTGATGAATAAGTTGTCAATCGATTCATTATTATCATAGGGTTTCATAGGCTAAAAAAAATGTTGGGTTACAGTTTTCATTAAACTTTTTGTTTGTTAATTTGCAGTGCGCTTTTTTTTTAAATTCGCTTTTAATTAATTTTGAAATTGAGAATTTGTTACTCTTAAAATTTGTAGCCAGCGGCAGTATAAACAAAAATGAAAAATTATTCCGAAAGCTTAAATATTTTAAATACACCTATTACTTAATGTTTCAGCAATTTGTTTGTAAATAAGTTTTAAAAATGACCGTGTGTAGACTAATTATAATAACTGAAATAAATTAATTTATAATTTGTAATATTCTTGGAACACTACTTACAGTCTATAAAAACAATCTAGTCAAAATAATGCAGCCATTCAACAAACAAAACTGACTCACAAATCAACTGTAAATACGTTCTATTTCTAAGAAAATATTCGAGAACATTCTTCACAAAGCCTGCAAGCTTCACCTGAATCCTTGCAGTTGTTACACGAAGTTTGTCGCGATAAGCAAGCTCTGTGAAGACTTTCACTGTGTATATAATATGCAGTCACACCTGCTTGCACGACGAGCGAAGGCTCTGACGTCACATCTGGGGTATCGAGCTTAACATTTTACCAAGATTTATCTAAAACTCAACTGTAGCTACATTTCTGTTTCGCTAGATGTGTGGTATAAGCCTGGTTTGATATGCAAATAGACTTAAATATGACTACGATTTGTGTTCGTTAAATCCTGGTCTCTTTATAATTTTTTAACCTCCGCCGGAAAAAGAAGGGTGTTATAAGTTTGACGTGTGTTGCTGTGTATCTGTGTGCCTGTCTGCGGCATTATAGCGCCTAAACGGATTAACCGATTTTGATTTAGTTTTTTTTTGTTTCAAAGGTGATTTTGCCGAGAGTGTTCTTATCTTTTCTTTTTGAACAGCTGAACCGATTTTATGTTTGAATAAAATCGGTTCAGCCGTTCAAAAGTTATGGGCGTTTAACTGTTTGAATCGGTTTTTGAAATTTTACTTGTTACCATAATCAGCATATAGTAGTTCCTATTGTTGAAAAATATTACACATCAGCCTCTTTTCTGTGAGACGGAGTGGACTTTAAAATAGTGCGAGTTAGCAGATCATATTTTCATAAAACGCCAGAAATGTTTCCACAAATCGTCAAACTGTAGAACTATGCTGCATGTGAACAGAACTCACATTATTTTATGCTTTGCTGTAAAATGGTCTGCTAAAGTTAACGCAGATTTTTAATCTCATAGGTGAATTCAAATATGTTTCAAGCCAGCAGTCATCAAGACATGCCGGTTTCGTCACGATGTTTTTACCATTATTTAAGCTGTGATTATTTACCCACTTAGAAGTCAAGTAGAAAAAGTAATACAGAATACGTATAAGTTAGGTAAGTAAGAAGTCAACCACTGATTCATTCTCGTATAAGTAAATAATTATCTCCACTATCTCAGCCCAAGGGACTCTAATAACTATTAAAGGTTTCTTTCTCGAAAAAAATGTTACTCGAACGATAATGTTGTTTTGTACACATGTCGTCTATCTCATTGTCCAGCTTAGCTGAAGGTCAATGTGATGGTCGCATTCGGTTGATTTAGGCAAGTATGGAATAAAATGTATAGCCAGGCTTTGAAATATGCTCTCTATAGACAAGGGATGGTGAACTTTTACAAGGGAACTTGCCATAAATTATTTGTTTTTGTTAATGTAGCAATGAGGTGCCGCCGAAAGTTTTTGTTAGAAGCTTTAAATGGACTGTATGTGATGTAGGCTGTTAATTGATACAATTTGCTTGCGTATCATACATCGACCAGAGGTTATAGAGAAGAGAGAGATGACAGTATTTTACTCAGGTAAAATATAGTCACAGACTGAACAAGAAATATATTAAACTTTGTGTTGCTTTCGACAGTCTTGTTTATACTATTATTATAAAGAGGAAAGATTTGTATTTTTGTATGTAACGAAAAATCTTAAAAACTACGAAACTAATTTAAAAAAATCTTACTTTTTATTCCTGTATTCCCACGGGAACGGGAACTACGCGCGTGAAACCGCGAGACGTCCGCTAGTGAATAAATAAAAGTAGAAGTTAGTGTCATTTCTGCTGGTGCAAAATACCTATTATAGATGTAAAATAAACTTATATTAGCGTTCCCGAATTATTTTGTCGAATGCCACCACTAACACGAGTGCTAAAGATGCTTAACCAAACATAATTTATTTCTAACGTACGATTTTTGAAGCCCTGTTGATGCGGACAGAATTCTTCCGAGGTCGTATAGTCGACAGCAAATTGTACAGAACCGTTCCGTTCCGTTTTTCCATTTCTACTGAATCCGGTGTGGTAAGATTTGACCGCGGCGCGCGGCGTGAGAACTTTTTAATTATAAGAGTTGAAGAACCTTTGTTCAGTTCACAGTGGCTCTTATAATTAAATTTAAATTATAAACAGTGAGCTATTTCGACAAGTTGCTCTACACAAATAAAACATTATTTCAACGATAAAGATTGTCAATAATAAAAATTGTATGAGATTGACATGTGCTACCGGTAAAGACGCGTGGTCGATCCCAAGCAACTTTGGACTTATATGACAATCATTTATGGTATTATGTAGAATGTCAAGTTATCCAGAGCACAAGGATTATTAACACAGACGCAGAGTCGAAACTTCAATCTAAATTAAACCGACTACCAAAACAAAACACTGCACAGCGAAAAATAACTTTCTTTTCGGCAGCCGGTGTTTTGGATACCAATTTTTTATCGTTTTGACACCAACTTCGGAAAAAAAAGTTATTTTTAGCTTTGTAGTCTTTTGTGTTTTGGAAGTCGGTTTTTTTTTCTCTTTTAGTTTTGGTGCCATATATTACCATAAAAGTAAGCATTAAAAACTACTCGTCAGATCTTGATTAAGTTTAAATGGAGCCACATGAAAAGCACCGGCCTTCAAATAAAACAAAATCATCAATATCGGTTTATTATTGGCAGAATAATCACGTAACAAACATACAAAAACATACAGTTGAATTGAGAACCTCTTCATTTATGAAGTTGGTTGAAAAATTTATTCCATATTGATCTGTATCTTCACTACGTAATAAAAAACTGGCCAAGTGCGTGTCGGACTTCGCATATTTTGGATTCCGTACCAAAACGCAAAATTAAGTTGGTGGTAATAGGAAAATGAGGACATTTCAAAGAAAAATATGATTTATTAATATATTGGTATTTGTTAGTAAAATATATGTTATAATAAACATTATCACCACATTTCAAGTTCCCTCAAGGGAAATTAAATAACTCTCAGGAGCAAAACGCTGACTTTGATGGCTTCTCATTCCTTTGTTGCTAATATTTTCTAAAACAATAAATACAGTATTTATCTACTCAATGAGCTCTAAACAACAATACCCAACTCGATGGGGATTTTTTTCGCACACCCCTTTACCTGTTTGAGCCCCTTAAAAACATTTAGAAATATTTTTTGTCAATTTGTATGGCTTCGGGTCAACGAGATGTTTATACTCTGAAAATTTAAGACTGTAGCTCTCAATCGTTTGGTTGTAAAACCCATGTGACAGACGACGGACAGACGGACGGACACGTGAGTGACAGCAATAGTGTACCGTTTGGACTCATCGCTTACGGAACCCTAAAAAGCCAGCATTGCAATAGTATGTAAGTACTAGAGAGGCATGACGCATAACATATGTTTGGTTCGTGACTGCAACTGAAAAGCATTTTAAACAATTTTTCTCTTAGTTAAAACTTGTGCTTATGAAAAACAACAGAACCTCGTTTTCTATTATAGCATTACAACCGGGAAATGAAACCAGGACTTGATGCTCAACAGTTGTGCCTGTGACCACTAGACCAACAAAAGTATAAATAAATATTTGATCAAACTTTGCCTTGAATGTTATATAGAACATACAATTAGTATCGTATTTGTGATTAAAATAAATAGCCATGCGATGCACGCACGCATTTGTCATATCAACCTCCTCTAAAAATTGAGTAGGCGTAAATCTTAATTAATAAAATACTAGCTTCTGCCCACAGCTCCGCCCGCGTGGTATTAGTACTTCTCTCAATATCTTTATAAATTATAACCTATGTATTATTCTGATGTATAAGCTATACTTCTGTAAAGTTTCATCAAAATTCATTCAGTCGTTTTTGCGTGAAAGATTAACAAACATCCATCCATCCTCACAAACTACACTAGTTTTTTCCCGCGGCACACCCCACAGGATCCGTTATATTTTTCTGAATAAAAAGTAGCCTATTTTGTAGCTTTCAATCAGTGAAAGAATTTTCAAAATCAAATCAGTACCTTCAGGGATTACCCATTACAAACAAACATACAATATTACCTCTTTAAATGTTAATTAACACTAGATTTTCCCTTACTTCGCTCACATTACCAGAAAACCATTTTCGCCGGGATAATCAGTATTCTTTGACTCTCAGAGAGAGTAAGCGAGATTATTGTAGCTTTCAATCAAAGAAAGAATTAGCGTCATCAAATCAGTAAATCCTTGAAACATAAATTATATAATATATTATGATATCATTTTAGGTATTACACACCTTTCCAATATTAATTAATATTCCATCTTCCAATACCTACATAACGGTTCTTCAATTACAAATTGTTTTAGTTGAAATTACAACCTAATGCATTTTAGAATACGTTTGAAACAATGCACACATCCAAGTTCTAAATTCTCTAGTACATTAAGTCCCTGATAGACAGTCTGCCAGTGCAATTCATTAGTGTTTCTGCCACTTGTTTACACACCTTTCCAATATCAATTAATATTCCATCTTCCAATACCTACATAACGGTTCTTCAATTACAAAATCGTTTAGTCTAAATTCCAACCTAATGTATTTAAGAATACGTTTGAAACAATGAACAAACATCCACATTCTAAATTCTCTAGTACATTAAGTCCCTGATAGACAGTCTGCCAGTTCAAGTCATTAGTGTTTCTGGCACTTTTCCTTTAAAAATAGACTAATATAGGGGGAGCTAGCACGGTTTTTGAGCAAACATCTTCTTATTATTTGCATTCTACATCGCTGAAGGTCGCCCTGAAAAGCTTTGACGGATTCACTATTTTTTTACTTTATTGTACACCAAATAGACATACAGGGCAAACATTTACAAAAACAAGTGTACAATGGGCGGTCTTATCACACTAGTCAATCTCTTACAGACAACCTTTGGATGGACTGAACCAGAGGACATGAATTTAGGGATCTTTGGGTCTTCTCAGGACAGTGATTACCGTGAGCAAGCATATTCAGGGCGAAAGGTTGATTGCTGGATAGGTTCGGCTTGCTGAGAGAGCACCGAGACTATAATTATTTGAAAAGTTTCAGATAAGAGTCCTTTGGTCAGGTTACTTTCAGATTTCCAAAAACGACACTTAACTTGCTGTGCCTTTCATTTTCATTAGATCGGGTGCTACTTGACGGAAAATGGCATAATTAGGCAAATCTGATGAAAAAATTATAGGCTTTGCCTAAATCTTAAGACTTTTAATAATTGTCCAAATCGAAGTTTTCAAAGTCGCCAGATTTAGAAAAAGTACTACATTTTTTCGTCGCACATATTCAGCTATCAACTTTTTGGTCTGGATAAGTTTGCTCAAAAACCTTGCCAGCTCCCCCTCTATAAGTACTACTAAATTCTTTACGTACCTACCCGTCTGGAGAGTAGTTAGTGAAGGGGTACGTTTCGTTGAAAGCGAAGAATACTTTAAGTAAAATCTTAATAGACTAAGTCCATGTACTTACAAAAGAAACCTTGTATTTTTTTCTTGTAGTTTTCGTTTACTATTGAAAGATCTACTAGGTACATAGAATCTTAGGTACTTATGAATATCTGAGGCACATGGTCTGATGGATTCTCGAAAATGGGTTAGTAAAATAATTTCTTAAGTGTATCTACCTACTTTTGCCTTTTTAGACGAGAAGTCTTACATGCTTCGATGGAGACAGGATAACCTAGTTTAGGTTATAAAAGATCTTGCTCAAATCTTTGTAAAAAGATAAGTGCGTATTTTTAGATCTTTTCTAAATAATTGAAAGATTGTGAATAAATGATTGAAAATTCTCATTGTCTGCTTTATCTGAAATCCGTGGGAGGACACCTGATAAGGTTAAAGCTTAAATTATCATAATGTAATAAACTCTTTTTACATTGTCTCTGCATTTATTGTCTATTTCTATTGTGTTGTGTTAGCTGTAGTATTATATTATCTGTGGCATGCGAGCTGGCAGCCATATTGCTGTCCTTGTCGCACTTGATTAAAAAATCGGGATATTTTCAATTAATGTAAGAAACCATAAGCTGACAGACAGACAGACAAGACAAGACAAATGGACATTCGATGTCAGCGAAGGCGATAGTCGCAATGTCAAAATTTCAGGGATTGATCGCGGATTTTTCGATATTGCTTGTCAATCCCATACAATTTTGCCTTTTTGAAAATGACCATCGCCACACTTTCGTTAATCGAATGCCACTTGTCTAGGGCCTCTGAATGTGCTTTCGCGTTGTCGAATAAAAACAAAGACACTTGATATTCGAGGTTACTTTTTACTAGATTTATCAATTTTTCTTTTTTTATTATACTGCACTTTCTATGCATCTGCACTATCTCCCGATAGTAGTTATGTGGGACTCCAACCCACTAAAACTCCACGGTGTTCTCATGTGATGCTTATGGCGGGAACACGGGCACGCGTTAGCACTCACCGCGAACCCGCCGCGGCTGTCCGTCACCGGACACTACTCTGGGGAGTACTCCCCATCAACGACGCACAAGAACACTATGTACGCCGTGACCACCCCACGGACTAAACCAGCACATGGGCGCCAGCCGCCCCTTTGTATAAGCAAAGCAAGCCCTGTATTTTGTACTTCATTTACAATTACGCCTATCGGGTTGACAGAAACTACAGAACGCCACCGCCTACAATCCTTCCATACTCCTATTGCTTCGGTTACGATCCTACATCCATACTAATATTATAATGCGAAAGTAAATCTGTCTGTTACCTTTCCACGCTTAAACCACTGAACCGATTAAGATAAAAATTTGTACGGAGATAGAAGTAGTAATGCTACGCAGACAAAGTCACGGGTAGCAGATAGTCTGGTCATACACGCACTCACCGGTTACGAGTACTACGCGCCTGGCCTTTCTGAAGAACCTCACCAATAAGGATGGATGGATGAGATTGTAGATGGCGGTTAATACGAATATCCATCAGGTTACCCATCCGTAACTTGCCAACATCTAAAACAGAACTCATAAATACATTTTAATTTTCCATAGAATTTATAACCCATCCAAAAATAGCGTGACATCAAGCAAGAACTATTGCCTAATGAAAAGAGCACGAAAAATAAATGTAATTCATTTCATCTAGTTTGTGACAGTGACAACACAGGAAGATAAATTAAACGCAAATAAAAGTTAGGAACAAGCAGACAGAAATGCTAATGGTTTAAACGAATTTAGTATCTATAACTAGGTAGATTATAAGTCGATTTTGCATAATAAACATTAAAGTTAGGCAAGGTATTTGAATAATGAATGATAAATAATGTATCTATTTAAGTATTTTGCTGTAACGTTAAAAGGCTTATTACAAATACCAGTAAACTTCAAGGCAAAAGTCTATTCTCGTACATAGAAGGCACAGTCATTAATCACCAAACTTGGTAAAGACAGCTTGGCGATTTTAAACTTATTATGATAAATCTGTAGAAAAGTAGTTTTTGTACATCGAAAATATTTCCAAAAAATATAGCCATGGAACCAACAGAACCAATTTCCAAGTTTTTTTTTTTAATTTTTGACTGTTTGTTCAGTTGTGAACGCATCGCGTAAAATGTACGAAACCAATTTAGATTTGAGAGTTGGAGGAATAACCCTAGAAAAAAATGGTAGGTAGGTTAGGTATGGTAGGTAAGTAGGGTAGATAGGTAGGTAAGTAGGGTAGGCATTTGACGGGATCGAAGCCGCGCGCACAGCTAGTATTAACTATAGAGTCCAGATTTACAAACAATGTTTTTCATTAACCGTTGTCAGAGATATCCAAGATAAAATTAGAAACTACATACGAATTTGAAAAAGTCACACTGGTACATTCCCAGATTTGAACCCACAACCTCAAACACGAGAGGCGAGGTCTTATTAGCCAGTATCTCGTGGTAGCCCACCACGAGATACTAAAAGATATTGTGTTAAATGAGATCATTGGCAAATTAAAGTTAGTTTATTGGCGTGAAAAGAGCATTCTCAAAATAAAAAAGCAAATCAACGATTTTTTATCTAAACTATATTCCAAACAAAGCTCCCAAACCTGTTAATTAAATAGAAAACAACAAAGAAATCTGAAAAAAAAAAGGACAACACTCAGCCACATATTTGTTGTCGCGATCAAATTTCAGTTGCTCAAACAATGCAGGAGACGTATCCCACTGTGTTGTGTGCGATTCAACAAAAGACGAGGCGAGATCACCTTGTTACAAAGGAGGTAACTCGATACTGAAGGTTCAACACCCCTGCATCACGCTTGCTGCAGAGATTATTCAGAGAGTGTGATTTATATGTGTGTTTCTTTACGTGTTTTTATGAAATAATTTAATTTTATCTGGATATAAGGGTAGAGGAAGACCAAATACATGATGAGTAGGTTATATGAAAGATGATAAGGCTAGAAAAAATGTATGGAAGAAAAAGGCGTGCTGTGTCGATCCCAATAAATAAGCATAAAAGCAGGATCGTGATTTGTTTGATTCTATAGCAGAAACAATTCTGTAGGTATTTCCTGGTAACTACCCGGGAGTATTTAAATCAAGAGTGAATAGGTTTCTTTAAGGCAAGCGTGATCATCGTCGACCACACCATCGTTTACCATCAGGTGAGATAGTGATCAAGCGCAAGCTTATCAACAATAACAAAGAAACTCTTATCAATAGAAACATCCTACTCGACACTCTTTTCGTGTATTTTGGATATTATAGCCTAAAAGAACAAGAATGGCTATTTTCCTTTAACAGTTACAGTTTCTACCAGACATACGGCGATGTGCCATCGGGACATGGTGGACATCCCACCCATACGCACTAAATGTTTTGGGAATACTTTTATTGTGCGTGCGGTAAAAGAGTGGAAATCCCTGCCGGAGGTTGTGTTTCCCGATTGCTGCAATCTAGGGGTGTTTAAATCAAGAGTGAATAGGTTACTTCTAGGCAAGCGTGTTACACCGTCGACCACATCATCGTGTATCGTGATCGTGTATCAATAATAAATAAAAGTTGATATTTTATGTCGGCCAGGGAATCTACGGTAACGTCATGAGAAAATCGCGACGTCGCCGTCGCTACCCTGGCCTACAGGAACCGTGCTGCGTTTTTTCGGGACGAAAATAAGCGTATTGCACTCATTGAAATTGTAGCTTCCAATCAGATAATGAATTTTTGTGATCGGATGGGTAGTTCCTCTTTAAAACATTGAGATGAGGAGAATATAGATGGAGAAGAAGTGATACATAATTTACTATGCATATTATTGAAAGATTTGTTAAAATTATTTGAATACGAGTAGACTACCGTCACTGACTATATCAATCAATTTATTCGATTTGTAACGACTTTCAATAACTTTCATGTTTATAATTAAGTTTCATAATAAATTAATTATGACAAAGTTGAAACGTCAAAATTTACGATTATAGGTTCTGATAAAATGTTTGTCCGTGTTTCAATTAATTTACCATTTGTATTATTGACTGTAATTGAAAAGTAATATGAAGGCTGTTGTCGGAAAGTGGGTATAAATAATACATGATCAAATTCAATTAATGAGCAAAACTCCGCTGAAGTCATGGAAACCAAATGAAATTACGTAGTTTTAGTAAAATCTCCCGGTACTCTTTTTACATCTCATGAAGATTCATGAGATGTAAAAAGAGTACCGGGAGATTTAAGCAAGATTGCTTCGGTATTATTTCCACATGATTGTAATCTCCAGGTACTTAAGTTAGTGTTTACCGGTAATGATTCCAGCCCCGCAAATACAATGTTCAACATCTAACTAAAAAAGCAAAAGTTGAAGTTATATTTTATCATGTTTTTAAACTCTCTACTGATTTTAATCGTTTTTTTTTTGTCGTCTTAAAATAAAACGTCCCAACACTAGTTGCTACTGATGCGTAGGTGCCAAATGTGGAATAAAATTTTAAATAATAAATTATTACAGTTATGGCACCTGCGAAAAATATCTAGTATGTGGAATACCTCAGGGCCATCGAGCATTCGCCGTAATTAACCGCACTTCGAACATGATGCTCGATGAAAACGGCGTATGCTCGATGTTGTGTTACAAGTGAATGCTCTAGTCTATACTCACAATTAGTTTTCCTCCCGCCAATTCCACCTTCCTCCTCAGTCTGATCGAACTCAGTATTTATTTACAAGTGATCTTCAACCCAGCACTTACCTGGAGCACATAACTAAACGCTGATAGTTTGCTAAACCCTCACGGGAGTACTCCTGTAAATATATACACGAGTATTATTCATTCTGTATTTTAACGCCGGCGAACTAACATCGATGAGGGTCTAGGGTACAATATTTTCTTCAAGAAAAATAAATGCGGAACTTCCTTGTTAGGGAAATTTTTATTTGATGCGTAAAATGTTATCCTGCATAGTGAGCGGTTCTACGTAAAGTAATATTTTTGATGAAATTGCACAGCTTGGGTACGCAAAACGTGAAGCTTTGGTTGTGACTATTTTTGGTATGAGGTTTTAGAACAAAGAGAATGTTTAAGGCTTGGGGATTCTACAGTATTTATTTGACAGTCGTAACGGATATTCTGAAGCCAGATAATCTGTTTCTAGTCTTGCCGGGTACATCGTGTTAACCAGTTACTGGGTTGTGGAGGCCAGATTAGTAGCCACGCCATCGCCAGTGGCTTTGCTCGCGTGGAAAGTCAAAGTCAAATATATATCTTTCAACTAGGCCATTAAGCGGCACTTTTGAACGTCATTAATGAAAATTTACAAGTTAAAAAAATATATATTCTACCTTGCATTCGGCAAAGTAGCTTGTTATGTAGAAGAACGCACAAGAAACTCCATACTTACTCTTTAAAAAAAAAAGTGTTTTATTATCCCAAAGGAACATTATTCCGGGATAGCATATAGCATATGTGCTATTCCATACTATAATCTATCTCTGTTTAAAATTTTATCCAGATCCAGATACAGATTGAGTAAAACATCCATACATCCCTCCAAACTAAAAGCATTTATAATATATTCACCTGCATCCGGATCCGACTGGAAGCTGATTGGGGTCAGTTTACTGCCTATCCGGATACAGGTGACATTTCGAAGTTCCAAATAGCGTAAAGGCTAAACATATTGATTTTTGAGTAAAGTATTTGTAACCCTATCGAAAAAAAAATCTTTGAAATGAGATTATACCTGTCCTCTCAATTACAACTTAAACATTATATGTTGCTTAAAATATCTGAACTGACGCAAGATTTCCCAAAAAAATTATGGTCAATCTCTAGACCGTAGTTTTAGAAAGAAATCAAGAAATCGACATAACTTGGTGACCTTTTGGTTAAGTCACTAGCTCTGTGTATTATTTACAAGAACCCTAAAATCATCGAAACAACACATGGAAAGTTGCCAGCAGATTATTTATGTTCAACATAAACCACAACCCAGTGGTCAAGAAGCAGGACCAACTTCTGACCACGACTTTCCACATCACCTACCAAACAATATAAAAGAATTCTAGAAAGCTGAAACAATTAAATGCACACTTTTGTGTTCTCTTGTATTATTCATTGCGGTCAGTCCAGCATTGTGTTTGTAACGCTAAACGGACCATTGTTGGCCATTACGTACACCTGTTCACACAGTGGCGCACAATTATGTACCCTTTATGTAGTATTAAGTGGAGTTTAAGTTGGGACAATAGCACTGGAGTCGTTTACACTACAGGTTTTTGGATAGGTGTTTCTATGTTTTGCTTATGTTTTTAATATTAAATTTGTGCTTATTCTGGAGATCTGGGACTAGATTCCAACTGAATAAAAAGTCTAAATCACGATCTCCATGATCATTTTCAATCATCAGCCGGAAGACGTCCACTTCTGAACATAGGCCTCCCGCATCGAAATATCCTGTGCTCCTCGTATCGAGCAATTTTCTGCGGCTTTCACCAGGTTATCAGTCTTCCTTGTGGGGGCGACCTCATTTGACTACTTTATTTTTTTAAACTACTTGATTTCTCAAGTAAAAACCAGAGATTTTTTTATAAATATTTTTGTATTCTTTTAATTTTTTTCTAATAATTTGCCGAGATATAGGTACGTATGTCTCTCAAAAGGAAAATTCAATCTTTGATTTGAAGTATTCAAATTGAATTTATTTGGAGCAGAGCTAATCACATAAGAGCTCACAGTACGAAATCAAACGTTTCAGAATATTTGTAAACGTCTGAAACCTAATTTGATCCTAATTTGTTTCACTTTACTGAATGTCTGCTTTCAGCTGGTTAACAATTTAGCTTTCACAATTTCTGGCTTGACGTGACAACTTAAGGTGATTATTATACAAGCGTTAACCTTGGCTTGTTGTGTTCAGCCGTGCATTTTGCCGGAATATAAAGTAGCAGTAAGCTATCTGTCAGTGAAAGATATTTCGTTGTTTTTTTATACCGGCTTCAAAAATGGTAACCTCCTTTTTTTTCTCTCCTCCTCAATTCGACTGTAATTTTTATTGTTTCTATATGTGTTACCTCAGAACTTGTTACTAGGTGAATTGATTTTGATGATTCTTCTTTTGTTCGAAAGCTGGTGCTTTTCATGTGGTGCGATTTAAATTTAGTTATGATCTGATGAAAAACGTCGGATATATACAACAGAACTTCTTCAATAAATGACGGCGAATGTCTCGGTACAGCTGCAATCGTATGTCTATTTATTGTTAACACCTTTTCATAACATAACATCTCGCCGATACGGTTTAAAAGGGTACGCAGATGTGCACAGTTCACCCTGGTACACTGTCATTCCACCGGTTTTTTTCAAGTTTAATGTTATTCAGGTAATCTATTCTGGCATTATAGGTACCTTACTATAATACTTACACATTATGTTCCACAACCAAATGTGAAAATAAAAAAATAAAATTTCATAAAACTACAACTGACTTCCAAATAAAAATACTACAAAGTGAAAAATAAATTCAACTTACGATGTCGGTATCAAAAAACGAAGGAACAAAAACAGGAACACCGACTGTCAAAATTGATGCTATTTTGCACTTTGTAGTGATGTTTTTGGAAGTCGGTTGTATTTTTTTACAAATATAAACACATAAAGATAAAAACAAAAACTCACACTGCCACATGTTACGATCCTTACATAAACAGTCAGCTTTATATCTTTTAAATAATACATAGTTTAAGTACAAACATTTAAATTTTCTAAATAGTAGCAATTATGTGCTTATTTTTGGTGTTGTCAAAGACTTTTTGACTTTATTAGTAAGAGCTAGCTTTGCATAAAGGTTTTCATCATTGATATTGATTTTAACTAACATATTTAAAAGCATAGCATTAGAAAAAGCAAAGAATTAGAAAAATCATAGCATAAGAAAAAGCATTATAGTGTCTCTGATTGTTTTACTGAAAATGTAATTGATTGAATAGTTTTATCTTTTTTCTGACAATAATATTGAATTTATATGAATATGGAATTTTAAATTTATAACATAAAAGTTATTTCTTATTTATAAAGTTTCTAAATTATAAACTTTGTAAGTGTCTATTCTAGGTAATTTTTGGAATTTTCTTATTATTAATTAATTTCAATGTTGTGGAAATATTTGTACACCGATACTTACGGCTAAACATGATTGGACTCAAACGATGTAATATCTTGCATGCTCTTGTATGTATAAACAAATGAAGAAATCTATCTATCTATCAACAGTTTCCCCTATAGGTCGTTCATCATCATCATTTCAGCCGCCAGACGTCCACTGCTGGCCATAAGGTGTCGCCACATCAAAGCGGTTCTGCGCTTCTAGGTCATTCGATTTGTATTAATCGTGTATAAATCTGTCGATAGTCATTTATTACGGCCACCTAAGAGAGGGGTGGTCACCCTCTGAGGTAGTCAATGTCAACCTCAGTGCCGAACTTAAGTTATTATACACCCACTATAATTCGGTTCTAAAGTTTCCTCATTCTCTATTTTATTACGAGGAGAAAAGCTGAGCTCAGCTAGTCTTATAGCCTGTAAAGTTCAGGCTTTATTCGCGACTAACGGCAGGCGACCGAAATTTCCTACAAAGTAGAATTTCATACTTTGTCAGCTAAGTTCTTAACCAAATAGAGTCGAACTCGTAAACTTCTATTTATTATTTTGAAATTTATTTGCGTTTAAAGTAGTTATTCGTAAATGGATTGAAGTTTATTTATAGCTTAGAATTCAATTTTAGTCAACATTTTACGTGACACTTTCAGTCGAAATATATTTGATGTAGATAGATTATTTTTTCGAAAAATTCTAAGACATGTGACATTCACCAATCCGCACTTGGGCCCGCGTGGTTCGCTCTCACAGAGAAGAGACCTGTGTCCCAGCAGTGGGAACATAAAAGAGCTGATGACGATGACGTTCATGATAATGATTCTGTTTCACACAGAGGTATAGAAGAAATAACAAAACTCCATGTTTCGCTACGATATTTAATTTTCTCAGCTCTTCCGTGTTTATTTCAAAAATTATTAAACACACAATAACAATGAATATTAACTTCGTTCCTGTACGTCTGTTTATGTATAGGTAGCCAACTCTTTTGTTGACCTAATAAAGAACTCAAACTTTTACAAACAGAATGCAGAATTATCTTTTTCTTTTTTAGGGTTCCATATCCAAGGGGTCCAAACAGAGCCATATTGCTGTCACTCGGGTGTCCGTCTGTTGTCTCTCACACAGGTTTTACAGCCATACGGTTGGAGCTACACTTTGGGTCAACAAGATGCAAAATTTGATATAATACATATCAAATTTTGCATCTTGTTGACCCAAAGTCATACAAATTGTCAAAAAATAATTTTAAAGAGTGTGAAAAAGAAAATTGGCGTACCCCATCCGAGTTGATTAATAGTTTCTTTTTTATTAAAAACATATTTGAATACAAAGGAATAAGAAGCCTCCAAAGAAAGCTATTTTTAGAAAATTTTGTTGCGAATAATTTTTCAATTTCCCATTGAGCTATAAACATAAAATTTGGTGATATTGTTAAGTATTACGTATAATATCACCAATAAATAGCAATATATTGATAAATCAGATATTTTCTTTGAAATTCTTAAATTTTTCCTGTAACAACAAACTTGATTTTGCGGTTTGGTATGGAACCCTAATTGTGCGAAGTCCGACAGGAACTTAGATGCTTTTTTGTTTATGTTTGCGCAGGCGTGCTACGAAAACCGCTGAAAGAACTTTGATGGGATTTTCACGTCTGCAAACTAGTGACCTCATTAAAAATTGCGTTGTGTATATTTATGCTGCCAGATGGAAGATTAAATTAGGCGCGAAATCTCCTTGCTCGGAGTTTAACTGTAGTTCTATACAATTAAGCTAGCGAGGTTTGAAATTGGACACTCCTCTTAGGCGCGAATTACAGAAACTCACTCAAGACTCAGGCATTACTTAAATCTAGTTTAAAGCCAGGTTGAAACCTGTTATAAGTAACGCTGGAGTGTTAGTGTGGTTCTGAATTGACGAATATGGTTTGATGTAAGAGAGTAGGCCTTTTACCTGTGTTATCTGACAACGATAGAGCGATATTCATTTATCAAGGAAGCCTGGTTTTGGACGAAAAATACTTTCTTACTCCTTCTTTGGCAGTTTGATTGATGAAATGCCAGCAATATTATATGCAACGTTTCCTTGTTATTGTTGGGAATTATACCAAGCCTTGGTGGTGTCGTGGTGGCCCAGTGGCTAAGACTTCGCCTCTTGTGCTTGAGGTCGTGGGTTCAAATCCGGGCAAGTACCAATATGACTTTTTCAAATTCATATGTAAAGTACTAAGTTTAACTTGGACATAGCAGACAACGGTGAAGGAAAACATCGTGAAGAAACCTGAACTTATATAGTTAATGTAAGTTTGAAATAGCCAAGTCAGAGGCCTTTGGGGTTACCAAAGGTAAACATCCTCGCACGAAAAGAAGAAGAACCAAGCTTTTATATACAGGGCTACAAGTTAAGTCGATCTCGATCCTTTAAGAAGTTGTAGTTTCCGTCATTCCTGACTGATTTGAATAAGAAATACCGTACCCCAAACGTAACCTTTTTCAAGATATTGATCAATTTTTTTTTTTTTATTTGCCGATTTTTTGTCTATTGGCGTATTTGTTTTGGGTTTTTTGCTCAATCATATTTGTGTTTACGATTATTGTGAAGTAGATAAGTTGCTTTACCAATCTCAATACTAAATTGGCAGTTTACTGAACTATCTGGGTCGTAGCAGACGATTGATAGTTATAAAATGAAATCAATTCGTAAAAAATATTATAATATCTTTATAAATTATGGCTTTTGTATTATTCTGATGTAAAAGCTACATAACTGCAAAGTTTCATCAATATCAGTTCCGTAGTTTGCGTGAAAGAGTTACAAACATCCTTACGAACTTTTACATAATATTAGTAGGAAACCTTTAATTTCGCACAAAAATAACGACTTATATTTTCGGCAATATACAATATTCATGTAAGCGAATACCGCCCAAAGAATTTTTAATACCGAACTGTATATCTTTCTGTGACGTCACATAAATAATATTCAACTTACAAACTAGTTATTTTCTGGCTTGAATATTCGTTTCGCACACATATTGCATGAACGGTTTCATTAGGAGCAATTATTCGCTGCAATAATTTATGTAATTGCCGTCTTGTCTCTAACAGTTTGCCGTGGCTTTTAGTTGGCGGGTTCTACGAGCATGCCTAAAAGCTACATTTTACGCAGCCTAGGCTTATATTTTCTGAGTTTATTCACCGTGTGATTGGCGGGGAAACTACCAAGTTTCTAAGTTTGTTTTCGTGATAAGGTGCTTGGACCCAGCTTTGGGAAGGCGGGAGGCGATTTTCGGGTTACTAGGGATTCTAGTTTTCAAGAGATGTAGTGGAGGAATACTCGTAGTGGGGTTGGGTTGTCTCAAAAATTTTGTGTTTTATTGTGTAATATAGTGTCGGCGTGTCAGCGTGACACGAATTTTCCACTCCTCTTTAATTCTAGCAGTTCGGAGCCATAGTGGACCCACTAACCTATTTTTTTTTTTATATCCTCAGACCAGTGCTTTCTTTGTCTTCCTCTTTTCTGCTTTGTTTTGTATCTAGGGGTCCATTCTGTTAAAATGTAGTGTTTAACGTATAACAAAGATCAAATATGTACCTATATGAAAAGAAGCTATCTGTACAATCCACACATCGCTTGCAATCTCAACTTATTTCAACAACAAACGAGGTGTCATTATAGTCCTACCGTTCCGTAGTGTCATACGTGACATCACTAAATCCAATATGGCCGACGCTAACAGCCACTTTATCCAATACGACAATATACCGAATAAGACCGAATTGTTTCTGAGGTCTTACAGTAACATTATTTTATTTCATTTCGTGTTTCTTTCATTGTAATCGTGAGGCGGCTAAGTTATTGAGATGGAGGAGTACTATTATTCAACTTGGGACTCTTATTTGGTCCGGGTGTACCTAGTACTCGCTGCTTGGTTTTTGATAGGTAATCCATTTAAGGAGTGAATGCCTTTCTCATCTTTTCAGCCGATAGACCAATGCTGGAAATAGGCCTCCCCCAAGCGTCACTACATTTACCGGTCCCGTGCGTCTCGCATCCAGAAGATCCCCGCAACCATCACCAGGTCATCTTCCATCTGGTGGGAGGCCTTCCAACGCAACGTCTTCCGGTTCGAAATCGACACTCCATAGCCTTTTTGCCCCATCGAGATCGGCTATCCGTTCTACTTGAAATGTGCCCAGCGCACTGCCACATAAGTTTGGCAATTCTTCGGGCTATGTCGGTAACTATTGTTCTGTTGCGGATCTCTACATTTCTGATTCGATCACGCAAGGATACTCCGAGCATGGCCCTCTCCATTGCCCTTTGGGTGACTTAAAGCTTTCTGATGAGACTCATTGTGAGCGACCACGTCTTTGTCCCGTAAGGAATCACTGGCAACACACACTGGTCATAGACTTTCGTCTTGAGACACTGTGGAAATTGGACGAGAAGATACCGCGCAACTTCCCGAACGCTGCCCAGCCGAGTCAGATTCGACGGTTGAACTCTTTCTCGAAGTTGTATCTACCTAACTGGACTATTTGTCCCAGGTAGACATAATCGTCCACAACTTCGAGAGTAGAGTCTCCGACCTTGATAGGAGTGGGTATATATTTGATGTTACACCAGAAAAAATAGTCAGAATACCTACTTCTAATTATGTATTCTGTTTAATGTGGTTTGTAACTCTTTAAATGTTATCTCCAACAAGATTCAAAGAACGTTGGAAGGCTATTGGTAAGGCCTTTGCCCAACAGTGGGACACTATAGGTTAATAATAAAAATAAAAATAAAATTTCATCACGCAAAAACTCATGCCGTAGTAAAAAAATATAAGGCAGAAGGCACAGTTATAAATCTAACTAGATAACGCAAGTGCTTCCATCTGTATGAAAACCAAGCATGCCACTTTTTCACACACAAATACTTACCAATGAAAGAAAACATTTACAATGCCTCGGCCAACTTTTTCTTTACAGTATTTACAGATCAATATGGCTTAAGGCATTTTTCTAGATTTCGGTGGACTTCCAGTGGCGATAATGCTAAATAAAAAGCTCAAATTTCGATCATGGATCGTAATATTTTTACTACGTTTTTTGGGACGCGATGTACATACAATCGCGTCATCTAGTTATATTTATATCTGTGGCAGTAGGCGTCTGACTGCTCAGTATACCTTCGTTTATTTAAAAGCTATGTATTGATGTTGTTTTCTTTACAAAATTGCTTTATTACTCATGAATTCAAATTGAATATTTGTTAACACCTTGCAGCCTTAATGTTCACAGGTTTTCTCTCTTTTGTTGACACCGTAGCGTGTTTTTCAATCCACTGCAGAATAAAAAGCAGTATAAGCATCCCTTTTATGTTTTGCTACCCAAGCATCTTTCAATTCTATTCACTTTTCATCATCTGGTTATGGCCCTTCTAAATCCTGTAAACTGGTATACTGTGCTTTAATTTACACCTTGTGCTATGGTGATATGGTTGATATTTAATTGTGGTGTAACGAAGGGTGTAAACTCACAACCTTTTGATCATCGAGAGGCCTTAACCTTAAGACTATAAAGACCTGTATGCATTTTAATTATTTCCTTCTCTTTGATATAATTTCTCACACACATTATAATAGGTATACTCGAAAATAAATTGGACACACATTATATTTGGGTAGGTTAAAGTCGTTAAGATAAGAAAATATCACATGAAATTATTTATTTTAAATTGTTTACATAAACGAGATAACAAAGGCACATTACAATTGTACGAGTACAAAACTTCCATTTGGTATTTTAAAGAAGAATAAGAATTTTCACTTAATCACGTTTGTGAATTTCACTCGTCCTACCCGTCATATCCGTTGTTACAGGAATATGAGCAGCAACTCGCGGAGTGTTCCACCCCGCCATTAGGTTTGATTCTACTTCTCCCGATGTAATTAGCAACAGGTTTGGCACTCCGCCAATCTTGACCATAAAAAACAACCTATAATGTTCATGACGCTGATACACAGGCATTCTCTCAGAGATTGGTAAAGGGCAGCCCATTACGAGATGGTTCTGTCTTTCACTTAAATAAATAGTCATAATTATACTGAACTAGCTTCTGCCAGCGGCTTCGCCCGCGTTAATGTCGAAAATTATCCCAAAGGAACATATTACCGTGATAGAAAATGTCATATGTGCTATTGCAGACTATAATCTATCTGTGTGCCAAATTTAATCCAGATCCGTCATGCCGTTTGAGCGTGAAGAAGTAACAAATATCTTGAAGAAAATCATATTTGAAGAATAAACTCGACTTCACCCCTCCACGTATCCAATATTTTCATAATATTTGCGTTCCCTTCAGATTATAAAGGCACACACATACACAGGATTTTCATTACGCAAAAAGCTTCCCTGTGAAACATATGCTTACCTAGTAGACAACTTCAGTACATTACTTATTTATTACATGCAGTATACATAGCCTAAGATCCGACTGCAGAAATGTGCAGAAATAAGGGTTTCTGATTAAACTTAATTTGCATGAATGATAATTTATAGTAGATTAGATTGCTGCAGGTGTCATCAATGGTCACGTAAAGTGAAGACGATATAATGCGTTGAAATATCGTGTGACGTCAGGCCGCTAGCACACTTTATACTGCATTAGTGACGTCACAAGCCTCCACTCCAGCGCTCATGCGCTTTAACTTTGTCATTTTTTATTGATTTGGTAAAGCAAAAAATACGTGTCCAATATTATTTGATAATCTCACTGACGGACTAAATAAAATTAACATTTTTCAACCCAAGAAACATCCCTATTACTTACTTAACTTCATCAAATAAATTTAAATTTATGTTTGATAGTTAACCTCAAATATATAAGTTTAACAAGTGAATCCAACGTTATTTAGAAGAAAGTGGTGTAAAAAATAAAAGAAAATAAGGTTGCCAGCTCTCAGTTATCCCCAATATATAGGTTACCAATTTATCTTTTAAACCTATAAATGGCGGCTAACTGAGAGCTAGATTTATGGTCCGTACGCAACCACGATACACGAGAAATTATTAGCGTGGGGAAAAGTTAAAAACACAAAAAAAAGATGATTGTAGCCAGTTGCGGTCAGGCACCTTTGCAGTAATATATTCTACGATCAAGAATTATTTATAAAAATTAAGTTTTATCAAATCAAATATCTGCAGACTTTTTGCAGTGGGATCTCATACTAGTATATACAGTACATGTCACCGTTTTCCTTTTGACATGTTTTCGAGAGCAACCCCTCAAATGGTGGAACATGGAGTAAACATGTCGAAGCCCTGCTCTTGAATGATTATGAGTGAACAACAATAACAAGGCACAGGGTGTGTTTTTATTAAAAAGGTGTTAACGTGTTTTGTTAAGAATTTATGGGGATTTCCGTTTGCTGGGCTTATTTTGTCAAACAGATTGTCGTTAGTGGTCTTGGTGCCAAAACGATGGTGTTATTTTTTTGTTTAATAAAATATCTCACTTTGAACTAAATAACGTACTCGTAACTAAGAATCACGCCTTTAGTCCCCGAAGGGTTAAGCAGAGGTGAACCTTTTAGTACACTGAACTTATTACACACAGGTAAAATTGTTTATTCGTTCCATAAATTAATTTTCATTCCGGTAAAATGCCGTAAAGCATACTATCTTTAATTTATTATATGTAAAGTTGTGGTCTTTTTTACAAGTCCGTGATTAAACCTGTCGTACTGTATGGATAAGAATGTTGGGCTGTAAAAAAGATGGATGAAAAGAGATTGCTTGTAGCAGAGATGAGAATGTTGAGATGGATGTGCGGATTAACAAGAATGGATAAAGTGTGAAATGAATATATTAGAGGAAGTTTGATAGTGGTGCCAGTGACAGAAAGATTCAAAGGAAACCATTTGTCCTGGTATGGTCATGTGATTAGGAGGGATAAAACGTATGTTACTAAAAGAGTTACCTATGAATGTGGATGGATGGAGAGGGAGGGAACGGCCAAAGAAAAAAGGTCAAGAAAAAAGAATGTGTGATGAGTGATATGACAGAAAAGAGAGTCAGTAATGGCGCGACGGGGGACAGGACGGTATGGAAGAAGAAAACGTGTTGTGCCGACCCCAAGTAACATGGGACAAGGGCAGAAAGATTATTATGTGTATTTGCTCCAATATGGCGTTCCAGAGATCAAACGCGTTGGTCAATAAATTATTCTTACATCAATGGATTTGTCTTAACCTTGCGTGTGTCACTGGCTACATTAAAATAGAAAAAAGGCAGATTTTGGACACCAATTTTTTAGAAAACCATCGTGTGTGGTATCAAAATAAAGGGTTTTAAGAAGTGATTTCAAAAATATATTACACGTATATGTTTCAATGTACCTAATTCGAAAAAAAAGGTTGAATAAAAAGTTATAAATCAAAAAAGGTCATTAAAAAAATTAAAAAACCGGACTGCTTAAGATTTAAAAAGACGTAAACAAGAAGAATGATGCTGTGCAGTCGGAGGATACATCTGGTTTTGGTCAGCCAGCTCGCGATTATGTATCCTCCGATTGCACAGCATAATATTTCTCTTTTTGACATATTGCAGTGTCTTTAAATTCTTTTTCCAAATTAACGTATTTTCTTTCTAGGCACGGTACCTGCAGTAGATGGAATAGGCCACTAAAACATAAACGTTAGAAAAAAGTTTATGCTCTATATTTAGATATTGCCCCTAGTAAAAAACCGTTATTCTAGTAACCTCTATACCAGGATTTAAACGAAAATTCGACAGTCTGTTTATGAATACCAATTTTTTTTTTCATTTCACAAGTGATAAGAATAATATGTATGCCTATATTTAGATGGTTTTCGGTACAAAAGAGTTGTACTTCGGTAGATACAAATAAACTGAACAAAATAAAATAAACATGTCGCGAAATATAATCATCTGGCTTTGAAATTATTTATTTTGTAAAGTGGATTTTTGAACCATTTTTAGTTAGTCTTTTTACAGTTGACTGTTTTCTTTTGCTGTCTTTTATGTGGAGAAATATGCACGTTGTTATTCTTGAATTATTTTTTTAGGTTAGAAATTGGGCGCCATCTTAAAAACCTTTGTTGTTTTTGTAAACAACCTGTATACGTCCAATATTTATCATACCAGTATTTTCCTTTTTGTCAGAAAATGCGGAATTCCTTTACATGTCATCTCCAGGTATCTTCGGTATGACTGACCGATCCAAGGTTCATTGTCCGGCCCTTTTTAGGGATCCGTAAATAATGGCGGCAAATGACGTCATTATTCCGTTGGCCATTTGTTTTTCTGTGTTTTCATTTGTCTATACTTCGTCTTGTTTTCGGAATGGTATTGTGATGTTCTGGGAGCCCTCGCAGAACAAGCGTCGCTAGCAGTCAATTTCGTTAAGTAATTTGGGAGTAAGTGTATTGGTTCGTATGGATCTTTTATATTAGGTATCTATTTGATATCCTCCTAAAGGTGCTCCCTAACCTGGAGTTTTCACCTGTAACATAACTTTTCATTTTCGATTTTGAGCATTACATTACAATACTGCCTCCCTGACTTGACGAGCATTCGCATGTATTGACCCATTTCATATTCGATTTTGAGCATTAAAAGACAATGCTGCTTCCCTGACTTGACGAGCATTCGCCTGTAATGTGTCATTTCACATTCGATTTTTTCAAAATGTAGCTTCATATACATGTAAATGCTTAATTATCTTCCCTCACTAATGTTATGCTCGACTCTGTAACATTACAGGTTGCGCACTGTAACGCTCGGTTCTCCTCCCTCACTGATGTAATGCTCGACTCTGTAACGTTACACTACAGGCGAATGCTCCAAGTGAGTGAGCACTTGTCGGAACGTAGGAACAAATTGTTAAGCTAAGTAATTGATACTGAAACTGAATACTTTGTTGTTCATTCTTTTAAGAAGGTACTCGTACCTAAGATAAAAGTGTCCCTTAGATTGGATAAAACTTTTTTAAGACCGTTTTCAATTGTTCTTTTTGTCTATATGTTTTTGTATCAAACCACCCACTCCTTATATACGCCAAAAGCATTACTACTTCTTGTAACTATGTTGTGCTCGTTTACTTTTTTTACGAGCATTATAACTATTAGCATACTTTCGTATTTGTGTCCACTGTCCGGCACTAATCCATTTTTCAAGCTTAAACTTGGCGTATTTATGTAACTTAGGAAACATGTAATAATTTGGTACTAAGGAGCTGGTGTCATAATGGAGTTGGAAGTTGCCCATAGCAACTTCTCATCCAAACATTGAGTTTGGCTTCATTATATAATATTTAGTAAAAAGAGCTTGTTTTAAATTCCGAATAACTAGGTATACTTAATAAATATAACATATCGGTCTAATCATCAAAATCCATTAGGTACTCGTAACATTCAAAACAAGAGCCATATTATCAAAAACCTGCATTTTCATACAGAAATCCATGTGTTACTGTTTCATGTACACCTTTGGCAATGATTCAAAACAAGCCAATGTTATTCATCTAATCTAATCATTATTGATGTTCATTTATATGTATTTGAATTTTGAAATTCATGTTCTAGAAATTTTTAAATTTTGAAACAACAGACTGCGTGGCTTACATGACTACGTTCAAATTCCATTGCAATCCATTATTTTTTGCTCTGACGCATTTAATAAATATAAATTGTTACGTAGAAAAAGACTTGAAATACACATAGTCAAAGTCGATGGTTAAGATTAACGTTGAGATCCGAAGACGTACGAAGGTTTCCAATGCCGGAAAACGAATTTCGGAACGGAAATGGAGCTGGGCAGGACACCTGGCAAGGCGCGGTGATTATAGGTGGCGTAAGGTGGTGAGTGAATGGATGAAGAAGTATTGGTCGTCTAGCGGCGAGATAGGCAGATGATATTGTTACCATTGCGGGTAGAACGTGGTTGGTTGGCACGGGAACGTGGTGATTGGTACAAGAAGAGTAAAGCCAGCTGCTGCTCAGTAGTGAGCGAAGTCGGGCTGTGGATGATGATGATGAAAGTCGATAATTAAGTTAGTGGCGATGGATTAAAATAAGCGCGTATTATGAAATCAAATACAATTACAATTTGTTTTGTCCAGTTTCAACTTTAATTACCGGTTTACTTTTGTCAGTAGCGATTTAATAACCTACGTCTAACAATATACTATATAAGGTGTAGGTAAACATTATAATTATCGTTACTTGGTTCAAAGACATTACTAAACGAGAATTAACTAAATTACGAACGAAATTATGAGTACAATGTGTTATTGAAAGGACTCAAACCTGAAACTGTGTTGAATTTTCAGAATTAAGAAGACCACTATTTTTAGGGTTCCGTACCCAAAGGGTAAAAACGGAACCCTATTACTGCGTCTCCGCGATCCGTCCGTCCGTCTGTCTGTCTGTCTTTCACTCATGAACCGTGATAGCTAGACACTTGAAAATTTCACAGAAGATGTATTTCTGTTGCCGCTAATACAGAATAAAATAAATATTTAGTTGGGGCTCCCATACAACAAACGTGATTTTTTTGTCGTTTTTTTTGCGATTATAGTAAGGGTTCCCCTTCGTGCGCGAGTCCGACTCGGACTTGGCCGGTTTTTTTCAAAACCTCTTAGAACTGTTAGCACTAGCAAAAGTAAAATCTAGAGCCCACTACTTAAACCAAATACTTAACTTAAAGTTTGTTGCTAACACGATGTTAAATTGTCAAAATGACAATATGTTGTTGGGCACTTGAGGTTTTGAAATACTTCGATAACCTTCAAGATTAAAATAAAATCGGCTTACTTTTGGAGTGAAGTACCTACACCTGTAACAACCTAATCAGGTAATTTCATTTTTTCAGGTAGGTACTGGATGCGAGACGCACGGGACCGATTAATGTGGCGACGCTTGAGGGAGGCCTATGTCCAGCAGTGGACGTCTTTCAGCTGATATGGTGATGATGATGATGAGGTAGGTACTATTTCCCCCTGGTCGGTTCCCACATTGTCGAGGCAGGGGCTCATTAGCCGTGCCATGGTCAAACACGGTGAAGCGAGGAATCCGAGGAGTGGCCGCTCGCTTTTGCTTAGTAAGCCGACGACGTAGTGACCAACAATTATGTTGCGGTGCTGCTTGATAATATGATACTAGCATATAAATGCCTCATCCCATACAAAGAAACCGTGCCGAAGTAACTAGCATTTTTCATCTGATTATACCGATTATTTTTTGTAAATCAAATGTACAAAAAATAATCAGTATTATCAGTACAGTACGTCGGCACGGGTTCTTTGTATGGTATGAGACACCACTGTCGCAACTGAGGTGGGCCGCGATGTCGAATGGGCCTACCATACGACATCTCGTAGTAAGACTTATAAAATTGTGCAGAAAAAAAAAAAAAAATATGTGTAAAATTGTGTTGTAAAATTGATCTTAATCTTGGAAATTGCCAAATAAATAATTTCTTAACGCCTTCAACCACAGACATATAGCTTACAGCTTATAGCTGTGATCATTTTGTTCAGTAACACTAGTCTTCTCATGTAATGAATAGGAAGTAATTTACCATCTTGACTATCTTTCTGCACAAGAATTGCTCCAAATCCATACTGTATACACCTCTGTGTCCAAGTCAACTTCGAATATTTTCAACATAGATTCAATACAATGTCCAGTTTAAAAAAATCAAATGCCTCAATTTCAAATGATACTGCCTTTTTGCAGGGCAAAAATCTCTTCTCATACAGAGAAGACACGAGCACTAATCACCACTATTAGCGGGTTGGCGATTTCTGACTCTTGTTGTTTCATCACTTTCATCGATGTCAGCAATGTCCACGATAGATTTGAAAACTAGATATGAATAGAAAAAATAACATTGATACAAGAAGAGAGAGAATTATACTAAATACTGAAAATAAAAAATATATATAACCATAGACTAGATACACTCTGATTATTCTAAAATCTTTCTCAAAATTAACTAAATTTTTGTGTTACGCCATATTCATTTTCATTTCAATTTCCATACCAACATATTGTAAAATTATGGTTGACTTACTTCCTATTTACACATAACAGGATTATAAAGTAACAGAGTTCTGTTTGACTTTGTTTATTCCATGAATTTCATATTAATGTATGATGAAGTGTATATCGTTATAGACGTTCATACAAAGTTATCGCGGCATGTAAAATGAGAAATGTCATCGGACTTCTTAGATTATCACGATTGTAAAAAACAAAACTACAATATATTTAAAAACAAAAATACTCGTACTGCGGTTACTTTTAACGACAAAACAGCGGAGCAGTATTTCCAAATAATTTCACGTTTCATTTGTTAGTCCGCTTCGACGGTCCTTACGCTCCTTTCCAGTAGCTTCGGACGCTACCGAAATATTTATTAACTACCATTGTTTTCTTTGTCCTTTGTGGTCAATATTGCAAATTGAATATTAACAGACATACGAGGGAGTTTGCGGATGATTGCTTAATACGGTTTACGGATAAAGGAAAAATAATATTAACCTGTGATTGCCTTACTACAGAGCAAAGGAAAAATGGGCAATTGATAGCCACGGTTTATTTATTTTATGTAGGCTACTTTAGACATTAAATAGATTCATTTACAAACATTTATGTTAATGATTCAATGGTGTACAACAAGAAAAAGGATTCATCCTGTAGTGTCCGATAGGTAGCCTATCTACACACAGGATACCTAGTAGGCCTTGACTGTACAGAGGCACAAGACAAAGTGATATTCTATAGAAAGAATGAAATAAATATTTTTTCCTCCTACGTGTGTCGCGTATAGTACCGCGGATACGATATTTTTTTTTCTAGTGCCTACACACGAACACCCGAAAGTCAATTTGAGTATAGCCAGCTTCTGGCAGGAGCTGTTTCAAGATATAAAAGCTCCGAAAAGTAAAGGTATGCTTTAAATTTGTAAGCTATTCGAGTTGCAATGCAATTTGTTATAGAAACGACAAGCAGTAAATTCACCTTAAATCTTGGATTCGATGGAGACAAGTTTTGTTTTCCGTCTTTTTGACTATTTTTATAAACAGAATTTGATTTTAAACTGTATTATGTCAATCCATACTAATGTTATAAGTGATATTGAATGAATTTAGATGGAATTTGGAACACGGGTAGATCATCAAGTCCTGGATTATAATATAGGATATTTTTCATCCCAAGAGTATCTTCCCTTCGGATAATTTTCACGCGGACGATATCCCTGGCATATGCTTGTTTATTATATTTGCAAGTTATTTGACATTTTAATTCTGCAAAGGTACTAATGAGTTTTATTCTATTACCTTTATATATTATTTACTCTACCGCAAAAACGAAGAAAAATATCTCGAATGCGACTATTCTTCTAGGAAATTGAATAACTATCTCTTGCAGTGAGAAACCTTAGAGCAATCTAGTATTAACGTAAATATCTATGTTCATATTATACATAAGATGACTTTTAATTGACTATTCAATGGGAGGTTAAAGCAATCAAATTTTATTATGGGAGGAACTGAGAAATATAAACAAAAATAATAAAAAATTTCATTAAAATCTTTTTTTTAAAACAAGATTTTTTTGTTTTCTTCTCAACAAACCCTTTCCGTGATACCTATATCATGGCAGTGCACAAAAAATAACTAGTCTACTATGTTGGGCCGTCCGCCATATTGGATATAGCATGACGTCACTTAGCTAACCATGCATTGTCATCCAAACTAAACGTGCATGCAAAATTTCATGTCAATCAGTGGAGGATAACTGCTCTAAAATTCAGTTGCAAGATTTGACCCGAACACACTTACATTGTATACATAAATACATTGCAAGTTAAATAAACGCTTGTAATAAAACAGTATTTCATTTCGTCATCTATACTAATATTATAAAGAGGTAAAGTTTGTGAGTTTGTGAGTTTGTGAGTTTGTGACGTTGTAAGGGGTAATCTCTGGATGTACTGAACCGATTTTGAAAATTCTTGCACCGGTAGAAAGCTACATTATTCCTGAGTGTCATAGGCTATAAAATATTTTCAAAAAAAATAGAGATCCTTATGAAAATTGCAATAATGTAACCCAAGGTAGCAAAATGTTGTCAGTAATATACATTATTTGGCGTGCGCTGAGAAAACTATTGATGATAGATACAAATTAGTAGGTAGGGTAGGTAGGATAGGCAGGTTAGGCAGAGTAGGCAGGGTAGGCAGGTTAAGCAGAGTAGGCAGGGTAAGCAGAGTAGGCAGGGTAGGCAGGGTAGGCATGGTAAGCAGAGTAGGCAGGATAGGCAGGGTAGGCAGGAAAGGCAAAAAAGGCAGGGTAGGCCGGGTAAGCAGAGTAGGCAGGGTAGGCAGGGTAGGCAAGATAGGCAGGGTAGACAGGAAAGGCAGGAAAGGCAGGGTAGGCAGGGTAGGCAAGATAGGCAGGGTAGGCAGGAAAGGCAGGGTAGGCAGGGTAGGCAGGATAGGCAGGGTAGGCAGGTTAGGCAGAGTAGGCAGAGTAGGCAGGGTAGGCAGAGTAGGCAGAGTAGGCAGGTTAAGCAGAGTAGGCAGGGTAAGCAGAGTAGGCAGGGTAGGCAGGGTAGGCATGGTAAGCAGAGTAGGCAGGATAGGCAAGGTAGGCAGGAAAGGCAGGAAAGGCAGGGTAGGCAGGGTAGGCAGGAAAGGCAGGGTAGGCAGGGTAGGCAGGATAGGTAGGGTAGGCAGGAAAGGCAGGGTAGGCCGGGTAAGCAGAGTAGGCAGGGCAGGCAGGGTAGGCAAGATAGGCAGGGTAGGCAGGAAAGGCAGGAAAGGCAGGGTAGGCAGGGTAGGCAGGATAGGCAGTGTAGGCAGGATAGGCAGGGTAGGCAGGGTAGGCAGGAAAGGCAGGAAAGGCAGGGTAGGCAGGGTAGGCAGGGTAGGCAGGGTAGGCAAGATAGGCAGGGTAGGCAGGAAAGGCAGGTTAGGCAGGGTAGGCAGGGTAGGCAGGATAGGCAGGGTAGGCAGGAAAGGCAGGGTAGGCAGGATAGGCTGGGTAGGCAGGGTAGACTGGGTAGGCAGGGTAGGCAGGGTAGGCAGGGTAAGCAGAGTAGGCAGGGTAGGCAGAGTAGGCAGGGTAGGCAGGGTAGGCAGGTTAGGCAGGGTAAGCAGAGTAGGCAGGGTAGGCAGGGCAGGCAGGAAAGGCAGGGTAGGCAGGAAAGGCAGGGTAGGCAGGGTAGGCAGGGTAGGCAGGGTAGGCAGGGTAGGCAGGGTAGGCAGGGTAGGCAGGGTAGGCAGGGTAGGCAGGGTAGGCAGGATAGGCAGGTTAGGCAGAGTAGGCAGAGTAGGCAGGGTAGGCAGAGTAGGCAGGGTAGGCAGGGTAGGCAGGGTAAGCAGAGTAGGCAGGGTAGGCAGGGTAGGCAGGGTAGGCAGGGTAGGCAGGGTAGGCAGGGTAGGCAGGGTAGGCAGGGTAGGCAGGATAGGCAGGGTAGGCAGGAAAGGCAGGAAAGGTAGGGTAGGCAGGGTAGGCTGGGTAGGCAGGGTAGGCATGGTAAGCAGAGTAGGCAGGGTGGCAGGTTAGGCAGGGTAGGCAGGGTAGGCAGGGTAGGCAGGATAGGCAGGGTAGGCAGGAAAGTCAGGGTAGGCAGGGTAGCCAGGGTAGGGGCAGGGTAGGCAGGGTAGGTAGGGTAGGCAGGGTAGGCTGGGTAGGCAGGGTAGGCAGGGTAGCCAGGGGTAGGCAGGATAGACAGGGTAGGAAGGATAGGCAGGGTAGGCAGGTTAGGCAGGGTGGGCAGGGTAGGCAGGGCAGGCAGGGTTGGCAGGGTAGCCAGGGTAGGCAGGGTAGGGGCAGGGCAGGCATGGTAGGCAGGATAGGCAAGGTAGGCAGGGTAGCCAGGGTAGGTAGGCAATTGACGGGAGCGAAGCCCCGAGGGTCAGCTAGTGTCTCATAAATCGCTAGGTAAAATGTAGATCACAGTATTTTTTTTTGACCGATTACAGCTTTCGATTCATTTGTGTAATTAATTGCTGCAAGGCGATCGAGGATAAACGACTAAATTACTGAATGGAATGAAATAAATGAGGACTTTTACGTTCTAAAATATTTCCAATGAATTACGTAAGTCAACTTGTAATCGTAGCCCAACAGGTACTTAAGTTAGGCATATAATATCTAAGTCTTCTCAAACTTCCAGATATTGCTTACGACATACTTCATGATAATGCTTAGTGGTAGAGTAGTTTATCTTGATCAAAGCAACTGAACAACAAGTGTAAGTACTAAAGCTCTCTTGTATCTAAGTCGGTTATATTGAGGTAAGTAATATGGCTTCTTTGATCTGTCTGTCGCTAAGGGTTTCTGAAATGATATATGCTTTGAGGTTTAAATACGTTATAATTACTAATGTTAAAGCGGTATCTGTTAGTTAACCTAGAATATGCGATGTCTTGTTTGTTATTCGACGGGATTCCTAACAAGGTGAGGTCGATGATTTCTAACACTGAATCCAACTAAGAAGTCCGAACCTTTTGGTTCCGATTAAAATTCAAACTCCAAGTTTATTTCAAGTCACCATTTTACGGCACTTTTGAATTGTTAAGGTCGGTCTGTCAAAACGTTACAGCTGGATGCGCGTTCCAAAGTGTAAGTAGATCTCTATGGAGAAGAACTTGCAAGAAGCGGAATTAAAGATGTCAACGGAAACAAGCTGACGCTTTTGTCAAGTGTTGCTACACTTGAAGGTTGTTCACTTACTCGTGTGCCGGCTCTTTTAAACAAACTTTCAGTAGCCTTTATACGCACACAAACATCCCTATAGTAGGTACTAGGGATGTATTGGAGCCCATCAACATTTAAAAAGATTACCCTTCTTCTGGGGCCGCCGGGTAATAAGGGCAAACTATAAGGTTTACGGCAAAACAGTTTTACCGTTTTATCCTCTTCTACGCGGTTTTTTACTCATTTTTAAATCGGCAATACGGTAACAATGGCTGACTTGTTACTGAACCTGTGGTGACGGTAGTGATATAGGCGAAAAAAAACTTGCAGAGCCGAATGCGGATATACAATTTCTTGGAAAAGAACCATATTTGCGGAAGCGAGGTTCCTTTACAGCCCTAGTGTACGTAGGTCATACACCATCAACAACATTTGTCCATCAAAAGAGTTTCCCAAAAAAACCATCGGGAAGTATTTACGGTTATATAGGGATAACAAAGATAATGCATGAAACCAGATATTTGAGCGTTATCGGCATAATGTTGATCCTTTCAAAGGTATCATTGTATTATTGAAACGTGGGGAGTTACCTTATACTTTCTGAAAGTGGCTCCACGACACGTTATTGAAATAGCTAAATAGACTGCCCTTGCTCATGGCTATGCAAGACATCTTTTTGAATATTTTCTTTTATGAATCTTAATTTAATTAATATTTTAATATATAGCTTCTGTCTTTAATATGAAATCAATTTCCTTTGGCTGATCACGTTGGCTCTCATAGGATGCTTTCACAAAGAAAATTATGTAGTTCTTTTATATGATGAGACAAAGAAAATTAATTTTATGGAACTAAGGCCACTCTATATCCTGGCGAGATGCATGGTTCTGGTGACACGGGCTAAAGTTCAAAATAAACTTGTTTATGATTTCATTTTCATTCATTTCATTTTTATTTATGTATTCATAAAACAATTTACATTGTGTTGAATATATACCTACACATGCAATTACATAAAAATACAATGAACTATAAATGATTAATTTACATTCCAACATAAAATTCAAATATAGTGCCAAACAGTTTTAAATAATATGTCAAACAGTTTTTAATAAAATGGCAAAAAGTTTCAAATATGTCAAACAGTTTTAAATAACATGTCAAACAGCTTTCAATTCATTGCCAAACGGTTTTAAATAGTATGTCAAACAGTTTTCAAAACAATGTCAAACAGTTTCAAATATAATGTCAAAACAGTTTTAAATATAATGTCAAAAGGTTCTAGATTATGTAATGTCACAATTAAAAAGAAATGTAATTCAGGAATTGTGTGACATTAGTTCCGATATATTACTCAGACATTTTTCTAATAAAAAGGCCTTTAATTTTGCTTTAAACAAGTGGGTGTTATAAACCAGGATCTTTAGCTCAGAAGGCACCTTATTAAATATCTCTACAGCTTGGTACTTCGAGCAATGTTCTACTATATTAAATTTTGATGATAGTTGCTTAATTTTTTTTCTCCGCGTTCTTTCTCTAATTTCACGTTCTTCTTGTGATTCAAACTCATGTAGATACTTAGCAAAATGACTTAAGGGGACCAATATTTACAGGCTAGGTACTGTTAATATTCTCAATTTTTTTCAGTAATGTCTGCATGACACACGTTGTGCAATAATTAATAATTTTGTTAGCGCCATGATTTTGGTCATGTTTGTAGTGTTGGCAATGTTTTCAAACCATACTTGTTATCGTTATTGGCATAGGTAAGTACGATAAATTTATCGGAGTCTAGACTTATGACCGAGGCAAATGATCTTTACAATATCTTAGAGACCTAATTATTTGAATTGCCAATTTATGAAAAATTATTAATTTCCCAGTTAATGACAAAAACCTCGCTTTGATCACATCAGACTCAAACATTACCGGTGACATACACATGTCACCGGTAATGTTGGAGTTGGCATATATTCACATATATGCCAACTCCTTCGGGAGCACAGATGTGATGTTATGTTAATTACTATATTCAAGAGAATTTTCTACCACATAGTCACATCGTTTAAAATATCAAAGGATGCATCTGGAATATTCTAGAAGCTAGGCATTTTAACGATGGGCTGAGTCCACTAACAAGCTTCGATTGTAGGTTTCATAGAAACGTGAAAAAATAATGATGTATCGGAGAATATAGTATCTATCATATATTGGTACCAGATGGTTAATTCTGTTAAAAGCAATGGAACCTACTTATCGGATATATAGAAATATTATTTATACAGAAAAAGGTACTTTCCTACAGTCACGTCCTCTGATAAGTATCTATATACATGTCCCCGAATTTCCAAATGATGTTAACAATAATGGGATTTCAGAATTAAGTTTGCAATATAGGTAGGTATGTTTTTTTCAGAGAGTTACGTAAATTATGGCGACAAATTCATCTGGATTTTGACGGCATAATTTACGTAACTCTCTTTTTTATATTATCAATACAAAACTAAAAACGGTGAAGGAAATTATCGTGAAGAAACCAGCATGTCCTGGAACCAAAAATATTGAAGACATGTGTCATCTACCGCCTTGGGCACGCGTGGTGAATTAAGGCCCATCTCACAGGGAAGAGGCCTGTTTCCCAGCATTGGGAATATTAAAAGCTTGATGATGATGATATTGATGAATTAAATACCAAATATATTATTTATTACCTACTAGCTTGTGCTCGCCGCATTGCCTGCGTAAAAAGTAATTTATTTTCCCAAGCGAACCACATGTGATAAAGAGTATCCTACCTATTGGTGGAAGTGCATAACTTGTTTTTTTTTTCGCAGATTAGTCTCTAAATACAGTTATTTTCCTGGTCTTTAAACTAAAAAATAAGTTCTGAATCTTGTTAAAAGAAGTAAGATATACTTTCTTATCTAGGCTTTTACAAAAACAAAAAGGAATCGTCCAATATGTTTTACAAAAAAAAACAATCAAAGCTGCACATGACCTTATCAACTTTTGATCCAAGTCCAAATTCTCGGAGCAAAACTTAACAGACCAGATCTTAATACGCTCATAAAATTTTATTAGACCAAAAAAACAAATGGTGTAGACTGGACTACAGTGCTTTAAAACTACAATAAGCCCAAATTTCGGCGTATTTCTTAAATGGTTTTTGGCATACACCGAGGAAAACTGTAGCTTGCCTGAAATTGCAACCACTGCTTTGCAGCTTTTATGGTAAAATATGTTTACTGCCAATATTAAATAAAATAAAAGAGCTCTTGGCTAAATAATAACCGCTGCAGAGTCGTTCTTCGAGGTTAACCAATGATTGCCGATGTTGAATCGCGGATAGGTGCCTATTCATAATAAAGTGTTAAAAAATTAACTGTAAGAATTTCGTGAGGATACTTGGTATGGATAAAAAAAGAAAACAAACAATAAAAAAACGATTTCGATACTTTACAAAAATATCCTACCTATGAACACTACCTACGTATTCCCGTACGTATGGAGTCTGTGGTGCGATTCGCTGACCGCCAGAACAGCTGAATGTCTGCGGTATGGTGCGCAAAACCATTTACGCGTAAAACAAATAATTGCATATCTTTTGCAAGTTTGCTTTTTTATTTTTCGTCTTGACTATATTTTAAATATTATATTACACAACTCCTTAAATTTCTTAGAGTTAATTTATTAACACCTCATATACCAAGACTCCTTCTTGCTTCGAAAAGCACGTTAAGCTGTTGGCCTCGTTTATCATTTGACAGTCATCACACATCTGTGACAGTTGTTACGAGAAGTCAGGAGCCTGAAATGGGACGCCAGTCTTGCCAAGCAAGGGGAGGGGTATCGTGTTAGCCATTAAATGGATTGTGGAGGCCAGATGTCGCGACACCTGAATCAGGTGTTTGTCTATTGTTTTGCTAATTATGACGGATAAGTGCATTGTAGTTGCTCCTTCTAAAATACTGCATCCGATTAGACTGGCAGATTGACTGAAACTATATGGATGCAGTAGTCCATTGTAACTTTTGCGATATAATTGGGATTTTTGCTTCAAATCTAAAATTAAATATAAACTGGTGAAAATCTGTTAAAAATGTAACGCCGGGAGAGTAGGCCTGAAGTCATGAGAGCATTAATAAATAAAGTACCCTTTCCGGAAAGGGTATTAATTCATGTAAATTCAATGAAATGGGAACACATCTCGTTTGCAATAAAAGAGCTTACACGAGTGATGGTACTGAGTATTCATACTTTTTACTTGTTACAAGTACCTACCTAAATACTTATTTGACATGATTGTAAAGTGGGTTTTTTTAAGAAATACTGGGAATTTTTGAAATTGGAGCCACCTTCTAAATCAATAAACTTTAGAATGAGAATTTCTCATACTGTATCATTAAAGTAGAATTTGACGAATCACAACTAGGTACCTCTGTTATTCTTGTTTTAAATAATAAAACATTTAAACCACTATTCCATAGACCTGTTGTAATGGCTAGAGCTGCGCAGGGTAGCAAGCGCAGGCCGCTAACTGGTAGGTAAGTAGGTTGATGCAAAGAAAACAGTTGGACAAGTTAATACATATAATTAGATAAACTAAAGTTCCACAGCTAGGTCGCGGGTAAGTAGAGTCACAATAGTTCTGCCCCGATAACCGTCACTTAGTTAATACAGATAAAGGGTACCGTCCTTGGCAGCACGTGATAGATGCGGGGACCTGTCAGCACAGGCTTAGCGGTAGGCCGCCGGAACTGTAGTGGCTAGGGCTGCGCAGGGTAGGCTGCGCAGGCCGCTATATCCTGCACGGTGAAGTGCGTCACTGGCAGCACGTGGCAGACTTGAGGATGCGCGACGGTAGGCCGCAGGGACTGTAGCTGCTAGGGCTGCGTAGGGTAGGCTACGCAGGCCGCTACGTCCTGCACGGTGAAGGCCGCTACGTCCTGCGGTGAAGGCAAAATCGGTCCAGTCGATTCGGAGATTACCCGAAATAAAAAGACCGACAGACAGATCAAAATCTAAAAATTGAGTATTTGTTATTAATACTGTATATAATTTCAAATGCATGCAATAAAACGTTGTAATGTTGATATTACATACAGAAACTTTAATTTGATTTATTTGTATAGAATCTATTTGCACGAAGTTTTATCTATATCTATACTATAGATATAGATAAAAGTTGGAAAGCCTCCCACCAGGTGGACCGATGAACTGGTGAAGGTTGCAGGGATCAGCTGGTTGCGCGACGCTCCGGACCGATCAATATGGCGATGCTTGGGCGAGGCCTATGTCCAGTAGTGGACGTCTTTCGGCTGATATGGTGATGATGCTATAGATATAGATAAAACTTTGTGCACAAGTAAAAATCGCTTTTCAAAGCTTGACTTAATCCCTTAGGCATATTTTACTAGACGAGTGATCTTGGGAGAGGTATTTTCAGACAGAATTTTTATTTACCTGAATATTTAAATATAAATTAGAATGTCTAAATATTATTATGAAAACGGATTGGGTTATATTTTTTAACTTCAAGAATCTTTTTTGATAACATTTTTATCAAAAAATATTCTCGAAGTAAACAATTTCGTATCGCCAGAAATTCAAAGCAAGATTAGAGTTTTTGAACTGGGTTATCTTCTTGAGTTTTATGTTCAGCTTATCGCAAAACTCAACAAGATTTACAACAAAAGTTGCTTCGAAAAATGTAAAAGATAGAATATTTAAAGTAGCTGTATCTATATTTATTTTTATGGTAGAGGGACAGCTTATTTTCAATAATAATCTGTAAAATCCTAGGCTCCACCCTACCCCCTAAATAAGAAATTCATCACAATAACGTAAAACATCCATAGAAAAAAAAGCTAACCACAGACTGCATAATATTCATGCGATGCACCAACCAGCCATTTTCACGTTGGCAACTCTATTGTTTCTGGTTTTTAATTAAGAGCCTTCAGATGAAGCATAGTGGCCACAGACTTTATAGAATTGAAAAGAAAGAAAAAAAGTATTTTAAGAGCTTATTTGTCTATTTGTTTTTGTTTGGCGAAGAGGGATTTCGCTGTAGTTTATGGTTAGCTATGCTAGAGTTACTTTAGACAAGGGATTATGCATTCATGTTCAATGTACTCGCAGTCTGTGCAAATTTAGTTTTGCACATCGGAGTACGTTTTAGATGTTAAAACGCTTTAATTAAGTGCAGTTTGGGGATGTCGGGTGCACTAAATTTTAGTCATGGTCTTGGTGCTAAAATACAAGAAGCCTTTTTATAAAAAAATCTCCGCTGTTTAGCTGCCGCATTAACAGACTCTAAATTCAAATCTCTGAAGAAAAAAGAAATTAAGAATCTACTAATCACTTGTTAAACAGCGGCGAGATTTTTTATCAATATTGTTGTAAGTACTTAATTAACTTTTTATGTTCAGGCCGGTTCCTGAGCTGAGTATTTTGAGTGCAAGAACGTGTCAAATCCTACTTAAACCTTTCGTTTGTTTAAGTCATATATATTCCCCAATGTTAACGCAGTACTGGCCGTGTTTCTGCTCGGAGCCAGAATATCAATATTAAACCTCCTTTTGGTTTTATAATCATATGATTACGAGTAGACTTTCGTCACTGACTATATAAATCAATTTATTCGATTTGTAACGAATTTCAATAACTTTCGTGTTTATAAATAGGTTTCGTAATAAATTAATTATGACAAAATTTTAAAGTCAAAATTGTCGATTATAGGTTCGGTTAAAATGTTTGTTCGTATTTCAATTAGTTTACCATATTATTGGTTGTAATTTTATCACTAAGGCTGTTGTATACAGTATCAAATTAAATTAATAAGCAAAACTCCGCTGAAATCATGGGTATCAAATGAAATGACGTATTCCAGATTGGGCACCCACTTTAACGGCACCTGAGGTATTCCACATACGGCACCTATTGATATTTTTTGCAGGTGCCATAAGTGGAATAATTTATTATTAAAAAAAATATCTTTGAATTAGATATGCTATTTCAGTTATGAAGAAATTCTAGATATAAATTTTCTAGGGTAAAAATATTTTTAAACGTTTACGTCGTTTTGGAGGAGTATCCAAAACTAGCGAACAAAGATCGTGCCGTTAATTATTTCTTTAAAGAAAAACTATTAGATACACGAAAAAATCATGTTTCACAAATAATGTATATGAATAATAACTATATTTAGTTTTCAACCTTTTAAACTAGCCGTTGTTAAGGAGTATGCTTTAGAAAGTAACCGGTTTTGCGGCACTAAAGTGGTGGAAGGCCCTTAAGACGTGGATTCACACGAAAAATAATCGCCTTTATATTGTTTCGCTAATAACGGGCACACGATCAATTCAATGCCAAAGTTTGCCAGGTTTTCAATCTTAAGTAGAGTTTGACAAATTAATACTCAACTTCAAATTCTTCATTCATAAATCAGGGGTAAGTCTATAAGGCCCGTTCTTTGAACAAAAAGAACAACTAGGTAAGTACCTACTTACTTTTCCACTCCAAAAAATAATTATTTTAATTAAGCCCAAAATAATTTGCATTAAAATTACTTTCACGAGTAGCAATACTTACTCTGAGAGGCAGTAAGTCCGCCTGTGCGTTTTTTCAGTTCAGAAAATATTAACAAAAAATCATATTTAATCTACTTACAGTGCATAAATTGGACTCTTGAATCTCCTTTATATATTCTGTGTATCCTCAGCGTAGCTTATGCAAGTAGATAGTGGAGTAGATTGCACAGGTTATCTAAAGGGATTTAACATAGGTAACTGTATATTATTATGTATATAAATTTGTGTTAGATCTAGTGGTGTCCCGGTGGTGAGGACTTTAGAGTTGTTGGTCGTAGGTTGGCATCCAGATGGGCGATTTATTTATTTTTTTAATTGAAACGGGATCAAGAAAAACACACCGTCATAAAGAAAGACGAAGACATGTGACATCTAACAGCACACTAGGTGTGACAGGTGGATTACAGCCCACTCCCATTCACAGAGGCTGTGTCACACCAATGGGAACATTAAATGCTCGTCGAACATCAGCATTAAATTGTGTGTCTTTTTGTTTGTGTACATGAAGTATTAAATAAATAATGATGATGATATTATACAATAATGAGTTACATAACACATCCACAAACCCAACATATTCGCACCTCAAACACCATCAGGCAGCTAGCTAACAATTAGATTTCTAGTTACTTTACATTTACTCTCAAAGTGGGCAGCGACCAGCAATTCAGCCATGAATTCAAATACAGCCAATCTAACTAGTTTTCAAATGTACTCACATATAGGAACCCTCCAACAAGTTAAATAGACTTGATATTTGAGTTCCCGGAATATTACTACCAACCTAACCCGGGTATATTTTGTGGTATGTATTGACATAGGTCAAAACTGGCCTTAATTGTATCGAGCTGAAATTTCGATGGTATGAAGGAAATTAATTAAAAATATTGGGCAGTTGATCGACATGAAAATGGTCCTTTCAATGATTAATTTTAAAGTGATTGTAACTATGGGTTGGAAAGGATAAAGAGAGGTCTTTTCTCTGATTGTATTCGGGAGGAACGGGCTGAAAATATCTTCATTCTTTTGTCAATTAATTGGAATGTATTTTGTGTATACTGCCTTGATATTTATGGACATTTTTTTGCATCCAAAATCAAAAAAAAAACAAAATCAAATTTTTCTTTATTCAATTAGGCCATTGAGCACACTTTCGAACGTTAAAAAAAAAATGTAATAATAATTGATTCTACCGTCCATTCGGAAATGTAGCTTGTTATGGAGAAGAACGGACAAGAAACTCCACACTTACTCTTTTAAAAAAAAAAGTGTTTTTCAAGTATTTGGTTACAATAATCTTGTTGGAAAAATATATACACATATGTGAGAACGATGTAAAAAAAAACCTCACTTAAAAGCGTCTAGAGTAAAACAAACAATTAAAAATACAATAAATAGGTAATTAAAAACAGGCGGAGGCAGCCAACCTTTATGATAAAAATAATAAATAAAACTAAGAACGTGAACCTATTGATTGCTATCCGTAGATGTCTTTACAAATAAAATAAAACATATTATTATTAGTAAAAAACCTGTCCACCATATTTATGATATCATTTAACAGTAACATTAACATTATAAGCGGGAAATTTACTATGTTTACTGTTTTTAGCAAGTTTCCGATATTTAACAGTATAAAAAATTTAATGGCATTCATTTATTTAATTAATGTTTTTATTTTCTTATTTAGTAAACACAAAATATTTGCACGCAGAAAATATTATAGGTTGATCAATAAATGCTCACATCTGCAAATGAACAGTAAATAAAACAACGTAAATATTGTACTTCAGCTCCACATTTTTACCAACATGATTTGACCTTATTTCACTTTCGAGTTGACTTTTTCGCTCTTATGCCCTTAGTAATAGGTTGAAAAGAGGTCGAACGGGATCAAATGCCATAATTTGGTAATTGGTCCAATATTACTTGATAATCTTACTGACGGATTAAATAGAATTATCATTTTTCTACCCAGGAAACATCCCTATTTCAATCGCATCCCAGGACAATAGTAAACATAAACGCAAGCCGTTTTTCCCATGAGGATAAAAAAAAAAATACAAAATGCCAGCTGCTAACGATCCTGTTATATTAAATAAACACTAACCTAAAGTCTAAATTAAATTCTGGAAATACCTACACAAAAGCTTTAGCAACAAAAAATTAGGCATTCAGAACAGTTAACAAAAACAACCAATTTTTGGTAGTTATACCTACTAATTTGATGTAGAGTCAATAGCCATAAATTTTAGAGTTATTCATTCGATCTCCTTATACAAAAAGTCACGTCAAAAAACACGTATTGACTTCTTCCGTTTTTGAATACGTTTAAAAATTGGATAATCTTTAACCATTAGGCATAGCACGCACAGCGATTTTCATTCGCGCGAATTTTTTTCCGCGCGAATTTTTTAGTACTATTTGGGCGCGTTTTTTTTTCCGCAGTGCGTGCAGCTTCATACATTTCCATAGGACACAGAATGCGCGGAAAAAAATTCGCGCGAATAAAAATCGCAGTGCGTGCCATGCCTTACACGTACGCAATGTCACTTACATGGCTATCAGCAGAAAAACCGCCCAGGGGTACGAATGAGGTAGGCTGAGCAAAACGCATGATATTATCAACGTGTATTATCAGTTCCGTTTTCTGAAACTCGAAAATTGTCATTGGATAAAATACTCAGATAGTAAGTCAATAGCTGTTAAAGTTATAAAAGCCAATAGGGGTTTTTTGTATTTAGAAGAGTAGCCGTGGAATCTTTCTGGCAAGTTCTACGAAACGACGAATAGAAACCGTGCACCTAGCTTCTGACGTTTGTTGGTTGCTCATTTTTTATAATATAAATAATGCCACCTCCACACGCTCGTTGTTTGCCACAAACAGTGGCGAACGCCAAACACTGATCACAATCACCCAACACAAACATGGCATCCACAGGCTTGTCGAAAGTGCTAGTCTATTCCGGATTGCCAAACATGGCGGACGACGAGATTGTTGTGGCAGCGATTACTTTGGAAAACCAATCAGACATTTTTCCATACAATTTAGCTTAGGATACAGAAAATGTCACGATTCGTAAAATTTCCACCACTATTAACTTCGTCCGCAGCCCGCAAGCTCGCGCGTTAACTGATTAAGTGTCTGGATACATCGCAAACATGTTTGTCAAACACCAGTTGATTTGTGCACAAAAACCGACACTGATGCCAAACACGGGCGAAGACAAACAAAAACAGGCAAACACAAACAAACACCCATCCACACGTTCGTGTTTGTTGTTTTGTGTTTGCAGTTTGCTATTGTTCGCCAAGCGTGTGGACGCAGGCCACGTTTCCAGTTGCAAGCAACTCGAATGCAAGTTACGTTACATTGGTGCATTTGGTTGCATTGTTTGATTGGTTTGCATGTCGTGGTGATCCATTGGCTAACGATCTCGCCTCTCGTGCTTGAGGATATGGTTTCAAATCCGGGCAAGTACCAAATGTGACCTTTTCAATTCATATGTACTTTCAAAGTTTATCTTGAACATCGCTGACAACGGTGAAGGAAAACATCTTGATGAAACCTGAAATTATAGTCAGTCTATTATAAGTTTATGCTCTATTGGTGTAACTGCTGCAAGGCGTTTTCAAATTGCGGGCTACCGAGTTATTAAGTGAACAATCACTAAATCGTGCCTCGCAATGAAATTCGACTTCCATGCGAGTTGCTTGTAGGTGGAAATGAGCCCTAAGTAACTAAAGTTGCGCAAATATTGGCAGTTTCAATACAAACTTTGTACAGTACAGCCATAATTTTTTTAATGATACCAAAATAACACAGTACGTCGTAATTACCTTTAAGATTTTATTCATTTGTGATATTAATTTTAACGACTTTCGTTGGCTAGTAATACAGATAAAACTTTAGAAAGTTAAATTAGAGGTAAGTTTTCCGTTCGCTTCTGTTATGATTTTTTGTCAAACGTGTTTCGAAAACAGTCAAGGCATCTATTTGTCTCGCAGCAATGGGTCTGTATATTTTTTTGTAGCCTCAAACTAAGTTAATTTGCCTAATATTTGTTTATAAAACAAGTTTATTTTGAGTTTTTGACGAAAGCCTTCTTCTTAACCTCGTAGTCAACCATAATCAGTTAAAATTAAGAGCATAGTTTTTTTTGCCGTAATTAGATATACTCAAAAGGTCTGCTGAGTTTCGTTAGCTAAATTAATGAGACCTAATTAATTATAAATTTATAAGTCACTATTCCAAAAAATGTTTCTGACTTCCTGATTTTATCACCATGACCTCAGGCGGGCGAGCACGGCCTACTGTGACAGACTTGAGTCAAACATTTTTATCACAATTTGGAAGCAAAAACCCTGATAAAATACGTGCATCAAGCATATCACAGAGACCGTGATCGCCCGGCAGATACAGCAAGATACACCTACAACTCTTGCCTCATGAAATACACAGATAACCTCAAAACTCCCACACAAACTGTCTAAGTAAACCCATATCAAGAGCAACCTTAACTTCATACACTTAATTCACATCATCATCAAACCAACAGTTATCCAGTACATACTTAACTTTAACATGAAACTTAGTAGTGAATAAGAAAATACAGTAGTCGTGTACCAATTACAAGTTGTGACGTCACCAGACTGAATTCACTCGACAAACATAGGACGCGAGTTTCAGGGCTGTCGCTAATTGAGCTCTTTATTTAATTACTAGCTTTGCGGGTAGGATGAGAAGTTTTTGGCTGGATGAAAGTACCATGTTCATGTCTAGGTAATTGTGTAATTGCGTTTGTCGAAATTGTAGAACGTTACCCTCGTTTTGGGCTTTGTCGCAGTTGGTTAGGAAAGAGTTCACAAGAAGCCGAGTGAATCATTAATATTCTATAAAATTAACGATAACGGTTATAACAAAACTTTTTAACAAAGAAATTAAACCGACCTCCAAAACCAAACAAAAAAAGTGACAAATTACTTTCTTTTCGGAAGACGGTGTCTTCGGTACCAATTTTTTTCGTTTTCGACACCGACTTCCGAAAATATAGTATTTTTTGCTTTTGTTGTGTTCTGTTTTAAATTTGAGTCTTTTTAAATTATCTGTAAAAACGTATACATTTATGTATTTTTTTGGTACCTTATATTACCATGAAAATACCCATTACTTAGAATAACTCAAAAAGTACTCTTTAGGTCTTGATCAATTAAAATTATTATTACATTAGCACCAGCTTTGAAATAAAAGAGGAATCATTAAAATCGGTTCACCTGGTAAGGTACACACATAAAAAATACAGTCGAATTGAGAATCTATTCTTTTTTGAAGTCGGTTAAAAATACAAAATATATTAGATTGACTTGGGCTACTGAAATGTAACATTAAATCTAAAACATTTTGGACTTTGGACAATCATGTTAACTGATGCAATGTCACTTAGCGTGAACTGAAATTCGTACGTATTTGCTGTTCCTTTGTAGGCAGCATAGTATCTCTCCTTCTAACGCTGCTTGGATGTTTGTCCAACAGTAAACTTCCCTAAGCTGAGCTGATGAAATGTCGATTCTTTGAGTGGTTACTAGCGAGGCTGTAGTGTATAAGAAATTAATATCTACGAACGTATTACCAAGAAATTATTAAAAAAGTTTTAAGATGAAATAAATAATGACACTGAAAGTATCTTGTAGTATTTTAATAACAGTAAACAGTTTTTATTAATCCGTAAGATGCCACGTCAGGCATATGGAACTGACCCTAGTAGAGGTTATATCTTCAAAATATTTGGTCTAGCAATGAATATAGCACAGACATAAATCTAACTAGATAACGCAAGTCCCTCCATCTGTAGGAAAACCAAGCGTGCCACTTTTTCACAAACAATTTAAAAACAAATTTACTTACCAATAAAAGAAAACATTTCCAAGGTCTCATCCCATACAAAAAAACTGTCCCGACGTACTGTACTGATTATTTTTTGTACATCGATCACGTTCGGTTCCGTTCCACGGATATAGATGGTGATCTATCTATCGCCGTGGAACGGAACCGAACTCGATCGATTTACAAAAAATAATCGGTATAATCAGATGAAAAACGCTAGTTACGTCGGCACGGTTTCTTTGTATGGGATGAGGCATCCTAGTATTATATTATCTGTGCCTCGGCCAACTTTTTCTATACATTCTTTACAGCTCTATATGGCATAAACAGGCATTTTTCTAGATATCCGTGGATTTCCGGTGCCGATAATGCTAAATGTAAAGCCCAGATTACGATCATTGATTGTTACTTTACTTCGTTTTTTGGCACGCGAAGTACATACAATCGCGTCACATAGTTAGTCTGTGGAATATAGCTTGTAATTGGCCGTAGGCTTTCTCTCATCCAGTTATACATGAAACCAAAATGGTGTGCTGTAGTACACCAGTGGCTCACCGTTCGACAATTTCCAATTAAAGAGCTTGTAGCCCCAACGCGGACTGATTCATTCGCCAAACGTAGAGGCACTGGTTGCAGGGTTGTCAGATAAATTTACCTCTCGTTTCATTACCGGTGACTTGAATTATCCTATCGTACTAATATTTTAAATGGTAATGTCTGTGCGTTTGGATATTTGTTAATACATCACTTAAAGTTCAAATAGTTTTAAAAGCTGAATGGAATTGGATGGGAATATGGATAGAGACCTGGAACAGGACCTATTTTTACCCGGCTGCAACTAATGGTTTAGATTTTTCGCGAGTATCTTTTATGTACTCGTATGTATATATGTAAGTAAAATTCTTTATTACCTCGTATCTTTCAAACCACTTGACGGATTGTTATAATTAAGACATCGTTAGATAGGTCTTGGTCACCCAAGTGTTCTTAGATAAGTGGCGTTAAAAAAGAATCATGGCGGCTTTTGGGCGCCATATTGTAGAGGTCGCAATATTTTTCTTCGACATCCATCGAAAAATATGAAGAGTTTTTAGAGGTGATTACAAAAATATAATACCACTTATATGTTTAAAAGTCATTCGAAAAAAATTATTACTCAGAGTTGTAAATAATAGGATATTTATTGTTTTGGTCAGCCAGCTCGCGAATATGTATCCTCCGACTGCACAGTATGATTTTCTTCTTGTTTACATGTTTGCAGTCGGGTTTTTTGATTTTATTAACTTTCTTTGTCGTGTTAGTGCTTCACGTGAGATGATTTTCATTTTTACGTGAGTGAAACCGCCGGCAGTAAGTATCTAGGTTTAATATAATTGCGCAATTCGCTATTTTTAGATGATTATAAAATTGAATTTAGAAAACAGGTAAAACATGGTCTCGTTATCTAGTATGTTCCCGTTGAACACTTTCACTGGTGAAGCTACTGACCCGAGCTAGAATTACGTCTTCTGTAATTGTAAGACATAAAATAGGCTTTGCTTTCTATAGGTACCTACTACCGTTCATTAACGGTATTAAGTGCTGTCTTAATAAGGGTCGCAAGGGCACAACTCACATCGAATTAAAGTCCATTTTAATTATAATTTTTGGTTCCGAGCAAAAATATGGCATGTCTCGTATATGAATTAATTTTGTGACCCTCACGTATTTGTACCACTTATAAAGGCTACCTAATTTATGGAGGTGGCCGTACAAAAATCTTTTGAAGGTCGGCTTTCAAAATTGTAAATTATCAATATAAATCATTTTGTTATTTTTTTCCAACATTGAATAAACAGCAAGATCTGTAAAAATGGATAAATGACTAGTATATTCCCGTGGTTCCCGTTTGTCAAGGATAAAAACTTGAACATGAACATTCAGAGACAGATAGTATAGATTTCTTCCATTGTGAGATATTTCCGTGATGAGGCGCTGATTGCTTCCAGACAAATTATCTCTTACAAACAAATACCTCTGTCTTAAAATAGTTTTGATATTTGGTGTTGTTTCTTATGTACAAACTGCCCCCTAGCCAGGTTACAGACGTTTCGTATCGATTCTCTTTCTACAATCGTTAACGCCTTCTATTTGTATGGTCTGACCACGTGACTTAACATTCAGATGTGTCATTCCCATAAATTGATTCGTTATCTACTAGCGTTATCGATTGTAGATTGTCAACTTGGCTACAGGTACTGATATGTATACAAATATAGGCAATCATCATCATCATTATTTCAGCCTAAAGACATCCACTACTGACCATTGGCCTCCCCAAGTGTCGCCACATTCACCGGTCCCGTGCTTCCCAAATCCAGCGAATTCCTGCAAATAATCAGGTAATCGTACCACCTAGTGGGAGGCCTTCCAACACAGCGTCTTTCGGATTGCGGTCGCATCTTCAAAACTTTTCGGCACCATCGATCATTCATTCTGCAGCAATGTGCCCTGCCCACTGCCACTTAACTTAAGCAATGCGTATTCATATTTAAGTGACCTTGAAGATATTTCTAATTAAGTTTACAGCATTAGGAAGGAATATATCAAAGAAAATATAATGAACTAGCTGCTTATCGGCACAAGAGAACAATAAACGTAAATTAAATAGGTTTTTATTGCGTCGGTAATAGCGTGCGCGATAAACTACCTTTGTTTTTATTCTGAACGATAGATACCTAGGTGCCTACTGTCGACTTTTGTTGGTGAGTGTACTGCGAGGACCGTAAGTTATAGTTATATTAATTTATACATAGTTTTGGGAAATTTTAAATAGCTAATGCCCAGCAGTAAGGCAATATAAAAAAAAAAGTTTTATTGGAATATTAAATAAAAAAAATGTCATATTGGAAAGTATTTTAGACAGTCAGGACCATTATTTAACATAATTTGATTTTGTTAGTTTTTCTAAATTACCTGTGAATAAAGTCATACATCATCATATCAGCCAAAAGACGTCCACTGCTGGACTTAGGCCTCCCCCAAGTGTCACCACATCGACCGGTCTCGTGTGTCCCGCAGCCAGCGCATCCCCGAAAACTTCACCAGGACATTGGCCCAACTGTCGGTGGGAGGCCTTCCAACGCAAAGTCTTCCGGTTCGCGGTCTCCACTCCAGAACTTTTCTGCCCCATCGTCTATACGTTCTGTGAGCTATGTGCCCTGCCCACTGCCACTTAAGGTTGGCAATTCTTCGGGCTATGTCGGTAACCCTTGTTCTCTTGCGGATCTCTACATTTCTGATTCGATCACGCAAGGATCTCCATTGCCCTTTGGGTGACTGTAAGCTTTCTGATGAAGCCCATTGTGAGCGACCACGTCTGAGACCGATAGGTCATAACTTGCAACACACTGATTCGTCTTGAGACTCTGGTCAGTTGGACGAGAAGATACCACGCAACTTCCCGAATGCTGCCCAGCCGAGTCGGCTTCGACGGTTGACCTCTTTCTCGAAGTTGGCCCTACCCAACTGGATTGTTTGTCCCAGGTAGACAGAGTCGTCCACAACTTCGAGTGTAGAGTCTACGACCTTGATAGAAGTGGATGCAACATGGGCATTCAATTTCACCTTGGTTTAGTCCATGTTCATCTTAAGACCCACTCTTTCGGAAGGTCTATTGAGGTCATCGAGCATTGTACTGAGGTCCTCCATGGTCACCGCTATGACTACGAAATTGTCGGCAAACCGAAAGTGAGTGATTGGTTGATTCATTTTCATTGGTTGTTTTGTGTTTGTTGTTCATTCGATTTCATTGATTTCAAGTCAATGACGTTGATGCCTAGCCCTCTCCAGTCCAGAACCTTGAAGACATCCTCCAATGAAGCGGTGAACAGTTTCGGAGATATGACGACTCCCGGTCTCACACCTCGCTGCAGAAGGATAGGTGCCGAGGTCTGATCCTGAAATCGAACTGACATGGTGGCGTTTTTGTACAAACACTTCAAACGTCGATGTACCGGTAGTCGATTTGGCACCGTTGGATAGACTGCAGCTGTACAGCCCAAGTTTCGATCGAATCGAAGGCTTTCTCGTAGTCCACAAATGCTTGGCAGAGAGGCAGATTGTACTCTTCGATCTTCTGTATAACCTGCCGCAGCGTATGTATGTGGCTTATGGTACTGAAGCCTTTACGGAATCCGGCTTGTTCGTGAGGCTGGAAATCATCAAACCCGCGCGCGAGACGATTCGTGATGACTCTTGAAAACAGCTTGTAGATATGGCAAAGAAGTGAGGTGGGCCTATAATTCTTCAGTAGGGCATTGTCATCCTTCTTGAAGAAGAGTACCACCACACCCCTGCACCATGCCTGTGGAGATTTCCCCTCGATTATGACGTAATCAAATAGCTTCTGAATGGCCTTGAGTACTGGCTTTCCACCCGCCTTCAGGAATTCAGCCGTAATTTCGTCATCACCCGGTGCCTTATTGTTCTTAAGCTGTTCAAGAACCATCCTAATCTCGTACAGGCTGACGTTCGGAATGTCTTCGGTATAGTGTCGGGTCAATCTAGCTCTAGGGACATTTGCTAGATTCGCGACGGATTTAATGGTTGACGTGTACAACTGCCCATAGAATCTCTCGACCTCCCTCAGACCTTCAGCAAATATCTTGAGGATATTATAAGTATAGGGTACTGCTCACCCTCCCGGATTTGGAGCAGGTTACTGGAAATATCCAGCCCTCCACCTCTCTTCGAACTTTAGACAACTTTATAATACTAAATCATAACCTGCTCAATTCTTCCTCGAGTTCGGGTATCTTCTCGTCGGTCCGGAGTGTTCACGTGTTATATGTTACGTATTGTTGGGTTTTTATTGGGGTAGCCGGGTCCACTTTGGGGAATCTTCGACCCCTAGCCACGCCATCGCCTCGACTGCTACCGTAGTCAACGATAAACTGGCTGCCGGGCATTCGGGGCCGTTTTTTTGATGTTTGATTATGGTTTGGTTTGCCGTAATCGCCACGCTCGGCAGGCGGGTTGGCGATCGCGGTATGTTGTTAAAATGCACAGAGAACGCTGCTGCCATTCTCGCTTGCTTGCTAGTGTGTCCATTAGTCGCCTCTTACGACATCCACGGGAAGATATGGGACGGAGAAATTCTTTACGTCCGACATCAAACGGTACAAAAACATACAATACACAGTCAAATTTGTTTTATGAATAACAAAATATAATTTTTTGAGCAAATACCTTTTTTCTTCACCGTCGTTTCGAAGATTCCAAATTAAATAAGTTTTTACCAAAATTGAGCCAAGTTGACAGCGCTAGCGTTTACCTGATAAAGCTCTTTATAGCGCAGCTGTTGTTGCTCAGAGAGTGCGACAAGAGACGTGGCTACACAATTGCATTGAAAAACATTATTGAATAAAAAAAGAAATGAAAAAATACTTCGCTTTGCCAACCCTAGCTCTTATACAGCCCCGGAGTCAGTTCTGAACTTGTTTCTTCTTATTCGCGTTGAGTTGTAAAGCGACAGATTTCGTTAGGCATGCAGCGCCTAAAGCGAACTTTATTCATTCAGCTCACCGACACGCCTTTGAATCTAGCTGTTTTTCAATATTTTTGCAACAACCTGTGTTTTTTATTTCGTATTAAAGTGTAGCTCGGTTTTTGTTTCGATATTGAGATGACGAATGTTTAATTGTTTCTAGTTTATGGCAATGGCTTTGTCCGAGTTTTAGTTTTTGTCAGAGGCATCGAGAAACGTATAAAAAGTATGATTTTCCTAATCTAGGTAAACCCTTTCAGCCAAAGGAAGAATTATCCTAATATTACGCCCAGTTTCTAATACGAAACTTGTGGAAATGTTAATTAATATAATACAATATAATATAATAAGTTAATTTATTTATTTAATGTGACAAATTGTAAAACGTGCGTTAACTGCTGTGATTGTAATGAATTTTCAACAGCCAATCGCATTGCTTGACTGGAGTTTAATTTGTTAAGCATCGATAGTTTCTTTACAGAAACCATGTGTTAGGCTTTCACATCTATAATATTACTTGCTTCTGCCAGCGGCTTCGCCCGCGTGAATGTCGATAATTATCCTGAGGGCACATATTCCCGAGATAAAAAGTATCCTAAGTGCTATTCCAGTCCACTATTGTCTATCCCTGTGCCAAATGTCATCCAGATCCGTCCAGCCGTTTGAGCGTAAAGAAGTAACAAACATACAAACACACTCACAGACTTTCGCCTTTATAATATTAGTGTGATTAGGATTGTCCTACTATACATGTAAAAAGTAGTGATTAGTGATATAGATATCTTCTTGTCATTAGGTTTAAAAAATGTTTACCTGACTGACTGTGCACTTGGCAAAAGTACATCTCAGAAAAACGGTTCAAGTGCGAGTTGGACTCGCGCACGAAGGGTTCCATACCATTATCGCAAAAACTGGCAAGCAAACCACGTTTGTTGTATGGGAGCCCCACTTAAATATTTTTTATTTACAAGTAATAAAAATTGATTGTACCGTGCATTCGGAAAAGTAGCCTAAGGAAGGAAGGACCTAGCAAGTTGAAATTTATACCAGATACTGAGGTCTATAGTCCCTATAAGGTGGTAAAAAAGTAAGGTCTTACAGCACAAATAAAGGAAAAATGCCAAAAAAAATAAAAATAGTTGAAAATTAAGGTAAATGATGAAAACTTACAAGTTTTTGCGAAAATCTAAATTTGCCTATATTTTCAAAACTTAGCTAACAATAAAAATGATACCAATTTTATTATGGCGGTATAATGCGTAGGTACGGAACCCTCGGCACACGAGTTGCACTTGCACTTGACCGGTTTTATTTTTATTGTGAACATTTAAACAGTCTAGCTATTACGGTTCATGAAATACAGCCTGTTGACAGACAGACAGACGGACAGTAGAGTTTTAGTAATAGGGTCCCGTTTTTATCCTTTAGGTCGGAACCCTAAAAAAGAAGTAAAATATAGAATAGAAATACATAAAACATGAAAGGAAAGTATTATATTTCTCGATGAATGAGGATGTACTTACGTATGTATTGTATCTCATTCGATACATTTCTAAAGGTTGTGAAATGGCTTGGAATGTTGTAGATATGTGAACACCAAAGTAAAAAAAATATACCTGAACACTTTTTTAAACAAATAAATATAAAAAAAGTTACGTTATATAACTCCAAGGATAATGAAGAGGAGTTTGGTTGGAGTTTATCTATGATCAAATCTGAAATAAAGACAAGTAAAATGCAAAATTTTAAAAAACCCCGGCACATTTTTATTTCATGCTACATAATTTATCTAATACATAGTAGATACGCTTCGATCGACAATCTATTGAACACGTAACTATGACACGATATCTTGCGAAAAAACCCCGATTCAAACAGTAAAACTATTTTATTCAATCAAAGCTAAGAACACTCTCGACAAAATCACCTTTCAAACAAAAACTAAATCAAAATCGGTTCATCCGTTTAGGACCCACAGACAGACACACAGATACATAGCAACACATGTTAAATTTATATCACCCCTCTTTTTCCGTCGGGGGTTAAAAAGGAAGGTAACTGACATAGCCCGAACAATTGCCAATCATAAGTGGCAGAAGACACTTTGCTTGAAGAACAGATGGTCGATCTGGCCGAAAAGTCCACAGGCTTTAGAAAAAGTTTTATCCTATCAGCGACGGTGATGGTTGAAATGTTGTGAAGTGACATTTCGATGGCGCTGGCATTACCATACATTTTTTACCTTTTTGACCCGACTTCCGAAGGAGGGTAATGTGTTTATCAGTCTACTCGTATGTATGTATGTTTGTTCCTATGTGGCGTTCTAGAGACCAAACGCGTTGGCCGATTTTGATGATTCTTACGTCAATCGATTCTTCTTAACCCTGCGAGTGTCACTGGCTACATTAAAATTGGAAAATAAAAAAATGCCGGGTTTTGGACGCCATATTGTTTTGCACCAAATTTTTTTTCTTCTCTATCTACCCATCGTGTGGGGTATCAAAATAAAGGGTTTTAAATGGTGATTGCAAAAATATATAATACTTATATGTTTAAATGTACCTAATTCTAAAATAAAGTAACTAAAAAGTTATAAATAAAAAAAGTTAATTTACTTTTTTTTATCATATGGCAACGCTTTTGTTGATAGATTGTCACTTGTCGAAACCCCTTGGAGAAGCGGCCGCGTACCGGAAGACACAGCATTAGAAGGCCTCCCGTAAGGTGGACCGCTGATCCAGTTATTAATAAATTAATGTGTAAGAAACTTTAGTGTTATCTGTAAAACAAACATAACATAACATATTTAATTATATGAACCTATATAACAGTATATCTGTGGAAATCTCTGCAATTAGCCAGAACTACATTTTAGTTTATATTTTAATAGTTTGACCGCAGTATAAATGCGTGCAAATGTTAATATTATGTCCATGTTAACAGGATTAATATGAATCGGCTTTTAGCTGATTAATAGTCATTAGTGCCAGTAAGTTACTAACAGATTATGTTGCTGTTATATCAAAATACAACAAGAATGTTATTGCCAGTTAAAACTAATAAAAATACAAAAGTATTTTTTGTTTGAATTGAAATAATATGAAAATAATGGAAAGGGCCCTGGCAGTCATAATACAAGTATATCTATATCTTTATTTAGCTTGGGTGGCAGAGGTGATATATGCAATACTAGCCATGTCAAATTTATGCCAAAGGAGCAAACTCACCAAATAAAAATAAAAAAAGCCGACGAATTGCGAACCTCCTCCTTTTTTAGAAGTCGGTTAAAAAGCATCGTATTATGAAGACCGTGGGAGAGAACATCTAGCCGTGTACCAAGTTTTGTCCGTGAAGATGTTAAAAGGTAACAAACAGACAGACAAAGTTACTTTCGGATTTATAATATTAGATGTAGGATTTTTTATTCTGGTCTTATCGCTAACCTACATAACAGACTTCATGAAAAACGAAAATAAAGTAATATTGATTTAAAAAGTTGAATACCAGCGGCTTTAAAGCCTTGTTCAACGATTTATTTGCATCTTAAAAGTTAGTATTGGAATATTTATGAAATTCTGTGGAATTAAATAAAAAGTAAACAAAACAAAAAGCAAACTTGATAGAGTTTCTACAAAATGTTGTACTTTAAACCTAACACAGTCAGGTGTCTATCAGATTGTCAGTAGCTCGTCTAACGCAGATAGCTGGCAATGCAATTTGAGGCGCCGCACACCAATATATTTGTAAAGGTGATTGTACAAGGCTTCGATAACGAAGACCTTTCGGGCTAGTCGGGTAAATAGACTTTGGCCAAGTACGGAAATCGGAAAACCAACAAACAACCAACCAACAGTTAGATTTTGTTATAAAATTATAATTCAACTATTGTTGACCGTTGCCTTTTCCAGCAAACACACCTGCTTGAAAGTCGTTTTTTTTTTTTTCTTTTTGTGTTTGCTCTTGACTCTAGTCTAGGTCATAGGTGACAGAGACAGAGGAAATTATCCAAAGGACACGTTCTACCGGTATAAGTCCGGTAACTATTATATCAAAATCTGTCTAGACCATCCGAGTTAGAGCGTGATTAATTAGGAAACTGAATTTCACTTGTAAAATATTAAGTAGTATTTGTTGAATTAATGTTTGCACTTTATAACGAAAATATTTTATCCTATCTATTTCCAAAAATATTTATTGACCTCTATTTTGCAAACACAACGCTGCGTTTTCATGCTCTTGAAGCCTTGATACTCGAATGTATCTGGACTTTTGGGAAAAACACCAGGAAGTGTGGCATTTTTAACTCAGTAAAACCACCCTGGTTATCACCTCCACCACATAAATACACGTGACCTCTCAAAAGAGCTCCGGTAACTTATCTTCTCTGTGCAAGCACCTTTACAAGTAGATTGCAATGTGACGACACGATAGCTTGTCAGTTCGTCACCTACAGACGATTTGACCTATTTCTCTCAATCAACTTCAAAGGCAAACCTACTACCTAGCTACATAATAAAATGTTGATCGAAGCCGTGGGAATAAAGGTATAAATATGAGTATTATTTTTTATTGCTTCTACTTGATACTAGTCTAAAGTCCCCGTCGAGAAGCTATGAATTTAGTATAAGATTTAATTTAATTTAAGATCCCAAGTGGAATTGCTCGTTAGTTTCGCATTACACGTATGTTACTTTTAGTTGATTGAATTTCGGCGTATTTGTTGTTGATTGAATTGTCGCTATGTAACTTAGTAGAATTCTTTATTTACAAAATTTATAGCAATTCGTGACGGGGACTTTAGCTTTAACTTGATAAATGAAATTCATATATTTTGAATTAAATTAATCTTAAACAAGGTTTGATTTTTCTTCTTATGAACTTCGCAACAATGATTTACACTGACTGTGAACCTGTTACGTGTGAAAAGCATCGCCTCAGTCTTGGATTCGTTCAACTTCAGCTTCCACTGAGCCAAGAAGCTGGTGGTCTGCCCCTTGTTCTATGTTGATTTTGAGCATTGTTTTCACAGAGTACCTAGCTATTTTCTCGTTTCATAAACTAGATTTGCTGATTGTCATTTATTATTGCCATTGTAGTATTGATACATTTGTATGTGACATATTGGCGGTTAGCACATAGTCATTTACCGAGTCAGAGCTTCGTATACTTTAAAATCAATATTGTTTTTAAATATTTACCTCTTTCCCGGCTTTTCAAAATATGACTAGTTTTAAATGGCTCACTTTCCAAGCAGGAAAAATAATCCACAACGCACGGACGATATGAAAAACTTATTCATAAAAATAAAAATAAATGACCAGACATAAAGTGCAAAAAGTAGGAAAAACATGGCGTTTGTTTGAATAAATTTCAATTAAAAACATTGCAGTGTGCTGCAGACAAATTGCGAAATTAGATTTTTTCGCTAGGTATGTTTTATTTTTCTTTTTTTGTGAGTACGTAGCGTTGGTTTTTCGCTTTCTGATGTACGGTTAATTTTGAAGGCAGCCGGGTATATTTATAATTTTTTGTTGCATGGTTTTGTTCTTATAATTAATAGGCTTCTTGAGTTTTCGCAACTTCGTCTGAAGTAAACGATAGAGGCATAAGTAAACAGCTTATTCTTTTATTGCGTGCTTAAAGTGACAACAAAAATGGGTGAAAAATATCATTGCATCAAAAGTGACTATTAACCATTTATAGATAAATTTTTACAACAGAAAGAAACAGTTATGAATTACAGTTATTAATTATTAAGTTTGATTTTTGAATTCCGGCCTTTTCGTTGTTATGAATAGAATAGTATAGAAGTTATGTCGATTTCGTCAAGTTTATTTTCAGTTGAATTTGCGAACTGCATCCAAACCGTATTTTGCTATTCAGTACAAGAGTCTGCACAGATTTTTTACAATGGTTTTTTTTATTTGCAATAGTGGGCTATTGGCAATGGTACTGCTCAGTGCCTCAGTCTGTGGCCTTAGAAAGTTGGTGAGTCTGTGTAAAAGTTACGCCAGTGCCCACGGCCTTTTGTATAATGTGCGGAAGAGTGTCGTTATGGTGTTTGGGGCTGCTGGAAAATATCCAGAAACGGTACCTGATGTTAAAATTAATGGTGTACCTTTGTCGAGGGTACAGACCTTTAAGTACCTTGGGCACGTATTGACCGCTGGCCTCAGGGACAATGACGATATTGAGAGAGAGCGGAGGGCGCTGTCGGTCAGAGCGATTGTGATTGCCCGCAGGTTTTCACGTGCTTCTGCGGGGGTTAAAAAGGCTCTGTTTAGGGTCTTCTGTACCTCGTTTTACACCTGTAGCCTGTGGGTTCATTTCACGCAAAAATCGTACAGCGCCCTTCGCGTTCAGTATAATAATGCCTTCAGGGTGCTGATGGGGCTGCCTCGCTTCTGTAGCGTATCAGGGATGTTTGCGGAAATGCGCGTTGATTGCTTTTATGCATTGATGGTTGACAGTTTGTATTGTTACTAACACCATTCTTATGTATGTTTAGGTTTAAGTTATTTTATATGGGCCCTCATCATCATCTGCCTAGCCTTTTCCCAACTATGTTGGGGTCGGCTTCCAGTCTAACCGGATTCAGCTGAGTACCAGTGTTTTACATGGAGCGACTGCCTATCTGACCTCCACAACCCAGTAACTGGGTAATACGGTAGGTACCCCTTGGCTAGACTGGTGTCAGATTTCAAGCTTCTGACTACTCGTAACGACTGTCAAAGATCTTCAAATGACAGCCGGGACCCACGGCTTAACGTGCTTTCCGAGGCACGGAGGAAACTCGGTATGTTGAAATGGTCACCCATCCACGGCCCGACCTCGTCAAGCGTTGATTAACCTTAAGATCGACCCGTGCGGCTGTTATTATTTACGGTTTAAGAAATTTATTTCGCTCAAAAAGAATACAATTATTCACTCCTATGAGGAAAAAAAAGATACATTGTAATTAAGATAATCGACGGTTTCACTTGGTAATAAACGAAATTAAGTTATAAGAACGGTAAAAACTTACAATTTATACAATATTGAGGTGGTGCTTTAATAGCCTTTTAAAAGTTGGAAGTGATTTCGATTCTTTGATTACTTTAGGTATAGAGTTATAGAGTTCAGCCCCTTCATATACGACAGTCCTTTTACCGTAGTTTGTTCTCGGTGCTCTTAAAATTATGTGGTTAGCCTGCCTCGTCATACGCTTTTGAATTTGCATTCTTTTTGTAAATGTTATGTGTGTATGTATATCTCTGTTCATTATCTTACGTACAAGTACGCAGGTGTTATATTTGTAAATTTGATCAATATTCATTAGTTTTGTTTCTTTAAAAACTTTTTGAGAAGATGTTAAATAATCATAATTGAATAGCACTTTAATAATTTTATTTTGAGATGTTTGTAGCTTTTTAAGGTGAGTTTTGGCAGCACTTCCCCACACTTCGATTAAGTAATCGAGATGTGGTTTAATCATCGAATTATAAATAATATATCTGACCTGTAGTGGGAGATATCCGACAATTCCTCTAAGTGCACCAGTCAATGATGATATCTTTTTTCTTACTTTCTCGATGTGAGGTCTCATTGTAAGTTTATCATCAAGGGTAAGACCTAAGTATTTCTCAGTATTTGACTTCAATAATGGTTGACCATTTATATTTAATTCAAAATGTGTATTAAGTTTTTTATTTTTTGCACTAAATATCATGTATTTGGTTTTGCTAGCATTTATAGTAAGCAGATTGCATTGGAACCAAATAGATAGTCTATTAAGATCACTCTGCGCTTCTTCAACAATCCCATCCATATTACAGCCGAAGTAAAAGAGACTAGTATCGTCGGCATACAGTGAAATAACTCCATTAAGTCCGATTTCATTAATATTGTTGATGTAGATAAGGAATAATAGAGGCCCTAATATAGAACCCTGTGGTACTCCACAGGTAATGAGTTTGGGTTCACTTTGATATTCACCAATACCGACTACTTGGTACCTATTAGTTAGATAAGAATTTAATATTTTTAATGCAGAACCCGTAATACCGATACTTTCCAGTTTTTTAAGAAGAAGTTTGTGACTTACAGTGTCAAATGCCTTCTTTAAATCAATGAAGATCCCAAGAGCTATTTGTTTTTTATCAATGTTAGTTTTCAATTTAGTAATAAGGTCAATAGTCGCGGATAGGGTGTTTGATTTCTGTCGGAAGCCATATTGATTTTTGGAGATAAATGTAATGGAATTTAAATAAACTTGCAATCTATAATGAATAATTTTTTCGTATATTTTAGAAATGATCGGTAAGACCGATATTGGACGATAATTACTTACATCTGCGTTGTTTCCGGTTTTGTATATCGGTGTGACTTTGGCGATTTTTAATGTATCAGGAAATAATCCTTTCTGTATTTAGCCACGAACTCCTCCTTATTTTATATGGGCCCTGTAGCCTGAAATAAATGGACTAATAATAATAATTGCACGTTAAAATATTGTTTTTTTTTATCTAAACGAATATTCTAAGGAATTATTTTTTTGTTTTTTTGAAAAGTAACCTCTTGAAGCACTGATCGGATTACGAATCTTTCTTCTTATTAATCGTTGTCTTCATTTCTGAAGGTCGTGCTCGTCTTGCAACGCGTTGATGGAGTCACTGACGAGCTGCTACCACGCCACTCTGTCTTGAACTCTTCTCAGGGCAGTTTTTATCGTTAGTCCTGTAATCGACCTTATCTGGTCTGACGAGCGAGTAGGTGATCGTACGCTCGGTCTCTTGCCATCCACCCTTCCCACCACAACCTGTTTCTCCAGGCAGTCCTGTTGTCTTCGAGCGATATGGCACTTCGAGCGAACCTGAGGTACTTTACCTCAGGTTCGTTGGTAATAAATAGTGGAGAATCTGGATCCGATATTGAGCTGTTCGAGAATCAGGGAGGGAAATATTGTGTGCTTTGCTGTCCATGGTATGCGCAACATTCTTCTCCAACACCACTACTCAAAGGCCTTAATCCTTATCAAATTAATGAATTTACTTGTTAATGCTTTTAATACTTTATAGCTTTACGTCGTATAGTATATTGGTGGTATAGTATATAGTTTATGTTATTCTGGGTACATCGTCCTCACATAAATTAATTTATAATATTCGTACTTATGTAAATATTGTAAACCACATTTTTTTTTAAATAGTCGGTATGGAGTTTCTTGTCCGTTCTTCTCCATAACAAGCTACATTTCCGAATGGACGGTAGAATAATACATTATCATCGTTCAAAAGTGCCGCCGCTTACTGGCCTAGTTGAAATAAATATTTTTGACTTTGACCTCAAACCTTCTTCGGTTTACAGTGCGAATTTCCCAGGATTCGGAGCCGTACAGAAAAATCGAGAATACCAAAGTTCTCACGAATCTCTTCTTGTTGCTGTTAGCCATAATTATTCTAGAAATTTTGCTCATAGCAGCTTTGGCCGTCTGAGTACGCCTCCTAATTTCGATATCGCATCCTACCTGATCGCAGATCATGGAGCCCAGGTACCCAAACTCACTGACGAATTCCAGATCAGCAAGCTCTTCCGTACGTGCGGTTAGTCCAGCTTGGTCGACAATCATGACACGTTAATTGACAGACCTACCATCTCGCTTTCACACTCTATCCTTCCAAAGAGTTCAGCAAGTTCCTTCACCACGATTTTTACACTGATAGCAAATAGTTAAATGTCATACGTTTTATACTCAATAATGCAAAGACCCTGTGGTGCTCCACAGCTACTAGAAAGTAGTTTACTAGCTACGGGAACGAAGCCATGGGAAAACCTAGTATAAATAAAACACGTCTCTGCTGGATATAGGTTCATCTCAGATCCTAGGCTATCACAGTTTGAATTCTCTATTACCAATACGTGACCTAAAACAGACTTTCACCAAAACTGTTATACCAAAATAATTGCAAAGCGGTAGCCTCCCCACCCTTTTAGGCCAAGTTTTTTTTTATCCGTAGTTAAATCAACCAATTGTTAAATATTATGCTAACCAATGGTTGAACATTTCGGTAAAACACCACTTTTCTTCAGTTCTTAGCCTCAGATGGCTAAATAAGTTGGAGAGATAATTAATTGACCATTTGTTAGTTATGTACGTGCTATTGAAAGGTACTTTTGAATATCAAAATTTATAGTTAAATCAAAGAAAAGTTATTTCTAGTATTTCTGCTAACGGTTCGCTTTTGCCAAAAGTTAACAACTTACGAGTACATTCTCCAATTTACCGTAGACTTGCATGCAGGAAATTGAGCGAGAATACATCAGAAACTTTAACCGACACTTCAAACTAAATTTTCTTCTAGTCTTCGCAGTAAATTCTGCAGTAATGAACAAAAGAAGCAAGTTTGAGTGCACGCATCGCTACAGTGAACAGACTTGAGCCAACCGAAATTGCTGAAATTACGGTTAAAAGCATCATCAACCGTCTAATATGAGGGGGCTAAGTTGAACGAGGAAGCGGATTGGTAGATTGCTTTAACTATACTTAATTTTCTTAAGACAATTGCCGTTTGATTCTGGCAGTCAATAAAACAAAAAAAATACAGATAATCGTGAATCCTATTGTGTGAAAATCTGGTTTAATTAGATACAAGTAAAATTTCAAAATTTAAAAAACCCCCGACACATTTATCTTGCGAAAACATCACGTTCTAAACAGTAAAAAGCGCATAACTTTTGAACGGCTGAACCGATTTTATTCAAACATAGGTAAGAACACTCTCGATACAATCACCTTTCAAAATCTAAATCAAAATCGGTTCATCCGTTGAGGCGCTATGATGCCACAGACAGACACACAGATACACCACAACACACGTCAAACTTATAATACCCCTCTTTTTCCGTCGGGGGTTAAAAATAGGATCTAGGGCTTCTGCTTTTTCTATATTGGGGTTTTATGAAAAACTATTAACTATTTAGACTGGTTGCGGCACAAGATTGATCCCATATTCTTTGTTTTTGTAGTTCGTAATATTTCATGTATTTTGTTGCTAATAAATCGCAAGAAATAGTGTTTAACGTCTCTACCACCTATAAAAGGGCTTGTAACACCTACTAGATTAAAGGATGTGTGCCCTTATTTCCGAAACAATTAAAAAGCCATTGTGTTGTAATAACAGCCGCACGCATCGATCTTCACTTGACGAGGTCGGTCTGTGGACCATTTCAATTTACCGAGTTCCCTCCGTGCCTCGGAAAGCACGTTAAGCCGTTGATCCCGGCTGTCATTTGAAGATCTTTGGCAGTCGTTACGAGTAGTCAGAAGCTTGAGACCTGACACCAGTCTAGCCAAAAGGTATCGTGTTACCCAGTTATTGGTGTTGTGGAGGTCAGATAGGCAGTCGCTCCATGTAAAACACTGGTACTCAGCTGAATCCGGATAGACTGGAAGCCGACTCCAACATAGTTGGGAAAAGGCTAGGCAAATTGATTGTGTTTCACGTGAATCCATGTTGTAGGCACTCAATGGGTTAAATAACATGGGTCAACATTTCAATCTCATATCATATTGAACTACACAGTATGGTTTTCAATTAATGCGTTATTTCGATTGCCCTGCATGATTAGCGAACCAATTAATATCCATTTTCTAAACGAGTATTAATAATGATTGCATTCAAGTTTCAATAATATCAATGATGCTTGATTCTAACTAAAATACAAAACGAAAATTGATTGATATTTATTCAATCAATTAAGCTGAAATAAATAGATTATTTATTTATGTTAAGACTGAGTTGTCCCACTGCAGGGCATTCTATTCCTGCCGGTTTTTACAAATAATAATAATTTATTGGTCCAAAAACAGTGTTACAAATTATAATTTTTCCACCAGATATTGATGCAAAGATTATGCAATACACAGTAGTAATTAACTTTTAGTGGAAAAGATCACCTGTTTCCTGTACTAGTTATAGAAAACTGTATCACAGGAGACAGGGCCTTCCATTTACAATGAGACAGCGTATTGGCAGAACATGCATGCCGATGTTTGTTGAAAATAGCCAATTATGTAATAAGGAATACATGGAAAAATAGGAAAAAGTCGGTAATCAAAAGAAAGTAACTGTAGGTGTGGGTGTACTGTGTAGGCTTGTTGTGTATGTGTGTTGTTTGATGTGTGTGTGATTGCTTGTGAGTGTACAGATTTCACTGTAGAACTATATCGTTTGTACAAGAAGGCTTTCAGTATCACCATATGAGAGTTCCAACAGCCAATCATGCAACAGTAGTTTGCACTTTGATAACGAATGCTCGTAAATGTTGAGTTGTTTGTTTGCTTTGTTATAAAGGCGAGGGCCGAGAACATAGAAATGTCGACTAGCAAGAGTGGTCCTATGGCGTACTGTAGGACATACATGACTCTTGCGTCGTTTCCCACTCATGAGCCCTGGGACATACGTGACAGAAGAGTGTTGGCGCAGAATCGACTGAAGGACAAAGAGCTGTCTCACAGATAGAAGTTTAAATTCGCTATGTAACAAAGATGTAGGGTACATGCGTGGTTTCTTGTATATAACTTTTAAGACAGCTCTCTGTGCCCTTTCAACTTTTAGAAACGCCGTGGCATAAGCACCACCCCACGCCGAAATACAGTACGCAAGAAGGGCCTGTGCCAGAGCATAATACGAGTATACAGCTGTAAGCAAACCACTCTGCAAAGTCGATCGAAGCCTTTTGAAGGTAAATATGAGTTTGCGGACACGCCCTGTCAATACCTTCAAATGCGTGTGCCAATTCAAGGTGGAGTCAAGGAACACACCAAGGTACCTGACATTACTTGCCCTCTCTATGTATTGGCAATTGCAGGTCTGTGCATTTGTGTCAAGACAACTATGAGCCCTAAGGGTGGACCATTTCAGTCTAGATGTCGAGTTCCTCTCGCCCTCTTTGTCTGGGTACCCTGTATGATTAAAAAGTAGATAGATCCTTTCTTGACCGTATTCTAAAACTTTTCAAACATGTTTAGACCCCATGCTCGTAGCTCATTGCTACGCCGTAGCTTGGCTCGTAGCAATTTTTTACACGTAGGCTAAAACGTAGAGTAACAAGACACTGGCTCATTCTACCTTTAAACCAAGAAGGCTGGTTTGAAAAAAATTAATTTTAAATTCATTTGGACTTATGGACGTAGCCCTAAATGAATTAAAATCAGAATTTGTCTGTAACTTACGTAATTTATTCATGAAGCGGCCAAACTGGGTTTATCTGGGTTAAATGTATAATATATGGCACATAGCCAATGTCTATCTGAAATAATGTACTTTTAAAATGGTTAAAGAATGTTTCAAACAGGTGCATTGGTTCCAAAGATTACCCAAATATCACTAGAAACAAAATTGGCATTCTCTTACTTCCCCAAAAACTTTTATAATTTAATTATTTATTTTATTTATTAAAATACTACTTTCTTTAAATTTTAATTTAAGAACTATGCCCCACACCACCATTTTCACGGCTTGTCTGTGGGAACGGTACAAGTATTAAAAATAAGGTTTGTTAGTGCGGGCACTTAATTTTCACTTATTGAACTTACAAAATAACTAACAATAATATCTTATCTTATGGAGGAGCTCGTGGCTAAATAACAACAGCCGCACTGGTCGATCATCAAGATTAAGCAACGTTTGACAAGGTCGGTCCTTGGATGGGTGATCATTTCAACATACCGAGTTTCCTCCGTGCCTCGGAAAGCACGTAAAGCCTTGGTCCCCGCTCTCATTTGAAAATCTTTGACAGTCGTTACGGGTAGTCAGAAGCTTGAGATCTGACACCAGTCTTGCTAAGGGGTACCGTGTTACCCAATTACTGGGGTTGTGGAGTTCAGATAGGCAGTCGCTCCATGTAAAAAACTGGTACTCAGCTAAATCCGGTAAGGCTGGAAGCCGACCCCAATATAGTTGGGAAAAGGCTAGGCAGATTGAATATCTTATCTTATGAAAAGTTAATAACGGAACTATCTCATCTTATATTACATGACCCATATCTTATGAAACTTCACATTTTGAATATTAGTATGAGTGGCATTTGATGTCAGCAATGGCAATAGTTGAAATGCCAAAATGTAATACGGGATCGATATTATACAAACTAATCTTACACGTAATAACATATATAAATTTACCTATTATAAAATACTTAAATAACAAAAACTATATATATGTCACGTCGAAGTACCTATGAATTATAGGACCACTATCATCAACTCCAATCCCTAGGGCAATTCCTTAATTCTTGATAGGAACGGGTGAACTTCAATAACACACATCACTGGATTGAAACTCGAAAGTATTTATTTAGCTTAGTTACATGCACTTTAAGTTTTCATTCGAACTTGAAGGTAAAACCACAGTCATGGTGGGCTCGCTGGGTCGCAAATCCCTTGTCGATCTCTAGAGAAGACCCAGCAAGAAACTCTAGGATACTCTTTAAAATCTTTTTATAGTTTACACAATCACTTTATGACAATAAGCGTTACATGTTTATTAGGTTTTCAAACATCTCATCAATAAGATTTATTAAACAGTTATTATTCTACACACGAAGTACCGGGTAGTACCTAGTAGTGGGCGGAACTTCTACATTGTTTTTTTTAAGACACTTATTACTTGAATAGTTGAATAAAGATAGCAAACAATACTATAATGCTGCTCAGTTAATTATCTTAACATTAAACAACCCCAATACTCACAAATACAAAGTATTTTGTAGATTATTATTGAAATAGGAATCTCATCATAAAACTATCCAAGTTTCCGATGATCTGACAATCTTACTAATCAGAAGGTTTCCCATTATTACATAGCTGTGTAAAATAGTCTTATGACTTTTTAGTATTTAATCATTTACTCAAATTTGTTAAGTTCTCGTATTAAATCTAGTTATTGGTCATTAAAATTATAACATCCGCCATTGTTGACAACTTTGCGTAATAAGAATAGCATTAGGTTATAATCAAACACATTTACTTCGTCAAATGTGCAACAGTTGAAATGAGAATAAATCTAAAAGTCCTACAATAAGTGTTGCCGTTTTATTTAAACATCTCATATTAATTAAACAATGCAATTAGCTTATCAAATGATCTTCATTCAAACAGATCAATAACTGACAGTTCCACAATAAGCCAATAGATGGCACTGAACACAAAACCCAAATTAAATAGACATTGAAATAGTTCTACTGATATCTCAGAGATGACAGTATTAACGAGTTTGTGTTGATTGACAATTAAAATGATTAATTAGGATAATGAATTAACAAATTCACGCCTACGTGGTGACATATATATATTGAAAAAAAGACTACGGGCGCGTATAAAAAAGGCAGGCGTCATTGCGCGTCAATAAATTCATTCACCTCGCTGTCAACGAGAAAAGTGCCCAGAACGCTGACAGCATTGCCACGTAGATGGCAATACAGAAAATACCTATATTTAACAGTTCCTTCTTTTTACCCGACTGCCGAAGGAGGGTAATGTGTTTATCAGTCTATGTACGTATGTATGTATGTTTTTGATGATGCTAACGTCATTCGATTTGTTTTAACCTTTCGAGTGTCATTGGCTACATTAAAATTGGAAAATAGAAAAATGGCGGCTTTTGGGCGCCATATTGTGGGGGCCTAATTTACTTTTTCTTCCTAAACCATCGTGTGAGGTATCAAAATAAAGAGTTTTAAGAGGTGCTTTCAAAAATATATAACACTAATATGTTTAAATGTAAATAATTAAAAAAAAAATGTTATGAATAAAAAAGTTTATTAAAAAATCAAAAAACCCGACTGATCATCATGATTTTTTTCTTGTTTACGTCTTTTTAGTTCACTTCTTAAGCAGTCGGGTTTTTTGTTTTTTTATAAGTAACTTTATTTTTATACTCATTTAATTAACAATTGCATACAAAATGCCAAAGTCATAACAGTAGTTATTAGCTTTCGAATGCAACATTCTTTAAAAACGTATTCTCATTGGAAGACTTTCATAAAAGCAAACAGTAATGGACGGTTAATGGATTTAAAATGGGCTCCTAGGATAAAATGAAGTATAAAATTAATAATGAATTTAAATCATAAATACACGTGCTCTTCTGAAACCATAACAAAAAATACATAAGCTCTAATTTTTCCATGTCTATAATCAATATCACATAGAATAAATTTGGTACATGATTACCGACGCGGTAACATCTGTAAATCTAATTGAAACCTTTTAACCGTACTGAAAAGGTACGAGACTTACGTGGAAAACCTGCTAAAGGAACCACATTATTGAATCGGCCCCAAAGTGCGTAATTCCGTACCATTTTATCGGTAACACACGCAAATTCCATTTTCTGGTACATTACACAGGTCAATCTGGAACCCCGATTCTGGTATTGGTCGAGAATGTTAAGAAATTTTTCCGTTTCTATAAGAGGTACTTTGTGAATGGATTCCATTTGAAGGTCTTTGTTAAAATACCTCAATGGGAAGTAAACATGAAGGACTAAAAGTCCGCCCGTGACTTCGACCGCGTGGTATTAGTACTTCTCCCAATATTTAACATAAATTAAAGGCTATGATAAGCTAGAGATGAACAAGAGATATATCCATGTAGGAGTTTCATCAAAACTTTTACATGCATCTGTAGAGCAATTTTTTCATGAAATAATAAAAAACATATATCCATTAATCCTCATCAATTTTTAATTTATAGTAGAAAAATAGTTTTATTTATCGCATACTTAGTTTATGAGTTGGTAGACTTAAGCTCGGTGCAAACGGACCACCGACAACAGCACCGGTGGCTGTCGTGCGCTACCGCCACGTTTGAAACAGTGGCAGAAGTTCTCGATAGCCATCAGTGTTCGGAAACGGAAGCCACGTTTCTATTGCTGTATAGATTAGAATGTGAATCCCAAATAGCGGGACGTAATTGGAATTCCGACATGAAAGTTTCGATATCCATTAAGGTGTCGTCGTGCCCCATGGTGATGTGTGCGGATGCGTAGGATTCCTAACTGCGCGGGGGTGGAGCAGTGTGACAGTGGCGGGTGTCAGCGTCTTGAGTGGCTCGCAGCGCCAGCAACTACAAGTGGCGAGTCGTGGACACTGCTGTAGCGAGTGGCCGCCACCGTCTACACATTTGCGGTGCGTCTATACAAAATATACGGAAAAGTGTGGTAAGTAGCTGTCGCTAGCCACCGGTGGCAGTGGTCGGTGGCCCGTTTGGCAATAAGGATGGAATTTAAAACGCTGCTTTATTGGTCTAGCTGTTTCAAGAGCTAAACATGATTATCTAAGTTTAATTCCCGGAATAGGCAATATGTTATTGGGTTTCCATCTGGAAGTTTTCAGTCGTAGCCCGAATTTTGTATATGCGCCCATTTGATGATAATAGAATCGCATCTTAAGATATGGGACTTTAACGTAACTGGTGCAATATGGTTATGCTTTATTTCTCAATGGAATCCAGCTGTGATTTTAAGTTACTATTAAAACATTATTCCAGATTTATAACTTCTAGGCACGTAAGTCTATTATTTTTTTGTGTTCAAGTAAATGCTCCTGAACCGAATAAAGCTTCGGTTTTAAATATTTTTGAATTTCGCCGTATAGTTTTAGACGCATTGGCTGAACGATTGGCCTTTGCACAACGGGCGGCTACCCGCACGAACCAAATATTTGCATGGCCCATATTTTATAGAACTGGGTTTTGGTGAATATTTGATTTTTGAGTTTCCAACGAGAGGGAAGAAACTCTAGGAAATAGGGAATATGTTGTTTTGAGTACGAATGTGGATTGTTATAAGAGTTGCTAAGGCTATGCCCCGTTAGCATAGTCGGTATCAGCTTAACAAATAAATTTATTGTTATTGTTATTTATATCAGCCTAGACCGATCGTCAATACTCGCCCTTACTAGGGTCCTCCTTGATTAAAATTAAAATTAATTTGTGTGTCTAAATTTATTTCAATAACATGTTAAAAACTAGGCCATCCTAGAGCACATTCAATAATCAGGTGAATTTTTTTTACTACACGCAATTTGTCTTAGAGAAAGAACAAAAAAAAACGATGTAGGTATGAATTGTGTGAAATCATTCCATCGTTTTGTTGTGGGCAAATAGATGATGCAAAAAGAAGATATCGAAGAAAATGACACTTATAAGTTACACTAAAAAATGATAATGGAGAAAGGAGTCAGGTTTTCATTAGGTTTATTAAAAAATAACTCAGACAATTTTATTTTGGTGCTAGATAGCTATGCGGGTACAAAATCTTTTTATTCAAATAAACAATTTTTTATGTTTTGGTATACCGTATTCTTTTGAACTTTTTGTTACAAATGTGAGCATAATTTTTAGATTTACAAAGGTTAACAAATTGAGGTTCCCTAAAATTCAGTCTAGACAGTAGACAAGAGTAATCGTATTAAATCTGTTAGTCTAGAAAATCTATTGAGAGTCACACCCCTATTTTCAGTAATTCTACTAGAGTTTGGCTATTATAAATATGCATTATTTAAAAAATGTGGGCGACGAACATTTGGAGAATGTCACCGTCTGTACTATGAAAAAGGATTTTGATAGTTGTTTCTTTTTTGTTGTTTTTGTAGGCTATTTTGTTTATATTCTGATTTATTCCTGGTAAAAAATAGTCACTTTAGATCGATGCAGTGTGGATTTGATACTGTTTTATCACTGTGAGTGACCGTTATCTCAGTGCGTGATTACTGCAAAACCACTAAGTTTTTAGTTTTGCTTCTTATTGTTGTAGTTTGACACAATATTCTTGTAAACGACATGAACAGAGTGACATGAGTATTCGAAATAATGTTAGGTTTAAAGATATTTATTTCCCCTAAGAACTTATAAAATATAACAGTTCACTTATAATGAGATAGAGTTACTTATTCTAAATAATAATCAATATTTGCCTCCGGGGCTTTGGTGACGTTACAGGGTGCATACATGTTTTTTTAGTTTTCTCCTAAATATGTTAATATTATCAGACCTCTTTATATCCTCCAGTAGATCATTGAATAGCTGTGCTTGTGCACATGCAGTTTCCAGTTGGAATTTGTTTTTACTTCTTGTGTTGAATGTTATTGTTCTTTTATGCAGTTGTATGTTTGATTGTACGGAATTCGTGGTGATTTTTTTTATGAGAATGCAGGTCTAGTAGGTGTAAAGTTGTGTGAGATTTAGCAGGTTAGTTTTTCCGTATAATTTTTTTGTTGGATAGAGATAGTGGTAGTGAAATAATACTTTAATAATATTGTTTTGTGTTCTTTGTAGTGGGTTTAGATTAGATTTAGTGGCTAATCCCCACACTTCGATTAGGTATTCGTGGTTTGATTTTACTAGAGAGTTATATATAATTAGTCGTACTTTTTTCGGGATACATTATGTGACTTTTCGTAACGCACCCAATAGTGATATTAACTTTGTTTTGATATGATCTATGTGCAGTTTCCAAGTAAGTTTATCATCTACCCTCAGTCCGAGATATTTTTCGTGACTAGATCGTTTAATTGTTTCCCCGATGATCGTCAGAGGTTCGTAGTTAAATAATCTATTATGAAAAAATCATAAGGCAAAATATCAAAATCATTAGATCGATGTGCACGTCAACGTTGCGATATCTTGTAAACATTGTCGTTTTTGGCTAAGAACGACATCGTGCTGTTCCTACATAACGTATGATATAATAACTTTCGCAATTCACTTCTAATGGGTATAAAGCTTCTTTTTATTTAGTGGATTTGTGAAAAACAATATACAGAATTAATCTGACAGCTCAAGTACTACGAAAGTGACAGATGTAAAAGGATACCTGATCATCTTAATATTGTAATTAATAGGGTAGGTTGATGGACAAAAAAAATATAATTTTTTGTCCATCAGGAAGATTAATAAAAAAAAATGGCCACGATTTTCTTTAGACACGTAAACATAAAGTGACGACAATATAATGCGTTGAAATATCTTGAAACGTCACACTGCTAGTACACTTTATACTGTCTTAGTGACGTCACAAGCCGTCACTCCTGAACTTTGATGCGCTTTAACTTTGTAATTTGTTATTGATTTGGTAAAGCAAAAAATACGTGTCCAATATTATTTGATGATCTCACTGACGGATTAAATAGAATTATCATTTTTTTACCCAGGAAACATCCCTATTGAAAAAATAAAGAGCAATTGCCAAATACCTAGCCAGTTGTAGATCAATCTCTATACCAATTATGTGAGATGAACTCGCGGCCAATTATAACTTCCAAAATTGAAACACAGTGTTGCCACACATCGCTTCAATCATTATGCGGTAAAAAATGCTATGAGGTCACGAAATGTTCACAATGGAGTTTCTCTAACTGTGATTTAGTTTGTTTTATGAATGTTTTTCCTGTGTTTTATTATTTGGTGTGCAAGACATTGCAGTTGTATGCAAGTTCTTAATTTTAGTTGATGCCGAATTTCGGACTGTATATTAAATAAATATCTAGAAGGAGGTCGTGGCTAAATAATGACAGCCGCACGGGTCGATCGTCAAGGTTAAGCAACGCTTGCCTAGGGTGATCCGTGTAGATGGGTGACCATTATATATCGAGACTCCTCCATTCTTCGGAAAGCAAATTATGCCGTTGGTCTCTATTTTTATCACTAATGTGTTAAAAACAATTAAGATATGTGTTAAAAATAATTAAGATTACAATTATAATTATTTGAAGGGACGGAAGAATTGGTTTCCCCAAAAATATATATAGTAATTTACCTGTGCTATAAAAAGTAACTGTCTTCTATCTGTTTGTTTGTTAACTTATCACGTTTTAAAAGATAAACGAATTTATTTAAAATTTGGCACAAGGGTAGACCATGTTCTGAATTAAGATATTAGATAGAGGATATTTTTTATACCAAAATTATCCCTAAGGAACATTCCCTCGGGATAATTTAGACTCGAGCGAAGCCGCTGGCAGAAACTATTATACTAGTGTAAAAACGAATGTTCTTGGGGATGGATGGATGGATGTTTGCTACTCTTTCACGCAAAAGTGCTTAACGGATATTGGTGAAACTGTACAGTAATATAGTTTCCTTCTACATCAGTATAAAACAAAGGCTATAATTAATAGCGACATTGTGGTAAAAGTACTAATTTCACTCGGTCTGAACCGTAGACGGCAACTAGTATACAGATACCTAAGTAAAGTTGTAAACTACATTAATTTGATTATATGCGATACATTGGAATAGTTACGAACAATTATTCATAATTTTATTTACCTAGCATATATATATCTGAACTAATTTTACTTCGTTATATTATATATATCGAAATAAAATTAGTTTATTAATTTTGAGGATAAGTACCGATACCTTCATATTTCGGTTTTACTTTGAAAACATGAGTGTAGGAGGCACTATATTTTAATTTAATTTTATATTACATTATTAATTTATAAAAACAAATATTTCTTTAAACTACTTTATTCATCCAGTAGTAATCACGCTTCGATCGACAATCCATTGAAACACGTAATTATAAAACAAAGAGTAAAATGCGCATAACTTTTGAACGGCTTAACCAATTTTCATCAAACATAGTTATGAACACTCTCGATAAAGTCGAAATCGGTTCATGTATTTAGAAACTATGATGCCACAGATAAATATACACACAGACACCTAACACCCTTTCACCACCTCTTTTTCCGTCGGGGGTTAAAAAACACAGGAAAAACATTTATAAAACAAACTAAATCACAGTAAGAGAAACTCTATTGTGAACATTTCGTTACCCCATAACATGTTTTACCGCAGAACGATTGAAACGATGTGTGGCAAAACTGTGTTTTAATTTAGGAACTTATAATTGGCCGCGAGTTCTTCTCACACATTTGACATAGAGATTGATCTTCAACTGGCAAGGTATTTGGAAACTGCTCTTCATTTGTTAAATTAATTACAATATTAAGATGTGGACTAAGAGGACCTAGGCAAAGTCACTTTTTACCAGCGATAAAGATTTAGGGGAATGTGTATGATTTTTTTTATCTAGATTTAATAACAAAAAAAAACAATATTTATATATATTATTTTGTTTTGGTATTTTACTTTATACCTCCTGCGCTGCATAGATCGTAACTCTGGGAATGAAAATGATAAAAAACAGAGATAGTACTCGTAAATTGCCTCGTTGGGTTGACACCTAATCTGTTTGATGGTTTCGTTACAAAATTACTTTGTATAAAGTCATTGTTACAAATTTGCACTGTAAGTCAAAAATAGCCAAACATTTTTCATCAATTTTTATTGATGTTTGAAGTTAAAATTACAGTCCCGTTCCTTACTCGACTCGATTCCTTACAACATTGCAAAATGTGTTTATGTAAGGATCGAAGCAGGTGGCGTTGTGTAGTTTCTGCCTACCCCAATGGGAAAAAGGCGTCAGTTTATGTATCTTTGTATTTCAAAACTACTAACTTTTCTATTTATGATTCTACAAGACAAGGAATTTTACTTACTGACTGCCATCTCTAAACATAATAATATCATCTTCTTATGAAAGTGGTTGTTATATAATGTCAGACTTCTTCTTCTTTTTGTGTGACGATGTGGCCATCTCTGTTGTCAGAGTTAATTAAGCTGCCTCTGGGAACCCCACAGGCCTCTGTCTTGGCTATAATGTCAGTAGAAATGAGAGAGACATATTACATTTCGATTTGCTGGTGAAACCAATCTGTTCAAACTCGGGAGATCAACCATTAGATCAAATGAACAGACACGACTCCGAGTAGAGCAGACATCAAAGGTGTCAATATTACATGAATTATGTATTTATTCCCTAAGTGCGTAATTGCGTCTTACCTCGTAATTGCATTACCACTTGGGTTTAATGTAACTTTCACGTTATAAATCGAATGCTCTGTCTGTCAACGTTTTTGTAAAATATTTTCAAACTTAGTTAAATTTCAATACTGTCAGTGCACGTCAATTAATGCTGAGCGGTACGCTCGTTCCAGGATTTTTAACGTTAGCTGACACAAGGAATTTGAATGTATATAGGTGCATTTACAACCATTTATAAACTCGCAAACAATCAAATCCGGAACAATGATTTGGCCAGACCCATGCAAATATTTGTTCCGTATAGAAATCGAACCCGCTACACTTAGTGGAGCAACCAATCGCTCAACTATAGCGCTAAACGTGTCAAACAATCTACCACGACTTCTCGAGTAGAACATACATCAAAGGTATCGATATTACATGAATTTTGTCTTAAGTGTCTATCTATCTATGGATAGTTTAGTTTACCTCGTAATTGCTTTACCATCCTAAGGTTTAATGACACTTATACATCATAAAACAATGGCCTACTTATAAGCGTTACGACTGCCCATTGTCACACCCTATTAACTCTTGAGCTAGGATTACATAACTGTGTTGGAGAGTGTCGTGTCGTGGGATACATCCATTAAACAAATCAGTCACTACTGTTACCTTTGATGCGTGTTTCACACAGAACAGCACTCTATTCCAAAACAATATCACCGTGATAACGTACGTGAAGTGAGTTTCAAGAGAGCTGTGAATTCTTGGCATCAATTAGAATGAAAACTTACTTCAGCTAAGCTTCCGCTATTCCAGGCTATGTCGATCATAACAATTTTTAAGAAATCCAGGGTGTCAGAAGGCGCCACGACATGACACAACACAAAAATATGAGCTTTAAGGTCTTGAATTTTGTTATGATGTACAGTCAAGCAAGTACATTCATGACCCATTCAGCCGATAATTCGTTTAAAAACGTTAAAGTGTTCTTGTTATAATAATTATGGTTCACTTAAGACGTTTTAAATAATATTAAAAACTGTGTAAATGCGAGACATAGAGTAGTGCAATTTTGAGCACTGTGCTCATTGTAATAGATTTTTAATTGAATTAAAAAGTATTGTTTTGATAAAGCTGAAATTATGGTTTGAATTTACAGTTAGCTTTCGTCCAGCGTTGTTTGCTTATAGAAAGAAGTATATAATAATATTTTATTTCAAAAACATATACTAAAGAAATATATATAAGCGGAATTCGAACTAATTATATTGAATTTCTTTAGTAAAATATGAATGGTTCATAAATCAATCTTGTCGACTCTACAATAAAGAGTGTACAGTACAACTATTTTCTTGATATTCCTCGGCAATCATCGCATTTTCGAATACAAAGGAATGTTGATTTCCATGTCTATCAGTTATTAGATTTATCGTGTATATTAATTTGAATTCAGAACTAAGTGCTTTATTGTTGTTTCGTTTTGATTTCCGTGTGAAATATATAGGGCTGTAAAAATAGCATCTTTAGCAGCTTTTCTCCGATTTTAAAAATAAATTAGATTATATTGAAAGAGTATTAACAATTCTATCGTATCATCGGCTTTTTTTTTCAAGTAATCCGACGACAGAAACACGAACTTTGCCGAGGGACATTAAGAAAATATTTGTAATGTACACTATTATCTATGAAATATTTAGACTGTTTCAACTCTAGTGAATTTTAACGACATTCGCAGGTGCGTTTCCTTTTCGAATCAAAACAAAACCCCTGGACTTGCTGTTTTGAACAGACTGCTTCGTTGACCTTCAGTTACTTACAATAACAGCTTAAAACTCAGAACAAAAGCAACTGACAGCCACTTCATCTTGCTTTCCTCCAAGCAGACAAAACAATCCCGTCTTTTTCCAAATAATCCTTAACCTTGATTCTTATTATTGATCAATAACTTGGCACAGATCCATCAGCCTGCAAGGCTTATGTCAGTTACGATGGATGACCGGTGCCTATGAGTTGTTGAGACGATGGAACTACTTTATGTCGAGACGTTTTGTCTGGCGAGGATAAAAAAGTCGTGTTTGAGTCTACGAGTTCATATGTCACTTTTATTGATATCTTCTGGAAAACACCAAAAAATACAGGCTGACTTTTAGTTTATTGACAATTCTATAAAAGGTGGAAGTTCTAATGGATATGAAAAACTTTTACTGTACGACTAACGCTGAACTCACAAAAAAACGGCTATTGCCTACATTTAGCATAGCTGTTTTTCTAAACGTAGATAAGTTGTTAGGCGGACGTAAAAGTAATAAATAGCTGGTTTTGCTGTCATGTACCAAAGTTGATCCCAATAAAAATTTAATCCTAGATTTTAATATGTTAATGACTGGTTTTATTTTTATTATTCAAAAAACCATACAAAAAAAAAAATGTCGTTATTACACGTTATACAATGTTATACAGTTGGTGGAGTCCTGTACCAGGAGGCGCCGCTCTTTTATATCTTACGAGTGTAATAAGTTACAAGACAAAATGAATAATTAATAGTCTATTTTTAGTTTTTTTTATCCTTAGTCTGTTGGTGTGTGTGTAAGTATGTGTGTGCGTGTGAGTGTGTGTGTGTGTGTGTGTATGTATGTGTGGGTGTGTGTGATAGAGCGTGTGTGTGAGTGTGCATGGTTTTTTTTATACGGAAGTGATTTGTGTAAATACAAACAGTTTTCAGTTGACAGTTTATAGAAGATTCTCTGTTTCATCGTAGCATAACTTATTTATCCACTTAATCAGTAACGATTTGCATTCTTTAAACAGTTTAGTATATATATCTATTAACTTATTTATTTTATTATATAAGTAAGACGAGCGTCTCTCATACTGAATATTTGCAAATTCTGTTTTTACAAAATGGATACAAGCAACATTGTGTTTCCTTCTTCTAGTCAATATATTGGGATCTAATAGTAGGGTTTTATGTTTTTTTAGTACAACTTGTATAATATATAATTTTCGGACTGATAATAAACAACTAATTTGGTATAGCTCATAGGTAGGAAAGGTCCTTTTTTTAAAATACATTACTTTTATTAATGTCCGTTGCGCTCTTTCAACATCAAGAAAACGTGTTTTACGCGCGCCTCCCCATATGGAAATACAGTATATTATTACGGATTGAACTAGCGAGATATACACTTCATTTAGAAGATTTTTGGATATGCCAGTCCTTGGGACAATGTGTCGTAATGTTTTAAAAATCCAAATAAACTTTCGTATTCTCGCAGTTATTTGTTCGATTTGAGGATACCAGGACAGGCTTTGGTCCAACATTATACCTAGATTATTAAACAATGCACCTGCCATTATACGTTATCTCTTCCATAGTTGACTGGTAGAGAATGCCTAAGGCATTAAGTCCACCTTATCTTTTTTGTATGAAGTCTAAATAAATAAAGCAAAAAATATTGCCAATTAATTAGTTTAACCCGTTTTCTTTGGTGGTGGATAAAAGTATCTTGGTGGTGAACTGTCTTTAAAAATATAAAGCAAATAAATAAAATTAATTTACTGTCGCCAGTTAATACATTCATCTTATAATAGAGTGATCTAACATATGCATCGTATTAATGTATTGCACAAAAGGTACTGCTACTTATTTCCAAGCAAACCCTGAGCTTGTATTTGGGGAAACAGTGTTCAGCCGCAGGAAGTATCACATACCAAAATACGAATACATTGGGTTGAATGTCACTGCAATAAACTTACACTATTCTTAGGATAACTTTCGGTAATTTTATTTAAGTTTAGCAGAAGTGTGTGATCTGTGTGTAAGTGTGTGTGTATGGTGTGAGTGTGTGTCTGTAAGAGTTTGTTTAAAAGCATTGTATGATATATGATACTCAATATATGCCATTAGGTTTTCCGTATTCTGCTAGTCTGATAGTTGAAGCCATTCAAAAACTTTACCTTTAAGTTCGTGTCTGCTAAGAGAAGTAATTCTGAGATTTCTGTTTATGGTGTTATATAGCTTACACCGTATGACATCGTACCGTCTCCTTGCGATGGAGGTTTTGCATCGAACACGAGAGAACACAGGCATTATGCTGCATCTATTGGGGTTTGGTAATGGCTTTGATGTTTCTCTGTGCACAAAGAGTGGTCTTTGATACAAAAATACCACTTCTGTATTAATTTCCAGCTTATATCAAGTCAACAAGTCCTGTGTTGTAATAAGACGTCTTTTTGAAACATTTCACTCTAAAGGAAATGGGTAGCAATAGGTAATTGTATTATAGGATAAAAGTGGAAAGTGGGTCACATATGTGCGGTTTTGAGTATCTACTATTATACTATAAACCATAGAAATAGGGATACGATAACATGATTGATTCAATACGTGTAGTTAACACGTATTAGAAATAACAAATAAATATTTGAAATAATTCTCAATGAACATCGCACTGTTTTTGTGACAATTATTTGGGTTTGAGACAGTATTACATGTTCGAATATTGATATATTCATGATTAAATTTAAAAATGTGTCACAATAGACCTTTGTATTGTACCAGGTTTTTTCCTATGTACATTTTATTAAATTCTTTTATGATAAAACATTGTGATTTGTTGCACAATGTTCCTACCCTGATCCGCTTAACACAAAACTTTTTGCGTTCTCCTTGCCATCACACTTCTTTGAAGTTTATATTAAAAATGAATTTTATATGGGCCTGGGATTATTTGATGGGAGAACAGAATTCCGTGTTACATGGTACAGTGGAGAATGAACGGCTCGAAAATTCGGTGTCATTTCGGATTTCCACTGGATTGTCCGAATGAATTTCGAATTGTCCTGAACGTTGTTTGTCCTTTATTCATCTGCGGGCATTAAAAAAATACTGTTTGAGATTCTTGTTTCGTTTACTAATAATACCATTATTTTTTAAAGTTTGGTTTTTTTTTCTCTGTATAATGTGTCCACTTTCCACATTCATGCTGTTAGTAGTCTACCAGTTATTAATTGTAACGTCTTTAAGACGTTCAAAATTATTTTCTGGTAAACTTCTCAGCCTATTGAGATGAATTTTCCAGAAAACGTTATTGGAATATTGCTAAAGGCGTAAGATAATTTTCCTGAATATTTAAAGCTTTTCTCGTGGCGCAGGTAAGCACAACCTTTAATCTAAATTCAAAGCGCCAAAAATCAACTTGAATTATTTATTTCCCAATATAAGCCCATGTTATCAGCATCACAAAATAATATATCACTGTCTCACACACCCCTGAGACGGTGTTACCCGATTGCTTTCTCATCACGGAGTAATGAGTTTTCACGTACCATCTAGGAGTACTACAAGCAGTGTTGCCAACTTTACCAAGCTAAAAAGAAACAAACCAATTATTAAAAAAAAGCAGTAGAGTACAATAATTATAGTAATTTCAAAACAGTAATTTCACCATCTAGCATAAAATAGATAGTTAAAATTTCAAAAACCGAAAATATTCTACCTCCAACAACCACTTAAATAATAAAAGATTAAAAGTAGTTTGATAAATGAATAATAATGATTCTACACATTTATACAGAAATTTTACTGTAATTGCCAAAGCTTAATTTAAAATAAAATATAAAACGTTTTTATTATTACAATTTCAAGTAGGTATGTATGTTAATCACAACTTACTAATTATTTTTTGACATATTTGTTTAGAGAGGAATATGGGCTGAAACCGAAAAAAAAGAAAGAAAGAAAATGAAAAAGAAAAATGTGTTTATTGGCATTAAAAACAAAACACATAAAAATATTCTCTTTTTCTGTTTCCGTTCATAGAAAAAGCAGTAAATCTACCATTAAAACAGTAGAGTTGGCAACACTGACTACAAGATACTTTAATATTAATAAAACATTTCCCCAGTAGTCTGTGGACATAGATAACTAATTACTCCGAATCAAGTTGAGATAATCCCAAATGACTTGGAATGGCATTTTGGAAAGGGCTTATATTTAGGCCTGAATCACGTAATTGCTATGTTCAACTCAATTCTCAGGCCGAGTTGGTCCGATTAAATATTCATAACGTTTATATTAATTTACATTTTACGATGAAAGGGACACATGTGATGACAAATTTTGTATTAGATGTGACAGTTGTTATTATGAAGGGCTTGGTATTTTTTGGGGCGTGAGAAAACTTTGAACGGAAAATTTTATTGATTGGTTTCATAGGGATAAGCAGTTGCCCGCGATTTCAATGGTTTAGATTTCAATTGCCCTTTTACTCTCTCAGGTATAATCAATCTGCCTAGGCTATTCTCGGCATTATTTACGGCTTCCAGTCTAACTGTATTCAGCAGAACATCAGAATTCTACATGAAGCGACTGCTTATATAAATAAAAAAAAAACGTTTAATCAAACTTTCATTCATCTCCACAAATTACATCCTTATCTATTTACGTTGACAGATATTATACAAAAAAATTAAGACGACCTCTAAAACCCAATAATTGAGTAACACGATACGCCAAGACAGTGTCACATTTCAGGCTTCTGACAAACCGTTAGAACTGCCAAAGATTTGTATAATAACAAATCCATGCACACTTCACACGAGTTTTCAAATTTTAGGTACGTTTTGTTGTTCTAAGTTTCTGTTGCAATTTTATTTTGTAATGTTTATTAATTGTAAATCCGTAATTGGCTGTAATAGTAGTACAATAAGTGTGTTAAGGTATTTTTGAGAGCTTTGGATTTTGTGATTAATAAATAAATATATAAATAAATAAATACAAACCAAAAAAAATATGACAGCTACACCAACTTTCTATTGCATCTCAACACTATCTATCTAGGACTAACAGTATATAGAACAGTATCTATTTATATAAATAGTTAGGTTTTACCATTGATAAACCTTAATCCAGTGTCTTCACATCCATCTCAAATCTACGTACTGTTATTTCTACTCATTTACCGCTAGACAAACCTTTCTTAAACTACGACACAACACAACCGGTGGCCCTTTTTTCTAAGAGAAAAATCCAATCACAGTTCAGCTGAAGTGGAAAATCGAAACCGAATCGGAACCGGGACTCCAGAAGAGTTAGTGATCCGAAGCAGTGGCTACCAATAAATAAATGTCTAGCTTTTGCTTAATTTAACTTTAGAGAGCAATGTTTTGTGTGGACTAATGTACTTCTGTGCTAGAATTTAGGGGTCGTTAAAAATTGTGCTGAAAATAATTTATATAGTAAAAGTCAACCTGAAATTCTTTAAGACAAGCTTGAATAGGTTAAACAAGCGTGCTTTACCGTATACCATATTATAATTATCGCTTACCATCAGGTGAGATAGTGGTCATACACGATAGGCTCAGGCAATATTAATAAAAAAAAACTTAGGTTACAAGTAGCTTTTTCGCGCGGCTTTACTTCAGTTGTCTATGCTATTGGAACCGTTTATTGTTTCTGGAACAGAAAGGATCCTTTTGCACTAAACTATAGATTAAATTTCTTTTCAAAAAATGTTCTGCTTCTTTGTAGTAAAATGTTCGTAGGTAGTTAGTAATGCCGGAGATTATATATGTATTTTATAAACAATATAACCTCTTTGTGCTCTATTTATAAAAATCTCTGAGCTGATAGCAACTTATTACAACAGATCCTTTTTTCAAATTCTTTGTAGATAATTTGAAGTACCTGGGCGACAGGGCTCTGCTCGGGTAATAATAGAGAAAACGACGTTTTCTAAAAATGAAATAGAATAGAATAGAATATACTTTATTGTACACCAAAAAGAGAAATTACACATATATTTTATAGCAACTTAATACTATGGGTACAAAGGCGGTTTTATCGCTGACAGCGATATCTACCAGACAACCTTTGGGTGGCCTAAATAACTAAACATAAAACAGGGGTAGCCTATGGTGTACTGCTACATAAAAAAATTATTGATACATAAACATTATATAGCTATATAAAATACTATACACAAACTTACAAATAAACATACATACATAATATTACATGCAACAAAATTACAAAGAAGGGGTGAACAATGAAAGAAGAAATTAGATAGAAACAGAAAAATATTAAAGAGAAAGGAAATGGTTCTTAACAAGGTTTTTAAAAGATGCTAGTGACTGGGCTTGTCTTACTGACATCGGCAACTCATTCCACAATCGCACAGCCTGGACCGTGAGCGATTTATGGTAAAACTTAGTAGAATGAGCAGGCATCAAAAGTCTCAAATTCTCCGATGATCTCAAGTGTCTAGAATGTGTGTCATGAAGGAACTTAAAGCGTTCTTTGAGATAAGAGGGGGTTGTAGGAATAAACAGAACACTGAAGAGTAACGATAAAATGTGGGCATTCCGGCGAAGGCGGATTGGCAGCCACTTGAGCTTAGTACGAAATTCTGAAACATGGTCATATTTGCGTAAACCAAATATGAATCTAATGCAAAAGTTTTGGAGTCGCTCAAGCTTATCTAGCTGCACTTCAGTTAGATCTAAATAACTGACATCTGCATAATCGAGGATTGGGAGAAGGAGAGATTGGGCAAGCTCAGTTTTGGTGGCAGTTGGAAGGAAATTGCGCAGTCTGCGCAAAGACCCCGCAGACGCAAACACCTTGCGGCTAACCTCCTGCAGCTGAGGACCCCACAAAAAGTCTTTGTCAACGAAAATACCCAGGTCTTTCACTGAGTCGCTGTTTGGAATAGATGAGCCATCAAAAACAATCCGGGGGAGCTGCGACCAGTTAACTCTTGAGCGCAACTTAGGACTGCCGACAACAATGACTTGAGTCTTCGCAGGATTAACCCTAAGACCATGGGCCAAACTCCACTCAGAAATACAACCTAAATCTTTGTTGATCATATTAACTGCCTCAGTCAATTCATCTACCGGAGCTTGCGAATATATTTGCAAATCGTCAGCGTAAAGGTGGTACGACGAAAGAAGGTCATTGGAAATAGAATTAATAAAAATAGCGAAAAGAAGAGGAGATAGAACGCCCCCCTGTGGTACGCCTGCAGAGGTATTGCACCATGACGAAGAAGAACCTTCAATGCAAATACGTTGTTGACGGCCACACAGGTAACTTCGAAACCAATCAATTACCGTTGGAGATATGTTAAGAGAGCTGAGTATGCCGAGTAAAATATCAAAATCGACGGTGTTAAAAGCATTGCTGAAATCTAATAAGGAAAGTACCGTCAGATTTCCATTTTCCATACCAAGTCTAATATCGTCCATTATGTTAACGAGAGCTGTTGTAGTACTATGTCCTGGACGAAACCCGGATTGGAAAAAATTAAGGAGGTGGTTTTTGCACAAGAATGTACTAAGTTGATTATGGATAAGGCGTTCAAGGACTTTGGATAGAAATGGTAATATGGAAATAGGACGAAATTCAGTAAAGGAAACAGGATTACGCTTTTTTGGAAAAGGGGTAATTTGGGCTTCTTTCCAAGAAGAGGGAAGGACACCGCAGGATACGGAATGATTAAGGATATGAAACCTAGATAGATCGATTTATCGCTCCCGAAAGGCCCTGCATACTAAATTTCATGAAAATCGTTGGAGCCGTTTCTGAGATTCAAATTATATATATATATATATATACAAGAATTGCTCGTTCGAAGGTATTAGATATAGAATTTGCTAATTGTCAAGATTTTTATAAATAAAGTAGTTTGTATATTTGTGCTATTTTAATTTAAGTTCACACAGAACTGGAGGTGATGTTCACACCGCATTTACAGTACCGTTATAACGGAGCCGTCGCTGCTGGGGGTAATGTTCACACCACATTTATTCAGTGTACCACCAACTTTCAAATAAAAGGGATCAGTATTTTTTAGTACTGTTGTGTGTGAACTCGCTCATATCTACGTCATTGCTGAATAAAAACGTATACGATAAAGCGGACCTGTAAAACGGACTGTACAGCAGTCCTTTTTACAGGTCCAGTATTTTGTCAGATTGGTATTTTTTACTGGATCTGACATACTGTCATGTGTGTGAACTCACTCATACAACTACATACGTCACCGCCGAATAAAAACGTATACGATAAAGTGGACCTGTAAAACGGACTGCTGTATATTTTGTCAGATTGGTATTTTTTACTGGATCTGACATGCTGTCATGTGTGTGAACTCACTCATACAACTACATACGTCACCGCCGAATAAAAACGTATACGATAAAGAAACCTGTAAAACGGATCTCTGTGTGATCGAGAAATTAGGCGTTAAGATTTTGTTTAATTGTCAACAATCAAACTTCGAAAACGACACATAAATAAATGCGGTCACGTCTGGACCTAGCACGAAACATTTTTTAAATCCATGTTGCTCCACAACAGTCATATTTTCTTCTTTTTTGTTGACGGTTTCAGGAAAAACAGGCCAGACACAAAAAAAAATTGGAATAAGTGATTCCCGCGATCCGTTGAAAGCTAAAAAGCCGAATGATATTTGCTTGAATAAATAAATGGGCTGACGATTTTTGTACACATTTTCTGCTTTCAATTAGAGTAATTTATTATATATTTAGGTACTCTTTATTAAATGTATCCACAGGGGTATGGCTCTGAGACGTGGTCGCTTACAATTGGCCTCATCAGAAAGCTTACAGTCACTCAAAGGGCAATGGAGACGGCTATGCTCGGAGTTTCCTTGCGTGATCGAATCAGAAATGTAGAGATCCGTAAGAGAACTAGGGTTACCGACATAGCCCAAAGAAGTGCCAAACTTAAGTGGCAGTGGGGTGGGCAGGGCACATTGCTCGCAGAACGGATGGCCGATGGGGCAGAAAGGTTCTGGAGTGGCGACCGTGAACCGGAAGACGTTGCGTTGGAAGGCCTCCCACCAGGTGGACCGATGACCTGGTGAATGTTGCAGGGATCCGCTGGTTGCGAGACGCACGGGACCGTTCAAAGTGGCGACGCTTGGGGAAGGCCTATGTCCAGCAGTGGACGTCTTTCGGCTGATATATGATATGACGGGGTATATAATCAAATCAAATTAATCATGTTTGTAAAGCAAAATGTTCGTGTAAATAGGCAGCAAAATAATGATACGACAGGCTATTCGAAGATCCCAATTGGGACCTTTATTTTATATCTATTAGTAAGTCGTAAAAATAGAATCGTAACATTAACCAAAAAAGTAAATATATTAAGAAAACCGATATTTACCCTTCTGCTTCAACTATTCTTTGGAAGTACCTATTTACTGATCTGATTAATAAAATATGTTTTTACTTATAAGTACAAAGCTACCTTATCAAAACCGATATCTACCCTTCTGCTTCAACTATTCTCTGGAAGTACCTATTTACTGATCTGATTAATAAAATATGTTTTTACTTATAAGTACAAAGCTACCTTTACTAGTTCTGGGTGTCATAAGCATCTTTTTATGCCAAAAAAATTGCGATGATGGATTAGGCCAGAGCGAAGCCGCGAGAAAAAAAAGCTCCAGAACTTCAACATCGTCGCCAAATTGCCAGCTTGTCGTTTTTTATCGGTTACGTTTCGGGGAGTGTGCGATAGAATTGAATGATCTAATTCCGCGCAGCCCGTTTCATCATCGGACTACCAGACGTACGGCGATGCGCCATCGATACATGGTTGACATCCCACCCATACGCACAAAACTTTTTGGGAACACTTTTATTATGCGTACAGCTAAGGAGTGGAATTCCCTGCCGGAATTTGTGTTGCCCGATAGCTACAATCTAGGGTTCTGTGAATAGGTCATTTCTAGACAAGCGTTTTCCACCGTCGACCACATCATCGCTTACCATCATTGTGATATAGTAGTCAAGCGCGAGCCTATAGAATCTATACCAATATTATAAAGAGGAAAGATTTTTTTGTTAGTTTGTTTGTACCTAATAGGCTCCGAAACTATTAGACCGATTTTAAAAATTCTATCACCTATGGAAAGCTACATTTTTCTCGAGTAACATAGGCTATAACTTATTTTCGAAAAAAATGGGGCTCCTTAAGAAAATTGCAATAATGTAACCCGAAGTATCAATATTTTGCCTATAAAATTGATTATTTGGCGTGCGCTGAGAAAACTATGAATGATGCTTAAAAATTATGTACTACATGATTAAAGTACTCATTATTAACTAAAAAAAAATTCTGCAAGAGAAAGTATCTCACTAACATAGTTAAGTCACAATAGCAGCTTTTGTGTTCTAAAATTTAATTAGATCGCCGGTAGAAACAAAAGTTGGTTACATGTTTATTGTAGTATATTCATTCTTATTCAAATAAATAATTTAACAAATTGGTAGGTAGGGTAGATAGGGTAGGTGGGTATGTAGGTAGGGTAGGGTAAATAGGGTAGGTAGGTGCAGGTGAGTAGGTCGGTAGGTAGGTAAGGTTAGGTGGCTAGAAGCATGAAATTCGGCAAAAAGGTTCCTCAAGTGATGTAAGTGAGCACTAAGAAAATATTTTAGGAAATTCTATCCCTAAGGGGGTAAAAGGGGGTAAAAAGTTTGTATGAAAAATCAAATTCCGTACGCCAAAATTCTTGAAGCTTGGCACAAATAGTAATCTAAGTAAATGATAAAGGTTGCCACTATTCGATATTCGAAACTATCCCCAAATGACGATTAAGGGGGTGTTGAAGTTTGTATGAAAAAATCTGATTTCTTGGGTCAATAAACATGAAACTTGACACAAATATTAACCTTAATGAATATTGAAGGTTGTTATTATTATTTTTTGAAACTACCCCCAAAATATGATTTAGGCGATGTTAAAGTGTTTTTGAAGAATCTTATTTCTCGGGTTAATAAACTTGAAACTTGACTTATTTATGTAGGTACTGTGAGGACTCTGCTTAATTAGAAGGCAACCTACTTGCCTATATTAACACTGGCAATAAGTATTACTTGAAAGGTAGTATGAATTTAGAATATAAAATAAATGAAGATGTTTTCGCTAGACTTTTCCCGTGTATATAAGGGCTCCTCTGAGCTTTGATGTGATAGTCTGATAGAAGGTGCCTATGGGTAGGCACCTTGCTGCTGAAATATAACTAGAACAGTGAATCCAGAGTTTTATTTAAGTAGCGCTTTCTGGCTACGTCCCCACAAATGTTGGAGGCGCCGGATACAGTACAGAATCCCAGAAGATATAAATATATAAAAATAAATACGCGTGTATACGGCGTACAGTATACGTAGTAAGTGAGTGAAAAACGTTGAAAGTGTTAAAAGACGGAAGTTCGCGTGTGCATGGCGATAAACAGTGCACGAAGCCCTATCGGCGTACATAAAGCGAGATAAGTTTTTACAGAGAGGGTTGTTACCTCTCATTCCCTACCTTAAGCGGATGGAAATATAAGGAAGAGTCGGAGTAAAGCTAAGTGGTCTTATTATTTAGTGTTATTGAGCATAAAGCAAGCATGATGCATAGTTATTACACGGGAACGAACGGGTATTGTCTAGAGGAATTTTTAACCGAATTCAAGTCGGTGGCCGAAATAAATGAATGGAGAGAGAGCGACTACAGCCTGATCTTGGGAGGATTCCTGCAGGGGGCTGCATATTATTTTTACCGTATGATTTTTAAATATGACATGGACTTTGAAGTGTTATGCGATCGCGTGAGGAGTGAATTCTCTATATTTCACCGCAGATGTCGTTATTGCGAACAGCGCATAATAATCGCTGAAATAAAAGCAGATAAAAAACAACCTGATGTATTGTGTAAAGATGTTAATGCACATTTATTTTCTAGTATCGTGATTAAGGACGAGCAAACACAAAACAATATTCAGTGCAGTGAGAAAAGCGTTGACCACGTTGACGGAGAAGGCGACGCAGTTGATGGCGATGACACCAACGAAGAGAGCTGCATGTTCGAGGACGATGGTGATCAGACCAGCGGAGATGACGGCCCCGTCGATGTCCAGTTGGAGGTGGAGTCTTCGTCGTCGTTCCAGGGCGAGCGCGCGGACGGCCCGGCTGACGAGGAGTTGGACTCCCTATCCAACAGCGAGTGCGTGGACGAGGGTATAGTAATGTGTCGGTCCAGTCAAATTGACTCCACTAATTCCATTTGTCTTGCAGAGAACAATGATGAGATTTCGTCGGAACAACTAGTTGTGGTTCCATCGGGACACCAATATGTCGCGGATATTAACATGCAAATGATTCCAATTGATTTTAACCATAAAATTGAAAATAATATTGAAATAACTCAATCTGACTTAAAACAAAATTTTATAAAAGTCATTTTGAAAAGAAAGAAGTTGACAGCCATTAAGAAAAAAAATGCTCGAAATAAACCGAAAGAGATCCATAGGAAATTCAAAAGAGTCTTTAGTAAGATTTATTATTGCGCCAACATAAATTCAAAGAAGGCGATCAATAAAAAAATGATTCGAATTCAATTCAAAAGAATTTTTAATAAAACTTCTTGGGGAGCAAGGTTTGGTTCAAGTAAGATTACTATGATTGTTGCAAGAAAAAATTCACATCATATTTTCCTTAGATGGAACATTGTACAAAGATTTTTGCATTGCGAATACATAAATCAATTCGAACTCGTAAAATGCAAATTATGGAAATTTTATAGAAAGAAGATTAGGTATAAAATGTTGTAAATATTGTATTATGCAAATTGATTTATTTAATGCTGTGTCTTATATTTTGTGATTTATTAACCAATGTTTTCTTTTCATATCGTGCAAATGAATATGGTCCAACTTAGAAGGAATTTGCGATGCGCGCTGGGCATCGAAAGAAACTAAATGCGTTTGATTATTTGAATGATTTATCTGTATATGTTTTGATGAAATTTAATACTACTCTGTCTTGTCTTTATTTACTAAATAGGATTCGCTTTTGAAATTGCTGACGAAGTCCAAATACAAATCCATAAGGACTAAGTCAGAAACAGTCAAAAATTAATAGAAAAGTCTTATAAGCCCCTAAGGCGAATAAATGCTTTGAAAGCATAGATGTCATGGTAAGAAATGATTTGACACGTAGTCCCACAGATAATACAAAAAAGGACAGTGTCAAAACCTTGTCAAAAGTAAAGCATAGTTTTCATTATAAGAATTGGTTTGACATTTATAGTGCCAACCACATAATAAGGCACAGTGTTCACACCATAATTAAATTTGATTATATCCTATGCGCCGTATTCGCCACAGATTAGTTAGGCCGGACCACAAATAGAAGTATAAAACTATGTAGGTTGTATAAAGGCCCATACCGAATAGTTAGAACATTATCTGATGTAAATTATGTAATTATAAAAAATAATATTAGGCGATTTAGGGACATAGTGTAAATAGATTAAAACTTTTTAATGTTAGAGTAGAATAAGAATAGGTTAAGGTTAGTAAGGTTTCCGAAGAAGCCTATTGTCAAATAGAAAAAAATATGAATGACAACTATCAAATTTGACATATTGAAGTTAATAAGGATGGGAAAGTAGGAAAAAATGTATCGATAGTTTTCTTATCGATATTCTCAAATAGTATCGATATATATAATTAAATTAGTTCTTTCCGTTGCATGTGCTGATGATGTGCTGATGAGTTGTGAGCCGCAGGGAGAAGAAGAGGCTGGCAACGTTGGCCACGCATCGAAGAAATGTTTTTTGGTTATGCGATTAAGGCATAGGCACAAGCCAGGGTAATAGTATAACCCAGGGGGTTTCTTAAAGTAATAGTCATAACTGAAACCGACTTTGCTAACGGGGCATAGCCTTTGCAAAGGATGTCGAGTTGACATCATTGGTCCAGTTTATGTCTGATGTTTAAAATAATAAATGCATTTATAATAATAAACCCTGGTGCAAGCTCTATGAATAGGATTAGAAATTCGATGCGATCCAGCCTTTCCTTCTCTAGCCTGATAAACGCACGAGATCGAAAAATTGTATCATATTTGAATTTTTGAGATTAAACCCCATCCGGGTCGATGTGAGTTGACGCGTCATTCTTGTTAGAGTTGGGAGGACGCCTTGTTCCTTTTTCAGAGGTTTTGGTCAAGGAGGTTCAGGCATGACGGCGTAGATTTGTTAGTGTGTGTGTGCACGTTAGCTGAAGTTAAAAGCACATATCGGAGCGTCCGATAACTCGTTTGTCATGATTAAGCCTTCCCCTTTTAAGGGTCGTACCTCAATTGTAAATGTGATTCCTCTGTTAGGTAAATATTCGAGTTAGGATAAGGTAGGATTCATGTAACCTTTCAAGACATAGAATAGAAGCACTTCATATGATTCTGCGCGTCTATTCGTAGGGGCGTAGCTCATGTGAGGACTCTGCTTAATTAGAAGGCAACCTACTTGCCTATATTAACACTGGCAATAAGTATTACTTGAAAGGTAATATGAATTTAGAATATAAAATAAATGAAGATGTTTTCGCTAGACTTTTCCCGTGTATATAAGGGCTCCTCTGAGCTTTGATGTGATAGTCTGATAGAAGGTGCCTATGGGTAGGCACCTTGCTGCTGAAATATAACTAGAACAGTGAATCCAGAGTTTTATTTAAGTAGCGCTTTCTGGCTACGTCCCCACAGTACACACAAAACACTTAACATAAAAATTACATAGAAAGATAGAATAGCACAAAAGTGCTGCTTATTTATAGATAAATTTCTTCCAGCAGACCTACGACAGGAGAATTAGATAAGAAACATAGACACAGTGTATATAAGTACAAGGAAAGGTAATACAACTAAACTTAAACACACATAATATATAAAATTACAATTAGTACCTAAAAATTATTATATATATAAAAAAATACATAACTACTATAAAATAAATAAATACATATAATATATAAGTTGCTTTTTTAAAAATAGAGATACGTTTAGCGTCGCGGATCTTAGGTGGAAGTGAGTTCCACAGTCTTACTGCAGGAACAAAAAAGGAGTGGGAATAGAAACGAGTTTTATGGGATGGGAAATTGTGATGGTGTTTAAGGAGGGATCTACACAGGACGTCAGCAGGGCGAATAAACGAAAAACAGTCGCGCAGGTAGCCAGGGTATGCAGGGTTAAAAAGGATGTTGAACAGGGGACATAATATGCGAGTGTTCCTGCCAAGACGTATAGGGAGTCACTTGAGATCCTTGCAGAACTGAGTGACATGATCGTATTACCTAAGACCAAAAACAAAACGAATACACAGATTTTGCACTACCATGTGGATGCTACCATCCAGATAGCAGACATCGGCGTAGTCTATGATCGGCTGAATTAAGGTTTGGGCTAAATAAATTTAAGTACTAAATGACAGGAGACTTTGGAGATTTTTTAAATAGTGAAAGGAGCAATGCACCTTACGACTAACATCATTTACTTGCGCTCGCCAAGTAAGATTGCTGTCAATTAAGACACCGAAATTCTTTGCCGTATCGGGGTAAGGAATGGTCGAGCCGTTAAGGGTTAGTGGCGTCAAGGTAGAAGTCTCAAGCACAGTGCGATAACACCAACTGCCTATGATCATGGCCTGGGACTGGGGAGGGTTAATCTGTAAGCCATAAGACATTAATCGCTGAGTCCGCGTCTGCAAGCAGGAAGTGTCCATAAAGCTGCAAATAGGCCGCTCAAAGATCTTGCATCTTTGGAGGTGATAACCTTGGTAACACTGTTTATGAAGATAGAGAAAAGAAGAGGAGAGAGAACGCCACCCTGAGGAACACCAGCAGTGAGATTACACTAATCAGAGAAGATCTCTTCATGGCGGACACATTAAGAGCGATCCCGAAGATATGAGTCAAACCAGGCGAATGCAGAAGAAGAGAAGTTAATAGATTGCAAGATCCCAATCAGCAGAATATCAAAATCCACAGGGTTGAATGCACAAAAGTCAAGTAGGACTAACACGATTAGAGACTTATTGTCCATAGCTCTGTGGATGTCATCAGTGACCTTCAGAAGTGCAGTTACAGTACTGTGACCCGCACGAAAGCCAGATTGGAAAGTTCAGATAAGTGTTTTATACGAAAGAAATCTGAATATTTGACCATGAACGATATGCTCGAGAACTTTAGATAGGAAAGGTAGTATGGAGATGGGTCGGAAGTGAGATAAAGAATAAGGATTGGTTATTTTGGGAAGTGGAATTATGTGTGCCTGTTTCTGTTACTTAAATACCAACCTAAACAAATAATAAAGGTTGACATTATTAGTTTATCGAATCTTCCCCCAAAAGAAGATTTAGGGGTGATAATTTTTAATTTTTTGAAGAATCATATTTCTTGGGTTAATAAACTTGAAACTTGGCACAAATACCAACCTGAGTATACAATAATACAACCTTTATTGTTTACTCAGTTTGGTATTTCTGCCAACTTTCAAATTATAAGTTTTTCGAAACTAACCCCAAGCTAAGAATCTTACTGGACCGGGTTTTGTAATTCCTTGGGAATACAGTTAATAAACAAAATTTTAATAAAACTACCCCCCAGATAGGGTTCAGGGTTGTTAAAGTTTTTTTGAGGAATCATACTGCGCAATCTAACTAACATAAACGAAAAATTTAAAAGAGAAGAAAAGAGTGAATAACATATAAGGGTTGTTCAAAACTCGACAATCAACGGGGCAAAAAAGGGTAATTATTTTAAGTTTAGTTTTAGAAGAGGATTTTACTTTGTGGCTGTAACCTGAAATTTATTTTCTATAAGGCAAATAACGAATTGTCCCAATCCAATAAACCATGTATATCTTCGATACCCAATTTTTTATTGATTTAATAATAGCTTATTTTTGGTCGCCTTCATTAACTACACATAAGAAAATCATTTATAGGATAAACGAAATCACGCGAACAAATTCGCAAACAAACTACACATAAGAAAATCATTTATAGGATAAACGAAATCACGCGAACAAAATCGCGGGCGGAGTGCTATTATTTTATAAAGATATCTGGAGAAGTACTAATACCACGCGGGCGGAGCCGCGGGCGGCAGCTAGTATAAAAAATAAAATCTTGTCCTATATCAAATTAAAGTGTAATTAAAATATACGGTCTTAGTTCTAAAATCTTTTAACCATAATATTATTTTTAATAATGATTAAAGCATTCTTAATTCTAATTCTCCATAGAAGGTAAAGAATCTTGCTAATCAGTGCTGGTTCATGTGTGTGTGTAGCCCACAATAGCTTATAACTGAAACTAATATCTTATCAAATATCGATTTACGTAATTTTCATACCAAGGTTACGTGATGTTGATTCGATTTAAGTATGTAAATAACATGTAAATACTTTGCCAAATGAATGGAATAAGGTACATACGTTTTCTTTTCGAATCAAAATAAAACCCCTGCCCTTGCTGTTTTAAACAGACTGCTTCGATGATTTTCAATTACTTACAGTACAGCAGCTTAAAACTCAGAACAACAGCAACTGACACTTCATCTTGCTTTCCTCCAAGCAGACAAAACAATCCAGTTCTTTTCCAGATAATCCTTAACCTTGATTCTTAGTATTAATCAATAACTTGGCACAGATCCATCAGCCTGCAAGGCTTATGTCAGTTACGATGGATGACCAGTGCCAATGAGTTGTTGAGACGATGGAACTACTTTATGTCGAGACGTTTTGTCTGGCGAGGATAAAAAAGTCGTGTTTGAGTCTACGAGTTCATATGTCACTTTTATTGGTATCTTCTGGAAAACACCAAAAAATACAGGCTAACTTTTAGTTTATTGATAATTCTTCAAAAGGTGGAAGTTCTAATGGATATGAAAACTTTTACTGTGTGACTAACGCTGAACTCACAAAAAAACGGCTATTGCCTACATTTTGAATAGCTGTTTTTCTAAACGCAGATATAAGATGTTAGGCAGACGTAAAAGTAATAAATAGTTGGTTTAGCTGTCATGTTGATCCCATATAAAAAATTGGTCACATTCATGAATCCTAGATTCAAATATGTTATTATCTGGTTTTATTTTTATTATTTTTCATCACACTTGCACGTAAACAATATCAAAACAAACTGGTTAACTTGGCTGTAATGCCCCATATAAAGCCCCCGAGCTTTTTTGTTTGTCAAGAAACCCAAGGGCGGTAAGTAATATTTTTTTAATTTATAGCACAGCATACAGGTTATGCAAGTTCAAGCAAGGAGTTTACACGCAATTGAAAAATTGTCTTAAAATGTTATCTAAACAGGAATTTCTTTGCAATCTCGCTACATGTTACGTAAATATTCAACTAATGTAAATAGTTATTTGTATCAAAAAGTCATTTTTTTTTACTCTCCGTCATGGCAGAATACCTACGTAAGTATTTGCCCTTAACGTTTCTGAACGAAACATTTGTATAATCTGTGGTGAGGGCAAAAACTCGCAATCAGCTTAAAAAAAAGTTCACGTATTTCGTAATAATAGCTGTGCTGACTTGTGTATTAAAGCTATAATTCATAATTATTACTCGCAAATGTGATGAAAAACATTGTATGTTTCACGGGCGGTACGGGAATTAAGAACCTCGATCGTAATTCCTTACTTACCGCTCTTAATACACAATGTACTAAAACAATGTTCCTGTTATGCTATAACTTTACCACCCTTAGTTGACTGGTAAAGAATGCCTAAGGCATTAAATCCGCCTTTGTACCTTTTGTGCATGAAGTATAAATAAATAAATCCTAAAAGATTGCCAATTAGTTAATTTAACCCATTTTCTTTGGTGGTGGATAAAGGTATCTTGGTGTTAGATCTTAAACTTTCTTTGAAACACATATAACACTCCTGTAATCATGCCAGGGTTGGCATAGAGCCTATATAAAGTCAACAAGTCCTGTGACAACAAGACGTCCTTTTGAAACATTTCACTCTAAAGAAAATGGGTAGCAGTAGGTAAGGTATTGTATTATGGGGAAAAAGTAGTCTTATAAACTGTAAACCATAGAAATAGGGATACAATAACATGATTGATTGAATTAACTACATTAGAATAAAGAAAGAAGCAATCGAAATCATTCTCAATGAACATCGCACTGTTTGTGTGACAATCATTTTGGGTTTCAGACAATATTACACGTTTGAATACTGATGTATTCATGATTAATTTTGAAAATGTGTCACAATAAACCTTTGTATTCTACCAGGATATTCCTGTATACATTGTATTAAATTGTTTTATGATAAAACATGTGATTCGTTCCGCCATGTTCCTACCCTGATCCGCTTAACACAAAACTTTTTGCGTTCTCTTTGCCATCACACTTCTTTGAAGTCTATATTAAAAATGAATTTTGTATGGGCCGGGGATTATTTGATGGGAGGACAGAATTCCGTGTTACATGGTACAGCGGAGAATGAACGGTTCGTAAATTCGGTGTCATTTCGGATTGCCACTGGATTGCCTGAATGAATTGAATTTCGAATTGTCCTGAACATTCATATCTGTATTGTACACAAAATAAACATTTCAAATACAAATGGAAAACTTATGTACATAGGCGAGCTTAACCCATAATTGAGATTGAACATTGTTTGTCCTTTTTTCGTCTGCGGTCATTAAAAAATTACAGTTTGAGATTCTGCATTCGTTTAGTAATAATACCATTTATTTTAAAGTTTGGCATCTTTTTCCTTGTATAATGACACACTCACTTTCCACATTCAACCTGTCAGCAGTCTACCAGTAAGTAAAATTATTTTCTGATAGTTTTCTCGGCCGATTGAGATGAATTTTCCAGAAAACGTTATTGGAATATTGCTAAAGGAAGAAGTAAATTTTCCTGAATATTTAAAGCTTTTCTTTTGGAGCAGGTAAGCACAAGTTTTAATCTAAATTCAAAGTATAAGGTGCGCCAAAAATCAACTTGAATTATTTATTTCCCAATATAAGCCCATGTTATCAGCATCACAAAATAATATATCACTGTCTCACACACCCCTGAGACGCTGTTACCCGATTGCTTTCTCATTAAGGAGTAATGAGTTTTCACGTACCATCTAGGAGTACTACAAGCAGTGTTGCCAATTTTACCAAACTAAAAAGAAACAAACCCATTATGAACAAAAATTACAGTACAGTAATTATACTAATTTCACCATCTTGCATAAAATGAAGAATTAATTTTATTAAAACATAATAAAAATTATAAGTAATTTGATAGATGAAAAAAAACTCACATATAAACAGAAATTTTACTACATTTAATTTATAAAGTTATATATATATTTTTTTAAATAATGAATTTATTTTTACAATTTCAAATACTTATGTAGTTAATCACAACTTACAAATGAATTATTTTTTACATTTTGGGTTAAAGAGTTATATATACTGAAAACGAAAATATTCCCCTTTACTGTTTCCGTTCATAGAAAAAAACAGTGAATCTACCATTAAAACAGTAGAGTTGGCAACACTGACTACAAGATACTTTAATATTAATAAAACATTTCCCCAGTAGTCTGTGGACATAGATAACTAATTACTCCGAATCAAGTTGAGAAAATCCCAAATGACTTGGAATGGCATTTTGGAAAGGCCTTATATTTAGGCCTGAATCACGTAATTGCTACGTTCAACTCAATTCTCAGGCCGAGTTGGTCCGATTAAATATTCATAACGTTTATATTAATATACATTTAACGATGAAAGGGACACATGTGTTGACAAATTTTGTATTAGATGTGACAGTTGTTATTATGAAGGGCTTGGTATTCTTTGGGGGGTGGGAAAACATTGAACGGAAAATTTAATTGATTGGTTTCTTAGGGATAAGCAGTTGCCCGCGATGTCGTTTTCAATGGTACAGATTTCAATTGCCCTTTTACTCACTCAGGTATAATCCAATCTGGCTATTCCCAACTTTATGGCTATAAGTCTAACTGGATTCAGACATCAGAATTTTACATGGAGCGACTACCTATCTAAATAAAAAACGTTTAATAAAACGTTTATTCACCTCCACAAATTACATCCTTATCTTAACTATTTACGTTAACAGATACTTATACAAAAAAATAGACGTGTGGCACTCGGGAACTGCCGCGGTAAAGCTATTGCATAGCATTTATTCTAGATCCAGTCCTGGAAAATGCGTCAAAAAAATTAAAAACGTTAAAAACTCGAAAACGTAGCGAGCCAAACCCGCATTTATTTACGATTAATAAAACTCTAAAAAACAAAACAAAAATACCCTTATTCACATTGAAATAAGGTCGCTTTTCTTTGACAAGCAAAAGTGACCCTTAATCTCATTAACATAAGGTCCACATTGATCACCATTGTCACAGAAACAGCTCAGAGAGACCGATAAAAGGCAAAAAAAATTACGACCAACAAAAATTTTAAAACCCTCATATCTCAGAAACGGTTTGGAGTTAGCGCATTTCTGACAAAAAATTTGCCCCGCTGCCCGCAACTACTTCATCCAGGAGAACAAGATAGGATTTACACCCCCCCCCCTCCCTTAACCGTTTACCTCCCGCGGAAAAAAAATTTTTCATTCTAAAAATACCAACACGGAAATCGAAAACACGAGCAACAAACCTCCCCCCGACCGCCCCCTGCCCCTCACCACTCAGATTCCACAGAATTCAAAAACCTTATTAAAAGTCAAAGTATCACCGCCGTGCTCGTCGGAGTGGGGAGCGTGAGGTTTTTTCGTTACGGAATTTCTGGATTCGGTCCCCGCGCTCAAGGCCCGCGATAGAAGCTATGCAATAGCTTAAAAAGGTAAGATGTTATGGTAAATGGTATCGAGTTACCCAGTTATTCAGTAGCAGAGGCCCTACAACCCAATAACTGGGTAACTCGATACCCCAAGACTGTGTCAGATTTTAGGCTTCTGACAAACTGTAAGAACTGACACAGATTTGTACAACGACATATTCTCTTGCACACATCACACGATTTTTCGAATATTAGGTATGTTGAATATTGTTGTTCTAAATTTCTATTTTTGTAAATTTAATAATTTTTAAATCCGTAATTGGCTGTAATAGTAGTAAAATAAGTATGTTACGGTATTTTTGAGAGCTGTGGCTTTTGGGATTAATAAATAAATATATGTGGCTGTATAAATAATAATGACACCTGGGACCAACTTTCTATTGCATCTCTACACTCTCAATCTAGTACTAACAGTATCTAGGCCAGAACCTATATAAATAGGTAGGTTTAACCATTAATAAACCTTAATCCAGTGTCTCCACATCCATCTCAAATCTACTGACTGTTATTTCTACTCCTTTTCCACTAGACAAACCTTTCGTAAACTGCGACACAACACAACCGGTGGCCCTTTTTTCTAAGAGAAAAATCCAATTACAGCTCAGCTGAAGTGGAAAATCGAAACCGAATCGGAACCGGGACTCCAGAAGAGTTAGTGATCCGAAGCAGTGGCTACCAATAAATAAATGACTGGCTTTTGCTTAATTTAACTTTAGAGAGTAATGTTTTGTGTGGACTATGTGCTAGAATTTAAGGGTCGTTAAAAACGGAGCTTGAAATAATTTATATGGTAAAAGTCAACTCTAAAATTCTTTAAGACACGATTGAATAGGTTAAGCATGCGTGCTTTACCGTCCACCATATTACCCGATATGCTCGGGTAATAATAATACAACAATTTATAAAAAGGTAGGGTACAAGTAGCTTTATACCGCGGCTTTAATTCCTATGCCATTGGAACCGTTATTTTTTCTGGGACGTAAGGAACTTTTTGCACTAAACGATAGAATAGCTTACTTCAAAAAAAAATATCTGCTTCTTTGTAGCAAAACGTTCGCAGTCAGTAATTGCAGAGATTATATGTATTTTATAAACAATATAACCTCTTTGGGTCCTATTTATAAAAATCTCTGAGCTGCTAGCAACTGATTAACAGATTCTTTTTTCAAATTCTTTGTAGATAATTTGAATATAGAATTTGCTAATTGTCGATATTTTTATAAATAAAGGTGTTTGTATACTTGTGCTATTTTACTTTACGTGCACACATCCGTATTTCCAGGATCGTTTTTAACGGATCCGTCTATACTTGATGTGATATTCACACCGTTTTAACAGAATCGTCGCTGCTGGGGGTAATGTTCACACCACATTTAATCAGTATACCACCAACTTTCAAATAAAACGGATCAGTATTTATAATACTGTTGCGTGTGTGTACTCGCTCATACAACTATCCACGCCATGCTGAATAAAAACGTATACGCTGTATATTTTGTCAGATCGGTATTTCTAATGGATCTGACATACTGTCATGTACGTGAACTAAATCATACAACTACATACGACAGCGCCGAATAAATTAGTTATAGTTTAAAGCGCCGAATAAAACCGTATACGATAAAGAGGACCTGTAAAACGGAACACTGTGATCGAGAACAGCGTTAAGATTTTGTTTAATTGTCAACAATCAAAATGCAAAAACGACACATTAATAAATGCGGTCACGTCAGAACCCACCACGAAACATTTGTTTAAATCCATGTTGCTCTACAACAGTGTCATATTTTCTTCTTTTTGTTGACGGTTTCCGGAAAAACAGGCATGGCACAAAAATATTTTTTGGAATAAGTAATTCCCGCGATCCGTTGAAAGCTAAAAAGGCGAATGATATTTGCTTCAATAAATAAATGGGCTGACAATTTCTGTACCCGTTTTCTGCTTTCAATTAGAGTAATTTAGTAAATATTTAGGTACTCTTTATTAAATGTATCCACCGGAGTAAATGAGCAAATCCAATTAATTATGTTTGTAAAACAAAAATGTCGTGAAAATATGATACGGTCTATTGAGACCTTTATTTTATATCTATTAGTAAGTCGTAAAAATAGAATCGTAAAATAAACCATTACATTAAGAAAAACCGATATCTACTCTTCTACTTCAACTATTCTCTGGAAGTACCTATTTACTGATCTAATTAATAAAATATGTTTTTACTTATAAGTAGAAAGCTACCTACCTTTACTAGTGCTGGGTGTCATTGGCATCTTGTTATCCCTGAAAAATTGCGTGGATGATGGATAAGGCCACTATAGCGAAGCCGGGAGAAAAAAAAGCCCCAGAGCCTTGAACATCGTCGCCAAATTGCCAGCTTGTCGGTTTTTATCGGTTACGTTTCGGAGAATTTGCGATAGAATTGCACCTAGCCCGTTTTATCATCGGACTACCAGACGTACTGCGATGCGCCATCGATACATGGTCGACATCCCCACCCATATGCACAAAACGTTTAGGGAACATTTTTATTATGCGTACAGCTAAGGAGTGGAATTCTCTGCCGGAATTTGTGTTGTCCGATAGCTACAATCTAGAGTTCTGTGAATAGGTCATTTCTAGACAAGCGTTTTCCACCGTCGACTACATCATCGCTTACCATCATTGTGATACATATAAAGTAGCGTGGTGTCCCAGTTGCTAAGACCTCACCTGTCGTGCTTGAGGTCGTAGGTTCGAATCCGGGCAAGTACCAATGTGACTTTTTCAAATTCATATATAATTTCTAAGTTAATCTTGGACATCACAGGTAACTGTGAAGGAAAACATCGTGAGGAAACTTGGACTTAAATAGTTATGATGTAAGTCTGAAATTGCCAAGTCAGAGGCCTGTGGGGTTTCACAGAGGCGGCTTAATTAACTCTGCCACCAGAGGTGGCCACACTTCACTCGAAAAGAAGAAAGATTGTGATATAGTAGTCAAGCGCAAGCCAAGTTTTTTTTAAATATAAAATAAAACTTGTCCTATATCAAATTAAAGTCTAATTAAAATATACGGTCTTAGTTCTAAAATCTTTTAACCATAATATTATTTTTATTAATGATTAACGCATTCTTAATTCTAGTTCTCCATAGAAGATTAAGATTCTTGCTAATCAGTGCTGGACCATGTGTGTGTGTAGCCCACAATAGCTTATGACTTAAACTAATATCTTATGAAATATCGATTTACGTAATTTTCATACCAAGGTTATGTGGTGTTGATTCGATTTAAGTATGTAAATAACATGTAAATACTTTGCCAAATGAACGGAATAAAGCACATAGACGAACACGTTTAGACAGCCTCTCATTGAATTTGAATTCAGTCATAATAAAGTGGCTTTTTTACCCGACTGCCGAAGGAGGGTAATGTGTTTATCAGTCTATGTATGTATGTTTGTTCCTAAGTAGCGTTCTAGAGACCAAACGCGTTGGCCGATTTTGATGATTCTTACGTCAATCGATTCGTCTTAACCCTGCGAGTGTCACTGGCTACATAAAAATTGTAAAAGAAAAAAATGGAGGATTATGGGCGCCATTTTGTGGGGGATTTTTTTTTTTGAAAAATCATACTGTGCAGTCGGAGGATACATCTGGTTTTGGACAGCCAGCTTGCGAATATGTATCCTCCGACTGCACAGCATGATTTTCTTCTTGTTCACGTCTTTTTAGTTCGCTTTGTAAGCAGTCGGGTATTTTGTTTTGTCATACTAACTTTGAAGGAACATAACTTCGGGATATTGTTTTTTCTTATATCCTAATCCAGGATACGGCCTACCAGTGTACTAAGTTTCATCTTATTCAGTCTTTAAGAGGTGAATAGATAACAAACAGACAGTTCGACAGAGTTACTTTCACATTTATGATATTTACAAGTAGGTATTAGTACGGATTAATAGGATTAAGAAGCAGGAAGATATTATCCTTATTATATAACTATATGAAATACAGGCTCAAAAGATGATGGATTTCTGCCCAAACAATAATTTGATTGATGGTGTACCACTGTTCTTTGTAATAAGGGCAATTGACTGAAATAAAATGGCGTTCTGTTAAGAAATGACAGAGCGACACAACGAAATAGATTGAGTGAACATCATTCTGTAGGTCCATGTTTTCATGAGGTTTATAAGGGTAAATTCTTTCGGATATAGCATTAATCCTGCTCCGTATACGAATGCCCCAAAAACGCCCACGTCTATACTGCAATAATAATTTAACTAAATTATTCCTCAAAGTCACGAACTTCATTCTATTCTAAAATAGGAACCACTTAAGAAAATGGTGCCTCTAATTAATAAAAATGAATAATGTTCATATCAATAAAATATTAGATTTCATCTTGAGTCTGCAAGACTTACAATAAAGATTTCAATAAAAATAACTTTTTTTTTGCCTTTTAGTTTATCGTTCATTGTCATCCAAACCAAACGTCTATGCAAAACTGAGCTCAATAGATTGGGAATAACTGTTATAATCAATAACTGTGTCCGTGTATGTCTGTGTGCCTGTGTGATTTGACCCACACGTAACAAGACTTACTTGACTTAATGTCCTACATCCCCTAGATGGGGCAGAGGGCATCCACAGATGTCCTCCAACGTGATCGGTCTTGTGCTTCACGCTTCACATCGCTCCACTTCAATCCGATGCTCACCACTTCTGCCAACACGGTGCGACGCCAGGTTTGACGGGGACGGCCACGTTTTCTTTTCCCTTGGGGATTCAAGTTCAAAGCTTGTTTGGGTGTCGGCTCGTGTGGTTGGGACCCCTTTGGAGCGTGTGGCCAATCCATCTGCACTTGCGACGCTTGATCTGGCGGTCGACCGGGCTTTCGTGTCATTTCTTCAATAGCTCTACGTACCAGTAAATACCGAGAATGTGACAAAGGCAGTGGTTGAGGCAGACTTGGATTTGGCGTGAGATGGCCTTTGTGACCTTCCACTTTTCGAAACAGTACAGCAGCACGGATTTGACATTGGGCCCGAATACATATATAAAAGCTTGAAAACAAAGTTGAAATATCCTACTTACCTAAATGCCTTCTTAGAAATAAAATAAGGCCACAAAAACATTTCTCATCACAATTCAATTTGAATGTTCTTATTTCAATTTGGCCATTTCGTAAAGCGGCATCTGTCCCGAAGGTATGTATGAACTACGGAAAGTTCTGGATGAGTTCGGTTGAAGTATTGCGGTCCTGTATGATGGAGGATGTTGGTCAAAGTTTGTAGTATTTTTGGGATGTGACCCTTGTTTAATATTGCGAATAGGGATTTGGGTTATATTTGAAGTCCTTTTGATGGAAACTTCCTTCACTTCAATTGAATCAGACGCCATGACAATAAAAAATAATCCACTGAAACTGTATTTTTTTGAGTCGTGTGAATAAATTTACTTGGCATATACTCGTATATATATTTATATAGGCTTTACTTTTATACCAGGAATATTAAATAACGATACTTTTTTCAAACCCTAATCAATTCGGTCGGTTTGGATGTTATCTACATTTTGTTACAAGATATTTTTGATATTCATTCGTCTGGATTTTAAAAGAAACCTTGACCCCTGGCTTTGTTTCGCCATTTCCTTTTAAAGATAAGAAATGTTGACTCGTTAATTTCACCAATGACCTCCAGCACTTTGTGAATGCCAAATATTTTAAATTCAAATTTCTCGAAGCTTAATCAGTCAATACAAATGGAAAGATTGAAAAAAGATGACAAGAAAAACTGGAATCTCGTTAGGATCCCTTGTGATCTATTTGCAGCCAGTTCGTCCGATGGAAGGTAATCGACCTAATTTTTCGTTTCTAAATCACAAAAAGGTTCACTATTATGTATGGCTGTGAATGACAGGTTCGTTATGGCCGCTTCTTAATCTTAACTTTTATATCTGCCTCATTTTACAAAAAAATAAGTTCATTGTGAAAGAGAGAAAAGAAAAATTGTAACGGCAAACAATACTAAAAATTGTTAACGATGTTTAGTTGATAGTACGTGCAGACGAAACAAAAACTATTGTGTATCGTTCGCTGTTCAAATTTTTATTCTTCTTAAACTATTGCGTTAAAAACGATAACAAGATTTTTTTTTTGCAAGAATTTTGAACCACTAAAATCCCTTGCCTTCTCAATTCAAAATCATACTGGCTGGGTTTACTCCAGCTTTGCCTCTGCAGCATAATAAAAAACAACAGCCAGTAACCAACTCCATGGATTATAAATGTCGCATTACGAAAACCTAAGGAACACGGATGTCGAATCTTTATTATTTGCCGAAAACACATTCTGATGCCAGAATAGATTAGGACGCCATTCCCAGATAGAGATCGGGTTGTTTTCCGAAGAGAAAATTTAAATAATGACACCATTTCACTTGAAGAGCGGAAAAGTTACATTAAAATTATGCAGATTGAAGTATATTTCTTTCTGTAACGACCTATTAATGTGTCGGTTTAAGTTCTGGATTCTTTGGGAAGTACGCAATAAGATTAGTGTGGGTTTACGGCATACTTTTCTTGTAAATGACCTTACCGCGAGGATTTAACTTGTGGATTTTATGAACCGTTTAGTAAACAAGGTTAGGTTTATTAAATGAGTCGTGTTTTAGTCCTGCACTTATCAATATTGTTACCTTGAACTGTATTAATATGAGCCTGAGATAAGTTTTTTTTTGTTGTTGGTTAAGGCTGGTTTTACAGTAACGCTGACCGAGGCTGATCGTCGGTGCTGATGGTCGTTGTCAGCTCGTCATTGGTCGAGTGAGACGGCCGTCAGCGCTGAGTGTTATTCAGCAGAATGATCTGCCTATAAACCTTCCCACCGCTGGAACAAAGGCCCACTCTCTCTTACTGAAGAGAGAATGGGCCATCAGTACTGATATTTTGTATGGCATTTCGCATGGCTTCGACTTTGTCCTTCTCCTTCTTACGTTATGAGGCAATTTAATAATTTTTGTTTCTTCTTCTTTCTTCTAAGACACCCACGTTCGTGTCCCCACAAACGCTGGTGCTAAATGCCACAATTAACAAGTTGTAGGTCAAACGATCTATAATTTGTTAGTAGGGGCTTGTACCACTGGACCATGGGGCTCTGTTCACCAATACACTAGTACCTATACCCAAACACAAGACACTCATCTAAAAAACATACTATTAAAACTACCCTCTAAAGTATCAACCTCCTTAAACCTACTACGATAGTCCAAACACGCAGTTAGGGGTCCGACAGTAAACATCACTCGCCGGTTTTATTTGCTGTCATTTCGATGACACAGGTGGCTCGTAGTGAATGTTAAACGCGTTGTTTTATAGAGGTCCCTCTTTTAATATTATTTCTAAAGGATATAATGGTGGATTTAGGAGTAGTAGTTTTCATCACCTTTGAAAGAGGTCCTTAGGCTCTGGAGAAGTGTCATTCGGTGTCAGCGATGGCGATTGTCGAAATGCCAAAATGAAAGGGATTGATCACGTGACACTTACATAGCGCTTGACTACCGCATATATCTTTGACATTTCTCCGATCGCTATCGCGACGCGTTTGTTGATAACTAAATTTCAAATGTCTAGAGCCTAAGGCCCTTTTTTTTGATCCGTAGTTAACTCAACCAATGGTTAAATATGCTAACCAAAGGTTTCGAATTTCGATAAAACACGTTGATTCATTATTTTCTACCCGACTAAGGCGAAGCAAAAAGGAGGGTAGTGTTATTCACCGGTATGTGTATATTTATGTATGTATGTAAGTATGTATGTATGTTCATCTGTTCCCTTATAACTTCTAAACTACTTATCATGTATATGTCCTTGGAAGCGTCTTGTTTGTCCGCTGATTATAGGTTATATGACGTCAGAATAAATTGAATATGGCTCCCTCTAGGGGGCAAGAAGACAAAACAAATTTCGCCGCACCCATTATTTGTGGTATCATTGAACAAGAATTTTAAAATCAAGGTAGAATTAGGTACATCATATTTTTGTCAAGCGTACCGTTTGCGAGGTATATCTCATCAAAGTCATAAAAAAATATTCTTTTACCCGACTACGGCGTCGCATGCCACTGGTCGTACGCCACTTTGCAGAATGTATTGTTTTGTTACGGTAGGTGGCATACGATCACGGTTATCCTTTACGGAATAGTTTGTACATAAAAAATTCAGATAAGAATATTTTCTTGTTTGATACCTTTTAGAGCGTGATTTTTCAGTTGTCGGGTTCTATTTGTCTAACAAATGAATTCACCACTTCAATTTATTTCACCATTTGTGATGCCAACAATTAGCATTGGTTAGCATATTTTAACCATTAGTTGAGTTGACTACCGATCAAAACCTGGGCCTTAGTTAACTTATGTGGCTGAAAACTCTACTTTTTTCTTAATAGTGAAAAATTTGTACTCTCTCTGCTTAACATCTCATCATCTGCTTAACAGAATGCTGTAAAACATACGCTTGCCATCAATTTTTACATTAAGAATTTGATGTTGAGTAAGACTTGATTTCTTTGTTTGAACGCAATAAATTAATGTTGTGAATCTGAAAGTCTTCAGAGAAAATGATATTCTATTAGCAATTACAAGTGTGTCCAGAGCCATTTGGTGATATAAAATGAAAACAAATAAGTACCTATGTACTCTTGGCAATAAATTGTATGTATTGTATTATTTTGTTTTTATAACTTTATCCATCAAACCCATAAGGTAATACAAAAATCTGAAACAGTCTTAAAACTTTCTACTTTCATTTGGTAAAATATGATTACTGATGCAATTCTTTTGTGCACAAGTAACACAAGAAAAAAAAATTGTTGAAACATGCTTTAAATATAATTAACTTGAACATATAATGTAATCCTGTAGGTATGATTTGTCCACCATTTTAATGAATGCCAGTATCTGTTTGATGACAAAAACAATTATATTAATAAATGAGAAAAGTAGCCGTCATTGGTATATCTGTGACGCGTATCGCTTATTATCCATTATTTTTAACATTCATTAAAAGTGATCCAATGCCGATTCTTGAAACAAGGTTCCGTTATTTATCGGATTTATTATAAAACTGTTGTTGTTTAAACGAAATACTTATTGCTGTGGGTTGTCACGTATATAGGACGTGAACAAGAAAAGAGAAGAAATGAAACTCAGTTTGAAATTATAAAAAAAAACGGTCTATTAAAAAAAAAAAAAAAAAAAGGAAGTAAGGTTCGGCCTAGGTCGTTGCGCACTTGTCTAGCCTTCCACACTTCCCTGGCGAAGTCCCGTCCTCCAGGCGTAGTCCCGGTCAGCTCGGCCACTCCACTCAGGCGATGAAGGAGACAGAATGAGAATCCGGCTCAGTCAGTTGAACCGTGACGTAATTCCTAGGAACAAAAGCCGAATCATTAAGCTGCCGGTATAAGGGGCGCACGGGAAACGCTAGGATGCATGGCAAGAACTAGATTGGCAATTTAGGGCTTATAACGGCGGGAAGAATTCTAGGTGTAAAGAATCTAAATTAATAGTAAATTTAAGCAAGCAGAGACGGTTACAACGTTAAGCTTTGAAAGTTTTAAGTAGAACATAATGGAAGAAAGGCAACTATAAGCATTACACACAGGATAGAATAAAGCTATAATATCTACTCGGACTCGTACCTCTAAAATTAAGACAAAGAAAATACAACAGGTAGGTAACGGCCGTTAGAAATCTTTATAAATAAATGTGCACAACTCACCCAAGTTTGGGAATCACGGTCACTTAATTAATAATTACAACTGTTTTAAGTATATGGACAAAGGCAATCCACTCTTAAGTTGATAATATAGTTTAAATATTCGTAACTAACTTCACGTGCAAAATTGATATTTCGCAATGACGGTAGTACAGCGAGAAAATTAGTCAAGGCGACAGCGTCCGTGCCTCGAGAGGTTCGGCTACGGACTGCCTGTGTTAGCTAGGTGCGCGCGCGACGCGCGGCCGCTGGCGGGCGGCGATGAGGAACCGGTTATTTCCGTATCTATAAAATAATGTGGTTGTCCGCATTACTTGTACACTTTGGTTTTTTTATTTTTATTTTTAATAGTTACATTTCAATAATAGTTGAATATAATTGAATAATTATTTTATAGCTTCAAGTAATAGCTTTATTTAGATTGTTTATTTTTTGTAAATAGTTTTATTTAATTGTTTATTTTTAAGTAAAGTTGTTTTTTTTTTTTTATCAGTATTAATGAACACTATGTTACATTACCCCTCTCCCCAGAAAAAGGATTTCAACTTATTGAAATCCGCAAAAAAAAAATGTTATTAACTTACTACGGGTATCTCTTAAGCTTGAGGTCCTTAATATGCCAAACGCCAAGGTCGCGACCATTCATGTCTTCTAGAACGTAAACTAATGGTGATCGTTTAACTTTTACCCGGCATTTTTGAAATTTAGGAGCTAATTTTTTACTAAAATGAGCATCTTTATCGCTCTGGAAGTAGCAACGCTTCCAAACGATATCGCCCACACTGAACTCTGCATGTATGCGGCGCAAGTTATAATGCTGTGTATTTTTTACATGAGCTTCCCACAAAGCAACCTGAACTTTATCGAATATTGGCGATAATTGACCCAGGTTTGCAGCATAAGCATCGCGTGGTAGAAATATAAGGTCTGCTGGATCTGGATATTCGATGTAATGAGAACCACACACGACTAACTCTCTTCCGTGTACCAAGAAGGATGGAGTATAACCAGTGCTTTCGTTAACAGAATTATTAATAGCGAATTGGATTTGAGGAAGGTTGGAGTCCCAAGATCTATGATCCCCATCTACGAAACTAGAAACAGCAGTTATTATTGTTTTATTATATCTTTCCACTGTGTTGATTTGTGGAGTGTACTTTGGAGTAAAATGTATGCTAGGAATTTTGTACTTTTTGAAAAGCTTATCCAAATCTCGGCTAATAAACTGACTTCCATTATCAAGAATAATAGTTTGAGGAATTCCGTGAACAAGAAAAGAGAAGAAATGAAACTCAGTTTGAAATTATAAAAAAAACGGTCTATTAAAAAAAAAAGGAAGTAAGGTTCGGCCTAGGTCGTTGCGCACTTGTCTAGCCTTCCACACTTCCCTGGCGAAGTCCCGTCCTCCAGGCGTAGTCCCGGTCAGCTCCTCCATCGCCTGAGTGGAGTGGCCGAACTACGCCTGGAGGACGGGACTTCGCCAGGGAAGTGTGGAAGGCTAGACAAGTGCGCAACGACCTAGGCCGAACCTTACTTCCTTTTTTTTTTAATAGACCGTTTTTTTTATAATTTCAAACTGAGTTTCATTTCTTCTCTTTTCTTGTTCACGTCCTATATACGTGACAGGGTCGAAACTTGATCTTGTTATATAGTAGGTATTATTCGATTACGATAAAAATCGTAAAAAATAGCATTTTGCTCACTAATATGAATAAGCACATGTAATTAGATATGGAAAAAAAATGCTTTACTATAGTGATGATGATGAACAAATAGACAACAAAATTTCGGAGAAAACCACAAAGCATAGTAAATTCAGAACTATAGTATTATTGCAACGATTTCGGAGAAAACGGATGGCAAAATCATAATTTGGTTAGGTTACTTCCAAAAATGCGTCTATCTTCATGAAGCAATTGATTGTATATAATTCGTTAATCAAGGATTTTTTTTATGCGAAGTAAAAATAAATCTTTCTTTATTTCATGTAAGTGGACAATTTTAAATGTTCCAAATGGTCTTCCCACACTAAGCTTGTTCTAAAATTATATAGGCTTCTAGCAACGTGTGTTGATCTCTTGGGACTGCTTAGGAGGCATTATCTTTATGTACCATGTAATTAAAAAAAGTTTTCTGTTTAAAATTACCTACATTTTTGCAAAAAAATAAAGTTGTAGAATTTATATTTGTAATTAATGAAAACCCGAAAATACTCGAGATGACTCTGATGACCATCATCATCATCATCTTCCTGCCCTTGTCCCATGTTACTTGGGGTCGGCGCAACACGTTTTCTTCTTCCATACCGTGCTGTCCCCCGTCACGCTATCCAGTGATAGCGTGACGGGGGACAGCACGGTATAGCACGGTAAAAGGGAGCCAGTGCTCCCTTTTCTTTCATATCACTCCTCACACAGTCCATCCATCTTTTCTTTGGCTCTCCATCCACCCACATTTATATTCATAACTCTTTAAGTAACATGCGTTTCATTCCTCCTCATCAAATGACCATACCAGGACAAACGGTTTCCTTTCAACTTTTCTGTCACTGGCGCCACTTTCAAACTACCTCTAATTTATTAATTTGTCACTTTATCCATTCTCGTCACTACGCACATCCATTTCAATATTCTCATCTCTGCTGCATGCAATCTCTTTGCATCCATCTTTTTAACAGCCCAAAATTCTGATTCATACAGTACGACAGGTCTAATTACGGACTTGTAAATTTTCCCCTTTAACTTGAGGGACATCCGTGGGTCGCAAGTTGTTCCAGTGACCTGCCGCCATTTCATCCATCCCGAATTAATCCAGTACCTCGCCATCCCCTTGGACAAGCGACCTTAGGTACCGGAAGTCGGAGCACAAAGGTATGGGTGTTCCAGCGAGAGCTAAAGCCACGGAACTGGAGAGACTGCCAAATAGTATACACCAAGGTGCCTCTTCCTGTATGTCCGACGTCAGAGCGTCCATTATCATCAGGAAGAGGTAAGGACTGAGAGCCGACCCTTGGTGCAAGCCGGCTGCCACACTGAAGCTGCCAGTAGTGCCCACTGTAGACCAATTAGAATTAATAGTAAGTGGAATACACACACATTTAATACCTCCCTAATTATTATTTGTTTGGCTTTGCAATAGGAGGAAAACCACACATTACTAATTAATCTTTGCGCGGGTGAAATCGAGCGCGACTGCTAACGCCATCTGTTACGGGTAGCCCGAAGTAATAGAAGAGTGAGAATTTGAATGAGAAACTACTGTTTTTGCAATACATTAATACCTATAAGCCTGCTTTATCCCAAAGCTGAGTAAAGGGTAGCTTAATGTTTCCAGTAGTTACTTATGTAGGTGTTCGTAAGATTTCCCTGAAAGCATCACAATAAAGATTAGTAGTTTCAACTTTCAGATGATGTTAATATGCGACTGGCCTTTTTGTTACTCTGTTTCCATGCACCATTTTGAGATCAGTTTATCAATAAATTAATATAAGCTTCAAAGTATCAGTTTTCTAATAATTGACAGATAGTGGTCTAATTACATTTCGTGACCTTTGTAGAAATTAATTTCAGACTGAAATGTGAGCCAGAATTTCAGGAGGCCTTTGATTTATCTTACAAATAATAGTGGTTAGTAGATATGTGTATGCAACCCCTTTACTGGTTTGAATGTGGGTGTACTAATAGGTACAACTCTACCAAATCCTTCGGGGTATACACGGCATGATGTTATGTCAAATTACATCTAATAATAATGACCCAAAATATATTTTTTGTGAGAAAATAAGGAACCCTATCAAAATATACGAAGATTTCGACTTCTTGTTGGTACTATCTAAACAAACCGATGGGCGTATTATTAATGATTTTCCTTAACTTTCGTATTTTTTTATGAAACATTGAAATCTTGATTGCGGAAAATTACCTATAAAACACCCACACCCAACTTTGATCTTCTGATCAATGTCTATTTCTTATAACAACATCATCATCATCAGCCTATTAATGTTCCCACTGCTGGGACACAGGCCTCCACTCTGTGAGAGGGGAAGGGCCGTAATCCACCACGCGGGCCCAGTGCGGGTTGGTGGATGTCACATATCTTCGATTTTTTGGTTCTAGGAAATGCCTGTTTCCTGACGATGTTTTCCTTCACCGTTTTCGAGAGCAGTGGTGATGAAATAATTTACACAAAGTAAAGCGCCTGCCTGGGTTCGAACCCACGACCTACAACTTGTAAGTCGCAGCCGATACCACTGGGCCACCACTGCTCTGCTCTTATAACAAGATAATGTATTTTTATAATAATCGATTTAATTATATTTTCTTTGTTTAAAAAAAAAAAACATTTATCAGTAGCGCGCACAGGAGACGCGGGCGATAAATGATAAAACATGATAAAGAATAAGAACCCTGTGCGAGACCAAAAAGGTTTCTATAACAGCTCTATTTGTTTATTAGAGCCACAGAACTATATTGTTGAGAATTACAAGACCAGTTGATGTGACGACGTTATGAAAAGGCTTGTTTTTTTTTTATGCTTGCGCTTGACCACTATCTCACCTGATGGTAAGCGATGATGTGGTCGACGATGAAACACGCTTGCCTAGAAGAAACCTATTCACTCTTGACTTAAAGACTCCCAGATTGTAGCCAACAGGAAATACAGACTCTGGCAGGGAATTCCTCTCTTTTTCCGCTTGTGTCCAGAATGGACGACGATTGTTTAGAATGATGATGATGTAGAAAACTCAAATGGATTTTCAGTCAAATACTCGTTAATACTCGGTTTCTAGTATTATATATCTGCACAGCACATGTGTGAGTACTTTTAATACTTTGTACGTATACCTAGTATTGTATGTAGTGTTATTCTGGGTGCATCGATATGAATTTATTCATGTAATGCACCTTACGTAAATTTTGTAAAAACTTATTTTTTTAAAGAATAGGTATGAATAAGTTCTTGTCCGTTCTTCTCCATAACAAGCTACTTTACCGAATGGACGGTAGAATCAATTGTTATTATCTACTTGTACATTTTAATTGTTGATGTTCAAAAGTAATGGCCTAGTTAAAATAAATATAGATATTTGACTTTGACTTTGATACTCTTGATATGACTGTTCATTAATTTTTAAACAATTAAGTTAACGTTATCATTTAAATGTTTTGCCATTAAAATCCAAATTGAAATAAATGATTTAACTTTGTCTTTGACACATTGTCTAAACAAAGTTTCATATCTTGTGCCCATAACAAACTTTATCAATAATACAATTATTATCTTCACCGGTTAAATACTTCGAAAATTGAATATTTGTTTAGCCACAACCATTACAAGTATCCGAAAGTGCGGGTTGGGGAAATTCACCAGGCATTGTTATTGTCCTAAACTTAAGTTGGTCCTTAGACTTTGGCTTTGATACATCAGAAGACCGAGTTATAATTATGCTCTTTGAAAGTGAGGTAGGTTTTGATATGTCGTGAGTTCACAAAAATCGTTCACATTCAAGTCACAATGATATCATCTCAGTGTCAATCAATGTCAAAATGTAGGGAAATTAGTGATAGTTTTGACAGTTTACTACTGAGATGCGAATGCGAAAGTTCCTTAAAATACAAGAATTTCCACTCTGATGTTCAGTTTTCAGTACTGTCTTGTCAATTAACCTAAAATTTTATTCACAGGTAAAACTAAAGAAAACTGGCTTTTAAATCAGTGGTAAAAAATCTCTGCTTTGGTATTGCAGATTTGGTAAATAAAAAGTGTATATTTTTTTTTACTAAAAAGTTTTAACGGAGCCGTCACTGCTCGTGGTAATGTTAACACCACATTTATTCAGTGTACCACCAACTTTGAAACAAAACGGATCAGTATTTTTAAGTACTGTTGTGTGTGTGAACTCGCTCATACAACTATCTACGTCATTGCTGAATAAAAACGTATACGATAAAGCGGACCTGTAAAACGGACCTCTGTAAGATCGCGAATTTAGGCGTTAAGTTTTTTTTCAATTGTCAACTATCAAACTTCGAAAACGATATAGTATAAACAAATGCGGTCACGTCAGGACCTAGCACGATACATTTTTTAATCCATTTTGGTCCACAACAGAGTCATATTTTCTTCTTTTTTGTTGACGGTTTCCGGAAAAAATAGGCCAGACACTAAATATTTTTTGTAATAAGTGATTCTCGTGATCCGTTGAAAGCTAAAAAGGCGAATGGTATTTGCTTGAATAAATAATTGGGCTGACGATTTCTGTCTTCAATTAGAGTAATTTATTATAAATTAAGGTACACGTTATTAAATGTATCTAGCGGGGCAAATGAGCAAACCCAATAAATTATGTTTGTAAAACAAAATGGTCGTGAAAATAGGCAGTAAAATATGATAGGGTAAGACATTTGAAGATGTCTATTGGAACCTTTATTTTATATCTATTAGTAAGTCGTGAAAATAGAATCGTAACATAAACCATTCTATTAAGAAAAACCGATATCTACTCTTCTACTTCAACTATTTTCTGGAAGTACCTGTTTACTGATCTAATTAATAAAATATGTTTTCACTTATAAGTAGAAAGCTACCTTTACTAGTGCTGGGTGTCATTGGCATCTTGTTATCCCTGAAATATTGCGTGGATGATGGATAAGGCCACTAGAGCGAGAAAAAAAAGCAAAAAAGCTCCAGAGCCTTGAACATGGTCGCCAAATTGCCAGCTCGTCGGTTTTTTGTCGGTTACGTTTCGGGGAGTGTGCGATAGAATTGCATGATCTAATTCCGCGCAGCCTGTTTCATCATCGGACTACCAGAGGTACGGCGATGCGCCATCGATACATGATTGACATCCCACCCATACGCACAAAACTTTTTGGGAACACTTTCATTATGCGTACAGCTAAGGAGTGGAATTCCCTGCCGGAATTTGTGTTGTCCGGTAGCTACAATCTAGGGTTCTGTGAATTGGTTATTACTAGACAAGCGTTTTTCACCGTCGACCACATCATCGCTTACCATCATTGTGATATAGTAGTCAAGCGCGAGCCTATAGAATATAAAAAATATCAAAACAAAATCTTGTCCTATATCAAATTAAAATGGGCTTAGTTATAAAATCTTTTAACCATATTATTATTTTAAATACTGATTAACGCCTTCTTAATTCTAATTATAATTCTCCATAGAAGATAAAGAATCTTGCTAATCAGTGCTGGTCCATGTGTGTGTGTAGCCCACAATAGCTTATAACTTAAACTAATATTTTATAAAATATCGATTTACGTAATTTTCATATCAAGGTTACGTGATGTTGATTCGATTTAAGTATGTAAATAACATGTAAATACTTTGCCAAATGAATGGAATAAGGTACATAGACGAACACGATTAGACAGCCTCTCATTGAATTTGAATTCAGTCATAATAAAGTGGCTTTTATCATACTAACTTTTACAAGCGGCTTCATCCGAGTGAATAGCGACATCTAACGCGAAGGAACATAACTTCAGGATATTCTTTTTCTTATATCCTAATCAAAGATACGGCCTACCAGTGTACTAAGTTTCATCTTATTCCGTTTTTCTTTAAGAGGTGAATAGATAACAAACAGACAGACCGACAGAGATACTTTCACATTTATGATATTTACAAGTAGGAATTAGTACGGATTAATAGGATTAAAACGCTGGAAGATATTATCCTTATTATATAACTAGATGAAATACAGGCTCAAAAGATGATGGATTTCTGCCCAAACAATAATTTGATTGATGGTGTACTGTTCTTTGTAATAAGGGCAATTGACTGAAATATTATGGCGTTCTGTTAAGAAATGACAGAGACACAACAAAATAGATTGAGTGAACATCATTCTGTAGGTCCATGTTTTCATGAAGTTTATAAGGGTAAATTCTTTCGGATATAGCATAAATCCTGCTCCGTATACGAATGCCCCAATAACGACCACGTCTATACTACAATAATAATTTAACTATATTATTCCTCAAATAGTCACGAACTTCATTATGTTCTAAAATAGGAAAACCTTAAGAAAATTGTGCCTCTAATAAAAATGAATAATGTTCATATCAATAATATATTTGATTTCATCTTGAGTCTGCAAGACTTACAAAAAAGATTTCAATAAAAATAACTTTTTTTCGCCTTTTAGCTTATCGTTCACTGTCATCCAAACCAAACGTCTATGAAAAACTGAGCTCAATAGATTGGGAATAACTGTTAAAATCGATATCTGTGTCCGTGTATGTCTGTGTGCCTGTGACCCACACATAACAAGACTTACTTGACTTAATGACCTATATCCCCTAGATGGGGCAGAGGGCATACACAGATGTCCTCCATCGTGATCGGTATTGAGCTTCACGCTTCACATCGTTCCACTTCAATCCGATGCTCACCACTTCTGCCAACACGGTGCGACGCCAGGTTTGACGGGGACGGCCACGTTTTCTTTTCCTTTGGGCATTCCAGTCCAAAGCTTGTTTGGGTGTGTGGTCGGGATCCCTTCGGAGCGTGTTGCCAATCCATCTCCACTTGCGACGCTTGATCTGGCGGTCGACTGGGCTTTCGTAGCATTTCTCCAATAGCTCTACGTACCAGTAAATTCCGAGAATGTGACAAAGGCAGTGGTTGAGGCAGACTTGGATTTGGCGTGAGATGTCCTTTGTGACCTTCCACTTTTCTAACCCGTACAGCAGCACGGATTTGACATTGGGCCCAAATACATAAAAAAGCTTGAAAATAAAGTTGAAATATCCTACAAACCTAAATGCCTTCTTAGAAATAAAATAAGTCCACAAAAATATTTCTCAATACAAGCCGGTCTCACAATTCAATTTGAATGTTCTTATTTCAATTTGGCCGTTTCGTAAAGCGGCATCTGTCCCGAAGGTATGTATGAACTACGGAAAGTTCTGGATGAGTTCGGTTGAAGTATTGCGGTCCTGTATGATGGAGGATGTTGGTCAAAGTTTGTAGTATTTTTGGGATGTGACCCTTGTTTAATATTGCGAATAGGGATTTGGGTTATATTTGAAGTCCTTTTGATGGAAACTTCCTTTACTTCAATTGAATCAGACGCCATGACAATAAAAAATAATCCACTGAAACTATATTTCTTTGAGTCAAGTGAAAAAATTTACTTGACATATATATATATATATTTATATAGGCTTTACTTTTATACCAGAAATATTAAATAACGTTTTTTTTTCAAACCCTAATCAATTCGGTCGGCTCGGATGTTATCTACATTTTGTTACAAGATAATTTTGATATTCATTCGTCTGGATTTTAAAAGAAACCTTGACCCCTGGCTTTGTTTCGCCATTTCCTTTTAAAGATAAGAAATGTTGACTCGTTAATTTCACCAATGACCTCCAGCACTTTGTGAATGCCAAATATTTTAAATTCAAATTTCTCGAAGCTTAATCAGTCAATACAAATGGAAAGATTGAAAAGAGATGACAAGAAAAACTGGAATCTCGTTAGGATCCCTTGTGATCTATTTGCAGCCAGTTCGTCCGATGGAAGGTAATCGACCTAATTTTTCGTTTCTAAATCACAAAAAGGTTTACTATTATGTATGGCTGTGAATGACAGGTTCGTTATGGCCGCTTCTTAATCTTAACTTTTATATCTGCCTCATTTTACAAAAAAATAAGTTCATTGTGAAAGAGAGAAAAGAAAAATTGCAACGGCAAACAATACTAAAAATTGTTAACGATGTTTAGTTGATAGTACGTGCAGACGAAACAAAAACTATTGTGTATCGTTCGCTGTTCAAATTTTTATTCTTCTTAAACTATTGCGTTAAAAACGATAACAAGATTTTTTTTTTGCAAGAATTTTGAACCACTAAAATCCCTTGCCTTCTCAATTCAAAATCATACTGGCTGGGTTTAATCCAGCTTTGCCTCTGCAGCATAATAAAAAACAACAGCCAGTAACCAACTCCATGGATTATAAATGTCGCATTACGAAAACCTAAGGAACACGGATGTCGAATCTTTATTATTTGCCGAAAACACTTTCTGATGCCAGAATAGATTAGGACGCCATTCCCAGATAGAGATCGGGTTGTTTTCCGAAGAGAAAATTTAAATAATGACACCATTTCACTTGAAGAGCGGAAAAGTTACATTAAAATTATGCAGATTGAAGTATATTTCTTTCTGTAACGACCTATTAATGTGTCGGTTTAAGTTCTGGATTCTTTGGGAAGTACGCAATAGGATTAGTGTGGGTTTACGGCATACTTTTCTTGTAAATGACCTTACCGCGAGGATTTAACTTGTGGATTTTATGAACCGTTTTGTAAACAAGGTTAGGTTTATTAAATGAGTCGTGTTTTAGTCCTGCACTTATCAATATTGTTACCTTGAACTGTATTAATATGAGCCTGAGATAAGTTTTTTTTTGTTGTTGGTTAAGGCTGGTTTTACAGTAACGCTGACCGAGGCTGATCGTCGGTGCTGATGGTCGTTGTCAGCTCGTCATTGGTCGAGTGAGACGGCCGTCAGCGCTGAGTGTTATTCAGCAGAATGATCTGCCTATAAACCTTCCCACCGCTGGAACAAAGGCCCACTCTCTCTTACTGAAGAGAGAATGGGCCATCAGTACTGATATTTTGTATGGCATTTCGCATGGCTTCGACTTTGTCCTTCTCCTTCTTACGTTATGAGGCAATTTAATAATTTTTGTTTCTTCTTCTTTCTTCTAAGACACCCACGTTCGTGTCCCCACAAACGCTGGTGCTAAATGCCACAATTAACAAGTTGTAGGTCAAACGATCTATAATTTGTTAGTAGGGGCTTGTACCACTGGACCATGGGGCTCTGTTCACCAATACACTAGTACCTATACCCAAACACAAGACACTCATCTAAAAAACATACTATTAAAACTACCCTCTAAAGTATCAACCTCCTTAAACCTACTACGATAGTCCAAACACGCAGTTAGGGGTCCGACAGTAAACATCACTCGCCGGTTTTATTTGCTGTCATTTCGATGACACAGGTGGCTCGTAGTGAATGTTAAACGCGTTGTTTTATAGAGGTCCCTCTTTTAATATTATTTCTAAAGGATATAATGGTGGATTTAGGAGTAGTAGTTTTCATCACCTTTGAAAGAGGTCCTTAGGCTCTGGAGAAGTGTCATTCGGTGTCAGCGATGGCGATTGTCGAAATGCCAAAATAGCGCTTGACTACCGCATATATCTTTGACATTTCTCCGATCGCTATCGCGACGCGTTTGTTGATAACTAAATTTCAAATGTCTAGAGCCTAAGGCCCTTTTTTTTGATCCGTAGTTAACTCAACCAATGGTTAAATATGCTAACCAAAGGTTTCGAATTTCGATAAAACACGTTGATTCATTATTTTCTACCCGACTAAGGCGAAGCAAAAAGGAGGGTAGTGTTATTCACCGGTATGTGTATATTTATGTATGTATGTAAGTATGTATGTATGTTCATCTGTTCCCTTATAACTTCTAAACTACTTATCAAAATTTGATAAATTAGGTGTCCTTGGAAGCGTCTTGTTTGTCCGCTGATTATAGGTTATATGACGTCAGAATAAATTGAATATGGCTCCCTCTAGGGGGCAAGAAGACAAAACAAATTTCGCCGCACCCATTATTTGTGGTATCATTGAACAAGAATTTTAAAATCAAGGTAGAATTTGGTACATCATATTTTTGTCAAGCGTACCGTTTGCGAGGTATATCTCGTCAAAGTCATAAAAAACTATTCTTTTACCCGACTACGGCGTCGCATGCCACTGGTCGTACGCCACTTTGCAGAATGTATTGTTTTGTTACAGTAGGTGGCATACGATCACGGTTATCCTTTACGGAATAGTTTGTACATAAAAAATTCAGATAAGAATATTTTCTTGTTTGATACCTTTTAGAGCGTGATTTTTCAGTTGTCGGGTTCTATTTGTCTAACAAATGAATTCACCACTTCAATTTATTTCACCATTTGTGATGCCAACAATTAGCATTGGTTAGCATATTTTAACCATTAGTTGAGTTGACTACCGATCAAAACTTGGGCCTTAGTTAACTTATGTGGCTGAAAACTCTACTTTTTTCTTAATAGTGAAAAATTTGTACTCTCTCTGCTTAACATCTCATCATCTGCTTAACAGAATGCTGTAAAACATACGCTTGCCATCAATTTTTACATTAAGAATTTGATGTTGAGTAAGACTTGATTTCTTTGTTTGAACGCAATAAATTAATGTTGTGAATCTGAAAGTCTTCAGAGAAAATGATATTCTATTAGCAATAACAAGTGTGTCCAGAGCCATTTGGTGATATAAAATGAAAACAAATAAGTAACTATGTACTCTTGCCAATAAATTGTATGTATTGTATTGTTTTCTTTCTTTTATTTGTTTATATCTATAACTTTATCTGTCAAACCCTGAAAATACAAAAACCTGAAACAGACTTAAAACTTTGTACTTTCATTTGATAAAATAAAAATAATTACTGATGCAATTCTTTTGTGCACAAGTAACACAAGAATTTTTTTTGTTAAAACATGGTTTAAATATAATTAACTTGAACATATAATGTAATCCTGTAGGTATAATTTTTCCACCATTTTAATGAATGCCAGTATCTGTTTCATGACAAAAACAGTTATATTAATAAATGAGAAAAGTAGCCGTCATTGGTTTTATATCTGTGACGCGTATCGCTTATTATCCATTATTTTTAACGTTCATTAAAAGTGATCCAATGTCGATTCCTGAATCAAGGTTCCGTTATTTATCGGATTTATTATAAAACTGTTGTTGTTTAAACGAAATGCTTATTGCTGTGGGTCGAAACTTCATCTTCTTATATAGTAGGTATTACTCGATTACGAAAAAAATCGTAAAAAAACAGCATTTTGCTCACTAATATGAATAAGCACATATAATTAGATGTGGAAAAAAAATGCTTAACTATAGTGATGATGATGAACAAATAGACAACAAAATTTCGGAGAAAACCACAAAGCATAGTAAATTCAGAACTATAGTATTATTGCAACGACTTCGGAGAAAACGGATGGCAAAATCATAATTTGGTTAGGTTACTTCCAAAAATGCGTCTATCTTCATGAAGCAATTGATTGTATATAATTCGTTAATCAAGGATTTTTTTTATGCGAAGTAAAAATAAATCTTTCTTTATTTCATGTAAGTGGACAATTTTAAATGTTCCAAATGGTCTTCCCACACTAAGCTTGTTCTAAAATTATATAGGCTTCTAGCAACGTGTGTTGATCTCTTGGGACTGCTTAGGAGGCATTATCTTTATGTACCATGTAATTAAAAAAAGTTTTCTGTTTAAAATTACCTACATTTTTGCAAAAAAATAAAGTTGTAGAATTTATATTTGTAATTAATGAAAACCCGAAAATACTCGAGATGACTCTGATGACCATCATCATCATCATCTTCCTGCCCTTGTCCCATGTTACTTGGGGTCGGCGCAACACGTTTTCTTCTTCCATACCGTGCTGTCCCCCGTCACGCTATCCAGTGATAGCGTGACGGGGGACAGCACGGTATAGCACGGTAAAAGGGAGCCAGTGCTCCCTTTTCTTTCATATCACTCCTCACACAGTCCATCCATCTTTTCTTTGGCTCTCCATCCACCCACATTTATATTCATAACTCTTTAAGTAACATGCGTTTCATTCCTCCTCATCAAATGACCATACCAGGACAAACGGTTTCCTTTCAACTTTTCTGTCACTGGCGCCACTTTCAAACTACCTACCTCTAATTAATTAATTTCTCACTTTATCCATTCTCGTCACTCCGCACATCCATCTCAACATTCTCATCTCTGCTGCATGCAATCTCTTTGCATCCATCTTTTTCACCGCCCAACATTCTGATCCATACAGTACGACAGGTCTAATTACGGACTTGTAAATTTTCCCCTTTAACTTGAGGGACATCCGTGGGTCGCAAGTTGTTCCAGTGACCTGCCGCCATTTCATCCATCCCGAATTAATCCGGTGCCTCGCCATCCCCTTGGACAAGCGACCCTAAGTACCGGAAGTCGGAGCACAAAGGTATGGGTGTTCCAGCGAGAGCTACAGCCACGGAACTGGAGAGACCGCCAAATAGTATACACCAAGGTGCCTCTTCCTGTATGTCCGACGTCAGAGCGTCCATTATCATCAAGAAGAGGTAAGGACTGAGAGCCGACCCTTGGTGCAAGTCGACTGCCACACTGAAGCTGCCAGTAGTGCCCACTGTAGACCAATTAGAATTAATATTAAGTATAGTAAGTGGAATACACACACATTTAATACCTTCCTAATTATTATTTGTTTGGCTTTGCAAAAGGAGGAAAACCACACATTACTAATTAATCTTTGCGCGGGTGAAATCGAGCGTGACTGCTAACGCCATCTGTTACGGGTAGCCCGAACTAATAGAAGAGTGAGAATTTGAATGAGAAGCTACTGTTTTTGCAATACATTAATACCTATAAGCCTGCTTTATCCCAAAGCTGGGTAAAGGGTAGCTTAATGTTTCCAGTAGTTACTTATGTAGGTGCTCGTAAGATTTCCCTGAAAGCATCACAATAAAGATTAGTAGTTTCAACTTTCAGATGATGTTAATATGCGACTGGCCTTTTTGTTACTCTGTTTCCATGCACCATTTTGAGATCAGTTTATCAATAAATTAATATAACCTTCAAAGTATCAGTTTTCTAATAATTGACAGATAGTGGTCTAATTACATTGCGTGACCTTTGTAGAAATTAATTTCAGACTGAAATATGAGCCAAAATTTCAGGGGGGCCTTTGGGCTTACCAATAAAAGTGGTTAGTAGATATGTGTAGGCAACCCAATTACTGGTTTTAATGTGGGTGTACTAATAGTACAACTCTACCAAATCCTTCGGGGTATACACGGCATGATGTTATGTCAAATTACATCTAATAATAGTGACCCAAAATAATTTTTTTGTGAGAAAAGGAACCCTATCAAAATATACGAAGTTTTCGACTTCTTGTAGGTATCTATCTAAACAAACCGATGATTAATTTACAATATTATTAATGATTTTCCTTAACTTTCGTATTTTTATAATGAAACATTGAAATCTTGATTCCCGAAAATTGCCTGTAAAACACCCACACCCAACTTTGATCTTCTGATCAATGTCTATTTCTTACAACAAGATAATGTATTTTTATAATAATCGATTTAATTATGTTTTCTTTCTTTAAAAAGAAAAACATTTATTTGTAGCCCGCACAGGAGACGCGGGCGATAAATGGTAAAACTTGACAAAGAATAAGCACCCTGTGCGAGATAAAAAAGGTTTCTATATCAGCTCTATTTGTGTATTAGAGCCACAGACCTATATTGTTGAGAATTACAAGACCAGTTGATGTGACGACGTTATGCAAAGGCTTGTTTTATTTTTTATTTTAGTTTTTATTCATTTATTTCAGACATATTTCCAGTCCATAGTTATACATCATGTTAAAAACAGATAGAAACCCAAAATAAAATTAATGCATAATTAAAATTTAAATAGGCAAAAACTCATTAAAAGTAATAATTAAAACGGTCCAAAATATATAAAAATGACAGAAATGTATTAAACATGTCAAATATAAAATTGCTAATTGTATAAAAATGTCAACATATTAAAATTAAAATGCTAATAATATGTTAATATAAATTTATGCTTGAGCTTGACCACTATCTCACCTGATGGTAAGCGATGATGTGGTCGATGATGAAGCACGCTTGCCTAGAAGAAGCCTATTCACTCTTGACTTAAAGACTCCCAGGTTGTAGCCAACAGGAAATACAGTCTCCGGCAGAGAATTCCTCTTTTTTGCCGCTTGTGTCCAGAATGGACGACGATTCTTTAGAATGATGATGATGTTGAAAACTGAAATGGATTTTCAGTCATGATTTTAATGAAATACTCATTAATACTCGGTTTCTAGTATTATATATCTGCGCAGCACATGTGTAAGTACTTTTAATACTTTGTACCTATACCTAGTATAGTATGTAGTGCTATTCATCGTCCTCACATATATGAATTTATTCATGTAATGTACGTAAATTTTATAAAAACTTATTTTTTTAAAGAATAAGTATGAATAAGTTCTTATCCGTTCTTCTCCATAACAAGCTACTTTACCGAATGGACGGTAGAATCAATTGTTATTATCTATTTGAACATTTTAATTGTTTACGTCCATAAATATAGATATTTGACTTTGACTTTGATACTCTAGATATGACTGTTCATTAATTTTTAAACAATTAAGTTAATGTTATCATTTAAATGTGTTGCCATTAAAATCCAAATTGAAATGAATGATTTAACTTTGTCTTTGACACATTGTCTAAACAAAGTTTCTTATCTCGTGCCCATAATAAACTTTATCAATAATACAATTATTATCTTCACCGATTAAATACTACGAAAACTGATAATTTGTTTGGCCACAATCGTTGCAAATATTTGAAAGTTCCGGTAGGGGAAATTCACCAGGCGTTGTTCATGTCCTAAACTTAAGTTTGTCCTTAGGCTTTGGCTTTGATACATCAGAAGACCGAAAGTGAACCGAACCTTTGAAAGGGTACGTTTGATAATAATTATGTCGTGAACTCGTGAGTTCTAATTGAAAGAAAGAAAGAAAGAAAGAAAGAAAGAAAGAAAGAAAACTAGTTTATTTGGCACACACAGATACACACAATGTAGGTACAAATAAAACTTAATTTTACAACATTTACATACATAGTGTGCCCCGCGGCTGCGCCAAAAAGGTTCAGTTCAGCAAAATGCCAGACAACTGGGAGTTGCCTGACGCTGGTTTTCAACTGAACCTTACGTTGAAGTGTACGGATGTGAATCAGTTTTACGGTGTTAAATATGTACAGGTAAATAAATATAAGTTAGTGTGTTATAAACTATACAGGTAAAGGTATGTATAATAATTTGGTGCGAAACATTATGCCATGAGCAGCAGAGCGAAATAGACGGATTGCAAGTAACTTTTAATATTAAAAGTTGTTTTTATATTCGGGTAGTTTGAAAAATATTGCGATCAATATGTACATCATTTTTAAAATTTTGTCAGAGCGGCGAAACAAAGTGAAATAAGGACGTTGGCAGAAGGATAGAAAGTAAGTGTGTGATAGAAGCCAAGTGTGTGTAATCCATCAATAATATTAACCATTTAGAATTTAAAATATTAAGCAACATATTCATTTTTACCCACAGGCCTCCCAACCTCGAGCGAAAGCAGGTGTCAAGGATGGATGACACACCAGCCCGCGGCTTAGGGTACGAGGCAGCTATGTGAAGTGTATGTGTGTGCTTTGTGAAGCAGCGGTTTATACGAAACGATAACCACCCGCGTATTTTAGCTATGTATAAACTCTTTTATAATTTATGCAACTTATACTACCGCATCCACACACGCACATAAGAAAAACCGGGCACTATCAACTGAGAACAGAATCGACATCATATAAGTGAAAGGTTCAAGTTTATCAAATCTAGTTTCCGTTGCGCGTCCGTTAAATACTGCCGTAAACGTCTTCTAAATGTACTTATTGTGTTTATTGTTCTAATAGGCGGCGGTAGATTATTCCATACTTTGGATGCTGCGTAACGGAAACTTCCTCTGAATGCTGCTGTACTGTGGGGCTGCGATGATAGTTGTTGCGAACATTGCCTTCTTCCACACTCTCGTCTACCAGCGATCCAGTCCAACCTGTTGTACAGGTAGTCTGGCTTTTGAAGCTTAATGACACCGAACAAAAGGCAGGCTAGGTGTAATTTGCGTCTTGATTTCATTTTAAGGGTAAAATGTTTGTTGAGGAATGGCGTTACGTGACTTCTGGGAGGAATGTTATAGCAAAACCGAGCACAAGCATTTTGGACCCTCTGAATGAGCTGGTCTGTACGAGCCAGTAGGCGCGGGCCGTACACCGTGTCTGCATAGTTTAGCCTAGACAAAACCAGACTTTCCACCAGTTGTTCCCGAAGTGTTTCTGATAGGTACGGCCTCATTTTATATAAAACTTTGAGGCGGTAGAAACAGTTTCTCACTGACTCGGCGACATGCTTTTCAAAACGAAGGTCCTTGTCCATAACAAGACCTAGGTTCCGCGCTTCATAGACTCTGTCAATTGGTTTGCCCATTAATTCGATCTTGAAAGTTGCGGGCAGCTTAGCTAGCTGTCGTTTTGAGCCAAGTACCATGAATTTGGTTTTGTTTGGGTTTAGCGACAGGCAATTATCTTCTGACCAGGCAGCAATTCTGCGAAGGTCATCGTTCAAATCTTGTATGGCACCATCATACTCCTCTGGGTAAAATGATACGTAAAGTTGAACATCATCGGCGTATATATGATACCTGCATTTCTGAAGACACTTAATGATATCAGCGCAGTACAGGATAAAAATAATTGGCCCTAATATAGAGCCTTGTGGGACTCCCCTCTTTATAGAACCAAGTTCCGATCTAAGGGTGGTGCCGTCCCCCAAACGCAGATCTACAAATTGCTTCCTATCATTGAGGTAGCTACGGAACCATTCCGTAGCGCTAGGGTCGAAACCGTAGTAACTCAGCTTAGATATGAGTAGTGGTATATTTATTGCGTCAAAAGCTCGGGAAAAATCGAGCAAAACAAGCAAGGTACACATCCCCTTATCCTGGGCAGACAGCACGTTATCAGTAACGTCCAGTAAAGCAGTAGAGGTACTGCGCTGCTTTCTGAAACCTGATTGTAAATCAGGTAGTATGTGATTCTGTTCCAAGAAGAGTGTTAACTGCTGGCTGACGACTTTCTCCAGTACCTTAGACAGACACGGTAAAATACTAATGGGTCGTAGGTCTTTCAAACAAGTCGGATTTGACGTTTTGGGTAAGGGCCTAACAGAGGCAATCTTCCATTGTTCGGGGAATGTAGATGTTACTATGGAGCGGTTTATAATGTCCGTTATAACACCCAACGTGTGCGGCAGAGTCAAAGCAATCATGTCCAGGGTAATGTTGTCGCAGCCTTGGGCATTACTTGTAAGGTTGGTGATAATGCGGGCGATGTCAGCCTGCTGCACTGGAGTGATTGAAAAGATTGCTTCGCCATGCCTATGATTATCATAATAAGTCATGAGAGCCACACTCGCCACGGCGTTACCCGGGACAGTCAAGAAGTTATTATTAATTATGTTAGGATCTGTAAAGTGCGACGGAAGGTCCTGTTTCGACTTAGTGTCCATCAAAGTGGATTTTAGATTTTTCCATAATAATTTTGGGTTTTTAATTTGATTATTGATGTTATGTTTATAGTACGCCATTCTCTCGCTGTACAGGGAACTCACCACTAAGGATTTTAATTGTCTGTAGTATTCGCCTTTTGCTTTTAATTTGGTCTTCCGGTAACAAGTCAGTGCCTTATCCCGTAAACGCATCATTAATTTAATTGTGTCGGTAATCCAAGGATACGATTTTTCCTTTATAGTGCATGTCTTTACCGGTGCGTGTATATCGAACAGGCAAATGATGTTCTGGTTTAAAAAATTCACCATGTCATTTACATGTTCAAGCGACGAAATGTTTTCAAGACACAGCATCCAAAGATCCGTTTCAAAACTGTCAATGCAAATATCTTTAAGTGGTCTAAATTTCACGACATATGGTTTAAATTTGTCTCGTCTCAATTTAAATTCCGCCACTACGACAGAGTGGCCGTTAATTGAACCAAAGGATTCAATCGACGTATATCTGGCTTCCAAGTCGGTACACAGTAAATCAATCAGAGTCTCACTGGTAGCAGTAAAGTGAGTAGGAGTTGTGACCAACTGAGTAAGGCTGAGGCTACTTAGAAACTCGTTAATTTTATGTGTTTTTATTCCATTTGAGTCCAGCAGGTTAACATTAAAATCACCGAGTAAGATATAGTGGTCACGACGCCCCAATGAGCTTAGGGAATCTGTTATGGCATCTAGAAAAAGAACAAGGTCAAGCCATGGTGGACGGTACGCGGTACCAATGGCAATCTTTTTGCCGTTCACTGAGAGCGTAAGCCACATTTGCTCAACCGATTCGAACCTGGGATCGACCGCGGCAGCACAAGTACGCGCGTTCAGTCCCCGCCGCAGGTAGAAGCCCACACCCCCACCACGACCCGAGCGCACACTCGCCGGCCGCGGCGTGTGGCGCAGACGATAGCCCGGCACCACGGGCGCGCGCCCCTCCTCCCCCGGTCGCAACCAAGTCTCGTTAATGGCCATAACGTCGAAACTATGTCTGTCGAGTACGCCACACAAGTCGTCATGTCCCGTACCCAATGATCCAGCATTAAGAAAGCCAACCTTAAAAAACTTATCTGCCTTAGCCATCATCGCAATAATAGGTATAGAATAAGCTAGTTATATGCAATCTCAAAATTATTCCTGCACATTCAATAACTTCCATCATAATGTCATAATATAGTAATAGTAGTATTTGCCTAGTTTCAATTGTAAATAATATTGTATGTATATAATATGTGCATAGTATGTAAATAGTATATGGAATAAATCGAAACAAACCTAAAAAACTTTTATAAGTAGTAAACAATGATGAATTTATTGTAAATAGTGTGTATATAAAATTAGATAGTGGTATTACGATATGTAGATGTATGTAAATATAATGTGCAGTGTTAAAAAACTGGTTCGTGTGTACCTTCCTGAGGTGCGCCGCGAGACACATATTTATGGATATGAAACAAAGAATGTAGTAGCAAAACACACACAACATTATAATTAATTTAGAAGTAGCGACACTTGCCACTACCAAACTCGGATCTAAAAACGACTTGTTTGCCTTAAAATGTATAAACCTAAGAAAAATTATCGGAATAACATAACAAATAAAAAGAAAAATAACAATTCTAGTTGGCGACATTACCACCGTTACCCGGAACAGACCTGAAAGTACGCTGTAAGTCAGCCTCACAACGAATGTGGCAAATCGCGTCCCCAGGTCTACACCGGGCAAGAATACGACCGCGCTTCGACCACACAAATTGCCAACCGAGGCGACTGCCGGCCTCACGGGCGCTCCGAAACAACTCACGGTTTATTTTCGTTAGGCGCTCGTTTATGTAGAAGCGCTTCGCTGGTCCAGGCAAACCGAGGTCGGCAGTAGTCATGCCGCGTCGCACTCGAGCCCCCTCCAGCAGGCCATCCCGAAGGTCGCGACGCGCGAGACGCACGACTAAGATGCGCGGGCGAGTCTCCACCGGCGCCGTCGCCTGCGTCGCGTTGATACGCCTACCTCCGAAACGCTCGGCGCTCACTATATCGCGCGCCTCAACGCCGACGCCAATCTTCGCAGCCACCAACATGAACGTGTGGATGGGATTTTCGCTATTAATCTCTGGTATGTTCGAAATTTGGAGGTCATTGGCTAACAATTCCTGGTCACGGTAATTAATATCGCTTCTCAGTTGTGCGATTTGCTCATCCACCTCCGACGCCTGTGATGCCTGGGGCTGAGCCAGTTTTTCCTCCATTACAGCCACCCTTTCCTCCAAACGATTCATTCTGTCATTAGTGCCATTTAGAGATGACCTGAGATCTGACAGATCATCACGTAGCTGCTGGAATTCATTCTTAATAATCTTTAAAAAATCTTCCTTGAAAAAACTGAGCTCCGCCCTGAGGATGTCCAGGTTCAGCTCCGGTGCCGCGTCAAGCGCAGCGTCATTTATAGGGCTGGTGTCGCTTAGCATAACTGGGCCTTTGCCTTGTGCAGCTGGTCGCCCCCTTACTGACGTGTCGGCCCGGCTTTCAATCACAGTGGTTTTATTGCACTCGGGGCAGTGCCAGGGCGTAGCCACTTGGCCAGTATTCGGTAGACCCACGCAAGCTCGATGGTACCAACACCCACACTTGCTACATTTTGCGCCCTCTGCCGATGATAAGAATTTGCCACAGGAAACGCACTTAGCCATTGTAAACAGAGTTTGTTTACGTCTTAGCGCAATCGATGCGTTCAAAAAAGTTCAACAGTTAGGCAACAGATGGCGCTGTATCAAAGAACTCGTTTATGGCAGTTTCACGGTGTGTATGGTGCGGATAGCCACTATGGGTTAGTAGTCACTGTTTTAACATAGGGGTGCGCACACACTGGAGTAAAGGGTTTAGGTCACACTCTTACAACGTAATATATTGTCAATTTTCTTTTGGGTTTCGGGTACCCAAACACCTACTTAGAATTGAAATATAGATTTAAGAGTTTTATTATGTTTTACACAGCACACAAACACTAGATAACACTGCGTCTTGTAAGTTGCACTTAGACATTGAGTTTCACAATAAATGTACCTAAAACTATCAGTTATTTTTTATTTATTTGAGAAAAGTACACAGAGAGCTTATGGCTGATTGACATCCGGACACGTACTCTAATTGGGGTATCAAAGCCATATTTCGTACACAAAAATCGTTCAAATTCATGTCGCAATATCATCTTAGTGTCAATCAACGTCAAAATGCAGGGAAACTTGTAATGTTTTTGACAGTTTGCTACTGAGATGCGAATACGAAAATTCCTTATGAATACAAGAATTTCCACTCTGATGTTCCGTTTTCAGTATTGTGTTGTCAATTACGAGTAACCTTAAATTTTATTGACAGGTAAAAATAAAGAAAAATGGCTTTTAAATCAGTGGTAAAGAATCTCTGCTTTGGTATTGCAGATTTGGTAACTAAAAAGTGTATATTTTTTTTACTAAAAAGTTTTACGGAGCCGTCACTGCTGGGGGTAATGTTCACACCACATTTATTCAGTGTACCACCGAATTTGAAATAAAACTGATCAGTATTTTTTAATAATGTTGTGTGTGTGAACTCACTCGAACGATATAGCGGACCTGTAAAACGGACTGCTGTATACTTTGTCGGATCGGTATTTCTTACTGGATCTGGCATACTGTCATGTGTGTCAACTCACTCATACAACTACAAACGTGAGCGCCGAATAAAAACGTATACAATAAAGCGGATCAAGAACTTAAGCATTAAGATTTTGTTCAATTGTTAACAATCAAACTTCAAAAACGACACATAAATAAATGCGGTCACGTCAGGACCTAGCACGAAACATTTTTTAATCCGTGTTGCTCCACAGCAGAGTCATATTTTCTTGTGTTTTGTTGACGGTTTCCGGAAAAAAAACTGGCCAGACCTAAAAATATTTTTTGAAATAAGTGATTCCCGCAATGATATTCAAATAAGCAGATACGTTATACACTCACAAAACAATTGAAAAAAGTGTTCCGCGCAGCAGCGGCAGCACACATACACACTTTACATTCATCTGAGGTTAAAAAATATTTATTTTAATAAATAAATTACAAATACACACGATGGCATTTTTTATTTTGTTTTTGTTTCAACAAAGCCTAAGCCGCTCTTCGCCATGCGTGACACAAACTAAAGACTAAAAGGTCACAATTGTGACCTATTCGAGTCTTCACAATGCGCACGCTCATAACATATCTGTTTATTTGAATATCATTGGATTCCCGTGATCCGTTGAAAGCTAAAAGGCGAATGGTGTTTGCTTGAATAAATATATGGGCTGACAAATTTTGTACACATTTTTTGCTTTCAATTAGAGTAATTTATTATATATTAAGGTACTCTTTATTAAATGTATCCACCGGGGCAAAACACTTTTATTATGCGTACAGCTAAGGAGTGGAATTCCCTGCCGGAATTTGTGTTGCCCAATAACTACAATCTAGGGTTCTGTGAATTGGTTATTTCTAGACAAGCGTTTTTCACCGTCGACCACATCATCGCTTACCATCATGTGATATAATAGTCAAGCGCGAGCCTATAGAATATAAAAAAATTAAAAATCTTGTCCTATATCAAATTAAAGTCTAATTAAAATATACGGTCTTAGTTCTAAAATCTTTTAACCATATTATTATTTTAAATACTGATTAACGCCTTCTTAGTTCTAATTCTCCATAGAAGATAAAGAATCTATCTTGCTAATCAGTGCTGGTCCATATGTGTGTGTAGCCCACAATAGCTTATAACTTAAACTAATATCTTATGAAATATCGATTTACGTAATTTTCGAACCAAGGTTACGTGATATTGATTCGATTTAAGTATGTAAATTACATGTAAATACTTTGCCAAATGAACGGAATAAGGCACATAGACGAACACTTTTTGACAGCCTCTCATTGAATTAGAATTCTGTTATAATAAAGTGGCTTTTTTACCCGACTGCCAAAGGAGGGTAATGTGTTTATCAGTCTATGTATATAAATAAGTATGTATGTTTGTTCCTATGTGGCGTTCTAGAGACCAAACGCGTTGGCCGATTTTGATGATTCTTACGTCAATCGATTCGTCTTAACCCTGCGAGTGTGACTGGCTACATAAAAATTGGAAAAGAAAAAGATGGAGGATTTTGGGTGCCATTTTGTGAGGGACTTTTTTTTTTGAAAGATCATGCTGTGCAGTCGGAAGATACATCTGGTTTTGGTCAGCCAGCTCGCGAATATGTATCCTCCGACTGCACAGCATGATTTTCTTCTTGTTTACGTCTTTTTAGTTCGCTTTGTAAGCAGTCGGGTATTTTGTTTTTTTTTGTCATACTAACTTTGAAGGAACATAACTTCGGGATATTGTTTTTTCTTATATCCTAATCCAGGATACGGCCTACCAGTGTACTAAGTTTCATCTTATTCAGTCTTTAAGAGGTGAATAGATAACAAACAGACAGACCGACAGAGTTACTTTCACATTTATGATATTTACAAGTAGGTATTAGTACGGATTAATAGGATTAAGAAGCAGGAAGATATTATCCTTATTATATAACTATATGAAGTACAGGCTCAAAAGATTATGGATTTCTGTCCAAACAATAATTTGATTGATGGTGTACCACTGTTCTTTGTAATAAGGGCAATTGACTGAAATAAAATGGCGTTCTGTTAAGAAATGACAGAGCGACACAACGAAATAGATTGAGTGAACATCATTCTGTAGGTCCATGTTTTCATGAGGTTTATAAGGGTAAATTCTTTCGGATATAGCATAAATCCTGCTGCTTATAAGAATGCCCCAAAAACGCCCACGTCTATACTACAATAATAATTTAACAAAATTATTCCTCAAAGTCACGAACTTCATTATGTTCTAAAATAGGAAAACCTTAAGAAAATTGTGCCTCTAATAAACATGAATAATGTTCATATCAATAATATATTTGATTTCATCTTTAGTCTGCAAGACTTACAATAAAGATTTCAATAAAAATAACTTTTTTTCGCCTTTTAGCTTATCGTTCACTGTCATTCAAACCAAACGTCTATGAAAAACTGAGCTCAATAGATTGGGAATAACTTTTAAAATCGATATCTGTGTCCGTGTATGTCTGTGTGCCTGTGACCCACACATAACAAGACTTACTTGACTTAATGACCTATATCCCCTAGATGGGGCAGAGGGCATACACAGATGTCTTCCATCGTGATCGGTATTGAGCTTCACGCTTCACATCGTTCCACTTCAATCCGATGCTCACCACTTCTGCCAACACGGTGCGACGTCAGGTTTGACGGGGACGGCCACGTTTTCTTTTCCCTTGGGCATTCCAGTCCAAAGCTTGTTTGAGTGTGTGGTCGGGACCCCTTCAGAGCGTGTGGCCAATCCATCTCCACTTGCGACGCTTGATCTGGCGGTCGACCGGGCTTTCGTGGCATTTCTCCAATTAGCTCTACGTACGAGTAAATACCGAGAATGTGACAAAGGCAGTGGTTGAGGCAGACTTGGATTTGGCGTGAGATGTCCTTTGTGACCTTCCACTTTTCTAACCCGTACAGCAGCACGGATTTGACATTGGGCCCAAATACATAAAAAAGCTTGAAAATAAAGTTGAAATGGCTACTTCCCATTTGGTAAACTTCCCATTTCGTAAACCTCAAACTGTACCTACTAAAAAGTTGCGTTTGGTAAACATTATACATTTCATACATTTAGTCCCATTTCGAAAACATTTCAATATTTTTTTGTGTTATATCCCATTTGGTAAACTTTCAGATGAAATGGGTACAGTCAAGTAAAAAAAGAAAAACGAAACTAATGATAACATTGTCATTTATTTTGTTAAATATTTTTAATCACAGGTACTTTTGTTTACATTTTTCGATGGCTACTTTCACTTCATTTTTTTCAAAATTCGGAATACAAAAACTGCAGTGAGCATTTTCTCTTAATACATGGCTTCGATTTGAATTCAAAGTTACACTTGCTGAACATCCATCTTTTCTATTAACACAGCGCCACCAACTTGAGTCCTTATTATTTTTCTGTTTATAATATTGATGCCCAGCGCGTAATAAAATTTCACCGCCTCGTGTACTATTAATAATTTTTAAATTCACTGCACCACTAGAAGATCCCTCACCCGACATTGCAACGACCTTGCACTATGCATAAAACGAGTGAACTGATAAGTTAAACCCGGTAATAGATATAATTTACGTATACTTACTTATGTCTATCTCATTCACACCTTTTGTTTAAAACGATGGTAAGGACAATAAATCCCTACCTGAGAACCCGCTCGGTGCTTCTTTTGCGGGAAAAGCACGTGGTATTTTTAGTAGCATCGTGGTATTTTTACAGACTTTAATACGTTTTTTTTACTTCTTCTTGATCAGCCATTCTTTTTGATGGTCGAGATACTATCTCAAGACTGAAGCATTTAAAAATATATACATCTCTAATTTAATACTAATTTGACACTGACTGTACCGTACAAAAATAACAATACTAACAAAGTTTACCAAATGGGATTAAATGTATGAAGTAACGAAATGTTTACCAAACGCAACTTTTTAGTAGGTACAGTTTGAGGTTTACGAAATGGGAAGTTTACCAAATGGGAAGTAGCCGTTGAAATATCCTACAAACCTAAATGCCTTCTTAGAAATAAAATAAGTCCACAAAAATATTTCTCAATACAGGCCGGTCTCACAATTTAATTTGAATGTTCTTATTTCAATTTGGCCGTTTCGTAAAGCGGCATCTGTCCCGAAGGTGGGTGTATGAACTACGGAAAGTTCTGGATGAGTTCGGTTGAAGTATTGCGGTCCTGTATGATGGAGGATGTTGGTCAAAGTTTGTAGTATTTTTGGGATGTGACCCTTGTTTAATATTGCGAATAGGGATTTGGGTTATATTTGAAGTCCCTTTGAAGGAAACTTCCTTCACTTCAATTGAATCAGACGCCATGACAATAAAAAATAATCCACTGAAACTGTATTTTTTTGAGTCGTGTGAATAAATTTACTTGGCATATATATATATTTATATAGGCTTTACTTTTATACCAGGAATATTAAATAACGATACTTTTTTCAAACCCTAATCAATTCGGTCGGTTTGGATGTTATCTACATTTTGTTATAAGATATTTTTGATATTCATTCGTCTGGATTTTAAAAGAAACCTTGAAACAAACCCAGGAGTTTGTTTCGGCATTTCCTTTTTAAGATATGAAATGTTGACTCGTTAATTTCACCAATGACCTCCCGCACTTTGTGAATGCCAAATATTTAAACGTCAAATTCTGGAAGCTTAATCAGCCAATACAAATGGTAAGATTGAAAAGAGATGACAAGAAAAACTGGAATCTCGTTAGGATCTCTTGTGATCTATTTGCAGCCAGTTCGTCCGATGGAAGGTAATCGACCTAATTTATCGTTTCTAAATCACAAAAAGGTTCACTATTATGTATGGCTGTGAATGACAGGTTCGTTATGGCCGCTTTTTAATCTTAACTTTTATATCTGCCTCATTTTACAAAAAAATAAGTTCATTGTAAGAGAAAAGAAACATTGTAACGGCAAACAATACTAAAAATTCTTAACGATATTTAGTTGATAGTACGTGCAGACAAAACAAGAACTATAAAACTATTGTGTAACGTTCGCAGTTCAAATGTTTTTCCTAATAAAAAATTGCGTTAAAAAAGATCAACAGATTTTTTCACAAACATGGGTTTGCCTTTGTAACAATTTTGAACCTCTAAAATACCTTGCCTTCTAAATTCAAAATCATCCTGGCTGGTTTTACTCCAGCTTTGCCTCTACAGCACAATAAAAAACAACAGCCAGTAACCAACTCCATGGATTATAAATGTCGCATTACGAAAACCTAAGTAACACGGATGTCGAATCTTTATTATTTGCCGAAAACACTTTCTGATGCCAGAATAGATTAGGACGCCATTCCCAGATAGAGATCGGGTTGTTTTCCGAAGAGAAAATTTAAATAATGACACCATTTCACTTGAAGACTTGACTCTAAAACCAGCTTTAGGCTTGATGAGTCTGACGGCAGTCAGCACTGAGCCGAGCGGGTCGACCAAAGACGAACTCGCGGTGACCGTCAGCGCCGACGGTCGGCGTAGCAGGAAATCAAGCCTTAATGTTTATGTATACAGCTGTTAATCTGACACTAGTTTTGCAGACAAGGGATATTATTCTTACGTGGTTACTTGGTTGTGGAGGTCAGATAGGCAATCGCTCTATGTAAAGTGCATACTGGTATTCAGCTGTATCCAGTTAAAGTGAAAGCCGACCCCAACATTGTTGATAAAAAACTAGGCAAATTGATTCAAGTTTTTCTATGTTTGGCACAATAATATCGCCGAAGTTTCACAAATAAAATTAGTGACGCGAACACACTCCTTTTTTTCCGGGATGGAAAATCCTCATTGGATGTTCTCCGCCCTGGCCCTGGTGCGGAGGGGTCTGACTCGACTAAAAACCATCCCGGTGTTCCATCTTACACTAACGCCGGGGGTCGCAGGAACGTCAGATCCTTCCGCAATCCCCGCCTGGTGCCCCTCGAAATCAGGTCGGAGGGGAGTGAGGGGTTTGATTTCCACCGCGACTTCTAATCACCGTAATTTCTGAGAGGGGCGCGTGGAACACTACGGTCCGCCACCTCGGGTCCTGGTGTGTGGGGCGGTACCCCTACCACAGGTATAGTAAATAAATAGCTTAGCTCAAGATGTCACACAGCAGCATGATCTGCCTATAAATCTTCCCGCCGCTGGAACAAATGCCTCCACTCTGTAAGAGCGAACGGGTCATTTCGCATGGCTTCGACTTTTTCCTTCTCCTTCTTACGTTTTGTAGCAGTTAAATTCTTTTTCTTTCTTCTTTTTTCTAAAACATCTACGTTCGTTTTCCCATAAACATGGGTGGTAAATACCCCAATTAACGAGTTGTAGATCACACGATCTATAATTTGTTCGTCGGGGCTTATATATACCACTGGATGGGCCACTGCTCTCCAATACCAACACTAGTACCTATACCCAAACACAAGACACTCATCTAAAAAACATACTATTAAAACTACCCTCTAAAGTATCTACCTCCTTAAACCTACTACGATAGTCCAAACACGCAGTTAGGGGTCCGAGAGTAAACATCACTCGCCGGTTTTATTTGCTGTCATTTCGATGACACAGGTGGCCCGTAGTGAATGTTAAATACGTTGTTTTATAGAGGTCCCTCTTTTATTATTATTTCAAAGGATATAATGGTGGATTTAGGAGAAGTAGTTTTCATCACCTTTGAAAGAGGTCCTTAGGCTCTGAACAAGTGTCATTCGGTGTCAGAGATGGCGAAAGTTATGCCAAAATGTAGGGATTGATCTTGTGACATTTACATAGCGTTTGATTACCCCATACATTTTTGACGAGGTCCTTCCTTCCATACTCTTCCGATCACTTATTACTGGCAACCTTTTATAGCAGGCCACGTCATCATTTACTTTTCACATTATCATTCGCTTTTAAATTCAAATTCAGAACGCCACATTCTCCCCCCATGCACTCTCATTCCTCTCAGTCGGCACTCCATCTTTAGAGCCCGCCGAGGCTAGTTACTCTCTGTAACTATAACTATCTTCTTATAATCTTGTTATAATCTTCTAAAAACGCTGTGTGTCAATACTGTACTGTGTGTATTCTTCTAATAATTTTGTGCGATAAATAAATATTCTCCAGTCTGTTTTCACTATTGTCTGCTTTCACTACAACCAATTAATAACGTGGTCCGGTGAGGTTCCCTCAAATTGAGCAATCTGGCAAGAGGGCAGAGAGCCCACCGGTACACGGTGACATTTCTCCAATCGCTATCGCGACGCGTTCGTTGATAAAATTTCAAATGTCTAGACTCTAGACATTTGAAATTTTATATACGGACATTTGAAATTTTATATACGGATCAAAAAATGGGGACTTAGGCTCTAGACTCTAGAGCCTAAGTCCCCATTTTTTGATCCAGTAGTTAACTCAAGCACTGGTTAAATATACAAACTAAAGGTTTCGAATTTCGTGTTCTAGACGTTGATTCATTATTTTCTACCCGATTACGGTGAAGCAAAAAGGAGGGTTATTTTTTGACCGGTTTGTGTGTATTTATGTATGTTCATCTGTTCCCTCATAACTTCTAAACTACTTATCATAATTTGACAAATTAGGTGTCGTTGGAAGCGTCTTGTTTTTCCGCTGATTAAAGGCTATATGACGTCATAATAAATTGAATATGGCTTCCTCTAGGGGTAAGAAGCCAAGACAAAAACATTTCGCGTGTGGTATCATCCCCTTCATGTGTGGTATCATATAACAAGGATTTTAAAATCAAGGTAGAGTTTGGCACACCATATTTTTGTCAAGCGTACCGTTTGCGAGGTATATCTCTTTAAGGTCATGAAAACTATTTTTTTAACCTGACTACGGCGTCGCATGCCGCTGGTCGTATGCCACTTTGCAGAATGTATTGTTTTGTTACGGTAGGTGGCATACACGGTTATCATCTACGGCATAGAATGTACATAACAATTTCAGATGAGAATATTTTCTGGTTTCATACTTTTTAGAGCGTGATTTTTCGGTAGTCGGGTTTTATTTGTCTAACAAATGATCAAATAATTAACTCAAAACCTAAAACAGACTTCAAATTTTCTGCTTTCATTATGTTAAATAAAAAATAATTACTGAAAAGAACTGCACTTTTGTGCGCTATTGACATGAGAGACAAAAGAGTTAATACTTGCTTTAAATATAATTAACTTGAACATGTAATGTAATCCTGCAGATATGATTCTGCCACCATTTTAATGAATGCCAGTCTCTGTTAATGTTGAATGTCAAAAACAATGAAATTGTTATAAATGAGAAAAGTAGCCGTTATTGTTAAATCTGTGACGCGTATCGCTTATTATCCATTATTTTTAACATTCATTAAAATTAACCGATTCCCATTGAATGAATTTTTCAGTTATTCATCGGTTTAATTATAAAACTGTTGTTGTTTAAACGAAGTGCTTATTACTGACTTTAGGTCGAAACTTCATCTTGGACATGAGATATCAAAAATAAATATCTATAATACAGCATTTTTCACAGCAATATGAATAAGCACATGTAATTAGATGTGCAAAATAATTGGAATGCTTAACTATAGTGATCATGGACAACTAAATTTCTGAGAAAACTATAGAGCAAAGTAAATTCAGAACTATAATATTTTTGCAACGATTTCGGAGAAAAACGGATAGCAAAATCGTAATTTGGTTAGGTTACTTCCAAACATGCGTCTATCTTCATAAAGCAATGGATTTCATTTGATTCGTGACTGCTAACGCCATCTGTTACGGGTTGCTCGAACTAATAGAAGAGTGAATTTGAATGAGAAGCTACTGTTTCTGCAATATATTAATACCTATAAGCCTGCTTTATCCTAAAGCTGGGTAAAGGGTTGTTTAAAGTTTCCAGTAGTTACTTAGGTAGGAACTCGAGATTTCCCTGAAAGCATCAAAATAAAGATTAATAGTTTCTACTTTCAGATGATGTTAAAATTTGACTGTCCTTTTTGTTACTCGTTTCCAGGCACCATTTGGAGATCAGTTAATCAATAAATTAATATAGACCGCATAGTATTAGTTTTCTAATAATTGACTGATAGTACCTCTTTATGGCGAGAACTTTGTACAAATTAATTTCAGACTGAAATGTGAGCCAGAGTTTCAGAAGTGATTTATCTTACCAATAATAGTGGTTAATAGATATGTGTAGGCAACCCCTTTACTGGTTTGAATGTGGGTGTACCTACTAATAGGTACAACTCTACCAAACCCTTTGGGTTAAACACGGCATGATATTATATCAAATTACATCTAATAATCGAAGCCTAAAATAATTTCTTAGTGAAGAAATAGGAAAACCTGTCAGAATATCTATCTAATACCTTTAAACGAGCAATTCGCGTATATATGTATGTGTATATATATATAATCTAAATCTCGGAAACGGCTCCAACAATTTTCAGGAAATATAGTATGCAGGGGTTTTCGGGGGCGATAAATCGATCTAGCTAGGTTTAATTTTTAGAAAACGTTTTTTTCTCTGTTTTCACCCAGGTCACCTAGGTACTACTATATAATCTAAACAAACCGATGGGTTAATTTATGATATTGAGTGAAAAAAAAAAAACAAGGAAATCTTGATTGCGGAAAATTGCCTATAAAACACCCACACCCTACTCTGATATTGTGATCGATGTCTCTTTCTTATAACAAGATAATGTATTTTTATAATAAACGATAAAATTATATTTACAATGTTTAAAAAGAAAGAAAATTAATAAATAATTGTGAAACGCACAGAAGGCGCGGGACATAAAAGATAAAACAAAACAAAAAAGAAAATCCTGTGCGAAACCAAAAAAACATTTTTGCAAAAAAATACTACCGACTTCCAAATACAAAACTACAAAGTGAAAAATAACTTTATTTTTTTTTAACCAACTTATTGCGTTATTGACACCGACTTCAAAAAATAAAGTTTTGAAGTCGGTGTCTTTCGTAGGTACCAACTTTTTGCGTTATTGACACCGACTTCAAAAAATAAAGTTATTTTTCACTTTGTAGTTTTGTATTTGGAAGTCGATAGTATTTTTTTGCAAAAATGTTGTTTTATTTTTCTCTTTTTAGTTGTACCTACCTAATAGGCAAGTTAGTAAGGTAACTATAACGCCAAAATAGATTTCATGAAACTGAAACTTAAACGGTGAAATGAGAAATCTGCGTACCGCTTAAGAGCGTACTGGCGTGATGTTATGTTATGAAATGGTATAAACATTAAACAGACATCCAATTGCAGCAATCCCGAGAGATTTGCCGTTATTTATTGAAGAGTTCTGTTGTATATCTCCAAAGTTCTTCATCAGATCTCCACCAAAAAAAAATGGGGCCAATTTCGGAACATACGTTTTTAAAGAAAAAAAGAATTTTCAAAATCGGTCCACAATTGACGGATATATCGGTGAACAAACAAAACATGAAGTCGAACATAGAACCTCCTCCTTTTTGGGAAGTCGGTTAAAAAGGTTGATGATGATGATGTTAAAAACTCAAATGGATTTTCAGTCATGATTTCAATCAAATACTTGTAACTGTAGATATGACTGTTCATTGTTTATCTTATTTTTTCTTTAATGTTATTATGTAAATGTGTTGCCATTAAAATCCAAACTGAAATAAATGATTTAACTTTATTTTTGACACATTGTTAAATCAAAGTTTCTTATCTCGTGCCCATAATAAACTTTATCAATAATACAATTATTATCTTCGCAGACTAAATACTTTGAAAACTGATAATTTGTTTGGCCACAATCATTGCAAGTATTCGAAAGTGCGGGTAGGGGAAATTCACCAGGGGTTTTTAAAGACCTAAACTTAAGCTTGTCCTTAGACTTTGGCTTTGATACATCAGAAAACCGAAAGTGAACCGAACCTTTGAAAGTGAGGTAGGTTTGATAATAATTATGTTATGAACTCATGAGTTCTAATTGGAGTATCAAAGCCAAATTTCGTACACAAAGATCGTTCAAATTCATATCGCTCGCAATATTATCTCAGTGTCAATCAATGTCAAAATGTAGGGAAATAAGTGATATTTTTTACAGTTTGCTACTGAGATGCGAATGCGAAAGTTCCATAAAAATACTAGAATTCCCACTCTGATATTCCGTTGTCAGTATTGTTTTGACACTTATCCAAAAATTTTATTGACAGGTAAAAATAAAGATAACTGGCTTTTAAATCAGTGGTAAAGAATCTCTGCTTTGGTATTGGAGATTTGGTAACTAAAAAGTGTATAAAAATATTGAATAACATTTATAGTTAGCATGTAATTTGAGTAGTCTTGTTCAGTATGTTCAAAAAGGTTATGTTTGTTGAATATTTCAGCTTTATTTAAGATTGTATGAACGGGGTCTTATAATTTTAATTTTAGCCATACTTAATCAACTTCAGCGGCGATGCTCAATTAATAATCTTGATTTAATTCTGTCATCAGCCGAGAGAGTTTGTCAATTAAATACCGTTCGATCATCAGTAATGAGTTCATCTAGCTAAGAATGGGTTAACTACATTGTGGCCGGCTATTGACAGAAAAATATAAAGTGACTGGCTTCTGACAGTGGATTCACTCGTGTGATACTCGGCAATTATCCCAAAAGGCCGTACTCCCGGGATAAAAGTATCTTTATCCCTATATCATTACATTGTTCAGCAGTTTGGGCGTTCAAACGCATCAAATAGACAGTGTTTTTTTTTCGTATTAATATCTATAGGTATATTTCGTGGTGGCCCAGAGGCATAGACCCCACCTATCGTGCTTTAGGGCGTGGGTGGGTTTAAATCTGGGCAAGTACCAATGTGATTTTTTTAATTCATATGTACTTTCTAAGTTTATCTCGGATATCGCTGACAACGGTGAAGGAAAACATCGGGAGGAAACCTGGACTATGGTTTATTATAAGTATTCATTGCTTCATTGGTGTAATTGCTGCAAGGTGTTTCAGGTCAAGGATATATAAATAAAATGAATAAATCTAATATGGATGGATTTATCTCCACTTTCCGAAGAGCAAACACTACACTATTCGAAATTGATTCGAAAAAAACTTTACCGTAATCCAACAAAGTTTGCTTTCTTTTAGACAAAACAAACGATGAAGTGAGTGTTCGACTACGCACAGTGAAGGGTTCTGTGCCCGGGATGAATGTAAATGAATGCATGGATACTTGAATAGTTTTGATTTTATCTGCTTGCTTTTTAAGTTAATAATTATGTAATTTGCGAAGTAAATTTTCTTTCACCCTTTTTCCAACTACATAATAAATGTTAGGGTCGTCTCCCAGTATAACGGATTCAGCTGAGTATCAGTGTTTTACATGGAGCGACTGCCTATCTGACCTACACAACCCAGTAACTGGGTAAAATGATACTCCTTGGCCAGCCTGGTTGCAGATATCAGGCTTCTGACTCCCTGTAACTACAGTCAAAGATCTTCAAATGACAGATTCCGTCTTAGACATTTGACTAAAGAACTCCAAAAACTACTAAGTATATTTGTTCAGAAATATTTTCCGAACGCCGAGGCGGGACCAATACACCAAGTTTATTGTGTTGGGTTCGGTCAGACAATATGCCCCGTGTCTTGTAAGAGTTATGAGACAATCGATCTGAGTTTCGGTAAAGACCCTATCAGTATTAGATATACGAGAGATGTGATCATACTCTGTCATTCGTTTTTTGAACGCGAGCTGAAAGAGCAAGCCGATATTTCGTGACGTCAGGATGTGTTTGACGATTTATTGAGCTTGTTTAAGCGGTTTTGTTTTGTGGTATTACGTCGCTTTGTGTTTGTGAATGTCGTGTGTGTGTTTGTTTTTTTGTAATTTATAATGGGAGGTACGGGCGTGCGGTGCAGTAGATCTGTGTAACACTCACGGAAATCAAAATCATTAATTAGATATTTTTAAGGAGATTCACTATTTTTAGGATCTACGCACACCGGGACGGAGTTTTTACCAAAGGACATATCTATTAGGAATACGATATAAATGCCAATGTTTTAAATTTATTTAAATTGGTTGATGCGGTATGCAACGGCACGCCTAAGGTCGCCGTGATATGCAGCGGGATGAGGCATTACAAGCGGCACACCACATTTGCTCTCTTATACTATTGGCTAAATTGTTGACGTGACGTGGCATGCCAACGCACGTCGCGGGATGTCTTGGTAGGCCGCTGGAATGCTACAGTATCTAAACGTCTAGTAAGCGCTGACCGGTGGCAAAATCCTCTTTCATTCCGTCCAGATGTGCGTAGGCCTGTACATTGCACTTTATTGCACCGTCTGTCACCGAGGCCTGAGGCTCTATACGAAATATAATTCCATTCGATGGCGATGGTCATAATGGTATTATGACCATCGTAAGGGATTAATCCCGTGACAGTTCGATAGCGCTTGGCATTACCAAACATTTATAACTTTTTACAAAAGTTATCGCTAGCATTTTCGTTGATAGAATGTGGCATGACTAGAGCCTCGAAGTTCTCTTCCTGTTACTTAACAAACAATAAGTCATTAACATAATGGAGGTACGTTATATCCGTAAAGGTTGATAGACTAAGTACTACTTATTCATAAAGGTCGGATGATTGCTTATGCAGTACCCACATGAACACATCTGAAATTCCCTTCAGTTTTAATAAGTTTCTCAAAGGTCATTTTAAGCAAATCATCAAGAATTATCTCAAGCTTGACGTTGAATTCGTAAAAAGTTTAGTTAGTTGAAATGTTAAGTTTTTCCATTCAGCAAACACAGACCATTTTTTCATTCATATCTCAGTAGTTAATGTTGAAAATCACTGAGTCCATTTAGATAACGAGCAACGATTTTGAGACCCCTCAGATCTGATTGCTCACATAATATTTCAAAATTCACATTAAAAAACCATTTTTTACTGGAACGTATAAATTATAAAAGACGTTATTGAATCGGACATCAGCATTTATAACCAAAAGAATATTATTTAACTGATGAAACGTGGTTCGTCCACGTGAAATATGTTTTATTATCCAAAGAGACGATACACCACATACTATGCTACTATACTATATATTATTTACAGAAATACTGTGTTGCTACAATATTGTTTAAAAAATACAGTGATATCCATAACATAAATACTAGGAAAAAACACAAATTTGTAGTGCCTACAACAGGCTCAAGAAAATAGGTAGCTCGTTTAGATGTCAATGTATACGCTTTTATAATAAGCTTCCAAGCCAAGTTCAAGATCTAAGTCTTAATAAATTCAAATCATTCAGTAAACGTAAGTTGTGCCAGAAATTAGAATTTATTAGAATTTATTTATACAATTAAAGATTACCTTGAGGACAAAAAGGCTTGGGATTGAGCTGCTCCAATTTTTTTATTTTCTTTTCAGCTCTCTTGCTCATAAAGTGGCTTTAATTCACCGCAATTAGGCACATAATGACACATACAATCAAACTGTGACTTTTTCATTGCTATTATTCACAAGTGAGTTATAGTTTTTTTTATTTAATGGTTGAGTTGTTTTGTTCTTAAAAAAGTTTCGATACAAAAAAGATCGTGCTCAATAGTACAAATGCAACACATTTCATTTCAACTTGTGTTTAATAAATAAAACTTTCACTCAAATATAACTTTTGTTTTTCTCGGTAATAAAGAAAACTTGAAATTCCCCATTTTGTACGTGGCTAAAACGCTATCCAGGAAATGCGAAAAAAAAATAAAAAAAAATTTAGTCCTTGGCCGATCGCCATTGTTAGATGCGCGCGCATAGGAAAACTGAATAATTTTGTCCGCCATTGCGAAAAAAATTTCACAACTCGTTTTCATTGTTGGAAATGATTTTTTAGTAATATTTTCTTCACAAGTGTGTTGAAAAACGTCGTATGATACACGTGTGTATTGATGATTACCGTCCTCAGCTCTCTTAAGACTCTCACCTGACGGCTCGGGTCTCAATGGCGCCTCAGCGGTAATCACCAACATTACACACTTGTACCATAATGTACTATATATTTTGCACCGTGATACTGTTATCATTTTTTTTTTGGTTTTCTTGCAATGACAAGAATGTTTACTTTTTAAAGTATTATACTATTTTATTTTAATTATTGTGAATGTGAAGACTATGTGGATAAATCTTTAATTTTAATTTATCTTAGTTTTTAATCATAGTCTAGCAGTTTGAGTAGTTTATGCGGCATACCCGAATGTCCTTTCTTTGGTATTGTTCGTCGAATTGTTGAGCTCCTTAAATTCTGAGTTGAGCTGCTCGGTTATTGACAAATGCGTGCACTGAGTGGACAGGTCCACTCAATCTGGCTGGTTCTTTCGTCAAAAGACCATTTTGGACATTAGTCTACATGGTGTTCACATGATCTAACCAAGATTTTGTCTGGACTTTACCTCATTTAGTATTCAAAAATATGATCGCCACGTTTGTTTGTACAAACCAACTTACAGAAATAAAATCATTTATCATTATACCACATATATACTATATATTATACCTGGATCAAAAGTATCCTTCGTCTTAATCCAGGTTCTGTTGTATACATAGACTAAGTTTCATGTAAATTCGGTAAATCGTTAGGACGTAGAAGCGTAACAAACAAACTATGAGATTTGTATTAATTTGTAATATTATTTTAACATCTCATTGAAAACTTTTTATTTTTTTCCAGGAGTCACAAGCCTTCGAGACGTGATGCTCTTAGTTCAGCCTTCAACAGTCATCAGGGGAGAAACAGCTGCCCTCGTCTGTTCCCGAGACATGCAAGGGGCGCCACTTTACTCCGTCAAGTGGTACCGGGGCAACCACGAGTTCTACAGGTATACGCCGATGGAGGAACCTGATACGAGGGTATTTGGACTGCCAGGGATTTATGTGGATGTGAGTAAAAAAAAATGGGTTTTGTGTACGAGTCATTTGAAATTTATTTATTTGCTGCCATGTGGTTGATCGGGTTTCCTATTGGCTAAAAAATCCTTTACGCCTCCTTTTGGGAGTGAATTTTCAAAAATCCTTCCTTCGTGATCATCTTTTTACCCGACTGCCCAGGAAGATTTATCTTTGTTACGCGTATATTAAATTTCTTTATTATCTCGTATCTTCCAAACGGCTAGATGGATTTCGACAATGTAACGTTAAGGTATGGTTAGATGCGTCTCTACTGCCCAAGTGTTCTTAAATAGGTGACGTTAAAAAAGTGGAGTTTGGCGCCATAATGTGCGGGACCCAATTTTTTTCTTCCTAGACCCATTGAGTGGGGTATCAACATGAAGTGTTTTAAGAGTTGGTTACATAAATATATACCACTTAAATGTTTAATAGAAATTTGAAAAAATATTACAGTTAACTAAAAAGTTGTATTTTTTAAACATGTCTATCTAACTTCAAATTTCCCAACGTGGCATTGGTCTAGCCAGCCCGTGTCTGTCCTTGTGCCAATGACTTGAATGAATGACTTGAGCAACTTCTAAACAACAACAAAAAATATTGTCGGACCCTGATTATGATGATGCTATAAATTCTGCTTCATCGATACTGTTTCTAACCCCCGCCGGAAAAAGAGGGATGTTATAAGTTTGACTTGTGTTGCTGTGTATCTGTCTGTGGCATCATAGCTCCTAAACGGATGAACCGATTTTGATTTAGTTTTTTTTTGTATGAAACGGGTTTTTTCGAGTGTTCTTAGCTATGTTTGAATAAAATCGATTCAGCCGTTCAAAAGTTATGGGTGTTTTACTGTTTAAATCGGGGTGTTTTTGCAAGATAAATGTATCGGGGGTTTTTAAATTTTTAAATTTTTCTCGTTACCGTTACTTACATATATTTATTCGGATAGTCCAAACAGTCCAACATTTTTAGACATATTTTATTTTGTTAAGTCAAAGCAATCTTATCCCAATTTCTTTCCGCCCCGATCTTCATTAAACTGATACCTTGCCCAAGAGCAACATAAAGATAATTAGGGTCTTCCACCTTCCAATATATTTTTCCTGCTCCACCATTGGCTCCCTCTCGGACAGATTAAATACTCTATTACACGGATGGATAGGACTCGATCAGAGATCTAATTCTTTGAGTCACCTGATATAAACAAAGAAAACGATCCTCGCTCAGTTGATTGGGTTGGATCAGGAGAATGGTGCAGTGTTCATGCAATTAGTTGTATTGATAGATGCTGTTGTTTTGTTAGAGATACCTTTTGTTCTTTTATCAGAATTATTGTACCCTCCCTACTAATCCTAACCTACTAGTGAATGTCTGTATGTTTATAAACTTATCGACAACTAGAAGGATTTGTATAATATTTGGCACACGGGTAGATCAAAACCTGGACTGGGACATCAATTACTTTTTATTCTACTAATACTTCCCATGGGATAATTTTGTACCATAATTCCCGTGGGATACGTGGACAAAGCTGCTGGAAGGCTAGTTGTGTGGTACTTTTAGGCACTATTTAACATCAATAAAAGTAGGCGAATAGGTATTTGTGTCATATTTGACATACAGGACACCAAACACGGTTGGTTAGCTTTTTTAGACACTTTTGTCCTAATTATGAAAACAATAGGGACAGTACAAAAGTAAAGTCACAGTTCCAACGTAAAATAATAATGTAAGCAGAGCACAAAAACATACCTAAAATAGAAAATGGCTACAACGAACTTTTATGGTTTTATGGCCAATGTGCTACAGTTTGGTGAGCAAACGTTCCAAAATTTAAACAAAGTCGAGCAGTTTCACGTTTGAATACGGTCAGCGAAAAAGGAAAGTACAAAAAGGCTGGCAGGCGACAAAAATCTAGTACACATATTGTGTACCTGTTTGAAAACATTCCGAATTTCGCTACCGAAGGTACTGGTATGGTCTCACTTTGCTAGATTGAATCGATATAGACTGGATCGGGATTGAAAACGATTTTCGAGGTGCGATCCAGCGCTGTATAGCGCTGTCTTCCTTTCATTACAGCGGAATGAGGTCTTTCACATCTCTTTTATTGTAGAAGGTGTTTAAAGCGAATATCTCTTCGTGGTGGATACTTTAAAATCCATTCCGGATATTTACTGCACGAGCTGCATTGTGTTGGATGTTTTCTATTTCTATCTTGAACCGAAAATCGATGCTTCTAACAGTAATTGTGTCTGCGATTCGGAAAATGTACAAAGTGATACTTCTTGTTTAATGGACTGAAAATAATTGGATCTTTGGTTGTAAATGGCTCAGGGTAATTTGATGAGTCCTTCAACGTTCTAAAGTCACTGTGTAGTTATATTGTTGTCTTTGATGAGCTGATGAAACTGAATAATGCTAATAATATTCTAAACTATTTGATAAGGTAATTATTTAGTATTTTATAGGTGTGCTATATATATATCTCTACCTTGTGTTAGTTTTTAGGGTTCCGTACCCAAATGGTAAAAACCCTATTACAGAGACTCCTATGTTCGTCTATCTGGCTGTATCTCAAAGAACGTGATAGCTGGATCGTTGATATTTTCACATTATGATGTATTTCTGTTGCCACTATAACAAAAAATACTAAAAACAGAATTAAATAAATATTTAAGTGGGGCTCCCATAGACAACAAACGTGTTTTTTTTGCCGATTTAACGAAAATGGTACGGGACCCTTCCTGCGCGAGTCCGACTCGCACTTGGCCGGTTTTTTATGGCCATGAGCTATGTTAATTTATAATTTTACCTCTGATGGCGTTTGTGTACTTATTCGTATTTGATTTGTATCCTTTACCTATGTATTCGCGATATTTACCAAGATTATAAAAACGAATCTATACTGTAAACATCACCTCACCGTGAAACTTAGGTGGAAGGATTCAGTACAGGTCACTTTACCAAAGTTTCCTAACAATCTAAAGTAGGATTAGTAGAGAAGTGCACTACTATATTTATAAATATAAATACTCAAGAATTCTAGGTGTTCTTTTTTATAACTCCGAACTATAGGGTTATATTCTGTAAGTAAAAGTCCTGGAGTATCTGATTCAAAAATGAATAGTTTCGAAGATATAATAAATCGAAATTAATATATTTCAATAAAAAATTGCATCATCATCATCATATCAGCTGAAAGATGTACACTGCTGAACATAGGCCTTCCCCCTCGTGCGTCCCGCAACCAGCGGATCCCCGCAACCTACACCGGGTCATCGGTCCACCTGACGAAGAAAAAAATTGCATCAACGTATGCAAAATGCAAAAAAAGATATGATCATTGAAAATAATTCAGAATTATGCCAGTTGATTCTTTGATATGGTTTCATTCATACCCTAGAGTTATGGCATATAAAAAAACACCTTGTAAGTTTCAAATACGAGTAAGTGTATTAACGCCACAATTTTGTAGATAAACAAGACAATTATCTAAATCAAGTTACAAGATGACAAGAAAAAAGCCAAGACGTTTTCGTATTCTTCACTTACCAACTTTTAAAAAACACTTTTAATGGATCGCAGAAATTATAATCCCATTAACATAAAAGCAAAACATTTTTGACGTCAATAAACTCTGACCTCGCTTCTATAAACGAGTTCAAATCAACTGGAAAATTAAATTACTCACCCTGCCGAAAATTAAAGTGAATTCGTTCCACAGATTTACTAACAGAATAGAAAAAGTTAAATTAAATATTCATCTTCGTAGACAGAGTTATTATAGTTTTGGATAATCCGGTCTGGAGAAATCTAGATCAGGAATTAATAAGGTTAAAGTTTTCTACTGAAAATTGAAAAAAAACTAAAACTTAACTGTCACAATAAATGTTGAAAAATAGTGTCATCTTGTTTGGCCAATCCGGCAGGAACGAGTCCAGATCGTCACGCCAGCGTTTCAGTGTCTTCAGGTAACCACTGCGTGGCGATCCTGGCCCATCTGTCCCCATGCAAATGTGGCCCGCGTAATCTCATTTTATCCTCGCAAACTTGTCTCCAACATCAGCGATGACTTTCAAGGAGCATATAATGTTATTGCGGGTTCGATCGGTCAGTTTAATTTACAGAATGTTACACTCCATCGCTCTATGACATACCCTAAGTTTGGACTTCTGAGCCTCGGCCAGAGGCGTTAGGAAACAAAGAGGGCTGAAAAATATGGGGGACACCTTTTCCCAGCAGTCGGACAAAATATGCTAACAAATAAAAATCTTAGAAATGTCATATAACTGTGTGGGAATAGAGAGACTTCGCCCTGCAGTGGGATGATATCGGATAGTTAGTAATTAATGATGTAATTTCGGAGATGAATTGTAATCACAGTTTGTTTGTTGTTGAGTTCGAACGGAACGGTTCAGACGAAAGGTAATTGACTGCTCTATCTTGCTAATTACTCGTAGCTATGCTTACACAACAAGAGCTATTTTGACAAGTTCGATCCAATACGAGACAAGAAGTGGAAAGTAAAACGCTAATGTTTGTCTAAATTTACATTTGGTAGAAATGCCTAGTGTCGCCATCTGACAGTTGATACTGTCAGCTAAATTTTTGAACTGTAATGAACTGAGTTTTATTTGGTACAGCTCAGAATTCGAGAGCCTTTAGGCATAAGCTGTGTTTTAATTTGGTTTTTATTTCACTTATTAATGCCAATAAACGCATTTTCTTTCTATCTTGTCTATTTTGTAATCTCTTGAGAATCCCGGTAGAATAGATTATTTGACACGTTTATTTATTTATTTATTCATTTACACATACAATTATTTTTACAGGTAGAACCCAAGGTAATAAAAGTAGTCATACAATGCGAAAATAAAAATAAAAATACGACACCCAGAGACGCACCCCGAAATCTGACCGCACCTACTCGCGTCCATGATTGACCAGCCCTGGAGTAACAGCTCCGGGTGCCGGCACAAGTTACATGGAGGACAATAAATTATGTTTGTCCACAACAAAATAATCATCAAAAATCTCTTAGTATAAACCTACATATAGGAATTTATAATGAAGTATTTTTTACGGCATATTTCAGATGAACAGATCGAACGGTACACAGGTACTGCTCCGAAGACTGGACCTGACGCTAGCTGGCAACTTCAGCTGCGAGGTGACTGCGGACTCCCCATCCTTTGCCACGCAGATTGCTACCAAGTTCATTGATGTTGTTGGTAAGTTTCGGTTTAACTTTTTTGCTTGCATTGTTTTCAAGTTTCTTGTAATATTTGCGTATCACACTTATAGTAGTTTCAATTACAACTAAATTAAATGCGTGAACTATTGTTTCATGTGTTTTAAAATTCGCCTGCTCAATAATATAAAATATGCAATGAATAGTATGGAATTGACAAAAGAAAGCAATTGCAACTAGTTCAGTCTTCTCGTCAGATGAAAATCATTTGACCATTTGAAGATTGTGGTTTGTTTAAAAAATCCGGCAAGCGGTACATACTCGTATTAAACCTGAAAGTTATGGGCTACACAAACCAAACCCACTACCCAAGCATACTGTAGCTCGTAAAACATTACACGTAATCTTTACTATGTTCTTTTATTACCTAGCTCTTGCCCATCTCGTACTACTAAGTAATTATTTATTACCAGAAAGCAAGGAATAAAAAGTATTTATTTGTCACAGAGACGTGCATGTACATGTACTTACTAATAAAAATGCCTAACGATAGTGTTAATAGAAAGTTATTAAATACATCGTACACCGAACTATTTAATAAGTTACAGTCAAGACCAAAAATTATCATCACCTGCTGCTCTCAAAACGTTGAAGGAAAACATCGTGAGGAAACCGCCAGAACCAAAATTTTGAAGACATGTGACCACCAGACCGCACTGGGCCCGATCTCACCCCAGTAGTGTTGGATTGCTATTCCATCGGAATATGAAAGTAGGAATAGAAAGTGGACCTGTGTTTGCGCACACATTTCATGTGCTCTATAATATCGCCTGCGTACTTGACTAATCTCTTTTGAGATTGGCTACAGTGACCTAAATTCGGTTGGGAGATATTGTTAAGGTGCTGAAAAATTCTAGAAAATAAAGAAGACTCTTCACGGCCCATATAAAATTTACCCAGCCACGGCGCAAAAGATAGTATTCTCAAAATTTAGTATATATTAGGCAAATGATTGACTGACATTCGCCATTCCAAAAAATATTCACTGACATATTAAAATCAACTTCTACAGATGTGTGTTTTGTAAACAAACGCGTTTCGGCGATAATTTTTTTGCGGATTTTCGCATGTATTTATTAATGTTGTAATATTTCTATACCATTGAAAATTAAATTATAAATAACACGATATACTTATATTTTACACATTATAATAAAAAACATGGCATTATTTTTTTGCGCTGTGCCTTTTCTAATTTTGGGTCACATCTGACGAGTCTTCTTTATATAAAGATGCATTGTACTGTTCTAACCCTGCAGCAGAAAAAATATATATAATGAAGTCACCTATTGACAACTACGTATAGCTGCAGTGAATTTAGCCACGAACCACGATGTATCCAATCAATTTATCCCAGTTATGGAGCTAGTTTATGGGCACGGTAACAGGTGGACCAATTTGTAGCTATTTCAAAATTACACACTTTGTAGATTACTAGCTATTGCCCGCGACTTCGTCTGCTCACCATTAGTATTTCGAATAGCCAATCTTTTTGTAACGTGCAATAATATTGATGGTGAGTAGACCACATTACTATAGAAATTATTGGTTCACCATACAAACTTCCACCCCCCTTTCCACCCCTCGAAGAATAATTTCCGCAATTAAAACTATCCTATGTCCTTTCCAGGGTCTCAAACTATCTCCATACCAAATTAAATCTAAATCGGTTCAGCGGTTTAAGCATGAAAAGGTAACATACAGATTATCATTCGCATTTACAATATTATTTGTCGCATAATGTCACTGGTAAAGTACCCTATTACTTTATTTCTGTAATACGAAGAGATAATGTTGGCAATATTTATAGGGTGGATCATTATATCCACTCGCCTGTGAGGGTTCCGGCGACTGATCCCGCAATTAACTGATCCCGCGGGATGAGTTACCGGATACATTTATTTTAATATTTTTCTTCCGGTGACTCGTCCCACCAATAAAAGAATAAAAATAATCTATTGTTCAAGCCAGTACAGTCAAACGAAAAAATGTATAATGTAATAATTAAAGGAAAAAATATTTGATTCAAAAATACCATTTATTTAAAATATTCTTTTATTTCTTCATTTGCAAATACTATTATGCGCTTTTTTTCCCTCTATAGTCAGCAAGCACCAATATTTGGTCATTTTTTGGTACTTCAACGTTGGCAGCTTTGTGAAAAGTAACTTTTTTTTGCCCCAATAGAATCGTTTCATTTCTTGTAGCAAAAATTCAGCACTGTGTCTACTAAAGATCTAATATAACATTGTCCGAAGTAAAACTTGACCGACTTAAGGTTTGACAGTGATTGGTCGAGCCAGTCATCAAGCGATGCAAAATCCCATTTTACAATAAAAAGAAACAATAAAAAAAAATGGATCAAGGTCCGAAATAAATGATTGAATTGAAAAGGGCTGCATATGCTTCTTAAGATCGACAACAAAACGAACTAGAGTTAAAGTTCTCTCTCTAACTTACCTTCACGGTTGAATTAAGTGTTACTATGCGAATGTAATACATTCATGTCTAGGATAAGTAAATTATATTTATATAAAAAATCATATTTGTTAACCAAAGAGTTTTGAATTTTTTTTCGTTTGACTGTACTTTTTATGGGTGGGACGAGTCGCCGGATGAAAAATATTAAAATAAATGTATACGGCAACTCGTCCCGTGGGATCAGTTAATTGCGGGATCAGTCGCCGGAACCCTCAGCCTTGTTACCTGTCCCACTGCAGGACAAAGGCCTCTTCTTATACAGATAAGGCATTAATCACCACGCATTTTCAAGGAGGATTGGCGATTTCAAACTGATATTAAAAACTAGCTTCTGCCAGCGGCTTTGCCCCCGTGAATATTGAAAATTATCCCAAGGGAACATATTCCCGGGGTAAAAAGTATCCTATGTGCTATTCTAGACTCTCTGCCTTCATCCAGATTCGTTCAGCCATTTGAGCGTGAAGATATACAAACATAAAAATACACACACACTCACAATCTTTCACATTTTTAATATAAGTGTGAAAAGTAGGATAAGTGCAGGTTTCCTCGAGATGTTTTCTTTCACCGATGACAGCGATGCCTAAAATATACATAGAATGTACACACAAATTGAAAAAGTGACATTGGTACTTGCCCACATTTTAAAGCACGGTCTCAAGTATGACAGGCGAGCCCGTAGGTCACTTAAAACAATTTTAGGGTGGAGGATATGAGATGTTTTCGTGATCTTCTCACTCTTTCGTTGTGTGATAATAGGGATGTCACTTGGGTTGTAAAATATAATTCTTGAAAATCCGTCAGTGAGATTATCAAATAATATTGGACTCATATTTTTTTCTTTATCAAATAAATTAAATTTGACAAAGATAAAGCGCATCAAAGTTCAGGTGTGGGGGCTTGTGACATCACTTTGTCAGTATAAAGTGTAGTACACCGTCCCACGATATTTCAACGCACTATCATCGTATTTTATTGTTTATGTGGCAAAAGAAAAAATACGTATCCAATATTTTTAGGTAATTGATTACCTGACAGATATAATAATTAAAAAAAAAAAAAAAAACCTTTATTTCCCAAAACAACAAACAACCTTGCACAATATAAAAAAGCTTCGTAGACAGGCACGTCATAAGGTTGCAAACTTGCACAGTTATTCCACAGATTTACAGTTTGGCACTTCTTAAGTTTGCAAGCTTGCACAGTTTTAAACAGTTATGTAGGTAGGCACTAAAAGGTTGAAAAACGGAACTGATTCATCCTGTTCCCCGTACTAGTTTAAACTGTACTACGGTGGAACAGTTTGCCTCGATCACCGCACAGGTACCTTTAGTGTTACACATGTGATAAAAAACATATTATTTTAGAAAAAAACATTTCGTAGACCAAACAAATTATAGCAGATGTAAAAAAAAATAGGGTATACGAAAAATAATGGTTCATCCCAATTAGGCACTAGACTCTTTAGTGATTTCAAATGCTAAAATCAATATGCATTAAAACGATTACTTAATTTGGAGAAATAAAACAGGCAATTATAGCCGATTATTTAACTGAACTTTAATCCGTAACATTTTTTAATTTACTTAACATTACATTACGCCAGAAGGACTATTCAAAAAGAAGCACCCGTTTTCTTAAAGGACTTGATTTAGCCAGCCACCTGTAAGTCCCATGGTGGGAGTCTAGAACTGGGCACAAATTAGGACTTTGGGCTTCTACTACGAAATTCTTTTCAGAAACGCCCGTTCTAGGAATTATACCTACCCAGGGAAAAATATCTGGAGTCGAACCTACGTTTACTAATTATTTGAATAAATCCTTTAACAACTAAAACAATTTCTACGAAATGATAAAATTGATAAATCACTTTAACTATCCCAATTTCTCAAATTTATTTTAAATTACAACGGTTATAATTTTATAGTCTGAAGTACTAAAACGGACCTTTTGCTGCCTTAACCCAATTCATAATCTTAAGTTTATTCGAATATCTGAATAATGAAATAAAAAACTTTTTATTAACCGGGAGCTATCAAAACTGTGTCCCTAAAGTGGTTTGTTCACTGGAACGAGAAGGGACAATGGGGAAGACCAAGCCTTTCCTAAGAAAAGTTTATCATGGTGCGGGACATTGTTGGTTAATAATAATTAAGTGGTTAATATTGATTTTCTTGACTCTCCAATGCCAATATTGGTACTCAAAGAATGGGTTCAAGTTGCAAACATATCTTGGAGGCAATCAATGTCAAGAACTTGTCAAAAGGTATTTAGAGAAGTTTTTACAGATTAAGATTAGAATGCAAACGTCCTTATTAAGGTGCCTGTAAACGGGGTACAAACATTGCATCTTGTTGGCAATTTTGTCGACCAATATAGTTCAATGTAGGTATTTGCAACTTATACCCTTGCTGCAATTTCATTGTGCAATACATTGCCGAATGTTGTCCAGCAAGAATCTGCCACTGGAATTTTGTTCGTAAACGCGGAGCAAATATTGGGGATAGATTTCAGCAGTTAATGAGCATTTATACTTATGCCTCTTTGGTCGTTACATGAAACTTCGCGGCAATCACGGTATTTGCAATCTAGCTGGCTAGACATTGAAAACGTGCGACTACTATGAAGTATCTTGGCAATATGGCCGCGCTACACTGCAAGATTGCAATAATTGTTGCACTGTGTTGAGCGATATAATTGTTGGCAACTAGGCGGCTTTACAATTGCAGCAAGAAATTGGCAAAAAACTTGCCCGTTTACAGGCACCTTTACATAGATTTCATGGTACAAAATTTAAAAATAAAGCTTTCATTTCGATAAAATCACATAATTACTATTGTACATACGTTTTGCAAAAGTATCTCATACAAAAATAACAAAACTAATCATTCCAATTGAATAGTGCACATTATACAGGTATATAGAAATGATAGATTTCTATATCGCTTCCTAAAACCTTTCAAACTGGATGAGTAAATGCATTAATCCGTATTCAGGTTATTTGGCGCACTCCTTTCACCATTGAAGCTTTATTTTTTTAATATTCATATTTGTTTATCGATAACAGATAGGAGGCATTTGTCCCAGCAGTGGGAATATTATAGGCTGATTAATTATGCTTTGCTTTGCTATCATATTTACTGGGCGATCTTCTTCTTAGTCGTTACGCTCTTGACAGAGCGGTCGTGGTCGTCATGATGTTTTGTTATTATTTGCGGCAGATATAATGCGTCTCACAATATCTGGCGACATTAGAGAAGCGATGGAGGATACCAAAGTTACTGTTTTGGTTTTGATTGATTTCTCCAATGCCTTTAATGCCGTCAGTCATGATATTCTCCTTTCTATCCTTTCACATCTTATGGTTTCTTCCGAGGCCCTGGAATGGTTCTCTTCCTATCTTCGGGGACGTCAGCAGTCGGTTCGCGTTGACGAGAGTTCATCGAGTTGGTGTGACCTAGCTGCTGGTGTTCCGCAAGGCGGTATTCTTTCTCCATTGTTATTCTCCATCTTCATAAATTTTATAACTCACTGTCTTCGGTGTTCGTATCATCTTTATGCCGATGTCCTTCAACTGTATGCATCTGCGCGGGTGGAGGGTTTGTCGGACGCTATAGGCGATGTGAACCGGGACTTAGTCGCTGTCAAGACACCCCAAATCTATGTCTATCAGACATAGATTTGGGGTGTCTGTAGACCCCTCAAAATGTCAGGCCATTGTGATCGGGAGCTCTCGCATGAAGGGTCGGGTGGGGATTAGCACTCTTCCTCCTATTATTTTTAATGGTACAGTTATCCCCATCAGCCCTAGTGTAAAAGATCTCGGTCTACATCTTGACTCGATGCTAGGCTGGCAAAGTCAGGTTTCAAGTGTCAGTCAAAGAGTCAACGGGACCTTGCGTTGCCTGTATCGTCTGAGAAACTTTCTGCCTGCAAAAACGAAGGCTATGCTTGTGCAGACTTTAATCTTCCCTATAATCGACTATGGTGACGTGTGCTACTTTGACCTGAACGCGGTATTCCTGGATAAGCTTGATAGGCTCCTAAACAACTGCATCAGGTTCATATTCAACCTGAGGAAATATGACCATGTGTCGAGCTGTAGATCTCAGCTCAAATGGATTCCCATTCGGCAGAGGCGAAATTTACGCGCTTTGACCACGCTTTTCTTTCTGCTCAACTCTCCCACCCCTCTTTCTTATCTCATCTCTCACTTTCAATATCTGTGTACTTCACACGCTAGGAATCTGCGTTCGTCTAACAATCTTCTCTTGCTTTGTTCTTCTCATACTTCTGATTTTATTTATTCTTCTTTTCATATTCAGTCCATTCTTCTCTGGAATGCGCTTCCTCTTGATATCAGGACGGCCACCAGTCAATATGCATTTAAGCGGAAGCTGCGACATTATTTTCTGAACCATTAGCAGAGTCGTCTCAATCTCCTTTCTATTAATTTATATATGTATATATATATATAGAAAGGTATTTATTATAGTAAATATATATGTATGTTTATTTTAACTACAATATATATATATATATATTTATTGTTATTCAATTTTACTTCGCATTTTTTATGCACCTGCCATGTTATCTCTCCACCACCATTGGTTGACTGGTAGAGAATGCCTCAGGCATGAAGTCCGCCTATATATCTGTATGTTGCATGAAGTTTTAAATAAATAAATATCTCGCCATCTTTCGGGATTAGAAGTCATCCGGGTACATTAGTGCACAGGACCAACCACAGCAAAATTGATCTGGTCGGTCAAACGCTTGGGTGACCTTCCACGCGGTCTAGTGTCTTCCACTTTTCCTTGGACGACTAACCGCTCTATGGACTGACTTGAAACTGAGAGATACAAATTCATTAGTATTAGAAAAATAGTTGATTGCTGAATTGGTCGAGTGGTCGTAAGCGAGTAAGACTCATGCAATTTTTTTATTTATTTATTTAAATAGTTTAGCTCGCGCTTGACCGCTATATCAACAGATGGTAAGCGATTACATGGAACTTAAAAATTCCTGGCGAAATATGGGTCTGTACACCTTGGAACTTGGAAGTCTGATAGAAATCCGACGACTGACAAAACACGAAGTTTGCCGAGAGACATTAAGAAAATATTTGTACTGAACTACGGCGCACCTCTGCCTCAACCTTCAGAGAATAGTAGCACGATGTTATTTTATGTTACAGAGTTTTTCTTATTTGATTTCATTGGCTCGTCGTGAAAATAAACTCAGCGTCCGATCGATCATGACGTTAAAAGTTGCACAGTTAAAATTTGTTCATGGCGACATATAATTTTATCAAAACAAAATCTGCCTCCTTGGTTTCAAAACAAACCATCTTAATAATTGAATGAAAAGTTAACTTAACTCTCAGTATTTTCCAGCGGACATTTGGTTCCAGTTTTATGTCATTCAGTAAAAGTTTTACAGAGTCATAACAATTTTACCGTCCCGTTCATAATTGAGTAATCGAGGCAACATTTTGAAATAAATCGAGTTTGTGATTTTCAATCAAGTTTTCAAAGTATACTTTAAGTCAGGAGTAAGGTTACGTTTTAGGCAAGCGTGCTTCACTGTCGACCACATCATCACTTACCATCAGGTGAGATAGTGGTCAAATGCAAGCATATCAATAATAATTTTAAAATATCTTGGCCCTACTTAATAGTAGCAAGAACTAAGTAATTAAGTTTAGTAACTTAGTTGGACAGTATATTAAGACGAAATATGGGCAAAGAGCTCCGACTGAATTTCCTTAGTAAAAAGTCATAATTCGAGGTTTGGCTCTCGCCTATTTCCTCCTCCAATATTGCACCAATTTAAAAGATATTCCATCAATTTTAAAGATATTCCATAAGTTGGCCCCTATGTTTTATTTTTTCATTTATAGTTGTCAAATTTGTACACTAGGCCTCTGTTGACAGCGCAATTTTGAGCGTTCTAGTGCTTGTTACGGTAATTTGTCTTCAAAAAGGAAAACATAGAGATATAGTACATACATCATTCTTTTCCACTTTATTGCATATCTTTTAAATTGGTCCAATATTGGAGGAGGAAATAGACGAGGGCCAAACCTCGAATTACGACTTTTTACTTCGGATATTCAGTCGGAGCTCTCTGCCCACATTTCCTCTTAAGATTTCTGTGTGATTTTTATGTGAAGAAAAAACAATGTTATCATGCCCTTCCTTTACTTAAGTAATTAATTGCAAGAAGAATCTATTAATTGATAACGGGAAATGTTTTTAGGAGAAAGAAAATAAATAAATCTGTCTAACTTTTTCGCAGCTATCAGTCTACACGATGGGTGCTCGGTATGTAATAGGACCCCATCAACTAACGCGCATTCTTTCTGTCCTGTCCTGTTGTACGAACTGTACTGTAACGCAACGGGATAATATAAAACCTTTGAAGCCACTAATTAAAACACAATCCTTTAAATATTGTATGTTCTGTTTCCATGAATGTGTCCGTGACATCAACAGTGGGCCCTATCAGAATATCAGCGCAGTGTTATTTTCTTTTAAATATCGCAGCACATGCTGAGATAGGAAACATTTTGGTCTCGTACGCGCGGGGTTATTATTTATTATTGTTTCTTTTTGGGTTTTTGCTTATCTCTTGTCTCCTGTCCGGGTCACAAATAAACATTTTTCTTTCATTGCTTATGAATTGTAGATTCCGGCAGGAATGAACGTTAGCGGATAGGTCCCTAATGGTTGCTCAAGGTGCTTCGGACTTCAAGCGAAAAACGTCCTTGTTTATTCTTTTACAGTAAGAAATTCAAATTCCCCCACAGCTGCATCACCACTAACCCCAACACAATTTCGGAAGGTCCTAATTCCATTTCGTAAAGTGTTTGGCCATAACAGTTTCAGTATTGTTATTTTATAGGATATAAACTCTGCGATATCAGTAACGTTATCGCCGACCGATCTTGTATTTATTAGGGATTGGATAGGCTAAGTTTCGGCATATCCTGTAGTTTGTAATAGTACATAATATAATGGTAGGTATATATGTTGTTCATGGTTGTTGTGTTCCTGCTTCGCGTTGAATTTACGGGGCTCTTGGGTTTTTCAGAAATGGGCCTTTTATTATTATAGTTATTGGTTTATAGAAACGGTGGTGCCATTATAATATTGCCCTAGTAAAATTCTATTAGCAATAAGACCGCCCCAGGAGTGCTTTTGATTTTTACTGTCATACAATCCTATCCTACTAATATAATAAGTTTGCAAGTATCGTATGTTTGTATGTTTAGTATCCAGAGTCCTCAAAGACTGAACGAATTTGGATAAACCTAGCACACGCATATACCATTTCCTAGATAGTTGACGCTGGCAGAAGCTAGTTGAAAATATATTTATCCGCATCTAGCTATGTATTTAAGATACTCTTTCTATGCTTACTCTAAAGGTGATTGGAAGTTTTAAAACAAATACTCTGATCCTTTTAAAACCAGTCTTGTTCCGTAAAGTAAAACGTCCTAACACTAATTTGAAATCACAAAAAAAGGCTATTGACTGTACCCGTATCAGTCTTTTAATCTAGAATGAGATTAGAGAATTTACCCAAGTATAATTGGAATCTACTTCCAGTTTAACAAAATGCGGCAAATCAGTATCTACTTTTCACGAAACAAATTCAGCGACGGGATATATACCTTATATTGTTGACTACCTACAATATATTTTTCTGCCAAACAATATAAGACACAACAGCGTTGCAATATTTCGTCGCAGAACTCTTTTATATCCCATTTACGAAAACACATCGCGTTCTTATTTTCAAATTATATTATAGGAAGGCAGATATATCTTCGATCTTCTTATATTAGTAAACAAAATAGCTGGCTGTAGAAACAGAAGAAAGTAAACGTACCTATTCGAAGCGATACGTACCTTCAGATTTTGTGACATATAAAGCTTTTGTAGGCAGATCTGTTTCAGAATAGTTCCATTTGACTCACAACGGGTCGTTTTCTATCTTAGGTGATGTATGAGGTGAATAAGAAATAGGTGTTTGTAAATATACCTTAGGGTTTTATTTCAAATGTAAATAACATTATACATAAGTAACAAAACTATATATACTAAACCTAAGTACATGCCGAAAAAGTTCTGGAGTGGCGACCGCGAACCGTAAAACGTTGCGCTGGAAGGCCTCCCACTAGGTGGAGCGACGACCAATTCAAGGCTGCGGGAGTCCGGTGGATGAGAGACGCAGAGGACCGATCAGTGTGGCGGCGCTTGGGGAAGGCCTATGCCCAGTCCAGCATTGGACCTCGTTTGGCTGAAACCTAAATACAAGAAAAAATTTAATAGAGAAGGAAGAAATAAAATAGAACCCAAGTGCACTTCCACAAAGCTGTCATCCGGAAATGTGTCCAGCAGATTGGTAGCATTGCCAGGTTGAATGGCAAAGTTTGTACTTTGGCCAAAGAAAGAATCGGCTCTCTGGTCACGCAAAGTATCAATCAGTTAGCGAGAAGCGTTGAATAATGGCATCTTCTTATAACTACCTACTTATTTATACTAATTTGTATACCTACTATATAGTAGTAGTACCCTTAAAATAAACGCTATAGCTTAAAGCTTATTGATATTTATGACACCATCACCTGACAAGCTGTCAAAGTCAATTATACTTCTCTCATGTCATCACAAATATAACAAAAACCGGCCAAGTGCGTGTCGGACTTCGCACATTTAGGGCTCCTGCGCAAAATCAAGTTAGTTGTAATAAGAGAAATGAGGGAATTTCAAAGAAAAGATCTGATTTATCAATATATTAGTATTTAAAATATACGTAACAATAAAAATTATCTCCAAATTTGAAGTTCATAGGGCAATGGGAAGTTAAAACCTTCTTCGGGACAAAATTTTGTAAAAAAGGCTGGCTCTGGTGGCTTTCATTCCTTTGTTTTTCAATATTTTTGAAAACAAAATGTATATACAAAACGAGTTCTAAACAACGATACCCCACTCGATAGGGTAGGTCAAAAAAAAAATGTCGTTCCCCTTTTTTTCTGTATGGGTATATACGAATAAAAAAAACAATTTGTTAATTTTTAATGCAAGATGCTTATACAGTGAAAATTTGAAGACTATAGCTTCAACCATTTGGCTGTAAAACCTGTGTGACAGACGACAGAAAGATATACACGTAGTGAGTGACAGTAAAAGGGCTCCGTGTGGACCCTTATAACGGTACCCTAAAAATTTGTGGTAAAGAGATTTAGTTATTTAGTCTGCATGGTTGGTAGCGGAAGAGTCTCTTCAGGATGCAGCAGACGAACTCAAGTATCGTCACTCGTTTGCATGCTCCCCAGACTGCCGCAAAACGTGTGGGGTGAGTCTAGTAACCTGTATGCGCTAGATAAATATTTATATTTAAGGTATCCTAGATACTTATATTATAAATGTGGCAGTTAAATTGTTTGGTACCTACTCATTCACGAAGATTGAATGGATTTAACTGAGCACACATTACAAGTAGTCTACACATTGCGTAATTATGTGCATATTATTATTTATGATGTGTATTCATCGATGTGTCTTTGATTTATCGATGTCACTTGTCTTAAGGTTTTTAGGTCCCATATAACAGGAAAAGTCCTCCCCTTATGGAAATAAGCGATGGATAGAATGTGCAAAAGATAATATATATACGACTAGAAATCAGGTTACCATTGAGATGATGAAAAAAGGAAAGTATGAAAGAAGAAGTGATGCCGCGCTGAACCAATACAAACTGGCCAAGTGCGTGTCGGACTGCGCACATTTAGGTTTCCGTACCAAATGTATAATATGTTGGTATTTGTTTGTAAAATATTTTACTAATATTATAAAGAGAAAGTTTGGATGTATTTGTATGTATGTAAGTTTGTTACTCGATCACGCCAGAAGGGCTAAACGGATCTGGAAGAAATTTGGCACAGAGATAGATTATAGTTTGGAATAGCACATTGGCTACTTTTAATCCCGGTATATATCCCCGGGAGCATCTCTTGCGATTACAAAACACTTTTCACACGGGCAAAGCCGCTTGTACGTAATAATAAACATTATCACTAAATTACAAGTTCATAGGAGGTTAAATAATTCATCGGAACAAAATTTTGTAACAGACAACGGACAGATAGACGGACATGTGAGTGACAGCAATAGGGCTCCATTTGGACCCTTCAGGTACGGAATCCACAAATTGCAAATCAAATAAGGGCAGGCGATTGATGATAGGCAAGTGAACTATAAACTTAATTAACATAAAGACATTTTTTTATCCGAGTATATCGTGGTGAACCAGTGGCTTTTGCAAATTCATATGTACTTTCTAAGTTTATCTTGGAAATCACAGGCAACGGTGAAGGGAAACAACGTGAGGAAACCTGGACTTATATAGTTAATGTAACTCTGAAATAGCCAAGTTACAAGCCTGTGGGGTTCCCAGAGGCGTCTTAACTAACTCTGACACCAGAGGTTTCCACATCCTCACATGAAAAAGAAAGAAAGATCGGGTATTAGGCAAAAGTTTGCCTAATACGCAAGGGAAATCACGAACAAAAGCCAGTACGTTCAGGCGTTCATATTAAACATCTTAATTCCAATCGATTCTCTCATTAAACAATCATTAACGCAAATATCTGGTTTCGATAGCCTGTTTGAGCAAATATTATTAGTTTGGTTTACAAGAACGCGTTCGCGCAAAGGGCAATTATTCAATGATCAGACCCCCAGGCTCGTTACTGATCCTTGAATGTATGTTTGCCTGGTATAACATATAAAATTACATGCATGAGTGACTAATAATATCTCTCTTATTTTGATAACTGGCATTATTATTTAACAATTAGTGACTCTTGATTAATAATAATTTTAAATAATTATACTTATATTACTCTATTCACTGGAGCAAAAAATAAAAGGTAAATAAACCGTAAAAAAAGGTTTGTCACGTGTTTTTTTGCAATCACTAAAATAAAAAATATAATGAGATGTTTATGTCATACAACAACCAAATACACACATGCACAAATATGTCAAACATTTAAATTATTATTTTAAGTTTTTTTTTCGCTTTGTAGTGTTTTTACTTTCTCTTCTGTCTTTGTTTTCCTAATTTGTTAAAAAAATCAGTGGTCACACCTATTTTTAAATCAGGCGATAAAAACTGTGTGAACAACTACAGACCCATTTCAGTGTTAACAGGCCTTTCAAAAATTTTAGAAAAAATTATTAACAGTAGACTGATAAAATACTTGGAAGATAACAAACTACTATCAGATAATCAATTTGGGTTTAGGCCCAAAAGATCAACTAGCCAAGCAGTAAACAAAATGACTAATTATATTAGTACAAATTTAGATAACGGAATGCATACGGCTGGGATCTTTCTTGACCTTGCCAAGGCCTTCGACACAATTTCTTGTGATACACTTTTGCAGAAGCTTGAATCGCTTGGGATAAGAGGAACGCAACTTCTACTGCTTTCTGATTATCTCAGCGATAGGCAACAGTGTGTCAAAATTGGTCCTTATACAAGTTCTGATCTTACTAATAGTCGATTTGGAATTCCACAGGGTAGTATTTTAGGTCCTACATTATTTTTAGTCTACATAAATGACCTATGTAGCCTGCCACTGCAAAATGGTGTCATAATGTCATATGCTGATGACACCGCTCTATTGTTCGCAGCCAAATCAAGAGCTGAGGTTTATGAACATGCTCAGAATGGCTTTAATAAGGTGTCTAATTGGCTCAAAAATAATCTTCTAACACTGAATTCAGATAAAACCAAATACATTTTATTTACAATGAGGAATACTAACACACCGCTTACTAACCTAAATATTTACGCGCATAACTGTAACACGTACGCTGACACTGCATGTTCTTGCCCCGCTTTAGTTAAAGCTGACAATGTGAAATATCTAGGTGTCACTATTGATTCCAATCTAAATTTCCGTAAACATATCGAGTTACTATGTACTAGAGTGCGCAAATTAATATATGTTTTTAAGAATTTACGTAACATAGCTGACTTTAAATTAATTAAACAGATTTATTTAGCGTTGTGTCAATCCATTCTTACCTACTGTATAATTTCCTGGGGTGGCGCGGCTAATTCAATTTTACTCCCCCTAGAACGTGCTCAAAGAGCAATTCTAAAGGTTGCTACCTTTCGCCCTTTGCAATTTCCGACATAGCAGCTCTACAAAGCATGTAATGTTCTTACAGTACGCCAATTATTTATTTTTCACAAATACTGCAACAGCACATTGCACTTCCCTATGATCCAGTTCCTTCCGACAAGAGACGGAAGGATCTGGTATGCACAATGCCACAGACCAAACATGCTTTTATTAATCGGTTTTATGTATTTTTAGGACCTTTTCTGTATAATAGACTCAACAAGTTACTCGATGTTTATAGCTTAACATATAAAAAATGTTGCTTTACCTTAACAGATTATTTAGGGACACTCAATTACAAAGACACAGGAAAACTTCTAGAAATTGTTGTTTGATTATGATATACCCTCATATCTACTTGTACATACTTAAATTATTTACTTTTTATTTTTAATATTTTGTTTCTTTTTTGTGTTTTGTACCAATTTATGTATTTTTGTGTTTGTTAATAGGCTAATTTTATTTAATAATTTTATTGACCTAATTATTGCTTTATGTTAAGTGATGGCCTGAAACACAGGTTTGAAAGAACCTATATCAGGCAGGTCCCTACCAAAAAAATAGAAATTCTTTTATATAATCTTGCAGTTGTAATAAAATATTGTTGTTATAGTTTACATATAAGCACCATTTATAACATTGTTTTAGAAATAATACTACTGCACCTAATGTACATTTTTGTGAACGTATTTACTTTTTAATAAATTATTCTTATTCTTATTCTTTAACCGACTTCCCAAAAAGGAGGAGGTTCTATGTTCGACTTTTTTTTTTTTTTGTATTTTCACCGATTACTCCGTCAGTTATGGACCGATTTTGAAAATTCTTTTTTTGTTTGAAAAGGTATGTTCCGAAATTGGTCCCATTTTAATTTGGTGAAGATCTGATGAAGAACTTCGGAGATATACAACAGAACGCAAAAAAATGGTACCTACGAAAGACACCGACTTCAAAAAATTAAGTTATTTTTCACTTTGTACTTTTGTATTTGGAAGTCGGTAGTATTTTTTTGCAAAAAAGTTTTGATATTTTTAGTTAAGTCGGTTTGTTTTTTTTTTAAGTTTTTTGTTTATATCTTTTTAGTTTTGATAGGTATCTCCGATTACCATGAAAATCATTTATAGCCAAAGTATACCTCATGACGACTAATAAGCCCAAACACAACTAGGATACATTGTTTTATATCGGTGTTCCAGTGCCACCTTTTTTTGCCGGCTTATCACCAGCATAGTGCGATGTTACCATTTTCATCTGTACCATAAGTGTCGCTATCTTATCCAATGGCTCTGCCTTATAGTCTTATTTCAATGGCAGTAAGTGTCGATTTGCATTACCAACATTTCGCAAATATTTTGCCAAATATGCCAACTGTAGTGCCAGCATTACATACACCTTTTGCTTTATTTAAGTTCATACATCTAGTTATACACGCACCTGGCCTTTCTGATGAACATCACCAATAAGGTAAAATGTATGTCCTTCTAGGGCATCCCCTCCTGGCGTTTCCATTCACGTCTGCTTTGTAAATAGCTTTTTTAGTCGCCTTTCATTCATCCTCTCAATATGGCCAAACCATGCACAAGCTCTTTCCAAATTTTGTTAATGCGGGGTGGGCAAAAAATCGTGCATCAACGAAACAGTAATAGCAGTATGTCCTGAAATCTCAAACTATTTTATTTATTTTTTTACTGCTGATAACCACATCATCACCCTTTTTCGTTTGATCCACGATGTTTTGCCCACCCTGTATGTATATGTAAATATGTTATACATAATATTGTCATGGAAAAGCAAACTGAATTGATATTCCGGTCAAGGTACGGATATTAAAATCAAGTGGTAGGATCGTATTATTCATAAATGTAGGTACATGTATTTACGGATTCCCATTTGAATAAGTATTTTATTTTGTTAGGATTCAATGTAGTATCGACGTTTCTCTTCAAAGAAATCCCTACAGATTTAAAAGGGAACTGAACGGTATTGTTATGTTGAATATTTGTGGAGCTTACGTATATTCTTAATAACTTCTAGGAAAGTAAGATATCGGCCTGCCATAAAAATGTGGAGTGGGTTTTAGAAAAGGATAGTAGGATAATATTCTATTTTCGGGCATGTTTCAAAAATCTGTATTGGAAACTACTATTAGTTGTTATCTGGGTAGACTTTTTTCATTGAAAAAATACGTGAATTTATGAATGTATTTCACACACCATCTGCTGTCATTAGTTTTTTGGATTAGTGTTAACTAGAAAACCGTTCTTAGCGAAATAATACGACAAAATATAAGAAAGAAAAATAACGACAACGAGACTTAGGCGTCTAATCCCACTTGGTTCTGAAGACCTAAAGTGGAACTCACACCAAAATTACACACAATTACTATTTATAATTAGTCTTTTCCTATTTTTATGTTAAAGTAAAATAAATACTCTGACTTAATTAATTGCGAGCACAGAATTATGTCTGCTGTTATTTATTTCTATACATAAGTATAGAAATAAATAACAATATCTATACTAATATTATAAAGAGGAAATATTTGTATTTTTGTATGTAACGAATTAACTTAAAAACTACTGGACCGATATCAAAAAATATTTCACCGTTGGGAAGCTACATTATCCCCGGGTCATGTATTACCACGGGAACGGGAACTATGCGGGTGAAACCGCGAGGCGACCGTTAGTACAATATAAAAGATTTACTCTGATAAGGTCTATGGTAAACTAGTTAACTAATTAAATTCCTCCAACTATTCCAGCGTTGCCGCCTGTTGCACCAGTCCTGAAGGCAGACAAGGATCGCTACCAGCCTGGCGAGGTCTTAAAAGCAAACTGCACGTCCTCACCAGCAAGACCTGCTGCCAACCTTACTATCTACATTAATGATGAGCCTGTAAGTATCTTCATTACCATTGACGATTCGATACAAAAATATCCAAATATAAATAGTTTTTTTTTTTTATTGGGATAACGGCAAGAGACGATAAAGAACGAGGTACATACTTGTGCACTACAATGAATGCGTGCCAGTCAGATTTGTACCAGCTTCTCTCCAACTCACTATCTTGCGGGGGTTGCACTGTTTTTTTTAAAACAGGCTTTATTTAAATTTCGAATTAGGAACTCTTTGGGAAATGATATGTCTTTTGTTTTTACAAAGTGTCTATCGTGCGTCGAAATGGATTTGTCGAGAGAACATTTTCACTCAATGTTTTTTATACGACTTTCGTTATAGTCTTACTCAACAAGACTTCAATTAGCATTTCATGACAAAACCTTATCCCGTGCCGCTGTTTAAAACTGGTTAACTGAGTTTAAACATGGTCGAAGCGAAAGTGCTTTAAAAACACCCTAGGTAGACAGACACAGCTTACAGTAGACCTTCTAGTCATAAAATTGTGAATAGCTTTATTTCACCGCAAAAAGTTTCGTTTTATACAACTTTAATTATTACAAACGGCCTAATTTGTAGATGTAAAAGTTTTGTAATTAGATTACATGGAAGGCCACCTGCTGTAACTTAGACACTTGCTACCTAAATTATTTCAACACGGCTGTAAAAGCAGTTGGCTCTTTTTTAACTGTAATATTTGTCCTATATTATTTTTTAGCATAGTTACTTTCTTTTCTGAATAAGGCTGGGTTTCTGAATTGAATATTTGGAATTAATATCTCTTTTACTTTAATGCCAAAATTGTCAGGTTTTCAGGGTTTAACATTTTTTGATTAATACTCATCTTCAAATTCTTCGTAGCGGTGTATTTTCTTTAGTACATATTGTGTTTTCGTTTTTAAGGTATCTTCTTCTTTTTACTGCGTTACTTGTAACAAATTTCCAGTTTGGATGTGGACATTGGTTGTTCTCTAGCATCTTTTGCATGAAGACGCTTGGGGGAGGCTTATGTTCAGCAGTGGATATATTCCGACTTAAATGATACTATGAAACTTAATGAACTACTGCGTGGTCTGTCACAACTCCTTCAATAATAATAATCTTTATATAATAATAATCTTTATTCAGTTAAAAGGTTAAAACACTGTATGAATCTTAGATAATTAATGTAGGTATGATAATGGAAGATGCCTGTACTAGATAATCCTGTATCACAGGCAGTAAGGAGCTCTAGGTTCTCTTATGTTAGAACAACAGAATTTAAACAATATTTAACGCAAGAAATTCTTAAAATAGTAGCAAGACTAAATAATTTTGGCAAAATAAAAAATCTAGTTTACTTAAACACTATAAACATAGAACAAAATTACTGGGTCATAATTATTTATATAGGTAATTAAATATCTTATTTATTTATATTGTAAAACGTGGACTTTGATCACTCAAATAAATTAGTTGCATAAGCAGAATTGTAACAGTCAATGTTGGAAAAGTAAAACATATTTTTTACGGTAAGTAGGCCACTGTGGTGTCAGCAGCAGACGTTCAACGCGTGTGACCTTGAGCATGATAAAAGAACATTATGTTACGCTCTTAGTTGCCCTCATAGTCTATTGAGTTAATGTAGTTGGTCTCTGCAGATTTACGTGCCGGACAACTTAAATCACCGGTTGGATGGTCACATTTTCTCTTAAACCGCTTGCACGTCGCACATTTAGGGAAAGAAGATTTGCTGCTGCATTCCTTCAAGGAGTGTCCAGTTTCTCCACAGTGGCCGCAGGTAGAACTGCTTTCACGGCAAAACTTGGCTGCGTGGCCAAACGGCTAGCAATTGAAACACCTCGTGACTATGGTAATGTCTTGCACTGGGCATGAAGTCCAGTTAATAAAAAATCGGCTTTGGTTTATAAGCACTTTTCTTATGCTAGCGGATAGTTCAACGATGTAGTTGCAGGTAAGAAGGCCCTTCTTTCCCGATTTTTGTCTCAACTTGATGTTCTCGAGGAAGGTCTCTCGACTTGTATTGGGCAATTTGTCTGACAGATTTTGCTCGTAGATACAGTCAAATACATCCTTCTCTGTAAGGGTTACGGGAACAGCAATTGCGACTCTAGGGCGTCGTCTAGTCGGCTCTTCTAAAATTAGGTCTGAGGTGACAATTTTCTCCGACTTTTTTAATTTTTCAATATTGCCTTTGCTTTCCGTGCTAATCAGTACGCCCCCTTTTTTACTTTCTTTAGGCCACGGACTTGGATCTTAAGTTGTTCTGGTGAAATCAACTTCTGAACGAGTGACTTGGTGTCTTCACTCGTTTTAGTTCTATCGCTCGGATAAATGGCGATTGAGCTTAGGTTAGCAGGACGGACGAAGTTGTCGGAGCCTTTCTTCACCATACTGGCATAAGAAGAGGAGGGATTCAGTTTCGTTTCAAAAATCTCTTTGAACTGTTCCAGAGAATTCACCACGTTCTGCTGAAGTTGTAGGTGCTGGACGGTACTGTGGCTCTGGATCATCTTCTGCTTCAGCGATTGGTATAAGATAGATAGATAAGAAGATAGATTGATATAAGAAGTCCCACTTGAGAGCTTTCGGCAAAGAGTTGAAACACGGAGTTTCTGTTCAGAGTTCATTTTACCATCACTAACAATAGTGCACACTTCGTTCAGAATGCTATCTATAGATCCTAAGCATTTCTGGATATCTGGCGTGCTGATAACTTCACTCGGCAACTCATTCTCCGCAGGTGCTGGTGGGTTTGGGTTTCTCGGATGCAATTGTTGGTAAGGCGTCGGCGGAGGACTTCTTATTTGGCTAAGACAAACGGGCTCGATCCTGGGATAGACATACTACCCGCAACACTTTATATAATGTAAATAGAAAATAAACAATATTTCACTTCATCTTGCACATAAAAGTTGAAAAAAAACTTACTAGTCATACGTGACACACTTAACTTTGGTTTTAACTGACGCCGCAAAATAATATTTTTTTGCAATTGTTTATAGATATTTCATTTTAGCAAGTACAAATAAACACGTACGCCTTCTTTTTTTTTACTTGCGGAAATGCTCATGCATACTACACTACCACGGGGAGAAAGCGCAGTTATGTGGGACACCTACCCACTAAAACTCCACGGTGGCCTCCTGTGCCATTTATGGCGGGAACACGGGCACGCGTTAGCACTCACCGCGAAACCGCCGCGGCTGTGCGTCACTGGACCTTTCTCTGGCGAGTAACCCCCATCACCGGCGCACCAGAACATACAGTACGCCGTGACCACCCCTGGGATCAACCAGCACATGGGCGCCAGAAGACCGTGTATGGCACCTATGGCCCCTTTGTGACGGGTCAAGGTCAATGGCCCCGCCACCTACCATTTTTCGGCCGCAGGGGATAGGGAGAGCGGCCAACTCTATACCGACACTCCCCTCCCCTCCCCTGCGGCCCCACCGCGTCCGCCATCAGACGGTGGCGACCCCGTCTAGGCCGCGGAAGGTAGGGAACGCGGTGCAGCGTAATACCGGCACGCCTCTCCCGCCGCGGCCTCCAACCCTCAGCCGCGATATCGTATGGGACCTGGGACGCTCCATAAGACATCGCGGCCCGCCTCAGTTGCGATGTCGCCTGTTACCAAGTGGCACCGCAACCTACATGTTGGCCGCTACATCGTCGGCTTAATAAGCAAAAGCCCTGACGAGCGGCCCCTCCTCGGGTTCTTCTTCACGTCATCGTGAGTGACCAAGCCACGGTTACTGAGCCCCCCCGCCTCGACAATGCGGGAACCCACCAGGTGGGAAACACGTCCGCCTAGTCTCGCGACTGGTCGAATATCCCCACTTGCCCTGTACTGAAATAGCAGCAGAAAGTCATGGGGGAAATAACCAGTATAGATCCAATGGTGGAACAAAGAAGTTCTGGCACTTATAGAGCTGTAACTGTGGTTTTAACGGATGAAATCTGGAAATATTACATCTAAACTTTGCCTAGCCCTTCGGGAAATACAAGTGCGACTTAAGTGGACTTTGCGATTATTATTTTCCATAAAATTGTAAAAATCTTTGACTTCACCTTCTAGAACGGCTCAAAACCTAGTCGTAGAATACTGCTTAGGCAAATACATATACAGGAACATTTTGTAACCACCATCGACTTTTTTTTGGTGGTTCAGTATCTAATCAGCAATAGAACACCTACTGATTTTTCAATACTTTAAAAAAAATATACTACTTCAAATCCGATAATCGTACTGTATTATCGTGCGAACACGAATTACTATAACATTCGTTTAAAAGTAAACATCTTTCGTAAGAAATAGCTGAATTATTATTATTGTGTCGTTTGAGTCAATTTACTCTACATCAGAATTGAAATCAGTCGCTTGAACCATTTTGCATGCAATGAAAACCAAGTACTCCGTCACTTTGGATATTTAGACTTGCCCTATTTTTATGTCGAATGATACTTGAAACATTTTTCTTACTATTATTATTGTCAGGTAAAGTTGCTTAAATCTTTTAAACTCTCTGAACCTTTTTTCATTTATTATTTATATCCATCTAATGAATCAATATTTAAAACCCAAGCTGCTTGAACCGTCAGAAATATAGTAAGACAGCATATTCGTAAGTCACTTAAGAATACCAATATCGTGTTGCACGATGTGAAACGTTACAACTCGTAGTCCACCAATTGGAAAGCATCTACAAGAAATATTCTTGCAAGATGACTCACGACGCTCTCATATCTGGAGACATCACAGTGCACGCAGGTGTCTGCCAAGGCTGTCTTCTTTCGCCTCTCTTTTTAGATGTAGTCTACGAAATCTTGCTTCGTATATATGGTAGCAGGTGCCGCGGCGTGGAATGGGATTGTTCAAAGTCTTGGCAGACCTTGACTATGCCGATGACCTATGCCTGTTAAGTTTGTAAACGAAATTGAACGTCTTGCGACAGGACGAGGCGCAGGCTGGGCTCAAAATAAACATACGGGAGACCCAGAAGATGCGCACAGGTATGAAGAATGCTACATCATTATTCTAATCGGCACAGAGGCAGTGGAACGCATCCTCAAATTCAATTAACTCGCGAGCGTTGTGACAGAGACTGGAGGCACTGAAGAGGATATCACTTCACGGACCGTCAAAGCAAGAACTACTTTTGCACAGCTGAGACCTGTTTGGCAATCGCGGAAACTGAACCGGAGGGTTAAACTCAACATTTTCGGGTCCTATGTCAAATCCGTGCTGTTCTATGAATGCTAAACGTGGAAGGTGACAAAGGACATCTCACAAATTCAGGTCTTCGTCAACCGATGTCTTCATCGCATCCTCGGAATATACCGGCATGAGACCATCTCTAATTTAGACATGTGGGAGAGATGCCACGATAGCCTGGTCAAGCGTCGTAAATGGAGATGGATTGGTCGCACGGTACGGAGGGATTCCGATCACATTCCTAAAGAGGCCATGTACTGTAATCCTCAAAGGAAAAGGAAGCGTGGCCGTTTTCGTCAAACCTGGCGACGCACCGTATTGGCTGAAGTGACGAGCATTGGAATGGCGTGGAGCGAGATGAAGCGTGAAGCTCAAGACCGGTCGCGATGATGGTCTACTATGGACACCCTCTGCCCCGGCTAGGGGACATAGGATCTCAAGTATACCGGATGAGACGTCGACGTGTCCCTGACGAAAAAGCCGCGTGGAATGAGGTGTACCACGCGGCGAAGGAGACTCTGCAGCTGGCCGTCAGTGAGGCGAAGAAGTGAGCCAGGAAGGAGGTGTTGCTGGGAACTCTAGACGGAGATATGTGAGCCACCCTTATCGAGTGGCTTGAGGAAAACTTTTAGCCGCAGCGCCTCCGCTTACGGAGAGTCTCAAACCCGAGCTGCTGGAGGAGGTAGTCGCAGTCCTCTTCCCGGCGAGAACGGAGCATCTGCCGCCGATGGCTTTGCCCACGGCCGCTGAGATGTAGACTAAGCGAAGCGAAGGAGGAAGGAGGAAGCGGTGGCACGGTGTGTGGTGACGGTAGCGGTGTCCTTGGACATTTCCGATGGAAGGCGATCTTTTTTTTTTTTTGTGTTAGGTTGCTCTTGACTCTAGTCTAAGTCATAGGTGACAGAGACAGAGTCGATGATGGAGTGAGCTTACCCAGAAGAAGCCTGTTCACTCTAACTTTGAAGAGATTCGGGTTGAATGCGTTCGGAAACACAGACGCAGGTAGTGAGTTCCATTCATTCGCTGTGCGCATTATGAAGGATGTTTGGAAGCGCTTGGTGCGAATTGGTGGAATGGCAACAAGCTAAGGATGGTAACTTGCAGTGCGTCTAGATGTCCGATGGTAGAAGGGGGCTGATGGGATGAGGTCGTGGAGTTCTTGAGCACACTCACCGAAATAAAGTCTGTAGGAGACCGACAAGCAGGCAACCTTGCGGCGATGAGCCAAGCTGTGAAGTTTGGTATCCACCAGTTCAATGTCGCCGATGAGCTTCTTGGCTCTGCGTTCCACCGAGTCAAGTGCGGCAAGCTGATACTTTGCTGAGCCATCCCAAAGGTGGCTGCAATACTCCATGCAGGATCGGACTTGCGCTTTGTACAGGATTAAAAGCTGTCCAGGCGTAAAGTATCGCTTTACCCTATTTAGGATGCCCAGTTTTTTGGCCTCAATTTGGGCTTTGTACTCAATGGAGGCGCTGAAGTTGAGACTGGATGAAAACTCCATGCCTAGGAGCTCGAGCCGATCAGTCACTGGAACAGACGCACCCCGAAAAGTAGGCGCCTGATCGAAAAAACTCCTTTTACCAGCGTCAGGCAACTCCCAGTTGTCTGGCATTTTGCTGAACTGGACCTTTTTGGCGCAGCCGCGGGGCACACTATGTATGTAAATGTTGTATAATTAAGTTTTATTTGTACCTACATTGTGTGTATCTGTGTGTGCCAAATAAACTAGTTTTCTTTCTTTCTTTCTTTTAGAGGTAAAAAGACACGCCTGTGTTTTGGTGGCGTTAAAGGAAACCAGATTGTCATCACCCCATTGGGAGACAAGGCTTAAGGTCAAATCTGTCCGCTCTACCATAGTCTCTCTCAAGGAACGAACTTCATCCACGCTGGTTCTTGCGCTGGACAGGTATCTCTCTGAAACAGTACTGTCATCTGCGTACCCAACAATACCAAGCTGAAGTAGGTCATTGATGTGCAGCAGGAAAAGAGTTGCGGTGGAACAGATCCCTGAGGAATGCCGGAATCAATAGCCATAAGGTCAGGAGCAGCCGTCTATGACTACTCTGATCGACCGTTCTCAAAGGAAGTGTGATATCCAGCTACAAAAACCAGCGGAGATGCCTTACGCAGGAAGCTTACTGAGTAGACTTGCGTGCCAGACCCTGTCAAAAGCCTTCGAGATATCCAGCGATACAGCAAGTGCTTCGCCGTGTCTCTCGATTCGCCCCAGCAGTGCGTGAGATACACAAAAATATTGCCAGTAGACCGTCCCCGGCGAAAGCCACATTGACCAACAACCTTCAACACCATGACCTGGAGTTGTATTCGGGAGGCGCTGCGGTATCATCAAGTGCCTCCCTACCTCCACCGCATCTACTTGGGACGTGATGGCATCAGCAACCAGCACTGCATATCGTGCGGTGTTCCACAGGGTTCGGTCTTGGGCCCGAATCGCTGTCGAGTGATACCAGTGAGTACCAGGGATTGGTGCCGGTGAGATTTCGGTCCCCATTTCTGTTGGCTGGCGCCCAAATTGTTGGGCGGGGCTGGGGCGCTGTCAATGCTGCTTCCCAATCTGGGGGAGCCCGAGCGCCACCTGTATGTAGGTCTACGTGGGGATCGTGCGTTCGATGGCCCTATATGGGGCCCAATCTGGGTAGGTGACCTGACGGCCGGTGGCATCGCTGTTCTGCGAAAGCCGCAAAGAGCGATGGCCGTCAGAGTCATCAGGGAGTATCGCACGATCTCCTACTAGGCGGCTTATGTACTGGCTGGATCTCAGCTCTGGGACCTGGATGTAAAGGTACTCGCGTCACTGTTTCTGTGGCGCAAGGAAACGAGTGTTTATAATTATTACTTTTTAATTAAAGATTGCTTTAAATTTTGTTAATTTTATTTTAAAATTATAACTACTTACTAAATCTGTCCATGTTAGGGTTGTATTCGAACTGTACCCTAAAAACCTATCTCTGATTTTAGAATAGCAAAAGTTCATTTTACTTGAGTGGGGTTGAGCACCGATCGTCGTCTGTATCATGTTGCACTAGTCTGGTTCAATGTTACATGCTGCTTTGACTCATTTGACTTAGGTAATTCATTGTGAGCTTTGTTGTATATACCATTTTGTCTTGTATTATTCCATATTGATTGAACGTTTGAACTAATTTACTTTCAACGACTATTTAAAGCATAGGCATTTGAGCCATTTTGCATTACTCCATAAAATGAAGCACAGAACGAATATTGAGTTAAGCGACATTTATTTTAGAAAATAATACTCATATATTCCCAATATTAACACAGAAAGATGCATCATATATTTAAGGAAATACTGTTTTAAGTTAACTAAAATCCATTCAATAGATGTTTTTTAATGATTTTTTTCCCGAAAAAATAAAATTTAAAATTCTTTTCTTTAACTTTCTCAAAATGTCGCTTAGATCAATTAGCCGGGGAACCGTCGATATCATGGCAGCGCACAAAAAAATAACTAGTTTGCCATCTTGGGCCGTCTGCCGTATTGAATTTAGAATGACGTCACTTAGCTAACCATGCATTGTCATCCAAACAAAACGTGTATGCAAAATATATAATGTATGCAAAATAATGTGTAGCTTTAAAATTCAGTTGCAAGATTTGACCCAAACACACTTACATACATATATTGCAAGTTAAATAAAAGCTTGTAAAATACGTGTTTATTAAAATTATTTAAAGTTTATCTTGACAAAATTTCAACGTTAGAAAAAAGATGTCTCATTTAAATAAATAAATGCCAAATATTTTATTAACTAACACGCAGCTCCATCACATTTCAGCTCCGTTCATCAGAAACGAGCCTGCACCCCTCAGAGAGCGGTCTCCTGTGGACCAGCGTCAAGGCGGACGTGAAGGTGACTCCTGAGCTGTTCCTGAGTGGACGCTTGAGGGTCGCTTGCCTGTCCACGGTGTACGACGTGTACAGGAGCTCCGCGAACCTGGACTTCTTTACGCCGGATACGGATCCAAGACCTGAGAGAAGTAGGTTTGATTTACATTTTTGGGTTATTAATAAGCCAAAACGTGGAAAGTCCCGCAAGTCTACATTGAAAAGGGAGGATCTGACTGAGGATGTTGTGTAAGGGGCAACTGCCTAACGGTTGCCGTTCGACTGTTGTATATATAGTTTGATTGTGGCGTCATGGATGTCGCTAAACGAAGACTAGTCATTAGTTCTTATGTAGTGGCATAGATGCCGCTACACCCTCATCATCATCAGCCTATTTGTCCACTGCTGGATATATACCTTCCTCATCGTACGCGATTTATCCTCAAGCGATTTTCTTATGTGGTTCTTATCAACTGTCATTACCATTACCATTCGGTAATCGACGCACCCTATCCACGGACTTTCTTGAACGTAGTTGAACATATTTTTTTTGTTTTGGAACAGGCAGCTTCAACTTTTTGACCAACTGACTGACACTGCGTAGCATTTCAAAAGTGCCTGTTAATTTTTTGATCAAAATAAATGTTTTGACTTGATTGATTTGAAGTGAACACTCAATACAATTTGGAGTTATGCGGAACAGGGTGTGAAGTCCCACAAACCTCCATTGAAAAGCGAGGATCCTCTAACCAGACGGATGTTGTATCTGGTCCGGGCAACTGTCCAACAGTGGTTGTCAGACTGTTGTATATGTTTAAATCGCACCGAAAACTTTGGTTGCACGATGCAGGCTTTTTTGTGTTCCGTATGTTGTGGCATAGATGCTGACCTAATCTTATGGACCATCAAAACCGGGTATCCGGGTATCGTAGATGAGATTCTTCCTTCGAGACAATAAAAAATGTCTCATGTCTGTATAAACTGGCATTGAGCTGTGTACTTGCCCGTATGACAAAGACACAAAGACTATTACTACTTTGCTAATTGCATTGGATAGATATCAGGCTATTGGCTGTCTCGTTATGTTAGTGATCGCAAGTGCAATTGCAAGGAAGCCTGAGTTCAATTCCTGGATTTCCTTTGCATAAGCAAAGCATATTGGGCTGATCCATTAGGACTATCTTAGTAACAACTCGTATGTTTTTGTCCAATTTGTGGCATATACTGAGAAATTTCTAAACAAAAACGCAATCATACTCATTACAAAATGTGGATCCTCTACCTAACTCCTTGAGGAATACATGTGCTATGCTAAAATAATTGAATGTGCAGAATTGACTGCACTACACTTCTGTAGTCAAATATTGCTTGTAAAATGCCAAGGATTAATTAATAAGGTTATTTTAAAGAGAAAAGCCCACATCAATTACAATCTTGCATAATAACATTTTATTTCTTTTCTCATTCCAGTTACTCTCAACAGTGCATCCAAGTGCTTCCAGAGTTGGATCCTCCTTCTCCTGCTATTTCTCCTGCCAGTGACGATGGGCCAATTTGTAGATTATGAAGACTACGATGATATGTTTAAAGACCCCGTCACTTTCCAAACACTCGTTGGTGGTTGAGAAAATGGACTTGTATAGAAACGAATTTAGTGTGATATAAATAATTTTAAGCACGAATTAAGCATTACACTGTTTTTGTAAGAATTTGATTCGCTTTGGGGAATTTATTGTATTTTTTTTTTATTGTGGTGTTTTTGCATTGAACTCAATGACTGGTAACACTGGTCGGCAGAAAAAAAAATATAAATTCGTAGTTCTTAGTCTCAAAAGTCTAAACTAATAATTTACCTTTAATGTATCATGTCAATTGCAATGAAAGTAAGTAATTCATGGAGAATTTGATGTTAACCAGCTAAAGCTTGTTCTAGTTTTTAAGTTCAAATGTTAAAACAAATTAAGTTTTTGGTTATTCAGATGCTGGGTAACCTTGTTTTAGAATAGAACTGCAGCTTGATCTACATGGTCAAGTAAGTATTTCGAAGTTAAATAACTGAGATCAGAGGAGCTCTAAGCAAAATAATATCAGCAGCACGTTAAGCAACGCTTGCCGAAGTCGGCCCTTGGATGGGTGACCATCTTTACATAGCGAGTTTTCTCCTTGCCTCGGAAACCATGCTAAGCCGTTAGTCCTGGCTGACATTTCAAGATCTTTGATTTTCATTACGGGTAATCAGAAGCCTGAGATCTGACACCAGTCTTGCAAAGGGGTATTATGTTACCCATTTACTGGGTTGTGGAGGTTAGATAGGCAGTCGCTCCATGTAAAACACGGGCAGCCCACCCGACCTGGTAGGGAATAGGTTAGGCTGTAGATTGATCAGTTGAGGCCAGAAGTCTAGTTTATACCTACATAATATCTGTACTATTTTTTTATTTTTTTTATTTATTCAATAAGGCATGCCAACAACACATTTACAAATTCATTACAGTTTATACATACAAGATGGTCCTGTGCAAACATGTCAATTACAGGCGTGCACATCATTCACGTCTTAAATTACAGTTTTATTTTTACGAATATTGTATTAATTGAGTATTATGATAAAAATTTAATTGAAATGAACTACAATAATTGCATTTAAATTAAAGTAGAAAATTATTATAATTGTGCTAGAATAAAAATAAATTACAATTAGATATATAACAAATTAGTTACTAGTAAGGTCAAAGATAAAATTAAGTTACAATTAGATTACAATAAAATACTAGTAAGTCAAGGACAAATTAAAATTAAGTTACAATTGAGTCAAAGTTAAAATATAATAAAATGCTAATAAAATGATGTCAAAGCTATTTGAGTCACAGATAAAATTTAATTAAATTACATCACAAAAAAAAACGAAACTAGTGAGTCAAAGTTATAATATAATGCTAATAAAATGATGTCAAAGTTAGTTATGTGATAATTTAATGTTGAGGGTACACAATGAAACAGAGCAGGCAAGTCGGGCGAGACTACGGATCAATCTGCATGACCCTAGACCTAAACCGAGACAGAGAGTCAAAGAAGACATCCATGTCCTCATTGCAAGAGCTGATCTTGTTGTATGTGCTCATCATCCTGTTCAAAGGAGCCGAACGCCCAAGATTGGTACGAGAATTTTTGCCCACGAATGTTCTGCGAACTCTCGCTGACCTAACAAGGCCCCCGCGTGGTACATCAAGGCTGATTTGTTTTAGTAGTTCGGGGGTGCATATCATATTATTGACAATCTTGTACAAGAATATCATGTCTGCTGAGACCCTACGGTCTTGTAAGGAGGTCAAATGGAAGTGAAACATACGCTGCCTGTAGTCGGCTCTGTAGGGACAAGTATGATCCTTGAATCGTAGATAACGCGTAAAATTTCTTTGAATCTTCTCGATGCGGCTCGCGTGGACATTGTAGGTTGGGTTCCAGACCGGGGATGCGTATTCCAGCGTGCTGCGCACAAGACAGTTGTAAAGAATTCTTATGGCAAGCATATTTTGAAATTCCCTACAAGTTCTTTTTATGAAACCAGACATCCTAGCTGCTTTTGCAACAATGTTATCGATGTGCAATCTGAACGAGAGGTCACTACTAAGCAGCACGCCAAGGTCGCGGATGGACTCAACCTTCTGCAATGCAGTACCCGCAATCGAGTAGCGTGATTGTATAGATTGTTTTTTACGCGTGAAGGAGACATGGTGACATTTTTTTGCGTTTAGGACCATTCCGTTTGTATCGCACCAGGACTGCAGCGCATTGAGGTCACATTGAAGTAGTTCGGCGTCCTCATGTGAGGCAATCCTACGATAGATTTTAAGGTCATCCGCGAATAGAGAGCATTTGCTATGACGAATGCAGTCCGGTAAGTCGTTGACGAAAACAATGAATAAAATTGGCCCTGCGTGCGATCCCTGAGGCACCCCAGATGTTGCGATGTATTCTGAAGAGTAGTAGCCTCCCACCACCACTCTCTGCCTCCGCTGGTCCAGATATGACCTGAACCACTCCAAGAGGGTGCCGTGCACACCATGACTTTCTAGCTTTAAGAGTAACAGTCGGTGGTCAACTTTGTCGAAGGCGCTACTGAAATCTGTGTAGAGGGCGTCGACCTGCGCACCAGCATCCACGGAAGCTGAAAGGTCGCTTACATAAGACACCAAGTTTGTAACGGTGGACTTATTGTTGCAGAATCCGTGTTGCTGGGGCGCTATTTGTGACTGTATATGAGCAGTTAGCACGGGACACACAATGGACTCAAATACTTTTGAGAAGATAGAGAGCATCGAAATGGGCCGATAGTTAACCGCGTCAGCTCTGTCACCTTTTTTGTACACTGGAACAACGTTTGCTTTTTTCCATTCGCTTGGGAAAACGGCTGCAGTTAGGGATTTCTTAAATATAAGAGTGAGTGGGAGGGCAAGGTAGCGAGCACACTTTTTAATAAAAATAGGGGGTATTCCATCGGGTCCGGCTCCTTTGGTTATATCAAGCCTATGGAGAGCCCTGAGGACGTCTCTTTCGGTGAGGGAAATCTTGCTTAGCGCATGTTGTGGAAACGCATGAGAGCCTTTAGAAGGTGGACCACTGTTACGATCACATGGAGAGAATGACGATGAAAATTGCGAGGCAAAAAGATTACAAATGTCAGCGCCGTTGGTGGCAACAGTATTGTTTAGATTAATGACAGAAGGGATTTGTGATGATTGAGTGTTTTTGGATTTCACAAACGACCAAAATGCCTTGTTACTTTCCATTCTATTCACATACTTTTTATAACATTGTTTGATATGATCCCGGGCCCTGTCGTCAAGGATTCTATATTCAATTTCATCGCGAGGGTTTCCATATTTTCTATAACGCTTCCTCAGTCTCTCCTTCTCGGTCAAAATATTGACAAGGGGTCTTGTGTACCATTGCGGATATTTGCTATTGAGACGCCTCTTTTTAGGGACGAGCTCATTAATAATGCCGTTCAGATGATCGTAGAAAACAGACACCATAAGGTCAACTTGAGAAAGCGGTTCAAATAACTGCCTCCAGTCAATACTGCACAATTTTCTATTGATTGATTCGTAGTCTGCACCTCGGAAGTTAAAAGAAATTGTTTGCTTAGATTTTAGTGTAGCAACCTTTATAAATTTGAAGTCAATTTCTAACGGAGGATGATATTCATCCACTTTACTTATGGGTGTTCTACACTCGTTCACAACTCCACTTAACACATTTGAAAAGAATATCAAGTCCAGAACTTTACCTTTAGAATTTTTAACAAAATTGCCCTGCTGTAGTGAGTTTAAGGACACGAAATCGACCAGCGAAAAGCCTAGACCATTGCCATAGTTAGAAGGAACAGTTGTTGTAGCATTAGATACACTATGATTCAGTTCCCAGTTTATGAAACCGAGGTTGAAATCTCCCAGTATGACTACGTCTTCTCCTGTCGTTTCAATGACGCTCGCTGCGGAATCCAGAAACGAGTCAAGCGTACGTTGATTCACCGGTGGAGGCAGATACACAGCGCATATGTTGATTTTCTGGCCACTTTCAGATTTCAGACTGACCCAAAGGTCCTCCACCGTGGTTTCCCATTGACAAGCCCGAAATGAATCAAGCCTTTTGGAGACCGCTATCAGAACTCCACCCCCCTCTCTGCATCCCAAGGCACTAGAGGCTCTGTCCCTTCGATAGATGTTGTATGCGGTGCTGAATACCTCGCCGTCACTGATGTTGCCGTTGAGCCAAGTTTCAGTCGCCACAATAATGTCGTACTGAGCCACGCTGACTGCCATGTTTATCTCGTGAAGTTTAGTACGCATTCCTCGCAGATTTTGGTAATAGATGGTGAATTTTAAAACTACGCGTAGGAGTTTTGTCCAGACGGGAATATTGTTCCCTTACATTAGCGAGACAGCTAGCAGTGATTTTATTTGCTTGGCGTGAGCGCCGTCATCCTTGCGGACCAGAATGCGTCCATCGCGAACCCAAACATATTTGTACCCTTTCTGACGCGCCACTTTTCTAGTCTCGGCGTGGATGGCTTTATTTATGGGCGAAAGGTGTTCCGAAACAAATACAGGCAACTTAATACCCCCGTACCCTAGATGAGTCGAATTTAGCTTGTCTTGTGGTTTGGCCCTGTTGAATTTGGTGACTGATGCGAGGATCTCATCACGGGCTCTGGTACTTCTCAATTTAACAATAACTGAGCGCGGACGGTCGCTTTTGGAGTCCAGTTTCCTGATACGTGAAAACGACAAGATGTCCTGTTCTCCAATGCTGCATGATACCACCTTGCCCAGCTGCAAAACAGTGTGCAACAGGTTCTCGCTTTTGTTTTCCGGAATACCGTTGATTTCTAAGTTGTCTTGCCGCGAGTATTGCTCTAGCATGTTTACGCGTTCTGACAAGTCCGACACACATTTCTTGAGGCCGTCGTTCTCTGTTCTTAGCTGCTTTATGGCCTCCTTGTTGCTTTCAGATTCAGTCCTCATATCATCAAAGGCTCTGCTCATGAAGTCTACCGACTCTTTCAGCTCAGAGAACAACTTAAGACTGTCCCTCATTTCGGTAAACTCGTCTCTAAAATAGGCTTTGAGTGACATTTGCAGCTGGGAGGCTATCGCTGATTCAATTTCACATCGCATTGTAGCGAGAAGCTGTTCGTCCAGAGGATGCAGCTGATTTCGGTCGTAAGTTATCTCGGCACTCGCAGTCTCCTCTGACGAATAATTGTCAGGAGAGTCAGCAACGCGCGGTCGCTTCGACCTAGAGGATACATTGCTGTCACCAATGCGATCTGGGGTCATCTCTACTTCCTTCAAGACCGGAACCTTGGGTGAAACGCTTCGTTCTGTAGCAGCCGGGGATCTTTGCTTCCGCGGCATGTTGTCAAAACGCCAACTATATTTACCTTAGCAATAAGTCAGAGATGCGATGGTTGGTAGGTCGCCTGACCAATAAGTCAGAGCAACGTTTGCAATGGCTGTTGAAAATGTGTTAATACGATTTAGTCGAGTCGAGATTAAAGATATAAAAAATAAAAAAAAAACTGGCAACTTTTTGCTTGGCAAATGTCTAACGCCAATGTCACCTGTGCTATTGACAGATCCGTTGTCATTTGATGTTGACAGCAATAAATGACAAATAAGTTGGGTAGTTTAACAGACTTTGTCACTCATTAATTGTGAGGGTATATAAATGTAGTACTTGCGGATGTTGATTACACTTGAAAACAGGCGTTCTCCTCGCAGATAACAGCAGGCTGTCTTCTTGCACAGTTGGTTACCAGAATGAAGCGAAATGTAACTCTTCAGTAACGATTTCATAAACTTTTTCTTTATATGTAACGAAGAACGTAAATATAGAACTGACAGCTATCAGTGTTACTACTATTGACACAAAATATGTTTATGTCTACATGATGCAACGAAAAGGATCATAATCATACTTTTAAAACTGCTTCTGCCAATGTTAATGAACAATTTTCTCCAAGGACGTCAATACTCAATACAAATACAAAAAAAAATTGTATCTCTTATATACAAATTTTTGTCACCTGACCACAACTTTGCATAGAAAACCCAATTTTTTTTTGGGCATTCTAAAGACAAAACTCTTTATTTCAATTAGGCCATTAACTTTTAAACGTAAAAAAATTAAGTTATAATAATTGATCTTACCGTCGATTTTGAAAAGTAGCTTGTTATGGAGAATAGAGGAAAAGAAACTGCATAATTACTCTTTTATATAAAAAAAGTCGTGTGGCACTCGGGGACTGCCGCGGCAAAGCTATTGCATAGCATTTATTCTAGATCCAGTCCTGGAAAATGCGTCAAAAAAATTAAAAACGTTAAAAACTCGAAAACGTAGCGAGCCAAACCCGCATTTATTTACGATTAATAAAACTCTAAAAAACAAAACAAAAATACCCTTATTCACATTGAAATAAGGTCGCTTTTCTTTGACAAGCAAAAGTGACCCTTATTCTCATTAGCATAAGGTCCACATTGATCACCATTGTCACAGAAACAGCTCAGAGAGACCGATAAAAGGCAAAAAAATTACGACCAACAAAAATTTTAAAACCCTCATATCTCAGAAACGGTTGGAGTTAGCGCATATCTGACAAAAAAATTGCCCCCCTGCCACTGCTACTTCATCCAGGAGAACAAGATAGGTTTCCCCCCCCCCCCCTTAACCGTTTACGTCCCCCGCAAAAAAATTTTTCATTCTAAAAATACCAACACGGAAATCGAAAACACGTGCAACAAACCTCGCCCCCCCCCGCCCCCCTGCCCCTCACCACTCAGATTCCACAGAATTCAAAAACTTTATTAAAAGTCAAAGTATCACCGCCGTGCCCGTCGGAGTAGGGAGCGTGAGGTTTTTTCGTTACGGAATTTCTGAATTCGGTCCCCGCGCTCAAGGCCCGCGATAGAAGCTATGCAATAGCTTAAAAACAACATTTAGAAACATACATTAATTTCATATAAATGAGAACGATGCACCCAGACTGGCACTACTATACTACGTATAGTAGTGTAGTTTTAGTGTTATAAAGTATTACAAACACTAACAGGAAGATTCATTAATTTGATAAATAGGAACACGGTTCTCACATACTTACAATTATTGTAAACATAGGTAAATTACCTAATTCAACAACAACGAAACAGTGTGCGAGTCAATTTCTTAAACAAAAAGAGATGAAAAAATAACTAATGCCGATGACTTTTTTGAAGAATGTTTATCATTTGCATGGGCAGAAATAGTTTTTAGAATATGACTACAACCCAATACTGACTAATACCCATCCATGTTCCTTCAGTTGCTTTAGCCAGGGCCACGGTAACTTTCTTTAAAAATGATCCATGACCCTGACAGACATCGTCCCTAGCGGCGCCAGTCAGTTTAGCTGACATCTCTTTGAGGCGCGCGTGGAACACTACGCGCCGTCGACTCGGGCCTGCTCCTTATCGGAACTACCCATTACTCTCCCTCCGCAAGCCCGCACCTAGCGTGGCCGGGAATCGGCTTGCGACTCCCGACGTCCAGGGCGTCTTTTGCCGCGGCTGCGGGCATGATGGCGTCTCCGTTTCTCACATGTTCCGCCTAAAGTAGTTAAGCCTTTTATTTTTTTTCGTTTGTGTAATCAACCAATAACTTCTCCCGGTCTGAGTGAAGCGGGAGAGCGTGTCAGACTTTTGTAGACTAAAATCCACCAGTGTTCCTTTAGTTACTTGTATCAGGGCCGCGGTAACTCTTTCAAATTTATCCGTGACCTAGACAGGCATCGGCCCTAGTGGACCCCGTCAATTTCGAACATCTCTTTGAGACTCGCGTGGAAGACTACGCACCATCGGCTCGAGCCTGGTCCTTATCGGACGGCGAGCCACTCATTACTCGCCGTCCGCAAGCCCGCGCCTACGGTGGCCGGAAATCGGCTTGCAACTCCCGACGCCCAGGGCGTCTTCTGCGGCGGCTGCGGGCATGAGGGCGTCTGCGTTGCGTCTCCCTCACGCGTTCCGCCTAAAGTAGTTAGGCCTAACAACTTGACCATGTAGACTACGCTTAAACCAATTTTTCGTAATATTTAAGATTAATTTTATACTCACTTTATTTCTATTTGCTTTGCACCATTTACTATTGTTACCTAAAGGATTTGCTTTCATTCCAAATTATTATTGTTCTAACTTTGTACATTCCATTTTTTATGTACCTAATGAAATTCTACACTGTTATAAGTCTTCATGTAAATAATGCTACCTATTCTAATGTACACAGTTATAAGATATTGTGATAACTTATGGGTTAACAAGCCCCGTACTTTAAGTATAAACGCTCCTGCAGACAGGTGCAACATGACAATACGACAAAATTGCGATGACTATTTTTAATAGAAATTGTTCTACGGATAAATTCATAACTGTAGAATAATTTCTTTAATGAAGATTTGTCGCATCGATGTAGCCTAATGGCGTGGCGCCTGTCTGAGGAAGACATAACTGAGAAAATTAAATTTTCATAGTACTTAAATGTATGTACAGTTTCCGATACAAGTATATTGTTTTATTTTGTTTGTGGAGAGGAAACTACTCTATTACATAGTTAAGAATTCTAAAATATTATAAATACGAAGATTTTCTGGTAAATTAGTCGAATGGCGTTTATCTTAATTTCATTAGCCACTAAAACTTAACACAATGTTTTGAATACTTCTGCATTACTCCAGTCAACTTATCACACAGACACTAACATATTATATCTTAATTGAGAATTATAAGTTGAGAACTTATTGAACTCTACTTTTGTATGAACAAGTAAAATTTCAAAAATTAAAAAACTTCCGACTCATTTTTATTTCATGCTACATAATTTATCTAGTACATAGTAGATACGCTTCGATCGGCATCTATTGAACACGTAATTATGACGTGATATCTTGCGAAAACACCCCGATTCAAACAGTAAAACGCCCATAACTTTTGAACGGCTGAACCTAAATTAAAATCGGTTCATCAGTTTAGGAGCTATGATGCCACAGACAGATACACAGCAACACACGTCAAACTTATAACGCCCCTCTTTTTCCGACGGGGATTAAAAATAGACAGTATTAAGCATTAATGTATAGTTTAAAAAGTTTTATCCCCAAATTCTCAATTAAATATTGTGAACAGGCACCTTTTTACTGTTTTCTTATTTTTTCATAGATCTGCACTTTATCGCACAAATGTACAGACAGCCTTGCAAATTCAGTTCAGGTACACCCTTATGGATATATTTCAGAAGGTGACAGCAATCAACGCTGAAATATGAAAAAGACAGCTCATTAATTTATATCCTCTTAACAATATATGTTGGATACAGCTGTTTATATTTATATTTTAGAGTTGTCCGCACATAAAGTTGCTCATAATATTCATTAGTAATCCCCTGAAAGTTTGCCATGAATTAAAAGCCACCCGGTACATACATCTCTATCTAACAAAAACTATATGTAGGCAAAGAGCATTTGCAAAAAACAATTTTGTTTTCAAGATGTAACCCTATCGAACAGAACTAACGAATATGATTATAAGTTAATCTTAACATTGAAATAAAATTTATAAATACATAACATAAAATTATACTATAATTTGTAAATAGTAACTATGAAAGTATTTTTTTTGGTCACACATTTACACAATCTATTGTATTATTATATTATATATTATATTGCATTACCTGAAAAACAATTTTCTTCCAGTGTGATAAGGGGATAGCCATATTCTTTCTCTTTAGCTCCATTTCTTTTAAGAGGAAATGCTGTCGCAGACATCCAAAACTGAATATCAGTAAAATGCCATAATTCGAGGTTTGGCTCTCGCCTATTTCCTCCTTCAATATTGGACCATTTTAAAAGATATTCTTTATGCTCTAAATTGCGCTTTCAACAGAGTAGGCCTCTGTTGAAACTGAACTGAAATCTGTGTACAAATTTGACACAACTATAAATGAAAAAATTAAAACATAGAAGCACAACATATATCTTTTTTATTCAATTTATGTAATATCTTTTAAATTGGTCCAATACAGATGTATATGACTCGTATACATCTGTCCCGTTTTCACAGTCGAACCATTATAGTTTTGACACGTCATAGTACGGAAGCAGAACTGGCTCAGCAGCATTACCAGTGCCCAACAATAATTCAGCCTCTAGATTTCGCAAGACGTAAATTTTAGTCAACATAATTTGACTACAAAATCTGATATATTGCCATCAGGCTGAATCGCATCTCGCAACTATGCGTCTGTCTCTTGTCTTGACAATTAATCGGCAAACGATTAATCAATCGGGATTGATTATTGTTTGATCGATTAATCGATGGGTTAGATCAGTCAAAACGGAAGAACAACCCGTTCCCCGTTTCCCTATACTTCTGCTAGTTGACAGAATGAAGAGAAATCATACTTTTTGCTTTTAATAGCTGTTTCATAAAAAAAAATCTCTGAATCATTCAGCCCTTATTAAAAATTGAGAAGCGAAATTCAATACAGAGAATTTGAATTATGAATCTGCTTTATAGGTGCTTAATAATTCAGAGACTTTTATTATTAAGACTGTATGTGGTGTGGGTGTGTTTCTAGAAGCTGAATAGTCGATTACAGTAGCCTGCACAGAGTCTCTAGACAAGTGAAATTCTATGAACGAACGCGACGAGATAGTGATTGGTATTATGTCAAAGCTGTCTGGGATTGCCAAGCACTATCGAAATGTTACGTGATAATCCCTTACATTTTGGCATTACGACAATCGCCATTGCTGAAAGAACGTCACTTTGTGAAGAGCCTCTAGTCTCTTACAGTACCGGCATCGTTTGAGATATAGCTCCAAATACGCACAGTAATTCTGCTGAGTATCCTCATCTTAGTTACATTTGGATGGATGGAGAGGGAGGGGAGGGCCAAAGAAAAGATGGACGGTCTGTGTGAGTAGTGATATGAAAGAAAAGAGAGTAAGTCATAGCGTGACGATATGGAAGAAGAAAACGTGTTGCGCCCAACCCCGAATAACATGGGACAAGGGCAGGAACTTGATGATGATCCACATCTTAATTAGATGTACCAACATTAGTGTACCTACCTACCTGTGTTTGATGTTGAGATTACAAGAAGTTTTGAAAATAAAATGAATTAGTTGTATTTCTAAAACTTTAATATCCATTGTTATAAATATTTAAATACCTAAAACAAAATAAGTTGTTTTTTTGTCAACCAACATCATAAATAAGACCATCATATATGTATAAGGTGTTCACAATTGTACTGTCTTGTTCAAATTTTTGAGCATTTTCCTTTTCTTTTGTATTCCCTTTATCTTCTACATTATCTTGGACCCGCTTTAAACCCACATTAGTAAACATTTTCTTGTAACTTGCTAATCCATGCCATGGATATTTATTGTAACATTTCTCTAAACAACATTACAAACAAAGCCATGGTCATAATATGTATAGTATAGCCCTCTATTTTATTAATTTTGATGTTGCCACTCACTGCGTTTTGCAATAGTTTAATCAATTCTTAGGAAATTCTTCCATTATTCTGATAATTTTTACCTTTAAATGTTACACAAAGCACAAAATATTTTTGATAATTTGGAATTGTTGATAATTTGTCCATAGAATTTATTATTACATCAATGAAAACTGTAAATAAAGAAAAAAAATTGAAAATAATTTGATTGTGGTTTCATTTTTTGTACCGTGGTATACCTACTTATAGTCAACAGATTGATGCCTCTGTCCAGTGTCCTATGAAGGATCATTCATATTTTCAGGGTTTGCATGGTAAGATCAGTGGGCTTAGTGCAAGTTTTTACTTGTGCTGGATCGCATTACCTAAATGAAAAACTGTATCGAAACTGGATAAGCAACGTCTGGTGACAGTAATGGAAAACCACTTTATTAGTATACAAATTTACATAAAAAATTGTTTTCATTAACATGAACGAGCACGAGTAAAAACTCGGCATAATCCCACAGAAGAAAAGGTAATCACAATAACACGCTTTAGCATAATTAGCAGAGGTAAAGCTTGAGGCATGGACAGGGCTAACCATTCTTAGATGGCCGAACTGTAAGTAAACCAGAATTTAATAAATATAGAGATAGAGCAGTAATCAGTTTATAACTTGATGAGGATGCGTGAATTTTTGAATCAATATTAGAAAAAAGATGTCACCGAAAACTGCTTTTCAAATACTAGTACTGTGATGGAGGTAGCTCAGGAAGCTTTAATTAATAATCAGAAATTACTTTGAAATCTTGTATTGAATCAACAACGTGCCTGTCTTCAGGCGGCTTTTACCGAAGTGACAATCAAAATTTAACAAAAACATCTTCACTTATTTTATAAGCATTCCGATTTCAATGTTTTATGCCCGAATATGACATAATTCATTGATTACAATTTAATAGCATGCATGCAGATGCAATCTCGACTACTGAGAATTGTTCTATATTAATTCCCCTAGTCGAACAAGTGTTATGGGTCTTAGTATGATAATTGTTTGCCAGCCTTTTATTGATCAATTAGTAAAGCTAGAGGTAAGATACTCGCAACAAATTACGTAATTAGCTGGTGAAAAAGGTAAAACAATAAATTCTCACAATCCAATTTCAGTTGCGGTAGTATATCTCAACACAGACAAAATATTCTGATATTGTTTTAATTATTGCACGATCTAATTCCATCTAGCCCGTTTCATCATAGGACTACGGCGTAGCGCTATCGGAAATGGTGGACATCCCATCCATACGCACAAAACGTTTTGTGTACACTTTTATTATGCGTACATGCCCCTTTTAACTACTGAGATTTTCTATAGTGGCCACCTTCACCAACTTTACGTTATATAAGGCGGCATACTATACCAGGCAACCCCTTACGAGGCGTCTGGGACCATCTTCGGTAGGTCACGCCTCCAGAGTACTCGCCCCTGGAGTCCTGGCCCGGAATGTGTTGCTCGACAGCTACAACCTCGGGGTCTTTCAAGTCTGTAGCGGCACCAAAGCCGCCACTTAGTAACTAATGACATGACGCCACACAAATCCTGCATCGCGCAAGCAAAGTTTTTGGCGCGATTTGAACGTATACAGCAGTCCGATATCAACCGTTCGGCAGTTGCCCGGACCAGACACAACACCCGTCTGGTCGGTGGATCCTCCCTTTTCTATGGAGGTTTGTGGGAATTTACACCCTGTTCCACCTACCCCCAAACTGGTGACACCGAGTATGAACGTCAGCGCAGCCTTCGTGCAGAGCTACTTCACCGTGACATCATCACTTCCTCAAGCTTTCGAGCAGCGAGTCATCAGCCAGCCAGTACTCAAGTTATCTACGAGGGTATTCTGACCACCAGCATGCAGCAGACACGCATTCCTGGTCACCATCCTCAACCTGCATCATCACTCCGACCCACCAGAGCCTGCAGCAGCATCCAGACGCAATGAGACATCAACACCCCGACTCACTTCAGCATCATCCCTCTCACTGGAAAGTCATCACCCCGACTCACTGGGGCATCATCCAGACGCACTAGGTCATCATCCAGACGCACTGGGGCATCATCCCAACTCACTGGAACCAATCTTCCACTGGCCTGGCAATCATCACGAGAAGTACGGACGACTAATCTGCTATTGACCTCCGGTCTCCGGAGGGGAGTGATGTAGCGGCACCAACGCCACCACTAAGTAACTATTGACATGACGTCACACAAATCCTGCATCGCGCAAGCAAAGTTTTCGGCGCGATTTGAACGTATACAACAGTCCGATATCAACCGTTGGGCAGTTGCCCGGACCAGACACAACACCCGTCTGGTCGGAGGATCCTCCCTTTTCTATGGAGGTTTGTGGGACTTACTCCCTGTTCCACCTACCCCCAAAAGTCAATAGTGAATAGGTTATTTCTAGGCAAGCGTGTTTCGCCGTCAACCACATCATCGCATACCATCAGCCAAGTTACAAACGTTTCGTATCGAATCTCTATCTACAATCGTTAACGCCTTCTATTTGTATGGTCCGACTACTTGACTTAACGTTTAGATGTGTCATTCCCATATATTGATTCGTTTTCTACTGGCGTTATCGATTGAAGATTGGCAACTTGCGGTCATTAACGCAGGAGATATTAAAGTGTACTTGTGTTAATATAAACAGAGGTGCTCTCACCGTTCTTTTACTCTTATAGTATGGTGAGACGGTATTCCGACACGTCCAAAGCGCAGGACAGACCTGCTTTACCAGACTCGAGGACACCACCAAATTCCAAACGCCGGGCTGCTGCTCTAAGAAAAAGCCAATAACACATTGCCCAACTTGAGAATGCAACCTAGGACGTCACACTCAGGAGTCGTGCTAGTAACCGTAAAAATATATGAATGTTCTATACATCCACTTTCTACTTCTTGTTATATTTGAAAGTCGATTAAATCTTAACTACGAGTAACATATTTTTCTCAACAAATACTTTGAAATAATTATATGTATTAAGGTTTTCTTAAAAATACTATCTGGTAAATGGGTCGCTGCAGGCAAAACTTAGTTAGATGGAGGTACAAACAATGTCTCACCTCCTATCGTGTTCTCTGTGCAACAACACCTGCACCCTTAAGGACCTTTATGAGGCAAATGAAAACGCTGTTACCTTGGCTGAATTCTGTTCAAAACTTATATCATTGAGGAATAATTTATTTATTTAGACTTCATGCACAAAAAGGTACAAAGGCGGACCTAATGCCTTTGGCATTCTCTACCAGTCAACCAAGGGTGGTGTAGAGATAACAAGGCAGGTGCATTGTTTAAACAATTTAACAAGAAAAGAGTTGTTATTAACATACTAAAATAGGCAAAATACACGTACATATATATATTGAATATAATATATACTTATATAAAATATATATTTTTGAAGTAACAGATAAGACGAAAGTGAGATGATTCTTCTTAGTTGTGCTGAAAATAAAACTGCAATTTTCGCTTGAATGCAAACCGACTTGTAGCCGTCCTGATCTCGTGAGGAAGCGCGTTCCAGAGAAGAATGGACTGAATATTGAAGGAAGAGTGAACGAAATCAGTAGTATGAGAAGGACAAAGCAAGAGGAGATTATTGGAAGAACGCAGATGCCGAGCATGTGAAGAACATAGATATTGGAATTTAGACATAAGATAGGAAATAGGGGTGGGAGAATTGAGTAGGGTGAAAAGCGTGGTCAAAGTGCGTAAATATAAGTTTTTAAGCTGACATGGTCACAATCATTAGAATTAATATTTGTTTCGGGATATTTACCATGTATATTTTGTTTTTGGTTGAGAGCTCGATATTTCGGCACCGTTACAAGCGCCATGATCACGAGAACTAAAGTCTTTGCGGGTGGGTGTTGTTTACGAGCTGACATATCTGTCTACCCTCTTCCTCACTCGTTTTTCACGCACGATGTCGCTACCACCAGAACTCGTCTCACTAGTTACTCGACACTGTTCAGCACTCGTCTCATTAGTTACACGATATTGTTTACGACAAACGATGCTCACTGTATCCACTTTTGACAATTGATCAGTAGTTTTTCGATCTTTACATAGTTGAACCACTGGATTCCAGGCTCTCGACAATTGAAACCCGTCGTCCCTATTGAAATTTTTGCACTTGGTTATTTCAATTGCTTCCCGAACCATTCTAGGTATGTCCTGTATATCATGTAACTCAATCCAGTGGTTTGGCCCCGATTCGAGAAGATGTTTTGCTATGGCCGATTTTTGGGTATCGTTGTTTTTCACTGCCCTAATGTGTTCCTTGAGTTACATGACCCACAGGTTATCTCGACTGAACGCCATTACATACCTAGAATGGTTCGGGAAGCAATTGAAATAACCAAGTGCAAAAATTTCAATAGGGACGACGGGTTTCAATTGTCGAGAGCCTGGAATCCAGTGGTTCAACTATGTAAAGATCGAAAAACTACTGATCAATTGTCAAAAGTGGATACAGTGAGCATCGTTTGTCGTGAACAATATCGTGTAACTAGTGAGACGAGTGCTGAACAGTGTCGAGTAACTAGTGAGACGAGTTCTGGTGGTAGCGACATCGTGCGTGAAAAACGAGTGAGGAAGAGGGTAGACAGATATGTCAGCTCGTAAACAACACCCACCCGCAAAGACTTTAGTTCTCGTGATCATGGCGCTTGTAACGGTGCCGAAATATCGAGCTCTCAACCAAAAACAAAATATACATGGTAAATATCCCGAAACAAATATTAATTCTAAAGTGCGTAAACTTCTTCTCTGGCGAATCGGCAACCATTTTAGCTCAGACATGTAGTACGACTCGCGGTCATACTTTCTGAGGTTAAATATGAATCTAATACAGTTGTTCAAGACCCTATCTAGCTTATCTAGTAAGACCGCGTTCAAGTCAAAGCAGGACACTTCACCATAGTCAACCACTGGGAAAATTAAAGACTGCACAAGCATAGTCTTCGTTATGACTGGCAAAAACCTCCTCAAACGATACAAGGATCGCAAAGTACCGCTGGCTCTCTGACTGACACTGGACACCTGGCTTTGCCAGCTAAGTGTCGAGTCAAGATGCAAAATCGAGATCTTTTACACTAGGGCTAATGGGAATGACGGAACTATTGAAAATAATCGGGGGATTAGAGCCAACCGCCACTCTACGCATCATGCGCGGGCTTCCAATAATAATGGCCTGAAATTTTGTGGGGTTTACGGACACCCCAAATCTGTCAGACCAATCCCTGATAGCATTCAAGTCCTGGTTTACATCTTCTATAGCGTCAGATAAACCCGAAGACAGTGAGTTATAAAATTAATGAAAATGGAGATAGAATACCGCCCTGTGGAAAACCAGCATCCAGGTCACGCCAATTCGACGAAGTCTCATCGAAACGAACCGACTGCTGACGTCCCCGAAGATAAGAGGAGAACCATTCCAGCGCCTCGGAAGAAACCATAAGATGGGAGAGGATAGATAGGAGAATATCGTGACTGACAGCGTTAAAGGAATTGGAGAAATCAATTAATACTAACACAGTGACCTTAGTAACCTCCATTGCTTCTCTAACGTCACCAGTTACTTTAAGAAGTGCGGTGGCAGTACTGTGGCCAGGTCTGAATCCAGACTGGAATGAGCTTATAAGATTGTTTCGGTGAATAAATGCCGAAAACTGCTTGTGAACGCAAGCTTCGAGCACTTTGGATAGGAACGGGAGAATGGAGATTGGACGAAAATGACTAGGTAGGGAGGGATTATAAATTTTAGGAAGTGGACGTACGTAGGCCATACGCCACAGGGATAGGAATTGACCGGAATCGAGAGAGAAATTGATGATATGGGCAATAGGTGAGAGAAAAAGGTCGAGGATCAAGGTTACCATGTAACGACTAATGTCATCATAGCCTACAGTCTTGGATTTTATGGACAAGATAATCTTTTTAATTTCATCCTCGGCGGCTGGAGAAAAGCGGAATGGTTCTATGATAAGGCTAGTAATGGAATCAACCGTCTGAGACAAGATTTGGGGATCCAAATTGTAAGTGGTTATGAAGTGACGGTTGATTTTATCCAGACCAATCATCTTGGGGAAATCCACATGACGATTCCTACCGATAATCGATACGACGAAGAAGAAGATCTAGTTACGAAATAAATTTTAATGATATAAAGGTCTTATACCCGTAAAATACACGTTAGCTGTGGAATAAGTCGCAGTAACAACACCGTGGTAAAACTAGACTATAAAAACATTTTGGAAAAAAAAAACATAAGAAACAATACAAAAAAATACTTTATTTTCGGAAGTCGTGTCTCTTTTTTATGATTTTGACACCGCTTTGTATTGTTTTGTTTTGGAAGTCGGTTTAATTATTTTATATTACCATGAAAATACGCATTATTAAGGACAACTTTTAAACTACTCGGTAGACCGTGATCTAATCCACATGAGAAGCGTCCGCTTTCAAATAAAAAAAACAATGATAAAAATCGGTTCATTATTGGTGGAGTAATCGCGTAATAAACATCAAGTCAAATTGAGAACCGACTTCAAAATGGAGGTTTTGAAGTCGGTTGAAAAGAAAGAAAAGCATTACTTGCTTACCAAAATCCAGTCAGACAAAGACGTAGTACAATAGTTACATCTGATCTAATCCAATCTCAGGTGCAATCAAAAATCCAATCAGGCTGGTTCCAGTCCAATATGTCGCTGCTGGATTTAACGTAATTCTTCTATAGAGGCTACTTTGTCTTGCACTGGATCGATATCTGTGCCATACATTTTATTATAGCATGTTACAGGAATACAGGGTGGGCAGTAGGAGTTTTGGCGAAGGCTAAAGTGAGCTGAAGCCAAGATCATACGAACTAATGCTTATACATGGAAATATTGTAAAACCAAACCATTTTTAAAAGAGTAACACATGGTAAAACATGGAGTTTCTTGCCGGTTCTTCTCCATAGGAAACGACCAACCCGAACCGTGCACCTTTTGTCGACGTTTTATAAGTGCCCATGTAGGCCTATGTGAAATAAAAAAAATATTTTGATTTTTTATTTTGATATAGGGATACTTTTATTGTGCCACTGCGTACAGCAGATTGGTGTGTTCAGTGTTTTCTTATAGCTACAATCTCGGTTTTTAATTTAAGAGTTCATAGGATACTTTTAGGCAAAAGTGCTCTATCGTCGACTACATCATTGCTTATCATCGGGTAAGATACTAATGGAACACGAGCCTATCAATAATTATACAATAAAGTTAATTCTAACGATCAAACTGCTTAAGAAGCGAACTAAAAAGACGTAAATAGGAAGAAAATCATTGTTCAAGTTCTAAACCTTTATTTACGTATATTAACTCCACGTAGTTCCATGTGCCTCTACATACGTTGCACTATCTTGCTGGACAGCAAGTATCTCTCTGAGCTCTCTTGCAGCTCCGACAAAATTGGTTCCATTATCGCTCCATAATTGTGCGCAATGGCCACGTCTAGCTACGAATCGACGGAATGCTGCTATGAAACCTGATGTACTCATATCGCTTACTACTTCCAGATGTATGGCCTTAGTAGCCATACATACGAACACACAAATATACCCCTTATGTGAACGATGACCTCGACCCTTGGCCGTACGAATTTGAACTGGACCTGCATAATCCACCCCGCTATGTAGAAATGCTCTAGTTGGAGTACAACGTGCCGCGGGAAGTGATCCCATCAGCTGATTGTAGGTTTCAGCCTTGGTCTTTACACACACTACACACCTACGTACGTGATCTTTTACTGCACTCTTCAATCTAATAATCCAATACGCTGATCTAATAAAGTTGGTCATCATCTGAGGACCACCATGCAATGTACGGTCATGTGCATCAGCAACTAACAATTTTGTAAGATGCGTATTATGTGGAAGTATTATAGGATGCTTTTGTTGATCGGACAGAAAGGCTTGTTGTAATCTGCCACCAACACGGATTATATCATCCTTGTCTAGAAACGGACACAGTGATTTAAGTTTACTTGCTTTATTTGTTAATGGTCTTCCTTGTTTTAACAGATCATATTCGATTTTGAACTCTATTCTTTGACACAGTCTTATACAACATTTTAACGCCTCATCTAACTCTGACTTACTTAAATACTTAGACCTCTCATTTCTAATCTTACATTTGATCTGAACGAAAATTCTACACAACGCTACAACTCTTAATAATTTCCTTAATGAACTAAACTTGACCCATGGAGAATCTTCGTTGCTTAGAACTAAATGACACTTGATATTTTCTTCTAAGTGTATATCTAAATTAACTGGTCTATTATATGTAATATTTGTGCTGTATAAAAAATTTGGCCCCTTAAACCATTGCTCCCTTTCGGATAGCAATGTGGGTAATACACCTCTTGATGCATGATCTGCCGGATTGTCCTTTGATGACACGTGCGACCATTGATCTGCTTCAAGTGTTGTTAAGATTTCTGACACTCGGTTCCCTACAAAGGTCTTCCATCGACTGGGGTGACTATTTAACCATGCGAGGACTACCGTTGAATCTGTCCAAGCATGGACCTTATCCCTTTCAATATTCATTGCTTTAGCCACATCCGATAACAAACGGGTCAAAAGCACTGCTGCACAAAGTTCCAGTCGCGGAATGCTTACTGTTTTTATTGGTGCGACCTTTGTCTTGGCGACTAAAAGTGTAATATAAATTTTGCCTGAACTATCTACATAACGAGTATAGACAACCGCAGCATAAGCTGCCTTTGACGCGTCGCTAAACCCGTGCAATTCGACTTGAGCCTTGTTTGATACTCCTAACCACCTAGGAACTCGCACTTTATGAAGCTGTATTAAATCGTTACGGTAAGTATCCCACTCATGTTTTATCGTTTCAGGTGCCTCATCGTCCCAACCTATTCCTGATAACCACAGTTTCTGGATAAGTATTTTTGCCAGTATTATACTGGGCGCTATCCAGCCTAAGGGGTCAAACAGACGCGCAATATCAGAGATAATATTGCGTTTAGTTACCCTTTCAGATCTTGATGGAAGCTGCACTGTATACTTGAACTCATCTGTACTCCGACACCAGGTAAGTCCTAATATTTTAGTATGATCTACCATTAGCTCTTTCTCTTCCTTACTCTCACATGACTCTATTTCCCTAAGTAATTCCTGGTTGTTGCTATTCCATTTCTGTAGCTGAAATCCTGCTTTACTTACTAACTCCTTCATTTCTAGGTACAATTGCTTTCCCTCTTCTACCGTAGAACATCCTGTCATTAGATCATCCATATAATAACTAGTGGGAACTCTTTCAGCTGCATTTGGAAACTCTTTGTGGTGGTCTAACGCGACCTGATGCAAAACCTTTACTGCCAGGTACGGAGCGGAAGCAACGCCAAAGGTCACGGTAAGTAGCTCGTAATCCTGTACTTCTTCCTCTAGACTCTGACGCCACAATATGCGTTGATGTGCCACATCTTCTTCAGCAACTCTCACCTGTCGGTACATTTTAACTATATCCCCTGTAAGTGCTATACGATGAAGTCTCCAACGAAGTATAATGTGTCTCAAATCAGACTGTAAAGTAGGGCCCACCATCAACGTATCATTAAGTGATACACCTTTGCTGTTTTTACAGGAAGCATCGAACACCACGCGGACCTTGGTGGTGGACTTGTCTTCTCTAATTACGGCATGATGTGGTAAGTAAAACGCTTCATTTAATTTACAGTCTAGTTTCTGTACTCTCCTCATGTGGTTTAATTGTAGATATTCCTCTATGACCCTTGTATATTCTCTTTTTAAATCTGGATCTCTCCCAAACTTCCTTTCTAATGCTGTGAATCGTCGCATTGCTATTTCTCTTATGTTACCACCCACACAAGACGGTTTTGACTCTTGGAATGGCAGCCGCACTATGTAACGACCATCAGTAGACCTTATCGTTGTAGATGTAAACAGCTTTTCACATCTCTGCTCTTGTTCTGTAAATAACCTTTCACTGTGGGGCAGTTGATCTTCAATCTCCCAGAACTGTTTCAAGAGTTCATTTTGTTCTACGTGGGCGTGCAAAGAAGTCATTTTGGGTAATAAAGGTGATTCGTTATCCGCTTGAGTTGCACCAGATAGAATCCAACCTAATCTTGTACACTGTGCAACTACCGACCCTGTGGGCGCTCTCTTTAGACCTTGTTTGATTATTTTGCTATAAATATCTGCGCCTAACAAAATGTCAATCTTATTGGGTTCACTGTACTGAGGATCTGCTAACGATATCTGCCTTAACTCAGACCACACAAGAGGCGGTACTTGTTTCTCAGGAAGATACGTAGTTATGTTTTTCAAAACATATGCTTCTACTTCAAACTTGAATTGAGGATCTGTCACCGATCGCAAAACTAATGTGACCATGTGATTGGCTATTGTAGTCTTATTACTACCGAGCCCTGACACAACACCCCTAACCGGAACTCTTTTTAACCGTAAAAATTGTACCGTAGCTTCAGTGATAAACGAAGCCTGGGACCCCTGATCTAACAACGCTCGAACTACCTGATAATTTCGCGAAGCTGTTTGTGCCTGAACCAATGCTGTAGCTAATAATACTTGTCTAGTGCTAATTGTTTCCCTAGTAGAAACACAGGATACTATTGGTGTTGGGTCAACTGAGGTACCACTGTCAGCTGACTCAGAACTCGGTCTATTAGAGCTAAGAGTATCTATGTGCAACAGCGTATGGTGTTTCTTGTTACAGATTCTACAATTCGTTGATTTTTTGCATTGATAAACTAAATGATTACCGCCTAGACAATTAAAGCAAATCTTTTTACCTTGCACAAACTGTCTCCTTTGAGAGACATCCATCTTTATAAAAGACTCACAAAAACATAGTTTATGATGAGGTGTAGTAGTACTACCTATAGTATAAGGTCTATGACCCTATCCATATGAATGTATCTTCTATTAATATATTAACACACTTATACTCTTGCAGTCAGTAATTAAAGGTAATCGCTTGAGAACAGTTGTTTCAATAACACTACATCCCCACATGGCGACCCTTGCCATTTTTGGGGCGCGTGACGCGTTTTCTATCTCGGCGTAGTGTTACGGCTCCAAAGCAAAGTAAATAAATTGAACTTTTTGTAATAAATTGGCGTGGAAATATTAGGGGATAATGGAACTTTCGTAATTAAAATGAATCAAGTACATTTAAAAAGTTAATTTAACGTCCGGAAATCAGTGAAAATGTGTCGTTCCAACGTAGAAAAGGAGACGGTCTTCGTGAACCAGAATTCTGCTGGGTCCAATAATGCACACGTTGAAGAATTGAAGGCACATATTTCGACGATCAGTATTATCCTCATAGTAATTTGCGTTTTACTGGGTCTTGGCATTATATATTTTGCGTGGAAGCAGTACAGGAATTGCCACCATTCCTGGATCAGGGACCAGATTTTGCAGAACAGCCTGCGACGATCGTTCAACCGTTCCAGAGCAATTCGCGGAGAAGAGCAAGTAAATCTTCCAATGACGTAGAAGTCGGAGTATTCATCATACTCATCTGGCAGCTGTGCGGTATCATTTATTTTAGTGAAGTGCATACTAAGTGCGTATCAAGTGCGTTGTGCGTATTATAGTGCGTAAAATGAAAACGCGAATCATCATATAAATCAAGAGACAATAAAATGATAATAGACATTAAGAATTAAAATAATGAACTCTAAGATAAATTAGCAGTTTAAGTTTGTTTTGAGTGATCGTATATCATCATGTATCATCTTACACGCTGTGTTCCCTACTACAGTAATTCACTGTGAGAATCGGGTATGTATTAAATGGTTTAATTAATATAGATTACTTTTGCATGAGGGAATGGAAGATGAATTGTTACATTGCTTAAATGATCTTGTATCAATAAGGAAATATTTAATTAAAAAAGGGAAAACACGATTTAAGGGTAATGTTATTAAGAATAAATTATGTGAGGTTGAAACAATTTATGAGAAAAGTAAAGGATTAATAAAGCTATTATCTACAAAACCAGGAGTAAAATCAGAATTGTTAAAATCATTATCAGTTACGAAAAACGAAATAGAATCGTGTTATTCGCAAATTAATGTTTTGTGCACTGTAATTGAATCAGACTGTAATAGTGACAGTGATATTTCTGAAGCAAGTCCAAATTCAGAATCAATCATGGAGTTCGATTTAAAAACGGCATGTAGTTTGATTCCTGTAATGACCAATAACGAAAATAATATCAGAAGTATCATTGACTCTATAGAAATGTACGCAGACATGTTGTCGGAAGCGGGGAAAAAATTACTAATGACATTCGTTTTGAAAAGTAGATTATCAGAAAATGCTAAATTACGTATAACCAATAATTACACATCTGTGAACGATTTTGTCAGAGATTTACGTGTTGCACTTTTACCTAAAAAATCGTTTACTGCAATACAATCACGATTACAAAACGCAACGCAAGGTTGGCGTACAATTGATCAGTTTGGAACAGAATTAGAAAAGTTATTTACTAATCTGACCATATCGCAAGCAAATGGTAATTCTGATAGTTATTCCGTACTCAAGCCCATAAACGAAAAATTGGCAATTAAGCGATTCGCAGATGGATTGAAGGATTCGAGACTAAGTACGATTATTGCTGCACGTAACTATGACAGTTTAAAGGACGCGATCCAGGCAGCGAAAGACGAAGAGTTGACATCGGCATCGACTTCGACCAACGAAAATGTCATGCAGTTTTCACACCGCGGAAGAGGTAAGTTTCATAACAATAACAACAACTTTAGGAATGGCCGTGGTTCTCATAATCAGCAGTTAAACCAACGCAGTCGAGGACATCATTATCAGCATAATTCAAATAATTTGAGAGGTAATTTTAGTCACAATTCTAATAACTTCGGCAGACGTGATTTCAATAACTCACGTGGGCGATCATCCCATAACTATCGTGGTAACGGACGTGGACGAGATTATCAAACTTCGAACGAGAATCGATCGAGTAATGAAACTCGTAGTAAAGGTCGTACCAATAGAATATTTTATTCCAACCATGAACAAGATAAGAACGATAGTATGCCTACAACAAACGAAATGCAGTTTTTTCGATCTTAAACATAACATTTTAGCTTTGCAAGGTAAGGCAAAATTTTTAGCATTATACATAGGTAATAGGAAATATTATTGGTTAATAGATACCGGAGCATCTTTGTCCGTAATTAAAAAAGATGCGTTACCATACAATAGTGCAGTAATTAGAAATGAAACCATCATAAATGGTATTGGAGGTAAAATTAGTTCATCAGGGTTTGTTCAACTTAGTTTGACTCATCGTGATGACCAACACTTTGTTGACTTTAATATCAAGCTTCATGTTTTTGATAACATACCATTAAAGGCAGATGGAATATTAGGTTTAGACTTTCTTTGTCAGTACGCTTCAAATATAAACTTAGAAACTAATGTCATTAACCTATCTAATTATGGAAAGTATTATTCATTAGAACTAAGTGATGTCATAGATTACTCAGCTGAGGTGTTACATATCCCAGCACGAAGTGAGTCGATACATTATTTACTATTAAATATTGAGAATATGAATGACTGTATTATCCATAGTGAGCAGTTAGCGGAAAATGTTTTTCTAGCGGGATGTATTGGACGAATAAAAAATAATAGATTACCGGTTAAAATTTTGAACACTAACGAGCAGGATATTTACCTACCAACTTTTCAACCACAGATATATATAAAGATGGATGTCTCTCAAAGGAGACAGTTTGTGCAAGGTAAAAAGATTTGCTTTAATTGTCTAGGCGGTAATCATTTAGTTTATCAATGCAAAAAATCAACGAATTGTAGAATCTGTAATAAGAAACACCATACGCTGTTGCACATAGATACTCTTAGCTCTAATAGACCGAGTTCTGAGTCAGCTGACAGTGGTACCTCAGTTGACCCAACACCAATAGTATCCTGTGTTTCTACTAGGGAAACAATTAGCACTAGACAAGTATTATTAGCTACAGCATTGGTTCAGGCACAAACAGCGTCGCTAAACCCGTGCAATTCGACTTGAGCCTTGTTTGATACTCCTAACCACCTAGGAACTCGCACTTTATGAAGCTGTATTAAATCGTTACGGTAAGTATCCCACTCATGTTTTATCGTTTCAGGTGCCTCATCGTCCCAATCTATTCCTGATAACCACAGTTTCTGGATAAGTATTTTTGCCAGTATTATACTGGGCGCTATCCAGCCTAAGGGGTCAAACAGACGCGCAATATCAGAGATAATATTGCGTTTAGTTACCCTTTCAGATCTTGATGGAAGCTGCACTGTATACTTGAACTCATCTGTACTCCGACACCAGGTAAGTCCTAATATTTTAGTATGATCTACCATTAGCTCTTTCTCTTCTGTTTGGTAAGTGGCAGCCCGTTAGCAATTACAATTAGATGTTAAGAACTGTTTGTATTGTAATTGCTAACGGGCTGCCACTTACCAAAGACACTATTAAATCCAATAAATTAGTCAAAGATCAATAATAGTATTCGAGTTTACATTTCTATTGATAAGGACATTCTGCAATAATGTCCTTGGTGGGCGGCATGTTCAAGTTCTAAACCTTTATTTACGTATATTAACTTGAACATGCCGCCCACCAAGGACATTATTGCAGAATGTCCTTATCAATAGAAATGTAAACTCGAATACTATTATTGATCTTTGACTAATTTATTGGATTTAATAGTGTCTTTGGTAAGTGGCAGCCCGTTAAAAATTACAATTAGATGTTAAGAACTGTTTGTATTGTAATTGCTAACGGGCTGCCACTTACCAAAGACACTATTAAATCCAATAAATTAGTCAAAGATCAATAATAGTATTCGAGTTTACATTTCTATTGATAAGGACATTCTGCAATAATGTCCTTGGTGGGCGGCATGTTCAAGTTAATAGGCTTGAGGCTTGTCTAAATTCAAGACCGATGACCGTCATTAGTGGAGAAGACATTCATGAACCTATGCCATTGACCCCTGGTCACTTCTTAGTTGGGGAAGCATTAATTAATGTTCCTAGTCCTGATTATACAAATTCCAACGTTGGTTCGTTGTCTCGGTGGCAACACATACAAAAAATGTTACAAACCTTCTGGCAGCGTTGGTCCACAGAGTATTTGAGTGGTTTAGTTCATAGATACAAATGGTCTGTTCAAGCTCCAGAGCCTAAAATCGAGGATATAGTACTAATTAAAGAGTCAGACTTACCTCCTGCTTGTTGGTTGCTTGGCCGAATAGTAGAAAAACATCCTGGTTCGGATGGTATAACTAGGGTGGTAACATTGCGCACTAGTAAAGGTCTCTTGAAACGACCGACTTCAAAACTATGTATCCTACCGGTAAAGGAATAAAACTTTACAAATTAATACTTGGAATTCTAGTTTGATTATTGTCATCGCAAGTGCTTGTTATACGTTAATTGAGTTTATATTTGTTCTTAGATTAAGTATTTGAAGAATGGTACTTGTTGTAACATTATTAAGGTTTAAGTTCACTGTAAAAATTACAATTAGATGTTAAGAACTGTTTTTATTGTAATTGCTAACGGGCTGCCACTTACCAAAGACACTATTAAATCCAATAAATTAGTCAAAGATCAATAATAGTATTCGAGTTTACATTTCTATTGATAAGGACATTCTGCAATAATGTCCTTGGTGGGCGGCATGTTCAAGTTCTAAACCTTTATTTACGTATATTAACTTCAACGTAGTTCACATGTTTTGGCATAGATGGCGTATATTTAATTAGTACCTAAATTAATGCCTAGATGGCGTTGTGCAAATACGTCATCACGGTGAATCACGGTGTTAAGATTCTCCGAGTGTTCATGACCCTCTGCGATATGTTCGATTTTTGTAAGTTTAAATAAGGTGCATTAAAGATATACATCTAGTAATACAGTGTATTATTTAGTGTAGATTCAGTGCCGCGTGACCAGGTCAAACAATCATGCTGTGCAGTCGTAGGATACATATTCGCGAGCTGGCTGACCAAAACAGATGTATCCGCCGACTGCACAGTATGATTTTCTTTCTTGTTTACGTCTTTTTAGTTCGATTCTTAAGCAGTCGCGTTTTATGAATGTACTTTTTTTATTTATATTTTTTTTTCGAATTAGGTACATTTAAACATATAGGTGTTACAAATTGTTAAAATCACCTCATATTACCCCTTATTTTGATACCCCACACGATGGGTTCGGAAGACAAAAAATATATTTGCGCCCCAAAATATGGCGCCTAAAATCCGCCACTTTTTTATTTCGTGTTTCATGAACTGATTGTTGTTTTCAGCCAATTCTGAAAAAAAAAACAATTGACATATTCAATATTTTATTTAAAAAAATGTAATAAGCATCACAACTGGGTTTTGCCCGTCGAGACACCAAAACGTGGACACGCGTGGCACGATGGCTTTTTAATTTTTTCGATAATTACATTTCTGGGACATTATAAAACGTTGTCTAATCTGCAATAGAGAGTTTAGGGACTAAGTAGGTATCTGAGGATATGGCCCGTATACAACACCCACGAAAAGGCAACGGTACTCATCTTTTGCCGCCAAAAAACGATTTATATTTCAGGCAAAAACTGTACCAACACATATAAAAATAAACGCAACCTAATTGTCTTCTATGAATGAGTGGAGAATTATAAGCACACTGCAATTTGAACGCGCTAGAAAAATCAAATTAAAACCTCTAATGAACAAACATAGCGGGAGGCGGTTGCCGGTTAGTAGCATAGAGTAGGCGAAGGAACAGATACTGCGGAAATATATAGTAAGTGATTTTGAATATAAGAGTCTTGAGGCTCTAGATAAATTGATTGCGTTGATAGCGTTATTACTGATAGAATGTAATTCTACCTAGATAAAGTCTTTGAGAGATACGTTATAAAGACTTAGTCAATAAAGTAGAAAGACAGACACAGTTTCAGACAGTAGTCCATAATATTACATTCATAAGCATTACATAAAAATTGATCCATTCGATGCATCACAATTTAACAACAGCTTTAAGAAACTTATCGACATTTTTAAACCGACTTCAAAAAAGAAGTAGGTTCTCAATTCAAATTCGACTGCATGTTGTGATACCCAAAACTAAAAAGAGAAAAAAATTAAAAACGTTTTAACAGAAAAAATAAACCGACTTCCAAAAAAAGCACTACAAAGCGAAAAACAACTTTCTTTTCCGAAGTCGGTGTCGAAAAACGAAAAACAATTACCGAAGACCAAGATTTTGTCTTACAAACCAACGCTTAGCAAAGCTTAGCAAATTATACCGACCGATTAATCTGACGATCTGGTGGTAATATCTGGCCCTTGATACAATGAAAGAAGAAAGCATTTCGTGCCAGCCTCAAGTAACAAGTAACATTTTACTGGGGAAACTGGCTTTTATCTCAATGAATTTTATTGGAGAAAATTGCATGAGACTTTTGAAATGAAGCAACCGTTAACAATCAACAAAATTTTAGTACATCTAGGGAGGTGCACAAACTCTTTTCTCTATCATCAAAGATACTGTTTTTTATAAAAAAAGTATAATACTTTTGCCGTAGTTTATTTACCAATACTTCCTCCTTATTTAAATGCTTTGTGCCATTAAAATTTCCACTAATCCCTCTACAAAATGAAAAAATACTGTATGGCAAGACATTGAAAAATCCTTCAATACAGAATTCCTCTGTTCCTCCCTACTCTGTGCGACGTTATTCAGAGTGTTCCCGTCGCATAGTTAGTCTCCGCAGCTTCCGCCAGGGGCGCCCGCTGCCGCGCGCCACAAAGCTTCAGAAGAATTTTATTCTGCTCAACTCTGCACCAATTATTTACTATGCCACGATGCGCATTGATTCTCTTTGTTTGTTATGCTAATGAAGGACGCAGGTGGCAGTTTTACTTTTAAATGTTAAATAATTTTAAACAGAATCATTTGAGTGGAGTTGTTAATTAAAATGAAGCCAAACAAAGGCGTATAATGCGTGGGTTTCATCAACAAAAATTGAGGTATTTTCATTTCTATAAGGCCAATGTTAGTATGGATTATTCACCATACTAACATTGAAAATCAATAATCAATATATAAACCTTTGAAAACTATGGGTTTCACCCAAATATTCTACCATTAAAGTAGCAATAAAATAAAAATAAATAAAATAAAAATTGTTTATTGACACAAAAATTACAACAATGGTACCTACTTAAGTATGGACAGTCTTAGGATGCTTCATCATCGTGTTTATAACACTTACGACGCTTCTTAACGCTTCTTTGGAGATAGATTTTCTTTTGGATATTCTCGAATCAAGAGCCGTAGTTTGTAACCATCTACGTCTGTGTTTCAGCAACATTTCAATCCTATCGGATCATTGGTCCTTTTAACCTAGTAAACGGAAACAGAACAGATTTAATGGTTTGACGGACTAAAATCAGTTGATGAACGCTTTGATAAGACAAGCATGGCCTTAGTCCTAAATTCAAAGTAGCAAATGGCTTGTAGCGAATCCATTGTCTTTATGGATTTTAATAGTCATAGATCTAGTACCTTTTTATTACCTGGCCCATTATGAGATGGGCATTATATAGAAAGCCCGCTCAATTTAACTATTTTATTTTTATCATAATGCCTACTCATATTGGCCATTTTTCAAATTGCCCGGGCATTGTGAATAATGCCGTATTAATCACGTGGTCCACAACATATACATACGTATAATCCGAGCAACCAGTATCAATTTCGATCTCCAAATAATTTAAAACGACACCAGAAATGAAATACAAATAAGACATCTACACATACATAAGTAAGCAATTGCTGGAGAGGTAAATAAATATATCGCGCGGAACCCTCAACACTATAGTGCAAATCGTTTGGTTGTATACCCAAGAATCCCGTTTTTCCCGTGATTGAGGAGCCCGGGATTGAGCCGGGATTTACCGCGGGAATCAAGTCGGCAAGAAAATGTTTTCGTTCTGCATAGTGCAATAAACATTCCAGGTATTCTCGAGATACGGATTTACTATTGACAGAATTGAAATTGTTTATTATTATCCCCGTTGTGTGTCTGCTTTGTTATTTTATAAATGTGCTTCTTCTGAACTGATTTTCTTGAAATACTTTGTTTGTGCTACTGTCCTTCTTTGGAGCTCGGGTTTTAATAGAGAATCCGGTATTGCATTGTTTTCTTGGGTCTTTACATTAATGGAGAAAACTGTTGGTTTAGTTTCTTACATTACATTGTTTAGTTGCTTTGATGATTCGAAGCTAAATCTTGCAGAAGTGAGTAATTCAATACAGTCAAAGAAGACACGATTTGATTTTGTAACAGAAGTCCCTTTATTGTGGTTGATTTGTATTTCGATACCTATATACATACAAAAATACACAACTTATTTACGTTTGATTACACTGCCATTAAATTTACTAATTACCTAACATTCAATATTATATTATAAATATATATTGCTATGCACAAGTTTTGTCAAAAAAGACTGTCAAGTTTCAAGTTTAAGTATATGTACGACACAAGAGTCAAAGCCGAAGGCTACATTCTAAGTGCTCTATTTCCTCGCTTTTGATAACGATCGAATGAAAAGAGTAGCTACCTCCATTCCTCCGTCCTCCGTTACTATGAACATCAATTTGCTTTTGGCAACCAGGTACTAGCGGCTTTGCAAAGCGAGCAAATACCATAAACCTTCGGGGCTTAGATAAAAGTAACCTCGCAGTATTGCAGTTCGGGCAATATTAGATACTTATCTTGCTATTAGAAACGGTGAAAGCCGAGCCATTGTGGGTATGGAATCGGTTATCGGTAACAGTTTTGGAATGTTATGTAACTCTTTTATAGGTGATGGAAATGGTATCTTTGTTTTACATCAATCAAGAGGGAATATATTGCTCTTATTTGAGACATCCAGGAAGCAGGAAGAGTTTAAAAAGTGTTCGATATTTTTAGTTGTTGAAAAAATGCAAATTCATCAAATACAACCATGAATTTTCAGGTGGGAAGAATATTTTCTTACCATCTGCAACTTCAAGTCATCTAAAAGAGTCTGGCGGATGGTTGCATACCAGTAATTTTACATGAAACGAAGGACAATCTGTGATCCACACCCCAGTTAATGGAGTACCTTATAAAATCATAATTCACATCATATTGCAAAGAACTTGGTAAAAGGAAATATAGAAAACTAGTTTATTTGGCACACACAGGTACAAACAAATAAAAGGGAACTATTAATTTTAAAACAATTACATAGTTGGTGGCTTAGAACCATCCTACACAATTTAACATTCAAAACCTTTGTGAACGTGCTTCTAGAAACAGAGCTTATCTACATAGTACACAACAAACAGAAAACTGCATACAAATAAAAGAGCTAACTTTAGATAAACGTTGGCGGTCGCGATTTTAAGATGCACCAACATAGTTACATTTACATGGGCCACACAAGAAAGTTAGCAACGGCGGGGTACCCATTCTACCATAGAGCAATGAATCGACGAGAAAACTGCGATTGGAGACGGTACTACTAATAATAATAAATCATTCGTGCCCACGCAATTCTTCTTCTTCTTTTTGATTAGATGGCACATTTAATTAGATTGTTTGGGCCCAATAGGCGGCCACGCTTATTGCAGCGTCAGAAGCACTGTACATGTCTTCACTTCAGAAAGTGAGACATATTCTGTACAGGGGCACCACGCTCGTACCGGGTGTTGGACGATTCAATAATCGCCCATTTTGCCAAATTATATTTGTGGCGGCCTACTTGGGTACGTAGCCGATTCAATGCCTTCCATATAGGCCACTGCAATTCATAACCAAGCGTCAGATGTCCTTGGGCTCAACAAAGTCATGGTGTGGTGGAAATTTCTCTATCCATAACTTTCTCTAGACAAGTGATATTTTATCAACGATAGCCTCGCGTTCAACTTACCGCGTTTTCTCAAGGCGAAAGTCTATGACGAGTTGTGTATGATGCCAGTGGTTACACATGGAACCGAAACGTGATCGCTCTCAATGGGCCACATCGGAATGCCTTAAGTTACCTAAAGGCAATGGAGAGGGCTATGCTCGGCGTTTTCTTGCGTGATCGAATCCGAAATGAAGACATCCAGCAAGACTATTTGTATTTTTCTTACTCCTCCATTTTCTTTTCTGATTAATTTCGTTGCGGGATCCAAGACAGTTAAATTCATTCTCCGGGACTTCGTCGAGCTTCATTGCCTCGGCGCTTTTCTGGTGGTCGCCACTGTTGATTCTGGCTTTCAGGAGTTGCAGTGGTTTGGGAATAGTGCGGTGGGATTGTCCCAATTATTAAGACTATTCTAGAACTGAATGAGAAGGTTACCAACATATCCCGAAGAATTGCTAAACTTACGTGGCAGTGGGCAGGGCACATTGCTTGCAGAATGGATAGTCGATGGGCCAAAAGTTTCTGGAGTGGCGAGCGCGTACCAGAAGACGTAGCGTTGGAAGGCCTCCTGGGACTTGGTCCAGGCTGCAGGAGTCCGGTAGATGTGAAACGCACAGGACTGATCTAAGTGACGTCACTTGGCGGAGGTCTATGTCCATCAGTCGACGTCTTCTGGCTGAAATGATGATGATGATGATTCAGTCACCTGGTTGACTAGAAGGCTTTTTTTTTGTTCCGTTTTGGAAAATCCTCATTGGATGTACCTACTCCTGTGATGAGGGGTCTGTCAGATTCCTACTGACTAAAATCCACCCCAGTGTTACATCTCACACCAAGCCGGGTGTCGCGGGAACGTACCCAACAGAGTTGACTAAAAGCCTAGGCAGATTGAATAGCTTTTCCCCTGCGCACTATGCGTGAAACACAAGTTTCAGACGTCATAGCCATATACAGAATTGTCACGGGTCTATTACAGATTACAAGCATCCTGTGGCAAACATCACTTGGCATATATGGGGTGGGAAAAAAATCGTGGATCAAACGTAACAGGGAAACAGTTTCGTTTGATAGTTCTTTGCTCCTAAAGTACCAAAAAAAAATATTTCCATGTTTATTTCGTATTGATCATCTGTTTCGTTTGATTCTCGGTTTTATTTTCACCCTGTTTGTAAAGTTTTGACAGTGCCGTCTCTAGCATTGGCCCCGAGGCGTCGGTGTTCTATGCATACTACCCAAAATTAACAATGCAAATGTACCAAGTGTGAAAGCTGTTCTGAATTTCATACAGAGAATACATATGGTAATTGGGTTTGAACACGAGAAAAACTTCATGGTACAGGATACAGGCTCGTTAAGATCTTCACGCAAAGATTCTTCTTGTGTCTCATTTGCACGAAATATTTTCTTCGTTAGTATCTGCGTTGGATCAAGTTGTGGTGTATTTTAGGTGTTGCTCCAAGTTGCATCTTGATTGAGTTTAGTGGAGAAGATCTTGGTTATATTTTAAGGTGTAGGTATATATAGTAAGGTGTTATTTGCTGATGACACATCTTTAATTTTTAAAATAAATAGACGTACTTGTCAGGTTGACGACGTAAATAACGCGCTACGGCAGGTTCAGGATTGGTTCACTGCAAATAATTTAGTTTTAAATGGTAAAAAAACCAAGTGCGTAAAATTTTCCTTGCCGAATGTAAAAAGTACTGATTGTGACATTATCTTAAACAAGGAGAAGCTAGAATTCGTCGATAAAACGGTTTTCCTGGGGATCACGCTAGACTCAACGTTACAATGGGGTCCTCATTTAATATCACTTGCAGGGCGGCTAAGTTCGGCAGCTTATGCTGTTAGAAAGATTCGTCAATTTAGTGATGTAGATACCGCGAGGCTGGTCTATTTTAGTTACTTTCATAGTATAATGTCTTACGGTATTTTACTATGGGGAAGGGCTGCAGACATTGAGTCAATTTTTATTCTGCAAAAACGAGCCATCAGAGCGATATACAATCTTCGCCGGCGCGATTCTCTAAGGGAACTGTTTAAGGGCATTAACATCATAACGGTTCCTTGTCAATATATTTATGAAAATATCATGTACGTGAGAAAAAATTTACATCTTTTTAGTAAAAACGGAGATAGACATAATTACATTACTAGAAATAGGGACCAATTAGTTCAACCAGGTTTCAGACTGGCTAAAGTAGCCTCTTCTTTCATGGGGTACTGTACAAAATGTTACAATAAAATTCCTCCCCACATTCTAGAACTGAATGAGACGAAATTTAAAACTTGTATAAAACACACACTATGCAGGCAGGCATATTATAAGTTGGGGGATTACATCACTGATAAAAATGCTTGGCTCAATGCTACTCTTGCTCCACAACCACTAGGGCGCAAAAACAAGTGATATGCAGAACATTATTGTTTTGTAGAATTGTTGGACCTGCTGAAGACTGTATGAATATATTTGTATTATATAGACTCAATTTCTTTTAGTATAGTATAACTGCGCAGCACGTGTGTGAGTACTATGTACCCAACTGTAAATCTACCATTTGCTGTACCTCGGTGTCGTTCGTTGACTTGTGTTTGCCCTGGCAGTTGAGTGTGTCATGCTCTCTCAAATGTCTCTCTGATGGTGGCGTGTGTGTTGGATCATTCGGTTCCCTTCATGATGGTTGAGCTGGGTGGTGCCGATTCATGCGTCATGTTCGTGAACGGGCGCCGTCAGTTGGGATTGGTCTTAACTTAACTGCTTCGGATGCTAGTGTTTTTCTAGCGCTTATTATGTAACTGCACAGTACATGTGTGAGTACTTTTAATACTTTGTACCTGTACGTAGTATAGTATGTAGTGATTCTGGGTGCATTGTCCTCACACATATAAATTTATTAATGTATGTACTTATGTACCTAAATATTGTAAAAAAAACATATATTTTTTTTAAAAGAGTAAGTATGGAGTTTCTTGTGCGTTCTTCTCCATAACAAGCTACTTTCCGAATGCACGGTAGAATCAATTTTTATTCCTTGTAAATTTTAATGTAACTAACGTTCAAAAGTGCCGCTTTGTGGCCTAGTTGAAATAAAATATCTTTGTCTTTGTCTTTGTCTTTGGTGTCTACAAGTAAGCAATGACAGATTTTCAAATTGTAATAAATTTCTTTTGAGACCGAAATTTTATTCGTCCTTTTCTCCAATCAATACTAATATTATAACGCTGAAGAGTTGTTTGAACGCGCTAATCTCAGAAACTACTGGTTGTTTTTTTTTTTTTTTTGATAGTCCAATTATCGAGGAATTTTATAAGCTATATAATATCACGCTACAACCAATAGGAGCGGACCATAAATGAAAAATGTTGCAAAAACGAGACAAATTATTCCTTTTTAACCCCCGACGGAAAAAGAGGGGTGTTATAAGTTTGAGGTGTGTTGCTGTGTATCTGTGTGTCTGTGTATCTGTGTATCTGTGTGTCTGTGTATCTGTGTATCTGTGTGTCTGTGTGTCTGTCTGTGGCATCATAGCGCCTCAACGGATGCACCGATTTTGATTTAGTAGTTGTATCGAGAGTGTTCTTAGCTATGTTTGAATAAAATCGGTTCAGCCGTTCAAAAGTTATGCGTTTTACTGTTTAGATCGTGATGTTTTCGCAAGATAAATGAGTCGGGGGTTTTTAAAATTTTGAAATTTTACTTGTTGAGAGCTTCCGTTGCGTGCGCTGTGTTAGCGGTTTAAGTTACGCAACAATCATTTATGTAGGGTAGGTGGGGTAGGGTAGATTGCCAGTATCCGGAGCAAAGCCGCGTGGGACAGCAAGTACTTTAATAAAACCAAATCACTACACTACTGAAACCCAGGGCAGTTACTATTATTCTGCCATTCCCATCTTATATAGAGAATTGAAAATAAAATGTAATATATTTATGTTGACAAAAATATGCTGCCAGGTTTTTTGCTGTTGTAAATATTAGCAGTTGGCTGACCCTGAACGATAAATCTTCCGATCAGTTGACCTCTCAAACATAAGGGTTGACAACGCGATATAATCATGAAAAAAACATTCAAAAATTCATGAAAAGAAGTGCGTACCTATATAAAAACCGACAAACCAATAAAATTTACATAAAATAAATTCAGAAGGCCGCAATATTTTTCAATAAAATTCACAATCAATTTTTTATTCGTTCAATATTTATTACAATTGCCGGTCGACCAACGCAAATATGTTACTTTTGTTGCAAAAAATGATTCCAAATGTATTGTGGTGGACTTTTTATTTTTATATTTGTAATTTTCAGAGAACAGAAACCGTAAGGATTTTTAAAAACCTCGTGACGCCGCCTTCCGCTTGGTACACGAAGTTCCAGCCAATTGGTAATGTTTATCATGATATTTTTTCGTTATCATCATTTTCATCAGTTCGCACTCCTTCCGAATGAAGGCTATTGTATACCTCACGATGAAAACTACAAACCATTATGTGCATTTGCAGAAGTATAAGAAACAAGGTGTAAAGTTCCTCAACCTCCAATGAAAAGGAAGGATCCTTCGACCAGACGGGTGTGGAGTTCTGATCCTTGCAACTGCCCGATGTGGTTATTGTCTTGCTGTTGTATATTTTCACATTGCACGGAGAACTTTGATTGCGAGATGTGTGTCGTCAGATGTTTTTGTAGTTCTTATGTGGCGTCTTAGATCTTTATAGTCCGATCCATACTGACCCTCGGCTAAGCTGATAATATATTCATAACTTTAGTTTTTATGAAAATGTATCGTCCACTGCTCGCCACGGTCACACTACGCACGGATTAACGTGTCAAACCTCTCTGTGCATATATGATACAAAGTAGTGAAAACACAACGTTGCGGTATCGGGAACATAATCGTATGAAAACGTCTGGAATGATCTTTTGTTCCGTCGCGTATGCGTCAGCGATGAGATGAATCATATCGTGTCCGACACCTCATGCCGCATAACACAGCGTAGTGCATAACGATCAAGAGACCAAAGCTTAAGGGCATCATGCTGCTTTGGATCAACAACACAGTGTCTTGAATTACAGTTTGTTGTATACGTAAAGATGTTTCTTTTTAAAGTGTTCAATATACTGAAAAACACTATTAATATTTTTTATGAGAAATATTTTCTATCAAGGACCGATTTCTGAATTGAGTATTTAGAGTTAAAACTTGTCAAACTATACTTTAGTGCTAAATTTGCTAGCTTCTCAGGCTAAACTACAGTGTGACTCAACTTCAATTGCGTATACCCAACTTCAAATGTATATCATTTCCGAAATCGGGCGTATACGTATCTTACGTAACTTACTGCGGTGACCGAAACAACTTCTTGAATTAAACACATTGCTAAACTCTGTATTTCTATTACAGTGGCCTCCAAAACTTGTATGCTGATACCGGAACATGGACCGTGCCGTGATAAGATCTCTATGTACTATTTCGATCCCGCGACTTCAAACTGTTCGAAGTTCGACTGGGGAGGCTGTCAAGGGAACGGCAACAGATTTGACACGCGAACGGCTTGCATGGACTTTTGTTTGAGCAAGGAAGGAGCTAGTAAGTGTCTTTACATGAGATTTGCAATGCTGAGGTTTTTAAAGAAAGCATTTTATTCCGTCAAAAAGTTTAACAGCGTTTTCGTTATTTTTCACAACAGCATACTCAAAAAATTTAAGCAACTAAGTTAACAAAGTAAATAATTTATTATTATAAAAAAACGTCATTGAAACATTTCGGAGTAGTAAAATAAAAATATTACAAAAAATATTTTACATAAATTGTGCGGCCACATTTGTCCTACAATACCTAGTCTTATGACATCGAGTTGCAAAAAAATAAACAAATCCTTGCTATTCTAAGAAACCAGGTCTTTTGTGACCTAATGGTTAACAGAATCTAGACAGTTTAAAAAAACTGTATTCACCTACTAATAACATCTGTATAACCGGGCAAACCAATGTGTCTTTTCAAATTCATACGTACTTTCTAAATTTATCTTAGACATCACAGGCAACGGGGATAAAAAACATCATGGTGAAACACGGACTTATATAGTTAATCTATGTCTGAAATAGCCAAGTCAGAGGCTTAATTAACTCTGACACCAGAGGTAGCCAAATCCTTACATGAAAAGAAGAACAGCTGTATACCCCTTAAATTATCAGGCGACTTCCTTTCACTTTTTTCGTGCTAAAGGATTTCGTGCAAAGGGATTTAAACATAAATAGAATAATATACGTACACATACTTAATTTATTCGAAATGGCAAAATGTGGGCGTTCTACAGGTGCACCTCTGCCTGACCCTTTAGGGAATACATAACATGCGTAATATTATGTTCCAAAACAGAAAGAAACGGAAATTTTTCGAGGCACTCTTCATCAATCCCTGATTTTCCTAATTAATGCAATGGCTCATCCAACTCTACAACACTCATTAATGTCCTATCTCTGTAAAAAGTACCAGGAATTCATAAATTACAGAACGCACGGCAAATGTTTCGATCAATTATTTGTTCTATAAGTTGGTAGCACTGAAGCAAGTTAACGCGCGAACGTTGAGCGCTATCTGTCATTCAGTGTATTCTGCCGCGCTAATTAGAAACGCAGTAAGGAAGGATTTTTGGAAAATTGTGTTGGTTATAAATTAGGAAACCTTGTGATGAGCTCTATATGGTGATTTGATCCTTATTTTGATAGCGGTTCGGACAGTGGTAGTTTTAATAAGCAAAAATCAGTATGTTTCTTGCTGAAAAGTAAATTACTAAGCACAAGTGCAGTAAGACACATTACTGCTCTTCTCCTTCCAGTATTTGTTTGGCCATAATTTATTTGACTAAAGTCTTCACTATAAGGGTTTCTTTTATCTATTTTGGTACGGAACCCTAAGAATAACTTTAAATCTATGACAGCACTACAATATCTTATTTTAGAAAATCGTCCAAGATACTGCAACCTGGCTTTTGACTACGGTTTCTGCTTTGGGTCAACAAAAAGGTGGTTCTATGACTCTCAGTGGAAAGTCTGCAAATCTACCATATACTCTGGCTGTGGTGGAAACAAGAATAACTTCTATAGCAAAGAACAGGTGCGTTTTAACCAACTTCAAAAATATAAGGTTATTTTTTAGTACGCTGTTGCTGGTTGATGAAGCCATAACATTCTTGAGTAACGACCAACAAGGTGGACTAATGACCTGGCGAAGGTTGCGGGAATCCGTTGTAAGCGAGACACACCGGACCAGTCTATGTGGCGCCACTCTGGGAAGGCTTATGTCCGAGACGAAGCTGTTTGAGTTTGGCCCTAGACAAGTGACATTTTATCATCAATAGCGTCGCGATAGCGATTGTCAAAATGGCAAAATTGAATGGGATTGACAAGCGATATCGGAAAATTATGTGATCAATACCTTACATTTCGACTATCACCTTTGCTGTCATCGAATGCCACTTTCTAGAGCCTTGGGTTACAAATTGGTTTGACGTCGCTTTCGATTTTTGTAAACCTGCCATTTCAATTCCTAATGTTATTGTTTTTATAAATCGATTTTATTTACAAGACGAAATAATTTCGCTAACAGGAAACAAAGAACAACAGTAATTATAAAATAAGGAAAAAGGAAAATTAAATAAGGATGGACCTAAATGTGTTCATTTTAATATTTCTACTTGAGCTGAGTGTTTTTCGCGCAATAACTTAGATCCTTAACACTACCATTAACGTGAGGTATCTGGTTTACTTTATGGTTAAAAGTAGCAAGATATTTTAAGAATTTTGACTTTGGTTGTGCATTTTGGTCAAAATTGTTGTACAACTTCCTCTTGCATACAGCAAGAAGAAATTGACAAAAAAAAAATGTTCGAGCTTTGCATACTAATTAAGCTATAAAAAAAAAATTGTTGCAGTGCGACCAAATCTGCCGCTTCGGCAATGCTCCGATCCCTAGCCAGCACCGTGAAAACGGGGTTAATAAGAAAGTTTTGATTATCAACCCTGATCCCACTGAGAAAGCTGAAAAAAAGAATGATAATAACGGAAACCCCAGCAGCCCCCCTACGCCCTAAGGAAAATATTGCCTCTTCTTTATATTCTAAGTGATTTTGAAGGAAACTTCCTCCACTCCATTTAACTCAGTCACCATGACAGCGAGAAAAGGCCCTCGATTAATGTCAATAAAAAATAGAGCGAGAGATTTGATTGTCAGAGGTTAAGTCGAGTGGAGAAAGTTACTTAGAATATAAGGCCTCACACAACTTTTGGGAAGATGATGAATGATGAAGATATTTGATGGAAAGACCACCACGTATGAGGGAACAACAAGAAACAAACATTTAAATTTAATATTATTTTATTTGGCATAAAATCACAAATTAATAAAGTCAATCACCGATAACAATACAAAATTCTCCTAATACGTAGTATTTAAAGTACATTCTGATAAACCCCGTCCAAACACTGATTTTTTAACAACTAACATTAAGCGTAATTATAAATCTTTTATGGAAAATTACGAGTGTTTTTTTCGACTATCATTCATCCTCTGATTGCGTAACTTTTTGATACAGCATCTGTTAAGAATTGATTGCATTCTTTGCTTAATATGTCGAAAAACCCGTCTACTCGATAGCGTAAAACTGTCAAAATGACCCTATCAGTTTTTGCACACGTGCTTTGATCTTTCAATAAAGTTACACAATCGGGGAGCTAGTTTCTGGATCGTAATTATAGACACATTAAAAATTAAACGCAAGTAAAGCGATTTGTTGTTGATAATAAATGAATTCAACTAATCACCGCTGGTTAACGCGTGTTTAAATATTTTTTTTTTAAATTGGGGATGCCGCGATATTTTACGATCCAGAAACTATTGTTGTTCAAAACAAAATTGAGTCTTAATAAATATAATTATGATATAATAATTTGTCTAAATTCTCTATCACTATCTATCACATCGCATTCCGAATTATTTCAGCAAAATTCTTGTATACCATTTCCGATCTGAAACAAAGGAAGTTATGGATTTAGGATTATAGTTATATTATAGTATATATTATGTTTAAGCATTGTGTGCTGTAAACGTATTTGTTTAGTTTATTTAGTTAGTACAAATTTAAATGTTAAATTTTATTGTGCAGTATACTGTTCTCATTTAATAAAAAATCTCTATGACACTGAAGTTAGTTATAAGAGAACCCAATTATGGGTTTAGCTCGTCTTTGTAAATAAGCTGTTCTATAGTATTTTTATTTTTTATGTATAGTTCAGTTTCACCGCACTTTTCTCTCCTGAAAGCCAGAATCAAGAGTGTAGACCACCAAAAAAGCGCCGAGGCAATGAAGCTCGACGAAGTCCCGGAGAATAAATTTAACTGTCTTGGATCCAGCAACGAAATTAATCATAAAAGAATAACGTAGGAGTAGAAAAATACAAATTTCCATATCTACATGACAAATTTCCTACTGTATTTGTTTATGTATATTTTTGTGCAATTAAGAATCATCATCATCATATCAGCCGAAGGACATCCACTGCTTCTAATTCTACTGATTATATATATAAGCCTCCAACAAGCGTCGCCACATTGATTGGTAGACCGATGACCTGGTTAAACTTCACCAGGTCATCGGTCTACCTGGTGGGAGGCCTTCTAACGCAACATCTTCTGGTTCGCAGTCGCCACTCCAGAACCTCTCTGCCCCATCGGCCATCCATTCTGCGAACAATGTGCCCTGCCCACTGCCACTTAAGAATATGAATAAGGAATAGCTAATGTAAGAAATAATCAAACAATCTGACCAGCATTTTCTCAAATATGTTAGGGATGTCTTCCAGTCTAACTGGATTCAGCTGAGTACCAGTATTTTACATGGAGTGACTGCCTATCTGACCTCCACAATATACACACACGCAACCGTTAACGATTTGGGATTACTTTTATTATGCGTACAGCTAAGGAGTGAAATTCCCTGCCGGAGTCTGTATTTCCCAATAGCTACAACCCGGTAAGCGAGCTCACCGTCGACCACGTCATCGCTTACCATCAGGTGAGTTAGTGGTATAAAAAATACTAGATAACACGATACACCTTGAGCAGGCTGGTGTCAAATTTTCTGGCTTCTGAGTACCCGTAACGACTGTCAAAGATCTTCTAATGGCAGTTGGGACCAACGGCTTAGCGTGCCTTCCAACCGAGGAATGGAAGAAACTCGGTACCTTAGGTGTTCACTCATCCACGGAGCGATTTCGCCAAGCAGTGCTCGAGAAGTTCGACCGGTACGGCTGTTATTGTTACCACGAGCTCCAAAATGTAAGAAATAATCAGTAAATTAAAATGTTATCGGTCTCTGTCAACGGTTTCTTTGTGCTGCCATCATAAATCATAGTTGAGAGCTCGTAATGTAAAACACCTTTCTCTGGAGAAATAAATATTATGGCTTCTATTTTAAGCACTTTACTGGGCATTTTTGAGTTTAACGTGGATAGTTATACTATAATATAAAGATAGCCTAACGTACCCTAGAGTAGTGGTAATCTTACAGAAATTAGCTGCCTCAATATTTCTGTAGTGGCCTTAAAAGGCAATTGTAAAAATTATTTTATTGACATTGAACCCTCAAAATTTATAAAGATGAAAAATAATAAAAATAACAAAGCAATTTTCGATATCCATGGAAGAAAACCCATCAGAAGACTGCCGAAATTGTTGTTGTTGAACTCTATGATGTTCTCATTGAAGCCGGCTAGTTGAGTATGGTTTTCTATTGAAGAGGTACTATGTCAAAATAAGATTTAAAGGGACAATTCGTTAATAATTTAAAAACCAGCAAAAATAGACCTTAATTCTACTTCAATTTTAAGTTCAACTGTAATGAATAAAACCGTACCTCCCGTTACTGCAAGACTTCATGAGATTGAACACATAGCTGGGGCATGCATCAGGATCCATCAAGCGGGCGTTGAAAAGCGTTCCCTGGCACAAACAGTATAATATCTCCGGCAGCGGCACGTTGGATGGCAGCACTTTCTTCTCGTAGAGAATGGTTGAATACAGCTGGAAAATAAGCAAGTATTTTATTATGTAAATTTTGAATTTATAGAGGAAGGTAAAATTAATAAAGATATTGGCTTTTCCCAACTATTTTGATGTGGGTTTAAGTTTAACTGGATGCATTTGAATACTAGAACTTAGTTACCTGGGTTGTTTGACCAAGGTAGGATTGTTTTTAAATGAGTAACAATAGTGAAATCATAGACTAGAATGTTAGAAATACTATTCATGATGAAAAAAAAAGGTAAAAATGTGTTTTGTGACACAATGCTTTGGAAAACAAGGGGTACAGAAAAAACACAGATTTTATGGAAAATAGACAAATACTTAAAAGGAGTTCTTACCTTAAATGCTGCAGTCAACGACGCTATAGACAACCCTAGACTAGGGCTGAAGAGGAACGATATTCCAGCAGCATAGCCCGCCGGTAGCGCGTAGAGTGCTGAGTCGAACCCTTTCTTACGACACAAGTAGCATATCACCGCCTGAAATGTAGAGCAAAATAAACATTGCTTTTGGATGAAAAGAGTAAAATAAATCTAGAAAATAAACAACAATTTTCAGTGTGGCCTGAATCGACAAGCTAATTGTTTCATTTAATTTTAACAGAATATCTTTGGTTGACTGACCCAAGGCTGGTCATCGAGGTTTGCGCAGACTGAGTCAAAACTTTACAAACATGTGAAAACTCGAACAAAAAAATTTCACAATCAAAGGCATGATCAACACGCTTTAACAAACCTGATGAATCTCTTCTGTATAAGGTTCAAAAATCTTTAATATGTATTGTGGGCACACTGTCTTACACTTAGTAGATACATTACACGTACGTTACATTCTGAAGTAACACTACATCTTAATAGTTAACTAAATTAATTTCAATAATTACACAAACTAAATTAGTCGTACTCTGTAAATACCGATATAACTGCTGAAGAACAGCGCCAACTTGAAGTGTTTTCCTCTGATAGAAGATATTGCCTTTATCGGTGTCCGGATTTTAGGTAAGATCAGCCTTGCCAAAGATATGCCGAGTCCCACTCCAAAATACGTGGCAAAACCCTGTGGAAAGAAAAACTGGTTATTATCTAGAAAAATAAAAAAAAACATTCCTATGATAGAAGCAAGCTTATGCTTCACGAAAGTGTTCTTAGAAAACATATTGTTTAAATAAGTTCTACTAAAAGTTCTTGAAAACATTATAGAACGATACGACTTTATCTGTAAATGCAAAGAAACACTATTGCAGTGCAGTTCTGATGTAGAGAGTGGTAATTCTTAAAGAATCCAATAATTACTGCTTGTAATAAAGGCATATAGTATATTTTTAACTTCACATATTCTTATATAAAGCTAGTATGGGCTGCTTTGCACTTTTTTGCCAAGGGCACTTGCCTGGTCCACTAAAATTGAGGTATTATATATGTTCGGGTAAAAGCTGATTGCTTGCCTTGGCTATGTATTTCTCGCATTTCCCTTCGTGAGGACAAACATTTTGGGACTCTTCAGTTTTTCTTTTCACTTTCTCTGGTGTGAATAACCTGAAAAAAATACAGTTAATCATTACTCGTGTGTGTATATTTGCAGACTGGATGCAAGAGGTCTGAGGGTAGAAATACTGTTGGAACATGAACGTGAAATGTAATACAATTTTGATCTTTTTCTGGACACAAATACTGAACTAAAAAATATGTAAATGGTGCCGACTGCTACGGGAAATAAAGCAAATAAATCATATAAAGCTACGGGACTAAAATCGTTCAATTATATCTAAAAGTAAAATGAAATATTTGGTGTTCCATTCTAAAATGTTAGCAGTTTTTGATGTGAGAGTTATTTCAATGTGTTGTTAACTATTGAAAACGGTTTAAACATTTTATTTAATAAAATATCAATATTTGCGATTTCAATCTTCGAATTTACATATCTATGAAACGAGAGGATAACCTAATAGCTTGTGCTTGAGCTCCTGATATCTAAACAAAAACAAGTGTATGACACAGTTTGATGCACTAATGCGAAGTAAACATCAACATTGCGGGCTTGTAACTGTAGGCCCAGAAGGAGATGGCGGAACGAGTTGGACTCCTACAGTACCTAAAGGATTGGGCGCAGATTGCTAAGGACAGAACATAAAATACAACCGACTTTAAAAAAAAAACACTACACGGTTATTACAAAATCCCATTAAAATTTGTTAAAATTCTGATCAAGAACTTAGGAAATATACAACAGAACTCTTCTATAAATGACAGCACACTTCTTTGGAACAAAAAAAGAATTTTGCAAATTTACGACGGAGTTATATCCGAACATACATAAAACTAAAATATATATATAAACATCCGAATTGAGGAACTCCTTCTTTTTGGCAAGTCGGTTAAGAATGAAAAGGAAGACGGGATGTCATTGTCCAACATCAAATTATTTGAAGACATGATTATTTAGTTATACTGTAAATGTTAAAAAGCCTAAAGTTATATTTTGCCTACTACGAGTAGGTGACCAGTCATTAGACTTTGGTACAGGAAAACATTAAGTGCTCTGATTAGATACGAGGCAATGAACTGTGGGCGATAATGAACACATTATTGAATGAATGTATTAACATATTAAGTGCAGTCATTGTACTACTATTTTTATAGAATTTATTGGTAAGTATTTTGTGATCTACGGTTCTAATGATAATTAATTTGAAAAAACCCCAACACATTTTTATTTCATGCTTTTTAAACTACATAATATATATAGCAGTAGACACGCTTCGAACGATAATCTATCGAACATGTAATTATGACACGATGTGTTGCAGAAATACGCCGATTCAAATAGTAAAACGCCCATAACTTTTGAACGGTTAAACCGATTTTCATGAAACATACTAAGAACACTCTCGATAAAGTCAACTTTAAAACGAAAAATACTAAATTAAAATAGGTTCATCCGTTTAGGAGCTATGATGCCACAGACAGATACACAAACACACAGGTTCAGACGTCAAACTTATAACACCACTCTTTTTCCATCGGGGGTTAAAAACATAACATCACGCCTGTACTCCCCCCCCCGAAAGGTTAAGCAGATCTGCCAATTATAGTACACCCTCATTTCGCCGGTTTTGCTAAGTCGGCGAACCTATTGCCAGCAATCTGGCTCAGAACTAGACTCCGGACTGCCATTCCGAAATTTCGGGAAAACCCAGTAATACTTTGCAGACCCGGAAATAGAACCCAGAACCTGAGTATAAGGCTGGTTCTTATTATAATTTCATTGGTAGGTATCGAAAACTATTGCTAACCATTCATTTTAATTATCCAATATTAACTTTAGATACCAGTTAGCATAGATATTAATATGTAACGGTATATTACAATTATATTGTGTGTTTGGTTACCCCCTTACATATTCAAAGCTTTACTAAGAAACGGTGAAGAATAGACTCATTTGTTTATATTGTTGTTTTGACGTTTAAAGCTCTTAAGTCTTGGAAATAAGTAGTAGGTAATTGCATACAAAACAATGGCGTCTGGATTTCCTAGAATCATAAATTATTTACAATCTTGTTCTGTTTTTAACCGACTTCAAAAAAAGAAGGACGTTCTCAATTCTTTTTTTTTATATATGTTCCCCGATTAAGCAAAGACGCCTGGACCGATTTTAAAAATTACTCTTTTGTTTGAAAGGGTATACTTCCTAGTTGGTTCCATAATCATCAAACCAGGATCTGATGATGGAATCCTAGAGAAACCGAGGGAACTCCTCAAATATTATGGGCAAACATATAGCGATTTTGGTATTTTCATCAACAATGCAATCATTTGCAATCAGAAAGTATCATTTGGTGAAGTGGAACTAATGAAGAAGACCACAGATGGCCACTGGAACTCCTAAATGCTAAATATGTCACGGGCATAAGATATCTCGATTAGTTAACCGACTATAATGAAGCAAATACTTATAAATAAATGGTACTGATGAAAATGGCACCATCGAACTGATCTGATGATGAAGCCGGAAGGTAGGCACTGGAACTCTAATATAAAACAATGTATCCTAGTCGTGTTTGGGCTTATTGGAATTGCCATGAGATGTACTTTGGCTATAAATGATAATCATGTTAATTGGAGGTACCTACCAAAACTAAAAAAAGAAATATAAAAACATTTTAACAAAAAATCAAACCGACTTCCAGAACAACAAACTACAAAGAAAAAAAAATCTTTTTCGAAGTCGGTGTCAAAAAACGGGAAACAATGGGTAGGTACAAAAGACACCGACTTCGGAAAATAAATTTATTTTTTGTTCTGGAAGTCGGTTTGATTTTTTGTTAAATAGTTTTTATTTTTGTACCTATGCCTCTCCAAATGTATGAATAATCTGATCTTTGCTATCTGTCACCTAGCAGCTACTACTTAGTAATTCTGGGACTAAGGCTTTACCTATCCTAGGGATGTCTATGTAATTTGCTTCCCGAGTCACAGTTTCTAATCAACTCTATCAATTATTGAATACCGTAACGACCAATTACAGACAGCCTAAAGTTTTACTAAGCTACATTGTCTCTTCGCTGTTCTGTTTGCCTAATCACCAGGATCGATACAGAAGTGTTTGTCAATCATTTTATCAGTTTTAAAAAGAAGGTTCCTTACCAAAACAACGGCGTCCTCTCTTTCTTGTCTCCCTCCAGTCTCATCAGGTAGAACAATAAGGAGCTTCCTAACATGAACATCAGCGTCTGTTGTGTCTTTGTGATTGACAGATATCCAGCTCTCTGCAAAACTTTGAGGTAGTACTCAATCACCTGGAATATCAATGGAAATGTTAGGTAGTGATTCATATAAAAATAGACTGGAATATTTTTGAACCTTCTTTCTTTATTTTCAGTAACTTCGCCTTAGTAAGTGGTTAAAAATAGTCATAATTTTGTACTATCAGGATCAAAAGTATCTAAATATGATATATTATGGCACTATCCTAGGTGTGCCAATTGTCATAAAAATGCTGTCAACGGTTCATGCGTAATTTAGTAACAAAATGTCTTCACAATCTTAAATTATTAGTATTATAGGTAGGTACTCGTATTAAGCAAGACCAATTTTTTATTTTTATTTATAATAGACCTGACTGGACAATGTCAATTGACAGATAGAAAAATGTGTATATCAGTAAGAGGAAATAAAGAAATAACATTTATTTTATTTGGACACAAAAAGAAATGTGTGAAACTATAAATACAGAAAGTATACGTCATATATTATATCCGATGGACATCCTTGCAAAGTTCTGTCGCTTTTACATACATGACTTGATGTCTGCTGAAGCGTGAAAAAGAGCATAACGACCGAGAAAATATCATATATTTTTCTCCATGAGAGATTCTTACGTCTATTCTTAAAACCTACCCGTGTATCTACGGCATTTAGTTTTGGAACCCTTCGTACACAAGGCCACGCAAGTTTTGTAATCAAATTCGACGACTTATATCCGCAATATAATATATTTATTTTGAGATTTGTACACAATATCGAATTTGCCGAAGCTTATTTATAGAATCAGCATCGGAAAGTTCGGTTTATTACGAAATCTTTTTTTTTTTGCATTTCTTTAAGTTTCTACAATGCTATTGAGCAATTTATTTGCCAAACAATCGTTACAGCATATATACATATACTTAACTTACTATACTATACTAATTTATAACAAACCTAACTACGTAGATATTTACAAACACAAACTACATCTAGGCGTGAAAGTTCCTCCACACCGCTACAGTTTCTCTGATTGCGGCTATTTTCAAATATTTATCTTTAGGTATAAAAATTCTTAGTAATAGTCATAACATAGAGATAATTGCTGTATTTTTTAATAAAACTACACTCAACTGCAAGAACACAAAAAATTGACAGCTGAAATACAGTGGTTGTTGAGTGATTGATTTCTGCATTAGGGGTCATGGACACGACTCGCAGACATAGCCAATATTATTATAAGCATGATATGCTATTTAATTTAGAACCCGAGTATTTTTGATTTGGAACAATTCTGTTTGTAAAAGCAAAGAAGAAATCTCTTGTAATTGCTTTCATGAGCTATGGTTTACGTTCTTTTGGGCCATTAATTGATTCCGGAGTTTTATTTTCAAGCTTGTTCAATGTTTGTTCTGTTACATAATTGAATTACACATAATAATTCTATTGTCACATAATAGGATCATACTTTCTGTGACCTTACAACTGTCTAAAGTTAAATATATCTAGTAACAACATTGTATTTAAAATGATTAAAATTGTTAATAAAGAAAGACTTACCAAATTACAAAATAGGTTGATAACTAATCCTCTCCTGCTGGGCGGCTCCAAATAAATAAATAGTCCGTTCAGTGTGAAAGGTATGAACAGGTACGTGAAGGCGGTAAATTTATCACCCATCAACTTTCTACAAAAACAGACAGATTTTAGATGTTTCAACTAGTCTTTATAAATCTCAACTGAACATGTAGGTCATATATTATATAGATAAATATAGGTCAGTTAAGATTTTGAGGTATTTCTTTTGTACTTTGGTGTTTTTTTGTATTTTGTTTGATGACCTATGGACACCAGCAGCTATTGCTAATGTGTTATATTGACTTTTGACTCCGTCCGCCTAGTTCGGGAGTCAGAGTCTTAAAAAAATGCTGTAACCAATTATGTCTATAAAGATTATTTGTATTTGTTATCTATACTACCTAAAAGCACAGAACACTAAGAACACTCGGCGGCAAACATTCCATGCAAACCCACTGCTGAGTATCGGCCTCTCTTTTCTTGTTCCCCACGCTGTGCAAGGCTCATCACATTTCTACCGGCAATCGTAACATGTCATCAATGATGTTCAGCATAGATCCCTTTTTGTTCCGTAATTAAGATTAGACAATGATATTTTATTTAGAAATTCTATACAACCAATTCCGACATACCTTACCTAATCATACAACTGATATTGGGTGCCGTGGATGTGACCAGTAGTCCCAACATTGTGGACCTTACGTAGTATTCACCCATCTTGATCCATTGGTCCTTTCTCAGCATCTTTTTACCTCGCATCAAGATTTGTGCCTGAAAATATTAAAGGTGTTTTATAGTTTTCTACATTTGGCTGGTGCACATGTTTACTAAAAAAACTTTACTTATTTTAACGCCTGAACCGATTTCTTGACATTAGATTCAAGGCATCCAAGGACAGGCAGGAAGTTGAACAGATCATTGTTGCCATCGCGGGTAGGAACTGGATTAGGGTGGCCTGAGCCTTGCAGTGGGTGAAGTCGGGCTGATGATTATGATGATGATTATGAGATTCAATGCTAAATAGAAAGTGGTTATAAAAATGGGAAATTATGAGGATGATAATCTTACATATTAATAGAAGTAAGGTATTCTGGTACTCTAAACAAAGTGTTATTCTATGAGCGATAACATTGCCAAAAAAATAAAAAATGTATGAGTTTGACATGCACTACTGTAATGCCGCTCTGATTTAAATTCTTCTTTCTTTATATTCCAGATCTTTACGATCTTTCTTTTCCCCAAACTTTTTATTAAAAGGTCCTATATATATGTGCTGAAAAAAAACATTTCTTACAATATAAATAATGGAGTAGAACTTCGCGCTGCCGATAACAGCATCTTTGTACAGAGCAGGACACGCTCCAATGCAGCTCTCATTCCATGGGTGTGTGATGACACTGCAGTGGATTTCGCCACATGCAGTCTCGAACAGCTGCTTGCTTACAGCCGCCATCTTGGATTTGATGTTTACGGTTTCTTCTTAGGAGAGAATCAGCATGGAGATCTGGAACAAGATAGATTTTAATTTAGTTTCAATTGGAATAATAATTCTGGAGATGGACGATGCCGCGGGGGCTGATCCAGAACTAGGTGGCTATGTGGCTAAAGGCTGGTACAAAGTGGGAGGAAAACTATTTCCCGGTAGGACTTAAGAAACCTTTGCCCAGCCGTGGGACAGAATTATTTGTTATATTCTTTATTGTACACCACAAATATATATATACAGGACAAACAATCATAAAAGCAAGTGTACAATGGGCGGTCTTATCGCACAGGGCAATCTCTTACAGACAACCTTTGGATGGACTGAACGAGAGGAGAGGAATTTAGGGTTGTTGTAGTATAGTAGGGTTATAAAATAATAATTTGTTTTTATTATTTTGATGGTATTGTAAAAATGGTTTTAAACGAACTAGCGCCTGCTAAATGTGTCACAGCAAAATGTAGACCTACCAAAAACCTTTGATTCATGAATTCTTAAATCACAAATATAAATCTCTCAAGACAAGTCTCTTTAAGTTTTTAAAAGTTCTTTGCCCAAAAACTATATATATATATATATTCAATTTAGCCTAAACTACACTTATTCTGTGTTATGTCATATCCAACGTCCCGTGGCGTCGTAACGAGACCAATACAATTTCATTAACCACTCCGCTGGGAAGGGCCGGGAATCGAATCTGTGACCTTCACAGTGCATTGCACGAGTAACTTAACCTCTATACCCTTACGGTCAAGAACGTTAACTTGTAGTTTTTTTGGTTAAGTGTCGGATTTAATATATAGAATGCAAAGCATTTTGGCAATGCTATACCACGTTAAAATTAAAACAGAGGCGAAAATATAGCCATATCTTTTCCAGGACTATATAGGCTCTAGAAAATGCGTATACATTTTATCAACGAAATCGTCGCGATGGCGATTGTTTCTTTTTTTTTAAATGTATGGGAATGCCAAACGTTATGGAAATGTCACGTCAATCAATCCCTTCCATTTTATAATGAAACTTTGTCTAGAGTACTTTTAGAGCCTCAGAACATTCAGTCATTATTATAGTATTATATATTATTATAGTAATTTCTTCAATCACATTTTTAACCATTTGGTAATATATTATTTTAAACATCATTTAACAGTCTTTATTCTATTGTTTTTTTTTTCCTCGTACCTATCTTTTTTTATAAACATTGATTCATAAATGCATTATGGCGTTGGTACTTCATTAGCAAATTGCATTGAGCATTGTATCATGCAGATAACATTTATTATAGTCTACGTCATGCTGTTGTTGTGATTGTCATTAAGTTACTATGTGGACCCTGAACTTTGATTCTTTATTTTATGGACTACAATTTATATTATTACGAGGTGGAGTTCAGGCATAAATTATTTAAATAGCAGACAGCAATTAATCACACTTTATAACAAAAACACTTCATAGACAATTATATTAACTACTTCGCATTATTTTCCTTTTTGTTTGCACTGTATCCCTTCCCAATCTAAGTTTGGGGTACGGTGTTTCATAACCAAATCAGTCACGAATGATCGAACCTACAACCTCATAAAGGATCTAGGTTGACTTATAATTATTAATTTTAGATGACTTTGACAATCTCGGGAACCTGGTCGCAGTCCTTTGAAAGGAGTGCGAGGGGCCGAAGCCAACTGGCAGAGGCTTTGTTAGGCATATATTAGCAAATGTGACACCAACCGACGATTATCCCTGTATGCACTACGTAAGTGCATCCAAAGACAATCCCCGGCTGGTGCGCGACTATTGCAAAATAGAAAAATGTATTTGGCTATGGGTTCGGTAGGTTTTGTGGATCGATTGCCCAGTGACACCACTAGCAGGGTGTCAACTGAAAATAAGCGCTGGGTGTCTGAGGCCCAGCAAATGCTGAGTTGGTAAACTTTTCGGTGTGGGAACACCCAGCGCAGCTCTTCTTGAACCTTGTTTGTATTTTTTTTACGGTTCTTCTCTGTTACTTTGTAGTGGTTGATGTTGTGTTGTTGTCTGAGTCGATTTTTTTTTTTTTATTCTATTCTATTCTTAAATAAGTAATTAAATCTTTAATTAGTCTCCAAAAATATTACTTCACTTAATATATAAAGACACATCTTCAACACATTATCCTCAAGATTTACAACAACTTGCTACCTAAAGTAACCAAAGAGTCCACTGGCGCATTGCTATGTATTTACTTTTATCAAAGTTTTAATAAAAACATTACTAAGATTAATGTGTCTAATAACAAATTTTATGAGCAGCAAAATTGGTCTGGTAAGTTAATAGCATACATTAAAGGCAGATAAGATGTCTATTCACCCTTAATTTGAGACACCTAAATTAAGGGGTCACCTTAAAAAAATCTATTTGCATTTGCAGTTAAGGGCAATTTCATTTTACGGCTTCTATTTTTCTTGACAAAAGATATGTAGGTACTCGTTTGTTTAGCCAAATCTGGTGAGCATTTGGTTCGTAATATTGCATCTATGAGGTATTTTCCGAAGAGCCTTACTCTTCGGAAAATACCTCGGTGAACGAAAAAAACGAGAATCAAAAATTCGAAGGCGTAGGTATGACATCCACCAACCCGCACTAGGCCCGCGTGGTCCACTCTCTCTCACAGAGAGGAGGCCTGTTTGTGTCCCAGCAGGAGGAACATAAAGGGCTGATTATGGAAATTATACAAGTTCTGCCTGTTATGTATGTTATGATCACGACTGGAAGTAGATACTTTATGAAAAGAAACTACGAATTTATACTACTGATATTTAAAGTTATTTTAACAGTATAACAAGCAGACAAAATACGAATAATACGGTTTTCGCCATTTTAAATTCTAATCTGAAGGCGAATATTTTTTTCCACTCGACATCGATAGCAAATATCAGAAATAAATTGAAAACGCAAGTTATTACAAGGATCATAGTTTATTTAATAAAAAACGAAAAACAACTAACAGTGCACGACATAACATTGCGATATAGCATATTGCATATCGCACAGAGTTGTGTATGCAATCGTGTGTCAATTTCCTGCAGTTTTCTACGCAAGGTTAGCTTCGTAAGGATAATAATACTTTTGTAACAGTCACGCAATAGAGAACGCAGTTTTTGTAACATTATCATCTTGAAGAGTGAACCGTACCTATCAAAAAGTTACAGATTTGAATGAATTGTTTATTATTAAGTATCGTTCAACAAGGTAGTTTTTTTTTATTATCTATAGGCTCGCGCTTGACCATTATCTCATCTGATGGTAAGCGTTGATGTGGTCTACGGTGAAACATGCTTGCCTAGAAGAAACCTATTCACTCTTAGGTTCATCATCATCATTATCATATATGCCGAAAGACGTCCACTGCTGGATGTCTTTCGGCTTTTATAGTTTCACCACATTGTTCTGTCCCGTGCGTCTCGCATCCAGAGGATCCCCGAAATCTTCACCAGGTCATCGGTTCATCTGGTGGAAGGCCTTCCAACGCAACATCTTCCGGTTCGCAGTCGCCACTCCAGAACCTTTCTGCCCCATCGGCCATCCGTTCTGCGAGAAATGTGCCTGCTCACTGCCACTTAAGTTTGGCAATTTTTTGGGTTTTGTCAGTAACCCTGGTTCTCTTGTGGATCTCTATATTTCTGATTCGATCACGCAAGGACACTCCAAGCATAGCCCTCTCCATTGCCTTTTGGGTGACTGTAAGCTTTCAGATAAGGCCCATTGCAAGCGACCACGTCTAAGAATCATAATTATGTCATCACTGGCACACTGGTCATAGACTTTCGTCTTGAGACACTGTGGTAAGTTGAAGGAGAAGATACCGCGCAACTTCCCAAACGCTGCCCAGCCGAGTCGAATTCGTCTGTTGACCTCTTTCTCTAAGAAAGAAGAGTGAACGATCCAGTTAGTAGTAGCAGTAGGGCCACCTACCCAACTGGATCGTTCACTCTTAGGTTAGGTACTGATAATTTCTTTTGAAATAATATTTCGTTAATTTTTATTTACAACTTGCTGTTGGCCTGCAGTAAGAAATTATCCCATGAGGACGGCCCATGTCCTAAATTCTGAAGTATGCTATGTCCTATACGTGGATGTTAATCCGTTGATGCGTGGTTGAATAACAAACATCAAACAGACGTTCTTAATTATAGTATGAAAAGGATTAGTAACACAGTACAATAACCAACACTAACTCAGATATTATGCTAACATGGTTTGCCTTTTTTATCACTATCTTGCTCGTCTAATGGAAAGCGATGATGTGGTCGACGGTGAAGCACGCTTGCCTAAAAGTTACCTTTTTACGCTTTATTTAAAACATATCTGATGCGGCGAGTGCGCGATAGCTCCAACAATTTTGTAGCTGTTGTGGCCGACAGACCGAAGACCGCCGAGAAGTGCCGCTTAATTTAATGGACTAGTTGAAATAAATATATTTGGCTTTGACTTTGAGACTAGACAGCCCATTGATGTGACACTCAATGACGACACAGTGATGACAGAGCAATACTGAAAGTGATGCTACGAAAACCTTATCGCTATCCAACAACTCAACTATACTCAGATTGTAAGGTACTGACAGTTCGTCAGCTCTTCGTGTTGCAATCCGTTCTCAGAAGACACTCCAGCGTCCCACCGTCTGATCCCAACAAACGAACCAATAATCCCCCAGGTACACGACACAAGACCGCCTTTGCCAGACACCAATACTTCACATTAAGTACACTAATATACAAGAAAATTCATAAAGAACTAAATATACTCGATTGCAATAAATTTAGATTAAAAGCTAAAGTAATGGAATGGCTACTTCAACAGGACTATGCACAAACTGAATCACTACTCATATACATTGCCTAATATTGCACTTTATTTCTTCACATAATAACATCTCACACTTACTACTCTCAAACAAAAACTCACCACACTTACATCATAAACACATCCTTACACACATTCGCCTATTCACTATTACATAAGTATAAGTTAAATGTTATTAATGCTATTTTTCCTTTTTCGTAGAATATAATAATAATATGTATAAAAGTAAATCTGACTGTTAACAAGAATAATATGTTGGCACAGTCCGCAATTGTATAAACCCTATTTTTAAGTAACCTCACAGCTGAACACTGTCTCTTAAGATACAGGTTATCCTAGTTTGAGAAGCAGGGCTCACAATATCTGTATACAGACTTCTACAGCGTAATTTAGAATCTTGTTAATCGATGTATACTAATGTATGTTTCTTTATGACAATAAAACAATTTTTTTTTTTTTTATAGTGAGTCTTAAATATGTTAAATAAGTTTGTGTGTGTGAATGTAATTGTTTTGTGTAACATGTAATTTTACCATGGACTCTGGTCTGAAAATAAAATTTTATTATTTTTAAAGGTTGTAGATATCAGAACTTTTTGACCTTTTTTTCAGAATTCTATGAAAAATAACTGACCACAGTATCCATTTGGTATAACAACAACCTCAACTCAAGTAAATGCATCAATCAGTTTTTATTAGGCCGTTCAAACACCAGCGACTTTCGCTCGACCGCACGCTACGTCCATTTATTTAGTTTTATTGTCTAATTTTATATGCGACTCAGGCAGATTATATCCACAGATCACGGAGCGACTAGGACTAGAGAAGCCATTGCATTTTTTTTTGTATATTCGTGGCCGCGCAATGGCGCAGAGTGCAAGTTTCAGCTGTCATAAGCAATGTAAGGTCAGCTTCCAGCTTAACCAGATACAGCTGACTACCAGTATTTTGAATGAAGTGACTGCTTATCTGACGACCACAACCCAGTAACTGGTAACAAGGTACCACTTGGAAGGCTGCTTGGAATCTTGGATCAGGGAAGAAGGAGGATTGGGAGAGGGAGGTTATTTGTGGATGTTTGAGATCTACATAGGACAGCCAAAACCCACGCCTATCACAGGTACAAAAGAGTCACCCATCTAAACACCAATCTCGACAAGCAAGCACGGTCGGTAGTAAGAATTTTCACAGGCCGTCAAATTCTAATAGTAAACGGTGACAGTCACTGACACGCTTGGTTTGATTGCCGCGATGGTGTCTCTAGTAGTGGCCGCTGAGGCGTCTAGATGCTCTGTGAATATGCCTGTTTAATGCCATTTTTTTATGTTTATAATATGTATGTTAATTCTGAGGGCATTTGGCTAATGGCTACGTAATTGAAATATTTATGAAAGTTTTTAATAAAACGTGGTGAAATTGTTTCTTTGTTTATTGTCTGTAAAAATCCTATTCGATGGGTGTACTTTTACAATTAAAACAATTCTTTCACTAATAGAAAACTACGCTATTCCGCCAACAATTCCTATGGGCTTGGCATCGTGTGTAAAACCGCGGGTAAAGCTAGTGTGATATTAAGTAGACAATAGCTTAAAACAGTACTTAGACGTTTTATTATCACGTTTGATTGGGAAAAAACTAATTAGTTATGTCATTTAAAGGAGTGTTATCGGTCGTGACTTTTAAGCGTGGCTTGTTAATCACTCTAATAATTAGAAGTATTCTACATTGTTTTTAATTAACTTTTGTTAGTTAGATGTTGAATATCATATTTACCATGTTTACTGTTTGTTGCGAGTTCAACATGAACAAACATGAGACGATGTTGTGATCGTGTTTGTTGAGTTGAACATGGTAAATATTTCACATAAATGAAAGTTTTAAAACATATATCACAAGCATTTATACCCAACCTACTAGGAGGCCAGAATTATGAAGAAGTCTTAGTATTTGCGGGGCTGAAATCATTACCGGTAAAGACTAACTTAAGTACCAGGAGATTATAATTATGAGGAAGTATTACCGAGGTTGGAATCATGAGATTTAAAAAGAGTACCGGGTGATTTTAGATTCTCACCTCCGGGAAATCCATTAGTCTCTACCGCTTATGATTCTAGGCCCGCAAATACTTCTTCATGAAAAAAAAAAGCATACGATTGTTATATTTTTATCATGTTATTAAATTCTTTACTGATACGAGAATTGTTGATTTTTAAGTTCTAAAAAACACGTCCCAACACTAGTACCTTCTGCCAAATGTGAAATATTTTTTTTAATAATTTATTATTTCACTAATGGCACCTGCGAAAAATATCGATAGGTGCCTTATGTGGAATACTTCAGATGCCGTTCACTCAATTGACATCAAAGTGGTTCTCCAATGTGGAATACGTCAATAATTATATTATAACTAGAGTACGTCTCGCGGTTTCACCCGCGTAGTTCCCGTTCCCGTGGGAATACAGGGATAAAAAGTAGCCTATGTCACCCGGGAATAGAGTAGCTTCCCAACGGTGAAAGAATTTTTGAAATCGGTCCAGTAGTTTTAGAGCCTATTCGGTACAAACAAACAAACAAAAAAATATTTCCTCTTTATAATACTGGTATAGAGGTATAGATGTACCTGGGAAAAAGTCCATAGTATGAGTTACAAAATACGATGTTAAATCACTCTAAATAATTATGTATCTCGGACAACGTATGAGTAACAAATAACAATACCAATATACATTAGTGACTATTCAGAGCATTGATATTTTGATCACAGTTATCAGATAGCATTGAACCTAATCGTAACACCACCGATTCGTGCAATATACAAAGTCATAATGATTGATTACAATAGTCAGGTAATAATGATTCATTGTTTTAAAACTGGGAAATAGGTATCTTGTTATGAATAAACACAAGCTATTGTTTGGTAAACACTTTGAACTACAAAACAACGTGAGTCAGTCAGTCAAAGACCTAGCACGATAAATCTTATTAATATTATTTGGTTAGATGTATGTTTGTTATTGAATCACGCCAGAACAGCTGAATGTATCTGGACGAAATTTGGCACAGAGATAGATTATAATCAGGCATAGCTAGATTTTTATCCCGGTATAATGTGCCCTTGGGATCATAAAATACTTTAACGCGGGCGGAGCCGCTGGCAGAAGCTAGTAATTTAATAAATGAGCTGTTTTTTTTTTGTTTTTTAGTATCCAATAGGCTCGCGCTTGACCACTATCTCACCTGATGGTAAGCGATGACGTGGTCGACGGTGAAACGCGCTTGCCTAGAAATAATCTATTCACTCTTGACTTAAAGACCCCCAGATTGTAGCTGTCAGGAAACACAAGACTCCGGCAGGGAATTCCACTGGTGGAATTTTCAATTCCAATTCCATTCCATATAGTAGGTGAGCTTAAAACCTACGAGGTGTATGTGTTTCTTTCACTTATGATGTAACGCTCGCTATTAAAAAGATAAGTGTCCATCATCATCTGCCTAGCCTTTTCCCAACTATATTGGGGTCGGCTTCCAGTCTAACCGGATTCAGCTGTCCAGTGTTTTACATGGAGCGACTGCCTATCTGACCTCCACAACCCAGTAACAGGGTAACAGCGGTACCCCTTGGTTAGACTGGTGTCAGATCTCAAGCTTCTGACTCGTAACGACTGTCAAAGATCTTCAAATGACAGCCGGGACCAACGGCTTAACGTGCTTTCCGAGGCACGGAGGAAACTCGGTATGTTGAAATGGTCACCCATCCACGGCCCGACCTCGTCAAGCGTTGCTTAACCTTGAAGATCGACCCGTGCGGCTGTTATTATTTAGCCACGAGCTCCTTAAAAAGATAAGTGTCCACCTAACCTAATTTATTAGAGGAGTATATTTCTCGCCAAACTTCTTGGTCGCTCTAAAGTTGGCTACAATAGTTGCGCAGTATTAAATCTCATACAAAAACAGCACCACGCCGTGCCTTGCGCATCGGAAAGCCAATTTCAGGCTGGCCAAGAAGTTTGGCGAGAACTATAGCAATTGCTTTTAGATAGATTATTATAATCTATGTCTAGCAATTAAGTTCCTTACTATTCAACTGTTTGTTGATTCCCGGTCTTATTAAATTATCTACTAGTATGTTCCAACATTACAGAAGGTGACAATCTACAATCGATAACGCTAATAGAATACGAATCAATGTATGGGAATGACACATCTGAACGTTAAGTCACGTGGTCAGACCATACAAATAGAAGGCATTAACGATTGTAGAAAGAGATTCGATACGAAACGTTTGTAACTTGGCTAGGGGGGTCAGAACCGATAGCGTTTTGAGTAGGCGACACGACACAATATGTATGTAAGTACTCGTAGTAAGCTTAGATAATGTAGTCTGTGCTCTGTGTGTGTAGGAATGGAGTGGAATGCCGGAGTCTTTAAGTCAACAGTGAATAGGTTTCTTCTAGGCTAGCTTGCTGCATTGTCGACCACGTCAGCGCTTACCATCAGGTGAGATAGTGGTCACGCGCAAGCCTATCAATAATAAATTTAAAAAGTACAAGCAAATGAAAATGCAACATCATGTTATAGAAACTATCAGATTAATGAACAGGTAGATAAAATTCTAAGAAGTTATGATAAGGAAAAAATCAAACCGACTTCCAGAACAAAAAACTACAAAGCAAAAAATAAATTTCTTTTCCGAAGTCGGTGTCTTTTGTGCCTACCCATTCTTTCCCGTTTTTCGACACCGACTTCGGAAAAGAAATTTATTTTTTGCTTTGTAGTTTTTTGTTCTGGAAGTCGGTTTGATTTTTTGTTAAAAAGTTTTTATTTTTCTGTTTTTAGTTTTGGTAGGTACCTCCAATTAACATGATTATCATTTATAGCCAAAGTACATCTCATGGCGATTCCAATAAGCCCAAACACGACTAGGATACATTGTTTTATATTAGAGTTCCAGTGCCTACCTTCCGGCTTCATCATCAGATCAGTTCGAGGGTGTCATTTTCACCAGTACCATTTATTTATAAGTATTTGCTTCATTATAGTCGGTTAACTATTCGAGATATCTTATGCCCGTAACATATTTCGCATTTAGGAGATCCAGTGGCCATCTGTGGTCTTCTTCATCAGTTCCACTTCACCAAATGATACTTTCTGAGTGCAAATGATTGCATTGTTGATGAAAATACCAAAATCACTATATGTTTGCCTATAATATTTGAGGAGTTCCCTCGATTTCTCTAGGATTCCATCATCAGATCCTGACTTGATGATTATGGGACCAACTAAGAAGTATACCCTTTCAAACAAAAGAAGAATTTTTGAAATCGGTCCAGGCGTCTTTGAGTAATCGGGGAACATACATAAAAAAAAAAAAAAAAAAGATTCCGATGAATTGAGAACCTCCTCCTTTTTTTGAAGTCGGTTAAAAATTCTACGGGAGCATACTGGATGCAAAACCGGCGTAATAATAATACGAAACCAGCAGGCATACTACGTAAGAAACAGCAATCAGCAATCAATGCGCGATCAAACGCTTTATGTCATATTATGATGTATTCGTATTTTATGTTTTGTTTTGCGCCGGTGTTACTTTGAGGTGACTTATCTGGAGGTGTACGACACGGTTGGCGTAGTGTTTGAGCGATCGGCTGCTACGCCGCGTGTCGCGGTTTCGATGCCCGCACGGAACAAATATTTGTATGACCTACAGATAGTTGTTCTGGATCTGGGTGTCTTGTGTATGTCAGTTTAAATGTTTGTAAACGCACCCACGACGCAGGAAGAAATGCCTAGAGTGGGGCAAAGTAAAAAAAAACCCTTATATTTTAGCATTTTGACAATCAACATCGCTGCGATAAAAAAAAATTGTCTAGGGCCTCTAGACTACTAGAGGCAATTTTTTAAGGTTCCGTACCCAATGGGTAAAAACGGTACCCTATTACTAAGACTCCGCAGTCCGTCTGCCACCAGGCTATATCTCATTAACCGTGATAGCTGGACAGTTGACATTTTCACAGATGATTTATTTATTCATTTATGATGTATTTCTGTTACCGCTATAACAACAAATACTAAAAACAGAACAAAATAAATATTTAAGTGGGGCTCCCAAACAACAAACATGATTTTTTTTGACGTTTTTTGCGATAATGGCACGGACTACCTAATACCTTTCATGCGCGAGTCCTGTTTTTTTTTAAGTTTCGACTAACAAAATAAATGTAACACCATTAGTTTTAATCGTAGTGTGTGCAATACTCCTAAGTGACGATACCATTGCGCCCACGTTTCAATCAAGCGCAATTACTTTGATAGTGTATAATGACACGCGTGCGCTCGCTCTATATTTCTTCATCACTCGAGGAATTCAGATAGGAATTCAAGGTGTTGCTCTGTGACTTGTTGGCTATGATATTATAGGAACTATAAAGTATATTTTATTGTATGAACTATGTGGTTTAGAGAAATAGGCAATCGGAATTATAATTAATAATATTGATCTGCTAAGCTATTTCACAACCATCTTGGAGTTGGTTGCCAATCTAATCGGATATAGCCGAATGGCAGTACTTTACATGGAACTACGTGACAATCTAGAAGTCTTTAAGTCAAGAGTGAATAGGTTATTTCTAGGTTAGCGTGTCTCACCGTCGACCACATAATCGCTTACCAACAGGTGAGATAGTCGTTAAGCGCGAGCCTATAAAATATAAAAAAAAACTACGTGACCTCCACAACCCAGTAACTGGGTAACATGATAGAATTCTGGTGTCAGATTTCCAGCTTTTGACCTACAATGACAGCCGAGTTAGCGTTTAGAGTTTCGCTGAGGTAAGATGGTCACCCATCCTAGAACCAAGTTCAGCAGATTTGATCCGCACAGCTAATATTACTTAGCCACAAGCAAGGATTATATAAACTACTAGCTGTGCCCGCGACTTCGCTCCCGTCAACTGCCTGCCCTACCTTCCTGCTTGCCCTACCTACCAACCTATTTTTTTCTAGGCTTATTCTTTCGCGGAGAATCTTAACACCGCCATTCAGAAAATTACTTCAAATGCACAACGCCATCTATCGAATATGGAGTTCAACTGTCCGAGTATCTGAATTCCGTGTGTTGTGATAATGTTACTTCATGAGCACTTTAAATTCATCTAACTTTTGATAGAGTGAACCGATTGCGATGAAACAAAAACTAAGTAATACTTCAAGTTACGCTCAATTTGTGTATAAAAGTTATCTACATTGATTTCGTAAACTTTACGTGATGCGTGCACAAATTAACCGGTTACAGAGATAAACAGACCAACAGACAAAAATGCTGGAAATGGATTCTGTTGGTTATCCTTTAACACCCTGACTATTTTTTTTAGAAATATTTTCGATGTACAAAAATTACTTTCTTACAGATTTATTAGGTGTATTGAAGATGATTAGTCTTTATTGTACGTTGTGTACTACGAGTATGTGGTTGCGAGATGTAGGCAATCGGTATTTGTGTAAGTAATTATTATCATAAATCATTATATAATAGCCAGTTATAAAAAAGAATGTACCTACACCACATTATATTAATGGCTCGGTGACACTAAGACCTAGGTGTGTCTTCTAATCATGAGTTAGGAGTCATGTACGTCTGGCTTGGTACATTAGCATACTGAGTTTTTATTTTACCTTGAATGTATAAATATCGTAATGAGATAAAAATTGCGAGGCAGACTCACACACGAAGGGTTCCGTACAATTACCGCAAAAACAGCAAAATAATCACGTTTGTTGTATAGGAGCCCCACTTAAATATTTATTTTATTCTCTTTTTATTTGTATTTGTTGTTATAGCGGCAACAGTACAACAACAAATATCTGTGAAAATTTGAACTGTCTAGCTACCATAGTTCTTCAGATACAGCCTGGTGAAAGACATAGGGACGGTGGAGTCTTAGTAATAGGGTCCCATTTTTACCCTTTGGGTATGGAACCTTAAAATAGATTGCTTGTTCTTTGTTTCTGCCAGCAGCTTCACCCGCGTGAAAGTTATCCCAATGGACCTCGTCGCTCTAGTGATCGCAATCGCTGCTGATGAGGTTCTGAGTTCGGTTCTCAGTTCAGTATTTCAGTATTTCCAACTAGGATTTCTCAGTAACAGCCTGGAGTCTGGTCTTGTGCCCAGTTGATGGCAACAGACTGGCCGCCTCTTACATGGGACTAAAACTTTCTCACAAATTCGTGCATGAATCCGCCAAAAAGTAACCGAACTGCATAACAACAGATGGTCACGGGTTACAGACTGTAGACAGTCAATAACGGCCATACCGAATGTAAACCCGCGACTAACTAAAAAACTTCTTAGCATAACTAGAAATAACCTAAGAATAATCATAAGTACAATTACGGGTCATAGCCTTCTTAACAAACATATTTTTAACATAAGCGCCACAGACAGCCTACTTTGCAGGGGCTGTTTTAACGCCGAGGAATTAGGCGCCCACGTCATCCTGGACTATGAGGCCGTGGCTTCCCCACGTGAAGAAATCCTCGGAACGGTGAGGTCACTCCGCGAAGCCTGTGAAGCCCCCAGGAAGCTTCTGTGATTTTGGACGGAGCTAGGCTGGCTATGTTAGCCAGTACCCTCACGCAAACGGACCAAATGGGAGCCTTAGTTCGGAAAAGGGAATCTCTTTTCTATTCTAGGACTTAAACCTAACCTTACTGACTGGTCAATGTGATGACTCTTGGGCAAGGCCTATGTTCTGCAGTGGATGTTATATTATGTTGAGCATACTCTTGGGATAAAAAGTATTCTAAATCCTAAAAAAAGACATTGTCTACCCGGTGTTTCAAGTTACGTCAAAATCAAATCAGCCGTTATGCCGTGAAATGGTAGCGAGCACAGATATAAATCCAAATAGATAACGCGATTGTGTACTTCGCAAGTCAAAAAACGGAGTGAAATTACGATCAATGATCGTAATTTGAGCTTTTCATTTAGCATTATCGGCACTGGAAATTTAGAAAAATGCCTTTATATGACATATTGAGCTGTAAAGACTGTATAGAAAAAGTTAGCCGAGGCATTGGAAATGGTTTCTTTCATTGGTAAAGTAAATTTGCTTTTAAATTGTGTGTGAAAAAGTGGCACGCTTGGTTCATATCTACAGATGGAGGGGCTTGCGTCATCTAGTTAGATTTATGTCTGTGGTAGCGAGCCTTATCCCAACGTTTGGGTATGCTTCCAGTCCCCGCGATCCAGTATCCTGAGATCCACAACCCAGTAACTGGGTAAGAAAATCCCTCTGGGTAAGATTTATAGTGGTGAACTAAAAAGGTATGTCGAACTACAAAGAGGTGCCAATCAGTATGTTTGGAAATCTAACAATAGATCGATTCATTAACTATTTGGCACAGGTGATAAATGCATCGCTTAGTGTAATAACACACTAGATCGTAACTGTGAAACGTATTGCTTCGAACAAAGTAAAGCGAAGTCAGAGATATTTTTTGGTTGCCACTTTTGATAATGCGTGCAAATGACGTTCAATTTTGGGGTATTTATTTTATCTTTTAAAATCCTTTTTCTTTTGAGTCGATGGTGATTCAACCCTTAGACAGTTTAGGCCTAGTAGATGGCAATGTTTATAGTGGCATCATGATTAATTTCCCTGAATATGTAAAACTATGAACACGAAATAAAACTTTTTTTAATAAGGCTTGTTTTCTTAGAGTATATATCAAATCTGTTTCTTTATTTCTATTATATATATTCTATTATTAACGTGATTAGGCATTTTCTTTGTGTTTACTGTCTGCATGTTTATTTCTGAGAATCTAAATGTCTGAGTACTAATGAAGACCTGTCCTGTCCTGTTTACCAGTACACAATAAAACACAGGAAATTACACAATGTTGATATCGCCTTTATCTTTATAAGTCCGTCGTTAGAACCAGACTTAATACGAAATCATCCTAAGCCTTAGATTACCCAGGCATTACGCACCAGTGTTTGACGACCCTAAGAACATTAATTAGAACCGTATACCAATTAACGTAAGGTTGATTATTGCTTTCCATGAAACTGGTTCGAGGCCGAATGGGTCACGGGTCTATGGCGTCATAACTCAGTATTTACGCTAGAAGAACAATGTTTTACGGACTGGTACACACAATGTGACATTTATACTAAATATTTGAGAGGGGAAAGTTTTTTCTGTTTGGTAATAATAGTGATATAATGAATTGTTGGAATGTTTATTTGTGATGGCAAAAGGCTCGCCGCGTATTACTTAATCATTTGGATTTAGATTTATTAAATTTACTATTTTTTTTATTTTTTTACTTATATTTTTTTCTTATTAGAATTACATTTTTTTTTATTATTGTTTGTAGGCTTACGCTTGACAGTGATCTCATCTGATGGTTAGCGATGATGTGGTCGACGGTGAAGCACGCTTGCCTAGAAAATACCCATTAATTCTCGACTTAAAGGGCCCCTAGATTGTAGCTATCGGGAAACACAGACTCCGGCAGGGAATTCCACTCCTTAGCTGTACGCATAATAAAAGTGTCCCCAAAACGTTTATATGCGTATTTGTGCGTATGGGTGGGATGTCCACCATGTACCGATGACGCATCGCCGTACGTCTCGTAGTCCGATGATGGTACGGGCTGAGCAGAATTAAATCATGCAATTCCATCGCACACTCCCCGAAATGTAACCGATAAAATCCGACAAGCTGGTAACTCGACGACGATGTTCAAAGCATTGATTTGACCAGTGCTTCATTGCCGATGAGTTTACATTTAAGCATATAATTGGTATATATTTTTATAAATACCTCTAAAAATCCTTTTTTTTATATATATACAACTAATACTCGATGGGTTTGAACGAAAATAAAACTGGGACCACCAGAATATGGCAACTTATCTAAGACCACCTTGGCAATTAATACGTATCTAACTATGTCTTAAGGTTCAACTAGTCGAGGGCACGAACTATTTTGTGCGCAAGGTTAAAATGCAAGCCATCTCATCCGACAAATGAGATAGATGCTGTGATGAGCAGTAAGAAGTTAGTTCACGTACGAATTAGCACTTTTGCAAATTTGTATCGAAATGGATGATGATTTAGGACGAAAACGAGCGCGCGAAATTTAAAAAACAGACCTTTGAGAGTCTAGATATCATGAAAAAACTACTAAATGTATATTTTCAAAATAAAATTATTTGCATTGTTGAATTACTAATCTATCCCTTTATGGAGGCCGTTTTGCAATTTTCCTTCTTCTCGTGGTATTTATTTCCGCCCAAAATTAGTGTTGAAATATGGAACTTTCGACGGTCATAACTTTCACATATTTTACTTTTTTGTTTCCATACAGAGCTAGATAATGATGAAACAAATTGATATATTTTTTTATTTTGAAAGTACATCGTGAAACAGTGGAGTAATCGCTAGACTACGTTTGTATGTAAGAATAATCGACTAGTGTAACCTTAATGTATCCAATTTTAATTTGTTTTATAGCCTAAACCGTTATTTAAAATAAAAAATGGTGAATGGAACCTAAAAATGATTTTTAAATATCTATTCAGCGATACCCTATGTGTAATAGTTCACTCTCTGTTATAGTTATTTATTTTAAAAATATTACGTCTGGGGTCGCTGTGGTAACTTTAACTACTGCCATGTCTTTAGTAACACTCGTAAGGTTAAGACGAATAGATTGACGTAAGAATCATCAAAATCGGCCCACTTGTTTGGTTTTTAGAACGCCACATAATGATAATAAAACATTTATTACATGCATTATGTTAAGTTATAACATAGTAATTAATAATACAGTCAATTAAATGCAGAACCGTACAAAGTCATTTAACATAATTAGTTAGAACACTTAATAAAATATTTACTTTATTAATTTAATCATTTAGATATGTGTTAAATTATTAAATATATTCTATTATTTAACTTATTCTATTAATTATATAGTTTGGCGTGGACGCAATAAGGATAAGTAGTATTTCCTTCTTGTAGGAGCGTTTTATTTAGTTTTTATCTACGAGGACTTGTCACTGTTTTGGGAAAATGAACAGAGCCCCTAGCACAAGTTTCTAACGTATTCGTATCGTCATCGTGACATTTTACCAGACGAAAACGTAGTCGATGCTGCGACAAGTTATTTTGGCAGCACGAGTTCATAAAAACGTCTTGCGACAACTCGGAAGTAGTAATTGAACTATGGTTAATTAAGGCCGAGACTCCAATAGCGTTTGGATTGGTTTGTAGTGAATGGTGTGTTCTGAAAATTGAAGACAAAAACGGGTAACATTGTCTTAAATAATTTAGAGACTGAAACTGAACAAATATTAGTTATAAACACACTTAAAAACATATTTAACATTTATATTAATTCTTTTTTTTACAAGTCATTGAAAATTTCAGATTATTGGAGTTTTAATTTATGATAAATTGTTCGGTTTCGAACGGTCCCGTACATGACGTTTGACAATTGTCACTTAATGTTTGACGGTTTACTTCAAATTAAAAAAATATAAAACCGTTAGCACACTGATGCAAACGCGTGTAGAAGCGAAATTCTTCCGACGAACTTTGCAAACTCAGTGATTTGTTCCAATAGGTATTTTGCACGTCCACACCTAAACGTTAAATACCTTATTATACTTAATTATTAATTAATTTATTAAAGGCAACAGAGCCTACAGAATAACATAACCTAAATACATAATACATACATAGTATTAGTAACACTATAAATTTATCAAAGTCAAAATACTTTATTTCGACTAAACCATTTAAAGGCATTTTTGAATAGACAAACAAATGATGAAACTAGTTGCACATTTACAAGCGTCAGTAGGTTTCTATGGAGAAGAACGTGCAAGAAACTCCACGGACACTCTTTTCCATCAATACAGTACAATTACAAGTATTTGGTTACAGGAAAGTTACATAGATATGTGAGAACGATGTAAAAAAATGTAGTTAGTTAATATAGTTAACTGCTGTCAGTTACATGTGTCACCGTTTCGTGTTGTTTACTAACACTTAGTTTTAAGCACATTGTTACTAACCCTATATGAGTTTTCGCTCGAAATAAAGTTTTTGAATTTGAAAAAGACTTATACCTATTTTAGTAACACAATAACAACAAACAACATTTATACACACAAACATTTAACACTTACACACAGGTAACCATCATTGCTTCAATATTCCAGCTGAAATACTGGATCAACGATTCTATACAACACAGCCTGTCAGCATCATGCCCAGAATGCTAGACATAATAAATATACCTCAACTATTACTCACCAGGATTGTCCACATAATCATTCACATTTTACGTATAATAATATTATGTATATAAATATATGAATAAATAGATTTCATCAGCAAAGTTGCAATGACTGAGCAAGCTGAAGTTAACAACGCCTCTTAAAAGCCTAAATACAAACGCTAGAAAGCATCTGTTACTCCAAAAGAAAAACATAAAAAAGAAATAGTAGAGGATGGAGACTTTGATCACTTTTTTTAATTTTAAATTCCGCGCGGTTTATATGTATTATCGCATTGCGTCTCAGTGTGAGCAGACCCTAAGATGTAAACGTCTATTGTTGTTTGTTGTCATTTCAAATAATTATTTAAATTTACCAATAGTTTCAGACGTAAATCTGTTATGTACGATGGTTCTGTGATTTTAGAATTAACGAATCCAAAAAGAACTTGCTTCACTTAGGTCATCATCATGGTGAACTTCATAAAGAAGCAAACAAGTAAGTTTATTGCACAGATTCATACAATTATGCAAAATACGCTTCATCCGCTTAATCCTATGAGGTCTCATGTAGTAAGAGGCGGGCCTATTGCCGTGCACAGCACTTAGAGTGAGACTCCGGGTTGCCACTAAGAAATTCCTAATGGAAAAGTGCAATAACACTGCACGACCGACAATGTTGTATTGTACGCAAAATACGCGCTTAGACGTGGAGTTGCGGACACCAGCCCGTCTTAATCTAATCTATCTAGTTACAGAATCTTTGTATTTTGTTCTATATCAACTTCTTTTGCCAACAGGAGATGATGAATAAAATATTCCCGGTACTAGCCAAAAGCCTTTGTCGACACCGGAACAATATAAGCCAGCATTGCCACTTAGAGAAGACAAGCCATTCCAATCGCTTGCACCACCGTCTACAAGAGTGCAGCCGTGATTTCTTCAAAGCCCACGGCAAGCTATACGTCTCTTTGAGCAACAGTGACCATCCAACGAAGGAATTGGGGGAATATTTTGTAACTTACGACGACGTTAAAAGTATCTACTAATTCACAACCGTTTTGGTACAAATGCTCTTCATGCTATTACAAGCGTTGGGAGCAGCTATGAGCTATGGTTGGAATCTTAGAAGCTCTGTCAATTCATTATGATGTGAATATAAAAGAACATTATGTAATACAAAGTTTTGTTCATTAAATCTGCATTTTATTTCATCAATGCATTATATAGATTAGCTATATGTTCTATTACTTATTCTTGACGCATTAGCAGCCCATGAAGTTCTTACTGCTACACTAAGCGGTAGGAACGGCAGGCGTTTCCACCCAGAGATTACCTTGTACAAATATAGTTAAAACAATTTTACAATATTAGTTTAGAATAGGAAGTACCTATGTTTGGTGTAATTTTGAATGATAGATTGAAAAACGATGATGAGAAAAATGTGTAATTATTATTATCGTATGCCAACAAGGGCCCGTGAGTAAAAAATCAAAAATTGTAATGATTATACACATACATACATAAGCTCACGCCTTTTTTCCCATGGGGGTAGGCAGAAACTACAGAACGCCACCTGCTACGATCCTTACATACTTCTTTTGCTTCACTCACATTCATACATCTAGTCATACACACACGCCGGTTATTAGTACTGTAATGATTATATTTATGTATAAAGGTTTATAAATAATGTTCTTAAGATTTCGGCTAAGTAAAGATGAACGCAAAAATGGCAAACACATGCAACAATATTTTTCATAAAAAAGCCCGCTTTTTATTTTTGTGGTCAAAACTTGGTTCTTGTATGTGGGTCTTCCTAGTACCTACCACCCTACATACGCATTCAGGGGTGCGTGGTGGCGTGTGCCACCAGCAGAGTCGCTTGACTCAGAGCGTATGGAAAGCACGTCAAACAACAGTGGGATACTGTCCCAGGGCGACCGCGGGTACTTACACCACCAGGCTACCGTCCGCAACAGATCTTATTGTGATGTTCTTCAGAAAGGCCAGCGTGCGTGCATGTCATAACCTGCGTGCGTGTAGAAGTATGAACGTGAATATAACGTAGCAGGTGGCATTCTGTAGTTTCTACCTACTTACCCCCATCCGGCAATAGCGTAAGTTTATGTATGTATGTTTAGATTAGGAAAAACATATAGTTTCTGTTTATTTAGGTTTTTATTATCACATTAATAGCTTAGTTAGTTACTTATTTAATTCACGGATACTTAAGTACATGTTAGAAATATAATAAATTCAAGAAACATCAACAACAAGTAGGAATTTTAAATAATAATAGGCTGAGTCAACAAGGCTTTCCATGTACGAAGGAACGATATGACTTAGGATTCGATTAGTTTTGAAGGAGAGTCCTATCACAGTCTGCATCGATTTCTCGTCTCATAAAGATTACTCTGGATTCTGGAACATTGGCTGTCAGGTGGCAATAACGATAGAAGGTCTTTATAATAGACCATTCGTCACGCTGCGAAGGGATTCTGTTTCATTTTTGTCCTAGTTCTCTTTCGTTGTACATCTGTCTCTGTTTATCATCGACATACTAGTTAGACTTGTAGAACGGCTTACGGTTTTTGCTACTTAAAATACCGCAACCATTGCCATAAGACCTGCTGAAGAATATGTATATTAATACGTTTTAGATTTGTATTGTTGTTAATAGGGCACCTACTCAAGAACATTTTAGCTGCCGATAAACGCTTCAGTTGCCTTGAAGCAACTGCCAATGTTGTTTATCCCAAATTCTAACCCATATTCCCAAACTAACTGTAAATACCGGTATAAACCGGGTGCAAAATATATAGGCATACGTGCATACTAGTATTATAATCTCTAATTTATAAGGAAATCGCCGTTTTCTTCAATTCTTGAATCTTCAAATGAGTCATGATAATTATGGAGAACCGCAAGTAAAACTTAGAGTTGCGGCGAATAACGCGCTAGAGACCGTACTCCACCACGGCAGGAAGACAGCGCGGGCGATGCGCGGGCCTGCCGCGCCGCTCTATGTGTGGTTAGTACCAATAACTTATAGAAATGGTTTATTAAAAGAAACTACTACTACATTTGTTTACAAAGAAAATGAAAATGTTGTCTACCTCGTTTAACATCTTCTCCTAGCCTCTTTATGAAATTAGGAGGTAAGATAATCAATAGACAGCATGCCTGCCCCTTTTATTGATGATTCAATAGCATTTTTTTGCAAAAATACCCAAATAAATACGGAAAATTGTTTGACGTGAAATGTCTCACCGAGAAAATGTCAGTGAGATAGTTTTCGACGTGCTTTCGTCACACCTAGCGTAAAATTCGATACTACATGTCAAAATGAAAACTCGTGCTACCGATTCCCATACATTTGGAGCGTTAACGCAACGTAAATACGTGAACTCGATACGAAGGCAATTGTCAAAAACTTGTGCTACCGATTTGTTAGTTCCAAATACGGACACATGGCGCTGATTAATTTTGCATACAAAAATTGTCGCAGGCGATACGTTAACGTAGTCGATCCAATTACGCAGAAACTCGTGCTAGGGGCTCAGATTTAACTTTATTGTGTTGTTGGTGGATTTTAAGATTTCTTATAACAATGGCCTAGTGCAAGGGTCACCAATTACTTATTTTAGGGTTCCTCCTGTACACGTAGTGTTGATGATCTTTTTTGCGTCTATCCCATGGCGTGGGGTATCGTTGAATAGACCATTCAAAAATATTACAGGTGTGTGAAAACCATTTTTGGATTCAGGGACCAGTTTGCATTAAATTAAACTTTAAATTGCTATTTTTTGTTAGAGTCAAGTGTCCCAGTAGAATATAATTAAATTAAAAGAAAACCTATCACAGCTAAGAAGGCTTTATAAAAGTTTACGAGTAATAGTCGACCAACTTATAAAATGTACTTGAAAAATTAAAGAAAGATCTGTTAGTTAGAGCAATGTTTGGTGCTTTCATTATTTATGAACTTTAGTACTTTTCAATCAATCATTTATTTTGCATAACTTAGGTGTGGTTGCAGATAGTATATTGTCCAAAATATGTGCACTATGTGTTTACCTAATTATGTTGGTGAATGTAGCTGTTTGTACGGAATCCTCGGTGCTCGAGTCCGAGTTTTTTAAGTACCTTTAAGTAATTGGTCTTCAGATATTATTGCTAAATAAAGTATGCATCGATTTTGGTATATGTATTTTTATTTTTATTACCTAGCTGTTTGATAATAACCACCAGGCATGCTGTAATACCTGATAATTGATAGAACTCTTTCTATATGCAAATGTTATTCCAAATATTCGATAACAAAGTTAATTAAATTTATATCAATAGTATGATAATCTAATCATAACACAGCGAGGGCAGTGCACATTGCTCGCAGAGTGGCTGAAAAGTTCTGGAATGACGACCGCGAACCGGCAGACGATGTATAGCAAGGCCTTCCACTAGGTGGACCGATGACCTGGTTAAGATTTCGGAAATCCACTGGATACGAGACGCACGGGGCCGTTCAATGTGGCGACACTTGGGGGAGGCCTATGTCCAGCAGTGGACGTCTTTCGGCTGAAATAATGATGATGAACACAGTGTTATATAAGATATATTCAACAAAGAATCAATTAAACAACAACAGCTGACTTGGTGACTAATAAATTAATAACAAATACTTTGTAATATCATTTTGCCATCGCTTATTCTATTAACTAGCATACCGTTAACATAAATAGCCTACTATTTTGATAGATAATTGTGAAACAATTGTAAAACAAGAACAAAAAAAGATTGAAAGGATTTGAAAGAAAATAGATCAATATTTTAGATACCTTTCTTTTATCGTTACTGGATAAAAGAATATGCAAATATCAAAGTGTCGATGACATTAAACGACAACTGCAAAAATGAGAGCACCATCCAGTACGTTAAACTTTACGATGTATACTAACATCCACCTATACAGGGTCAAATTAAAATAATCTATCGGATTTTAGTAGATGTCATGAGTATCGATAACTGCGTTGACGAAATAACACAAATCTATAAAATAATTCCATATATAAATACCTAACTTCTACCTTTACTTCATTCAGTCAGGTGTACATTATTTTTTTTGGACATTTTTCGTATTGGGCATTTGTTTTTTTTTTTTTATATATATAATACTTTAAGCACGTAAACGTACAGAGGCGGACTTAATGCCTTAGGCATTTTCTACCAGTCAACTTTTGGGTGATGGAGAAACAAATAGTGGTAGGTGCAATTACGATAGTAAAAAAGATTTGAAAACAAAGCCAATACAATAAATACTAAAACAAATAAACTAAATACAGGTACTACTTAACAATTATTTGAAATAGACAATGGTGGAAAAAAATAGCAAAAAAAAACTTCTTACGAATGTGTTCGCAAACTTTGACTTTGAAGGTTAACGGTTGGTTGCCATCCTGATTTCCTGGGGGAGAGTATTCCACAGAGAAATAGACTGAATGAAGAAATAACAGTGAATGAAGTCAGTGCGGTGAGTAGGACAGGACATTGCAGAAGGCGGTTATTTGATGATCGTGGATTTTTATTGTGGATGTCGCAGATGTATTGAAAGTAACAAAGTAAGTCGAACTAGGGGAATTCGGAGCGTCAAGAAATGAGTACAATGTAGTTAGTGCCCTTTGCTCTCTGCGCTGGCGTATGGGAAACCACTTTAGAAGCGACCGTTGCGCAGAGACATGATCATCATCATCATTTCAGCCGAAAGACGTCCACTGCTGGACATAGGCCTCCCCCAGGCGTCGCCACATTGACCGATCCTGAGCGTCTCGCACCCAGCGCCTTTCCGCAACCTTAATCAGGTCATCAGTCCACCTAGTGGGAGGCCTTCCAACGTATCGTCTTCCGGTTCGCGGTCGCCATTCCAGAACTGTTCGGTCCCATCGGCCGAAATTGAAAACAAATCGAATGCAGTAATTAAGAAGACGGTCAAGTTTGTTGAGGAGATCTGCATTCAGGTCATAGTAGCACTCGTCACCATAATCGATGATAGGAAATATTAGGGTCTGCAAAAGCTTTGTCTTTGTGATCGATGGTAAAAAATTTTTAGACGATACAGACCCCGGAGCGTTCCAGTAACCTTCTGACTGACACTAGCAACTTGAAGATCAGCTCAGGGTTCTATCAATACGTAAACCTAGATCCTTTACATCAGTGCTAAATGGGACGATCGTACTGTCGAATAAAACAGGTAGGAGAGTTGCACCATCCACTTTGGCGATGATTCGAGGACTCTCAATGATTATTGCCTGATACTTATTGGGGTTTACTGCAACGCCAAACCTAACGGACCAAGTTTTAATCGATAGTGTCAGGTATATCATCGACCCTCCCTTGACAATACAATTGCAGATCATCTGCATACAGCTGATACGCACACTGAAGTTCGTAAGTAATGAGATTAATAAAGATAGAAAACAGAAGGGGGATAGAATGCCGCCTTGAGGAACGCAGATTAATAAAGATAGAAAACAGAAGGGGGATAGAATGCCGCCTTGAGGAACGCAGATTAATAAAGATAGAAAACAGAAGGGGGATAGAATGCCGCCTTGAGGAACGCAGATTAATAAAGATAGAAAACAGAAGGGGGATAGAATGCCGCCTTGAGGAACGCAGATTAATAAAGATAGAAAACAGAAGGGGGATAGAATGCCGCCTTGAGGAACGCAGATTAATAAAGATAGAAAACAGAAGGGGGATAGAATGCCGCCTTGAGGAACGCATATTAATAAAGATAGAAAACAGAAGGGGGATAGAATGCCGCCTTGAGGAACGCAGATTAATAAAGATAGAAAACAGAAGGGGGATAGAATGCCGCCTTGAGGAACGCAGATTAATAAAGATAGAAAACAGAAGGGGGATAGAATGCCGCCTTGAGGAACGCAGATTAATAAAGATAGAAAACAGAAGGGGGATAGAATGCCGCCTTGAGGAACGCAGATTAATAAAGATAGAAAACAGAAGGGGGATAGAATGCCGCCTTGAGGAACGCAGTTTAATAAAGATAGAAAACAGAAGGGGGATAGAATGCCGCCTTGAGGAACGCTAGTTTCCAAGTCACACCAGCGAGATGAAGAATCACGAACGTGAACAGACTGCTGACGTTTCCGAAGGTAGGAGGTGAACCATTCCAGTGCTTCGGGAGAGACCATCACATAGGATAAAATGGCTAACAGGATGTCGTGACTGACGGTATTGAAGGCATTTGAGAAATCGACCAACACTAGTACTGTGAGTGTGGTGTCTTCCAGTCCTGCCCTTATATCGCGCAGTCACTTTTAGTAGGACGGAGACAGTATTGTGCCGGGTCTGAAGCCAGATTGTAGAGGGCTGATCAGTGAATTGCACTGCACAAAGTTGTCTATGGACACAGGCCTGAAGCATTTTGGATAGGAAGGGAAGGATAGAGATTGGGCGGAAATGGGCTGGAAGATTGGCATTGGTAACTTTGGATAGCGGACGTATATAGGCTTTACGCCACAAGGAGGGGTATACACCAGTGTACAGGGAATAATTGACAATATGTTTGATGGGTGATAGGAGATGATCCAGAATAGACGTGATCATACCATGGGTGATATTATCCTATCCTACCGCTTTGGATTTGATCGATAGAATGATCTTTCTGATCTCTCCCGGTTCAAAGAAAAGGATTAATATGAGGACGCGTTAGACCAGAGATTAGTGACAAAGTTTGTTGTTTGGTTAGTCGATCCATGGCAGGCACAGTGGAGAAATAACGGTTGAGATCGTCTAAGTCAATAGAAGTTGGCAGGCCTAAATATCACGGTTTGCCGATAGTTAGTTAGGCCGATGGTAGCTGATATTAGCTATTAGTTAGATAGTAGAGTTCCTAGGAATTTCCAAATATCGGCAAAAGATGAAGAAGAAATATTTTCAAGAATGTGGCGGCGTTTAGCATTGCGTATCATGTGGTTACATCTATTTATTGCACCCTTAAATAGCGTCCAGTTCTCATCAGTATGATCCCTCTTATATTTACGGATCGCTCGGTCCCTGCGTCGCATGGCCATCTGTATCCCTCGAGTCATCCACGGCGCAGGAGAACGCTTCAGCATTACTTTTTTAACCGGAGCGTGGATGTCATAGAGGTTGACCACTACATTATTAAAGATTGCAACTTTATCATCAACTGAATTGGCCCGCAACATGTTCTCCCAATCGATTACAGACGCATCCATTTTAAGTTTTCAACGTCAATCCTCGCAAAACAACGCCTGTACAGAACCTTGGGTTTAGGTGGTTTAAGAATGTAAGAAATAAAAATCATGTCATGATGAGAAAAGCCAGGAGCGTCACGTTGACCATGGGAGGAGACAAGAAAAAGATTCAAGGTAAGGATAAGATTGAGCCAGGTGTCATCGCCGGAAGTGTTGTGATGGGTAGCCTGAAGCGGCAAGACGTGCAGACTAGCTGACTCGATAAGATGGAGAAGGTTACGGGATCGAGGGTAATTTTGGGAAAGGAGGTTTGTGTTAAAATCACCCATAATGATGTGATGCATATACTCTGAACCCAAAGATTCAAGAACTGATTTGAATTCAGTGAAGTAATCGACAGATGGCGGACAGTAGACAACACTGATAACGGTTTTGGCTCCTTTGACACAAACTTCAAGGATGATAAACTTCGCAGAGGCAGAATAGTTTGAAGAGGAAATAGCAAGTAATTTATAAGGAAAATCACTGCGGAGATATATCGCCACACCACTCCCTCCCTTACCTGCTCCCCTCCTTCACCGTTATGAGAGCAATTGTGATTAAATAATTTACACAAAATAAAGCGCCTGCCTGGTTTCAAACTCAGGACCTACACCTTGTAAGTCGCGGCCTCTATCACTAGTACATACTTACTATTCTTCGTCACGCAGGGTTAGTTTAAGATTTACTAGGGTATAAGGTTCAACTGTGGCTTGGCGATAAAGGTATTAGAACACACTTGACTTAAAATGCTGACATTTAAAAAAGTTTTAAAATTCTTATCCACGCAGTAGTTAACAACGAAATATTTTACATTGATCATTTACAACAATGAACTACTTACTGACAAATAAACACTAATTGTTCTTTCTAGGTATTTAACAATGAAACAGACCTCTACCTAATAACATTACAATGACTTCTTATCTTTCTCTAAGCATTATCTCCTGTACCTACCAGTACTTTTTATACCTGCGACCATTGGGACATTGTCAATATCATTGTTTCATTGCGAAAAAGAGTTGGGGCTATAGATTACGTATAGCGCCATCCCCTTTTCGTAATACGCCCCTTCCCATTTTGTGAAATCATGACATTTTTGTTACGAGCATTTTCTGCAGTCGCATATTTGCCTCTACAGTGATCACATCTCAACTTTGTTTATCGTAGTGTGCTAATAGACGTTATAAACGATCATGGAGTATTCAATAGCCGGTTTATCTGATTTGAAAGTGGAACAAACATTTAATGTATATGGTAGATATATTATCAATCCGATCGTTCCGTATAAGAACGAAACCGGTGAGAGGGTAAGTGGTGGACAGAAGATGCGGTTTGAGCCAAGTATCGGAAATCAGGATAGCATGAATGTTTTTTTTGGTAAACACATCGTACAGCTCGCTGTAGTGACTGGGTATGCTTTGTGCGTAAATGTGACAAACATTCAGCAACCGACCAGATTCATCATCAAAGCTATATTGCAAAAAGTCACCAAGGGTGTGGCTGGCACCCTTCCATTGACGAGAGAACAACAGCTCTCGTCGATTGAAGAGACATTAGAATCGTTAGCTGAAATTTAAGACTACTACAAGTAGTTAAAGTGTTTAAAATATATATTATATATATAGAAAATATGCAATTGAAAAAAAAAAACTAAAATCAGTACAACTGAGATGTATGGTCTGCACCACCAGCCAGATAACCAAAAAAAAAACAAAAATAAATAAAAAATCGGTCATCCAAAGGTTGTCTTGAAAAGATCGCTTTTAGCGATAAAGCCGCACATTGTGTCACCCAGTGTAATTTTTTCTTCATCTATACTTTCTGTAACTTATATGGTGTACATAATAAAGAGTATTCTATTCTATTCTAACCACCAACACTAAAAACAGTTATTTAAACAAAATGTGTGCCCATAAACTGAATTATAGTTCCCGAACAAATAAAATACATTAAAAAAAACAATCTAAATAAAAAATAAAACAATCGCACATGCCGACAAATTGAGGAGAGGTAAAAAAAATGAAATCGCAGAACAAAAAAGAACGTTATTTGTTATTTAGTCGATACCTAATACATACTTATTCCATGGCCGAAACGATTTCAAAACGTGTATTGCAAATGTCAAAGTTACTATTCCTATAATTTGACAGACAAATAAAACAATGTTATATGAGGGAGGGTATCACAGAGAAAAATAATAAGAGAGTATCAACAAAAAGTTATTGAGGGTATCGATTATCATAATACTAATAACAAATACATCTCAACACAAAGATAAAATATAGGTAAACATTGTAGGCACAACACATAAGAAGAGTTAGTATGATACGGAGAACATATACACCGGTTAATGAAGATTTTATAACAATGAAATTAATGACGGAAGAAAGAAACAATCACAACACAACTATTTATGTGTCATGTTTTTCCGGCCCCCGGCTGCGTCCGCTCTTGCTTCGCTCGTAGATGGGATTACAGCCGGCGACTTGGGGTACCTGGCTACAAGAGGTTTCAACTCGTCTATGGAAGTCATCTTATGCCGACTCCCGTCAGAAGCCCTCATGACGATGCCACCATCCTAAGTCCAAGATTGCACGGCATGCCAAGGTGCACGTGCGCCTTCCCGAAGACAGACTGCCTGGCTCTCGTCAAGAACTCCTTGTCTGATACTTTGGAGCCCTTATGTATGCACTAGTGAACCAGACGAGAACAGACCCATGACGCTCCTTCCTGGGAGCCCCAAGCCTGACAGTCCTTAATTGATGACACTGCGATGTTCTTGAGGCCAAGCCTGGTATTTAACACACCCAGGATTACTGCCTTGCTATCCTCCCTCTCCACTTCAGGAAGTCCCTGGAATATCGGTGCCCTCCGCCGGCGCCTGGTCTCCACGCCATCAATTTGCATGGCACACTCGCTGATCTGGGTCCGGAGCAAACCAAGCATGGAGAAAACTAGCTCCCGGAAAGTGCGAAACTGATCCGCTATCTTCGCCATTGTGCTAGTCTTATCAGGCCCGGCACACTGAATTTGCGCCTCAAGTTCGCCCATCTTCTTCAAAAGTTCTCCCCCAGGGTCTTCTGAGCAGCAAGAATTTTAGTATATTGGGACATTATGTTTGTGAAGTGTTGACCAATGTTGTCGTGACAGCTCAGCGATCAGCTGGCAGGTGGTTTATCAAATTATTATGATTATGTCACATAAATGTGACACAAACACAAGCACCTGTAATTTAGCTCTTGTAGTCTAATTACCGATCTAAAGTGAATCATTATTATCAGAAATTACTACTAATTATATTTAAATAAAATTTTCAAAAATAAAAACGAACGTCTTTACTTTTTGACACCCACCCGCGATAAAATCGTCGTTCCCTTGAGATAAGTTCCGGCTAAGCCGCGAGCGAAGGCACTGGCAAAACCTAGTGTTTTTTAAACCTTATTCTTTAGCGGGTGTGTAACGTTTGAAATAATAACAAAAGTTCTAATGATCAGATGATCTAATTTCATTTAATATACCTTTTTTAGTATAACGATCAAACGATATAATGAATTTTGGATACAATTTCATTTAACCTAATTTTATATGGTATAATGATCATTTTATATAATGCACATTTAAAATAATGTTTAATTATATTCAGTTACTATAATATTCATTATAACTATATTATTTAAATCTAAAAGTAACGTTTAATATAATTTTTCTGTCTACTTGGTTTTGTAACATGGAAATATTGTAAAACCAAACCATTTTTAAAAGAGTAACCATGGAGTTGCTTGCCGGTTCTTCTCCATAGGAAACGACCAACACGAACCGTGCACCTTTTGTCGACGTTTTATAAGTGCCCATGTAGGCCTAAGTGAAATAAAAAAAATAAAAAAATATGAAATAAATGATATATTTTGGCAAAAACTGATTAGATTTTAAACGCCAGCCATTTTTGCAATCGCATTTTGCAAAAACAAGAACGAAATAAAAATTGCTTGTTTATTAACAATTGTTTGTTTTATGCGGGTGGATGGATTATTTTTATTTTCTTTCTGTCATACACCTTAAATATGTATTGTATTTCTTGGCTATCGCGATCTCGATATTTACACTGACTTGTACTTAAATAGGTCGAATCTGTTCCAAAACCGAATCGGGGCACCCCGATCTTACGTAGTCTTTTGGCTGCTACCCCTAGTGTATTTAAAAACCGGAGGCGCGAAGGGAGAGCAGCTCTCGCGAGCTGTAACGATGCCTAGGCTCCCGTGCGAGCAGTAGTGGATGAGTCTGGGCGCCGAAGGCGATCAGCAAGCCGAAGCTGCAGAGGTGAGCATGGGTGCCTATCCTTTGTTATGTAAGAGCGAAGGGGTTGCAATTCCCGCAGCGCTGGAGACGATGCAGAAGCAATTTTAGTGTTTTGAGGTTAGTTAACATTTTTTTTTCTCAAAATCGGTGCTTTACCGTAGAAAAGTAGTTAATATAGAAAATTTGGTCAACTGATCGTTAAATAAAAAAGCATTATACTAATTGAAAATTATATGCAATGAATGTTATAACAAAGTGTTATAAGACCAAATGAAGGTTATATGAATTATAACATTAGATCACATGAAATTAGGTGATTTGTTTTTACAGCATATGAAAATTATATCATGTGAACGTTATTTAAAGTGATATTATACTATCTGTTATTATACAATACACACCCTTCTTTAGCACCTCTCGTGAAAGCGATCAATGTTTGTAACTAATAGTCGGAAGTTATGATTGTCTATAATACCAGTATATCAATATTATTTTTATTACCAGTGATATATATTATACAGTAGTTACTTGTCCGTCAGTTATGTTATTACCGTGGTTATGTTGTGCTAATCATGTAATTTTATGTATAATTATGATCTCACGGTTAATAAACTTGATTATTTTATGCATATATTGCAATTGGTTTTATATATTCTAAGAAGTTCAATATAATAACGCTGTTTATTTAAAAAGTCGTTTACGATACATTGGCGGTAAGGGTACTTATAAATACGAGTAGTTTGAATTCTCCATAAAATAAAATAAATTAACGGTTTTATTTTCGACTTTTAATGTAATGTATTTGTTATTTTGTGCGACTACGCTGTGGTAGGTCTTTTTATTATTCAACTTGAAGGTCTACTGGTAACAAATTAACTATAATAAACTTATTGTTTCCAGTGCGTCTTTATACCTATCACTACTGTACACGACATATATGAAGCTTAACCGGTTGAATGCCGTAATCACGGTAATCACCGACACAATTACGATTATTAATAGCATCTCTCAGCGATTGGTAATTTTTCCCTGCTCTTTGGCGGAATTCCAGAGGGTAACAGTTAGTGTGTTATCCTCTATGTAACTTGTCGTCACTCTTTGTAACAGTCACATTGTATGACTACTTGTATCTATCACCTTGGGTTATATCTGTAAAAATAAATGTATGTGTAAATGAATATATTAAATAAATAAATAAAATTAATTAATTAAAAAGCCATTGTGTCTCGTGTGGATCCACGTTACGGACACTCAAGAGGTTAAATCAAATAAGACATCTAAATATTGCTCATTATTTTTTTACTTATTACAACTGCTTTAAATAGGTATTCTTCAACTGTTATCTCATGCATGAAAGTCTCCTAGTAATAATCTAAAGAATCTAAGTAATCTTAATCCACACGTTTTTATGAGATAAACTCATACGCAATTCTCATCAATTACAACTTTAATGACTGTCAAAGATAAGGCAATTAGCATAATCAGAATTTATTATTGTACTATCTATAACTTTGGATAAAAATTATCTTGGTTATCATTGTTATCATGCAGTTTTAAATTTAGGATAAGCGCTTGTATCGCATTGGGTAAAATAATTTATAAATGTTTAAAGAAACATTTTACCAAAAAACCCAACCGACTTACAAAAAAAAACAGTACAAAGGGGAAAATAACTTCAATTTCGGAAGTCGGTGTTCCTGTTTTTGTTTTTTGGCAAAAAGTTTTTTGTTTTATCTTTTTAGCTGTCGTGCATAATGAGCAAGTTCTATAATAAGGTACCTATAATGCACAAAGTACTGCCGAATATATTACCCGAATAACATAAAACTTGAACATAACCGGTGAAATGAGAGTGTACTAGGGTGATCTGTACACATCTACGTACCTCTTTAGAGCGTACCGGCGTGAAGTTATGTTATGAAATGGCGTAAACAATAAATAAATAGACATGCGATTGCAGCATGCCCGAGCCATTGTGTATGGAAGAGTTCTGTTGTATATCTCCGAAGATCAAATTTAAAATGAACAAACGAGAGGAAAGACCATCAGCTTTCAAATAAAAAAAGAATCATCGAAAACGGTTCTTAAAAAAGTAAAGAAATATCTACTGCACAGTATGGCTAGTTGAGATTGGCCGTCATTGCCGAAATTGGGTTTAAGTAACTACTACTATTGCTGTGGCCTCATATAATTGAAGGAGTGCACTTGTCATTACTTCATATTATTGTATTTTTTGTGTACATCTTTCGTTAGAGGTCCTGAATAAATAAACCCATTGGTCCTGTTAAGTTGTACACGACAAAAAAAAACCTATGACACTCAGCGAAAGTGTAGCTTTCTGTTATTGAAAGAAGATTCGAAATAGGATCAGTATTTCCAGAGATTACCTATGAAAAACAAACATAAATACTTAAAGCTTTATAATATTAGTTAAGAAGTGTACAACATGATTTTTTACTGGGTTCATAAAGCAAGGACTGATACTATAGAGCAGGGGTCACCAAAATATTTTGACCGTCGTAAATCCCCGGCCTTTACATCGTCACGTGTTTATCAAATGTAATTAATAAAAGTAACTACCAAGACTTTTTTCAAATATGAATGTGAAGAATTACATATTTTGCCTTGAATTATTCGTCCAATCTTCCACTGGGCAAAAGCTGTTGGACCGCGCTCGTCCGTTGTCGAATGGACGGCAGTATTTGTCTTTACTGCCGTCCATTCGACAACGGACATAAATTATTGACTTACATACTCAAGTGACACAAGAAAATTAAATTGTACAGGTTGGCGGTCCGAATTCGGACCGCGGTCCCCCATTTGGTGACCTCTGCTACAGAGGTTATGAGGAACAGGGTGTAAAGTTCTGGAATCTTCATTGAAAAGAGGGGATCCTCCAACCAGACGGGTGTTGTAGAACTGTTGTATTATGTTCAAATCGCGCCAAAAAACTCGCCTTGCGCGAAGCAGCATTTTGTTGTTTAGTTCGTAAGTGGCGTCATAGATGGCGCGAAGTACAACAAAATTACATGTATTTTCGCCTTATCGAAAATAAGTAGTTCGCCTTACAAAATATACCTTAGGCTTTTATATCACTTTTCTAGAGATCCATCTTTACTATTGCATGAAATTTAAACAAATAAATACTTCTCACAAGTAGCAATCACGACTCCGAAGTTTCAATATTTTTTACTGAAAATTAATATCCCTTTTATTTTTTTTATTTTGCCGAACTTATGTTCGAATAAAATTTTACTCTCGTACTGAAAAATATTCATGTAACAAAGAATGTTCGAAAACAATACCAACGTTTTGAACGCACTTTTTAAATTTAGTTCGCAGGTACAGTAGGGCACGGGCCCGCTGATATTTACAAAATAAAAGTACCCACCTATATGACACTTCATAACAATAGTTGTCGAAAAATTGAAGTTTCTTCAGCCGAGCAATATTGAAAAATAAAACATTGTTCACACAGTTGCATTGTTTAAATAAAATCAGTGGATATATTGTATTGGAATACGCATACCTAAACAGGCGCTACCAGTAAGCCAGCCAGCTAGGTACCAGTAAGTGCAAGGAACTGTTCGAAATTTAAAAGTGACTTGTCATAATAGACAACTGTCTGACGTTGACGTACAAGGAGACCTGACCACGGTTAAGCTGGGAAGATAGTTGGTCAAAGAAGAAGACTTGTCGAAGAAAACCTACAATCGTGACAATCTAAGAAGTCCGATGACGTTTTTCATTTTACATGCTGCGATAACTTAATAATTATTAAATTTAAAAAATCTAATTCATAATCCTAATTTATTACCGTGTTGTCCATGCATTATAACAACGAGTATCATTCTTAAGGATCAAGTTTAATTATTATTAAGTATTTTTATAGCTGTCAAATCGGACTTCTTAGATTGTCACAACTATATTTCTTTATTTTTTTCTCGATTCCTATTTAGATTTTTGACTCTACAATTTGACAAAAGGATCGTACCTAAGGAATGTTTCATTAAAATAATAACGTATTAAAAAAATATGGTCTTGTACATAATTGTGGATTTAAATAGTACATAAGAATAAAATCATCACACAAACAAATATCAACGGTAAAACTTATAAACAAAACTGACCTTGACCAAGAACATGACGATATCAAGGCAACGGTTCAAATTGCAGACTGCAAATGGGTTACAATCTTATAATTATGTACATACGACGACATTACAATCTATACAGTAACACATCCAGTATAAGCTGGTCACCGATTGTTATGACTTCCCTTTCAATGAAAGGTTAACTTGCACTGGATTATGTATAGCGTCATATTGTGACTGACTGAATACTTTATGTCTATACATTGGATTACGTCTCATCGTGCAATAAATCGCTTGTACCTAAGTGCATCAATAGATAAGGTTGGATTGTGTGTATTATTTGATAGAATGAATGTTATTCTCAATGCAATAACTGCCAAAAGACGAGAAACAGTAAGTGTATTTTTCTGTTATTTTCTTCTTGTGTCTTCATTATCGTTGTGTATATAAACTGATAAATAAATAAACACAGTAAATAATACAAAATAAACTTACCACAATATGCAAAGAAATCCAATTTTAAAACAAAAAAATCACATTCAAATAATTCATCAAAAAAGAACACACTACGATTCACTTCAATTCAATTCAAATATCGAACCGAAGATAAAAACAATTCGAAATTAAATTTTTAATCGTCGTGATCGCCTTTTGATCGCGATACGGCGCGCGCGCTCCGTACGTGCAGTCGCTTTGTTATGTTGCCAACGACAGACTCATTTGACTCATAGAGGAGGATTTCAGACGCGACACAGCTTTGCTTCAGGGATTTTCCAGTACGGAAAATAAGTGATGGATTTTCGAAAATGTCAAAATTGAAAATAGATTTTTCCTTTTCCTTAATTATTTCCTATACAATAAATAAGGAGTTATGGCTATTAGACAAGGTATTTCACGCGCAGTCCGTTTCTTTTTGTATTTTAGCTGTTGTGGGGCAAGGCCAGGGTCCACTCTTTCAATTTATTATATTTATAATTTCGTGCTGGCTGGCATCCAGTCAATACAAACGTCACATGAAAAACCTTGGACCATTTCCCACAAATATTTATTTAAAAAATATTATTAATAATAATACCAACTAATATTAACGTACGTTTGTTTCCTACTACTATTTATTGTTTTTCGTATGTTTGTAGTAAAACGTGGCATAATGGCGTAGCATTGTACCATTGCTATGTTAGGCTCATTTGGAAGAAATTTTGCAGATAAAAGAATAAAAAAATAAAAAACTCGAAAGCGGACCAGACTAGGATTACCTAGTGTGCGCCAAGTCTGGGTGAAATACATATTTTTTTAAAACATAAGTTAAAAAATATATACGAGTATATCGTATTATCTTACCACTGGGCAAAGAGCAACCCATCTCGCTATTCAAAGATACCAGGAACAGTTTTTGCAACGTTTACGGTTGTGATGGACGAACAGAACGCTCGTCAAAACAAATCGATGATGTCTCTTGTTTTCATAAACAAAACTGAAGGAAAGTAACAGACGGTGATTAACATTACAGGTCACCAGTATTTGAATATGTTTATCATTGTATTGTTACTAGTGTATTGAACCGAATGTTTTGATTTAAAATAAATAATAGATACCTATTGTCTGAAGTCCATTTCAATAATAAGTAAAATTAAATTAAAGTAGCTTTTTTAACAGTAAAATTTAATTCATTTGATGTAAAATAAATAATGCCACGCTATTAACGTTTTACTGCAGAGCAAAAACTAGAGGCGAGGTCTTAGCCACTTGACCACCATGACTAATCAATATAAATACATCTGTTCAAATTATCTACTCTTTGCATTGAGCGTCTTATCAGACTTCCCCAATTATAACCTGCAGCCAACTTCATGATTATTTATTTAGACATTAACAGACACAGACATAAGAGACTTGAAGACAGTTACATTTACTGATAAATATCTAGTTAGAATTACCACTTAACAAGCCCGACTTCCAGTTTAACCGGATTCAGCTGAGTACCAGTATTTTACATGGGGCTCCTGCCTATCTGACCTCCACAACCAAATAACGCAGAGGGCGTCCACAGATGTCCTCCATCGCTATCGACCTTGAGCTTCACGTCATTCCGATGCTAGGCGCTTCTGCCAACACGGTTGGACGCCAGGTTTGACGGGGACGACCACGCTTTCTTTTCCCTTGGGGATTCCAGTCCAAAGCTTGTAGTAAGTATGTGGTCGGGACCCCATCTCCACCTGCGACGCTTGATCTGGCAGGCGATCGGGCTCTCGTGGCATTTCTCAATCAATTGGAAATGGTCTCGGGCCAGTGAACTCCGAGAATGCGACGAAGACAGAGCGGTTGCAAGAGGAGAATTGGATTTGGCGTGAGAAGTCCTTTGTGACCTTCCACGTTTCTCACCCGTAAAACATAACCGATTGACATTGGACCTGAATACCTTGAGTTTGATCCTTCGAGTCAGTTGCGCAAATGTGGCTCGGGCTTTGGCGATCCGATCTTCAGTCTCAGACTACCGTAACGACCGTCAAAGATCCTGAAATGACAGCAGGAACCAATGGATTAACGTGCTTTCCGAAGCACGGACTATTTTAGCATCTTGAAGAAAAGATAGGTAATATATAAACTTAAGCAAAAATATAACATCATAAAATATACAAAAATACTGTCGCTTCTGTGCTTGCCGGCTCTATGTTCGTGCTAGTTAAATGATTTTTAAATGATAATATTGATGGATTGTCCTTAATCTTTTTTCTATTATAATCAAATAAATACCTAATGAGATTATAATTTTTTATCAAACCAATATTTGAATTGGTAAAATTTATTTGTTTTGGTGATCCTGCTTTGAAACATTATTATTTTTTATTTCTGTATATATGGGAGGCTATAGACAAGTAAAAATCTATCAACAATAGTGATTGGTAAAATTTCAAAAGTATGGGATTGCCAAGCGTAACCAAAATGTCACGTTTGGCGTTTTATTGTGGCATTCTATCCGCGATGGCAATGACAAAATGCCATCGCGGAAAGAATTCCACTTTATGTAGAGTCTAAGGCCCCTGGGTTTGTATCCTAGGTCGTGCAAAGAGTTGTTGGTTTTTTTAGAAGCTTTTATTTAACTTGCCATGAATGTATGTAAGTGTGTTCGGGTCAAATCTTGCAACTGTGTTTTTAAAGCAGTTATCATCCATCGATTAAGATGAAATTTCGCATGTACGTTTAGTTTAGATGACAATGCAAGGAAAGCTAAGTGAAGTCATTCTAAATCCAATATGGCGGACGGCCCAAGATGGTGGACTAGTTATTTTTGGTGCACTGCCATGATATTGTTATCAAATTTAAAGGGAAGGGTTTGCTGAGAAGACTATGAAAAAAGCTTGTTTTAAATATTTTTGGTGTTATATTGGTGTGATTTCATTAATTGATTTTATTCTTAGATTTTTTTTGTTCTTTTATAAAACTATTATTCTGCCCTGCAGTGATAAAATAATGATTGATGGGATTATTATGTTAATTGAAATTCTGTTTAATGGCGTCGGGTTAGGTCACCATGCAGGAAATAGGCAAACTCTATCAAACGAGGAAATAAATAAGGACATATATTGGTTGGGTATTGATTTTTGAAAATGCCATAAAATAATGACGTAGGTATATAGTTATTTCCTGGTCAATTAAAACACCAGTTTCCTTTTTAGTATTACCTTAAGATAAGTGTAAATGTGGTGAAGTTTTGCACTTACAAAACTACACACGTCTTACTTGTTATAACCATATAGACATTTATCATCATCACTGGGACATTCTTATCTCAAAATAAGCTTAGATCAGACTATTACCAACGACTAAAAATTTATCTTAAAGTAATCTGCAGTGTGTGGCTTTAAATAAATAAATACCTTGTGGCTAAATAATAACAGCCGCACGGGTCGGTCTTCAAGGTTAAGCAACGCTTTACGAGGTCTGTCGGTGGATGGGTGACCATTTCAACATACCGAGTTTCCTCCGTGCCTCGGAAAGTTGGTCCCGGCTCTCTTTTGAAGATCTTTGACAGTCGTTACGGTTAGTCAGAAGCCTCAGATGTGACACCAGTCTTGCCAAGGGGTACCGTGTTACCCAGTTACTGGGTTGTGGAGGTCAGATAGGCAGTCGCTCCATGTAAAGCACTGGTACTCAGCTGAATCCGGTAAGACTGCAAGCCGACCCCAGCAACAATTGGGAAAAAAGGCTAGGCAGATTGATGTCTTTTTTTTATTTTTTTTATCCATACTATAATATCATAAATGCGAAAGTAACTCTGCCTGTCTGTTTTTTACATGTTCGCGCTTAAACCGCTGCACAGATTTAGATGAAATTTGGTAAGGAGATAGTTTGAGACTCTGGAAAAGACATAGGAGAGCTTTTATCCCGGCAATCATTAGTAACGGGGTGAAAAGGGTGATGGAAGTTTGTATGGAAAACCTGCAATATTATTGCGAGATCTAAAAAAAGGCTATTCAAACTTCAAAGCAATAATGCTACGCAGACGAAGTTGCGGGACACAGCTATACTATATTAATATGTCCATATTGTGCACATTATAAGCGTAATGACAACACTCTTAACAATAGGGATAATAACTAAAAAAATATTTTTTGTCCATCAGATAGATTTCCAAAAAGTATTGGATACATATTTTTTCTTTTGTCACGTTAACAAAAAATTATGACGATCACATAAATATCGCATGACGTCATGCCTTGGTACAATTTTTACATAGAAGTGACATCACAAGCCCCCATTCCTGAACTTTGAAGCGCTTTATCTTGGTGATTTTTTATTGATTTGAATTAGCAAAAAATACGTGTCCAATATTTTTTGGAAATCTATCTGATGGACTAAATATAATTTGCTGTTTATTACCCTGTCATCATCCCTATTATTTATTTATTTAAACACACATGACATATTATTCTAGGTATACTATTTACAATCTATACTAATATTATAAAGCTGAAGAGTTTGTTTGCTTGAACGCGCTAATCTCAGGAACTACATGTTGAAATGAAAAATACTTTCTGTTTTGGATAGTCCATTTATCGAGGAAGGATATAGGCTATATAACATCACGCTACGACTAATAGGAGCGGATCATAAATGAAAAATGTTGCAAAAAAGGGTAAAATTATTCCTTTTTGAGAGCTTCCGTTGCGTGCGCTGCGTAAGCGGTTAAAGTTACGCAACATTTATGTATGTAGGGTAGGGTAGGTAGCCAGTCGACGGGAGCGAAGCCACGTGGGACAGCTAGTATACATAATAAGTCGCAAACAAACACAAGTAAACAAAAAACTTAATTAACATTAATGAGATGTATTAATAATGATGATTTCTTGATAAATATTCATTTTGTGATCGAAGGGTTCAGTCGACTTTGAGGTGCTGATTGTAATAATTCCCACCCGAAATAAACGAGAAGTATGCTGGACTTCTTGTTTATTTATAAAGTTAGACAAGAGAATAGGGCTGTCACCACGCGATGACGTAAAATTTTATGATAAATTACTAAACTTATCTGTGACGTACGTCGTTATGCATTTATTTGTATGCATCATTATTAAGTTCTGTCATGACTCATTAATTTTTCACTTTTTTTATCTTAGAACCTTGGGGTTTTATATGGAGAATTCGAAGACGATTATGAAATTCAACTTTAACATAACAGCTTGTTAAAGTGTGGCTTTAATGAATTCTCATGTATATTTTATGTAATTTTTAGTACTTAATATGGGGCAATCTTCCTGAAATAAATGATAATTTAATTTAATTTTAAAGTAGAGTGACAATTTCTTAACGCAAATTGATGTCAGAAACCGGAGTATTGTTACATAAATAAACTAAAGGCTTTTTCCCTTGGGAGTAGGCAGAAACTACAGAACGCCTGCACCTGCTACGATTCATTACGTTACTCCTTTCGATTCGGTTACGTTCATATATATCTACGTCGTACATTACGGTAGTAATGCTTTTTTAGGTCTGGTCGTATTATTACCTGACTGCCGAAGGAGAGTAATGTGTTTATCAGTCTATGTATGTATGTCTGTGTATGTTTGTTCCTATGTGGCGTTCTAGAGAACAAACGCATTGGCCGATTTTGGTGATTCTTACGGCAATCAATTAGTTTTAACCTTGTTATTAGCTACATTAACATTACAAAATAGAAAAGTAGCGAATTTTGGGTGCCTTATTGTGAGAGCCCATTTTTTTTTGTTTCGACACCCCTCGTACCCTAAAGTATCAAAATAAAGGGATTTAAGAGGTGATTTCAAAAATATATTACACTTATATGTTTAAATGTACCTGTTTCGAAAAAAAGAATGTAAACTAAAAAGTTGTAAATAAAAAAAGTAAATTCAAAAAATCAAATAACCCGTCTGCTAAGCAGCGAAATAAATGACGTAAACAAAAAGAAAATCATGTTGTGCTGTCGGAGGATACATATTCGCGAGACCAGATGTATCCTCCGACTTTCTTTACTCAACTTTTCTATGTTCAATAAAGCATTTACTGTACCTGTACAGTAAGTGCTTTATTGAACTTCATTTATTTCATACAGACTTTGGCATTTAATTTGGCAATTTATTTTCAAAGCCGCGACGTGGCAACCCTACATTCCTGTTAACCGCTAAACACTGTTAAATGTTTGAAGGGAACCCTTTTCAACAGGGACCCCCAACGAGATAAATTTTAAAAGATTTTTCAAACACATTAATAATGATTAATCTCAGGGGCAGTCGGCCATTTGGCTGGGATTACGAGGTCTTAAGTAAATATTTAAAAATGAATGTAATTTGTTATTTATAGAGGTTCTATCACTGATTATAAACAAAGAAAAATACAAAGACATCACATACTTCGTAACAATTTGACAGTACAAATATAGCAGCAGTAAGGGCAGTTTTTCAAGTGGTGAAAGTTGGTAAGTAAGCAAAAACCCTTGTTTGTTATAACTATGCAAAAACCTCTAATATGATCAAATTATAAAGTGATCGCTAACAATGGGCGTCATAAGAAAGCTTACAGTCACTCAATGGAGAGGGCTATGCTCGGCGTTTCCTTGCGTGATTGAATCAGAAATGTAGAAATCCGCAAGAGAACCAAGGTTACCGACATATCCCGAAAAATTACCAAACTTAAGTGGCAGTGGGCAGGGCACATTGCTCGCAGAACGGACGGCCGATGGGTTAGAAAGGTTCTGGAGTAGCGACCGCGAACCGCAATACGTTGCGTTGGAAGGCCTCCCACCAGGTGGACCGATGACCTGGTGAAGGTTGCGGGGATCCGCTGGTTGCGAAACCTATGGAACCGGTCAATGTGGCGACGCTTGGGGGAGGCCTATGTTCAGCAGTGGACGTCTTTCGGCTGATATGATGATGATAAAGTGATCGAAGTGAGAAACAACGCAAAAAATTAAAACTAGTCAAATTAAATTAGCTAACGCAATTTCGATGTGATGGGTATCCATATCTAATTGTTCAATTGACAATTTAGACACAAAACTTATTTCAAGTAGATAGACGTATAGGTCGATTCAAGCCACGCGGCTCACCAGTAGGTTGGAGTCTACCTGTCACATCAACTGATTCGGAATGAGTTAAGATATTTATCGTCATATTAAGATATCGACACCCATCACGTCTACGAAATTTGTCTAGCTAATTCAATTCGAACCTATACATCCAAAAACATACAGAAACATAAAGCATAAAATCATCAGTAAAACTAATTTCAATAATAAACAGCCTTGTAACATTACAACTTGCATTTTACAGTTTAAATTTGTAGTTAAGTGCATGAGTAGTGATAGGTTCTTCAGCTTCCAGTTGACCTAGTTCTGGAAGCGTTGGGCTGAGACGATGTATAGCACCACTTACTTAGTATAAATTGCTACCAGTGACCAGGTACTTACGTATACTGGTACTTACGACTTGAACGGTGCATCTTTCAGGATTCGTTCTTGAAGTTATTATCGTTTTACATTTTGTTTATCACACACCTGTGACTGGGGATTGTGGTAAAGTTATAACAGTTTTAAGTTTTGATCAAACATTGGTTCTTAGGTGGGTAGCCATTCATGTTTAATCACCGTATAATTATGTGTATTTGTTTTTTTAAATTTTTATTTGTGATGTCTTTGCTCTTGACTCTAGTCAAGGTAATAGGTGACAGAGACAGAGTCGACGATGGAGTGAGCTTACCCAGAAGAAGCCTAGTCACTCTAACTTTGAAGAGATTCGGTTTGAATGCGTTCGGAAACACAGACGCAGGTAGTGAGTTCCATTCATTCGCTGTGCGCATTATGAAGGATGTTTGGAAACGCTTGGTGCGAATTGGTGGAATGGCAACAAGGTTAGGATGGTAACTTGCAGTGCGTCTAGATGTTCGATGGTAGAAGCGGGCTGGTGGGATGAGGTCGTGGAGTTCTTGAGCTCACTCACCGAAACACAGTCTGTAGAAGACTGACAAGCAGGCAACCTTGCGGCGATGAGCCAAGCTGTGAAACTTGGTATCCTCCAGTTTAATATCGCCGATGAGCCTCTTGGCTCTGCGTTCCACCGAGTCAAGCGTGGCAAGCTGATACATCCCAAAGGTGGCTGCAATACTCCATGCAGGATCGGACTTGCGCTTTTTACAGGGTTAAAAGCTGTCCAGGCGTAAAGTATCGCTGCACCTTATTTAGGATGACCAGTTTTATGGCCGCAATTTGGGCTTTGTACTCAATGGAGTCGCCAAAGTTGAGACTGGATGTCAACTCCATGCCTAAGAGCTCGAGCCGATCAGTCACTGGAACAGACGCACCCAGAAAATTAGGTGCCTGATCGAAAAGACACCTTGTAGCGGTAAAAAGACACGCCTGTGTTTTGGTGGCGTTAAAGGAGACCAGATTTTCATCACCCCAGTGGGAGACAAGGCTTAAGATAAAATCTGTCCGCCCTACCATAGCCTCTCACAAGGAATGAACTTCGTCCACGCTGGTTCTTGCGCCGGACAGGTATCTCTCTGAATCAGTCCTGTCATCTGCGTATCCAATAATACTAAGCTGAAATAGGTCATTGATGTGCAGCAAGAAAAGAGTTGCAGAGACAACAGACCCCTGAGGTACTCCGGAATCAATAGCCATAGGGCCAGAGGAGCAGCCGTCAATGACTACTCGGATCGACCGTTCGCTAAGGAAGTATGATATCCAGCTACAAAAACCAGCGGGGATGCCATACGCAGGAAGCTTACTGAGTAGACTTGCGTGCCAGACCCTGTCAAAGGCCTTCGAGAGATCAAGCGATACAGTAAGTGCTTCGCCGTGTCTCTCGATGGCTTCGTGTCAGCAATGCGTGACATACACAAGAAGATCGCCAGTAGACCGTCCCCGGCAAAAGCCATATTGACGGTCACTGAGGAGATTATTGTCTTCAAGGTAGGTCAGCAACTTACCGTACCCTTTCCATATTTTTGCATAGAATTCAGATAATGGCGATTGGACGGTAATGGACAGGGTCTGCACGGTTGCCTTTTTTGGGCACTGGTTGCACATTTGCAAGCTTCCAGGACTTTGGCACTGTTCTTTTTACAAGAGAGAGGCGGTATGTAAATAAATTTGCTTTCTCACTCGTAGAGTGAACCAGCGACCCATCAGGTTTCAGCATTGGAGGTAAAGTGGGACGACAGAAATTCGATTCAACCGCTTTAGACAGGGACCAAAACTGTTTACAACCCGGTGGGTGCGATGCCAGCCTCGCCCCAATACGTCCAATATGGTCAAAACGTGCCCGACGCAAAACCCGCTTACAAAACTTGGCAGCAGAATTAAAAGTCCTTTTCCTCGCGCCAACCCTACGCGCTCTTACTTTGCGGTCGCGGGCCCCGACCCAGGCTTGGTAGGCAGACTCTTTTTGGGCCTCAGCGTGGGCACATTCTGCATTATACCAAGGCCGGGATTTGTGACCGAGCGGAATGTCGGAGAATGGAATGAAATACTCCATTTTCTGCCGAATCACATCCGCAACCCCGTCCGCACAGCTGGAGGGGTCACCCGAGGAGAAGCACACATGCCGCCAAGGATAAGACGCAAAAAAGTGCCGCATCTCATCCCAGTCTGCTGACTCGTATCGCCATACTCGCCTTGTGCTCGTCTAGGACTCTCATCTGGAGGAGAGCAAGTCGACACGGATTTCACCAGACAATGGTCAGACGTTCCCATCGGGGCTGAGATCGATACCGAATGACTGTCCGTATCAGTTGTCAGCAGAAGGTCTAAGCTACCTCAACCCAGCCTCTAACCCGGCATGGTCAGTTTCCGGTACGGGTACAACCACTCCTTTTGATGGGCGTTAAAGTCCCCCAGACCCAGTTTCGCTGTTGGGTACCGTTGCTGGGCCATGTCAGCCGACTCCATGAGGCAGTTAAAGAGCGCTGTCGTCTCCTGGTGGCACCGGCTTGTGATCGGTAGACGCCGATGTAGAGAGACTTCTCCACGCCAGTATCCACAAATAGCCAAAGCAACGGAGGCGACGACAACAAATGTCATCGCGGACGTACACACAGACCCCAGATTGCTTCTTGAACTTGTGTTCAAGAGAGTAACCCAGGTAGTTGAGGTACACCACGTCCGACGGGGTTGTTATCTTCGTCTCCGTTAGGAAAAACAGGTACATTTGTGTTGTTGAATCGGGCTTTTTTCGCAAGATTTCACACTAATATTATAAAGGTGAAAGTTTGTGAGTGTGCGTTTGTTACTTTTTCATGCTCAAACGGCTGGATGGATCTGTATGAAATTTGTAAGAGATAGATTATAGTCTGGAAGCTATTCTAGGGAAACATATTATTTTTAGCACAGAGGATACTTTTTATCCTGGGCACATGTTCCCCTGGGAAAATTTTCGACATTCACGCGGGCGAAGCCACTGGCAGAAGCTAGTCGTGTCATAATTACGTGTGCAATAGATTGTCGATCAAAGCGTGTCTACTATACACTAGATAAATTATGTAGCATGAAATAAAATGTATCAGTGGTTTTTTAAATATTACTTGTATGTAGAGTACCTTCCGTGCCTCGACAACGACGTTAAGCTGTTGTTCTTGACCGTCATTTTACAGTGGCATCGTCATCGCCGTGGTCAGAAGGCAGAAAAACCTGAGACCAGTCTTGCCAAGGGAACCCTGTTACCCGGTTACTGGGTTACTGGGTTGATCGAACGTTAAGCTACGTATTCCGAGATTGGTTTGTGTATACTCAACCATGCCATGGCCTATGTCCAGCAGTCGATGTCTTTCGCCTGATATGATTATGGTAGTCAACCATACATTGCATAAATAGTCCCTTCCGTGCTTTGGGAAATACGCTAAGCCATTTGGTCCCAGCTGGTCGTAGATACTTGACAGTCGTGGCAATAGTCAGAAGGAATGAACATTATTGGATGGGCCCATAATAACATCTGTGTGTGACTGTCTCGGTATATTAGTAGTTCTATAGTGGCCGTTGAACGAGGGGAACCGTGTTCGATTTCCAGATAGAGCAAAGTTCTAGGTTATACATTCAGCATGCACGAAATGAATCTAAAATCAATCAAGAAAATCTTTTATGCACGAAAAACCATCGGTCATACTTTCGATCTCTTTGAGGTAAGCGTCAATAGCAGTATCATAATCACCTGTGCAGTTGGCTAGTCTTTGCGGAGATGGAACTGGTCAGAAAGATTATGTTAATTAAAACATCAGTAGCTGTGGAAACGGTAGGTATAGGGCAAAGAAACCAATTTACTAGCAATCTTAGAACCAAATATGCGTTGCTTTCGCAGGTACTAAGGTAACCTGTCTTGACGTTTATAAACCAGTATAGTGTACCTATAAACTGCATTAACACAACTCACTTACCTACTCAATATTTAATGTCAACACAGGTGGTAGATAAAAACAAAAAGCATTTAGATATCAATATACTTAAAATATTATCGGAGTGAATTGTTTTTAATAGTCAGCAGTGCTTAATGATAACCAAGAAGATAACAAAAGATAAAAAGTAAAAAAAAAACTCCGACACATTTTTATTTCATGCTACATAATTTATCTAGTACTAGACACGCTTCGATTGACAATCTGTTGAACACGTAATTATGACACGATATCTTACGAAAACACCCCGATTCAACCAGTAAAACGCCCATAATTGTTGAACGGCTGAACCGATTTTCATCAAACATAACTTAGCACACTCTCGAGAAATTCCCCCTTCCCCCAAGTGTCGCCACATTGACCGGTCCCGTGCGTCTCGCATCCAGCGGATCCCCGCAACCTTCACCAGGTCATCGGTCCACCTAGTGGGAGGCTTTCCAACGTATCGTATTCCGGTTCGTGGTCGCCACTTAACTTCAGAACGTTTCTGCCCCATTGGCCATCCGTTCTGCGAGCAATGTGCCCTGCTCACTACGACTTAAGTTTGGCTATTCTTATGAAATTCTATATTTGATCACAATTCTATTTATATTGTAAAGCAAAGCGGATCATCTGTGGCTTGATTTCATTAAAAGGCTAGGTGTTAGTTTGATAGATAACGGTACGAAGTGCCATTGATAATAATGACTATTCTCAAGGGATTAAAAACTGTATTTGACAATGCCATTTTCTGCTCAGATCCGTAGCTTTAACAGTACTTAAACTGAAAGTATACTGACTTGGTAAAGAAAATAATTTGAAAACTGACGAAGTTATAAACGACTCGCTTGTACAGCTACAATTTCAAACCAGTTTACGATCACAAAGTACGATACATGTAGTTAGCTAAGTATCTCAGTTTCCTTGAATACGCAAATGACTTGGAGTTCCTTTAGGTAGCGTATATACCTACTTAAACAGCAATTTGCGTATTGATTAGAGAATTGCACGATGAATATAGATAATGTACAAGCGTTTGATATCGATTTGAAAGCGAGCTTTGAATAGTCCAACAAGAGTTTGAACATAACTTTTATTAGTAGATGTATCTTATGTGTAGGTAAACCGGAGAGTCGGTGTTTCCTACACATTAAGGGATCTTTAATTCAAGAGTGAATAGGGTACTTCTGGGCAAACGTGCTCAATCGTTGACCACACCATGGCTTACGATAAGGTGAGACATTGATCAAACGTAAAAGCCCTTCAATTGTAAAAAACTGGCCAAGTGAAAGCCGGAATCGCGCACTCAGGGTTCGTACCAACAGCTATATTCACCAAAATAATTAATACAATAAAAAAATCTCTGTTTAAAAAACAAATCAAAGAATATTATCTCTCTACCATATTGTATATTGTATGTATGTATTTTTATCTTATATACTTTTATTTAGTTAAGGTTTATGTGTAATTTATATATAATTAGTTAAGTTATTATAGTTTATTTTAGGTTTTCTTATTTCTTTCTACACACTGTGTCTTCGTCTATCATCCAACTATCCTGTCGCAGATCTGCTGGAAGAAATTTATCTTGAAACGAGTAGTACCTTTGTGCTCTTCTATCTGTATTCTTTATTTTCTCTGTAAGGTGATTTGAGTGTACATAATTAAATAAATGATGTAGTTTAAAAAACATTAAATAAAAATATGTCGCGGAATTTTTAAATATTTTAATTTTACTTCTGTACTAGTTGCTATTCATAATAGTTGTTAGACAGTAGATAGTAGTACACAAGTTGTCGGTAGCCAAAAAATCTGAACCCAGTTTTGAAAAGGGGTATAGTGGTACCCAGTGACTGGATTGCCGAGGTCCAACAGGCAGTAACTCCTTGTACGATACCAGTATTTAGCTGCATAGGTTAGACTAAAAGTCGACTTCATCATTTTTGGGATAAGTCTAAACTCTTAAGGTAGGTAAAAAGCCAGAATATAATTACTTACCATTTGCGTTATTCACCTTCGCCTTTGTTCAATTTTATACATTAAATTGAGTACTCATTTATTTTATTTTTGTAACAATGAGTGGCAAAAACTATAAAATTCATTTTAAATTGTTATTTTTAATATGGCATGTGAATAGATCTTATGAATAGATTGCTAAGAGATTGAATGGTTTTTTTTTCTAAATCCTCACACTTTTATTGGCAATAAATCCTGTTTCTTGTCACATTTAAACAAAAACAAAATACACTATAATGCATATTTGTTGTACTTTTATACGACTGCACAAAAATATACTTCGCCATATCAATGATAAAAGCTAACTGATGCTAATAACAGAATGATAAAGTAAAATCAATAATGTTAGTTGCCTAGTAACCATCCAAACAACTGCAATCATCATGCTACTGTCACAATATAGAAACTATACAGAAAAACCACTCCTGCCGTAGGTGACAACTGTCACCTAAACTTGCCGGACTCACTAGGGTTGCAGTAGCAACCGGCAAGTTTACGTGACATAGTATAGTATTATTGGTTCTGGATTTTATAAATTAGTAGGTGGTAAAAATTTACAAACATAAATACATCTATTGATTTAACATACATCATATTATGCTTACATGTCTTAGAGGGTAGACAGAGCGTCTATTAAAGATCACGACGTCACATACCACGAAGATTGCAGGGTAACAAGGCGTAAAGTAAACGTTTTGGGAATACTTTTATTATGCTTACAACTAAGGAGTGGAATTCACTGCCGAAATATGCGTCGACCAAAACACACTGATCTGTAATTTACACCACTACGGAATTCGAGGACAAGCTGCTGATCTTGTGCTTTCCTATTTATCATACAGACAGCAAAAAGTAAATTTTAATGGGGCAATGACCTCCGGGTCTCTAGTCAAGATGGGCGTGCCCCAAGGTTCAATTCTCGGCCCTTTCCTCTTTCTTGTTTACATTAATGATCTCCCTTTTATGATGGCCAAATTATCGGATATAATTCTATTTGCTGATGATACTTCACTAATTTTTAAAATAGATAGGAAAGATACGGATGTCATTTCAACGAAAGTCTAATTATTCTCTCAAAATGGTTCGCAGCTAACAATCTTTTACTAAATGTGAAAAAAACAAAATGTCTTAAGTTCTCTTTACCAAATGTACCACAACGTGACCTAAACTTAACTCTTGATGGCAAAAATCTTGAAGTTATAACGGAAACTGTATTCTTAGGGATTTCTATCGATTTAAAATTGCAGTGGGGCGCGCACATTAGAACTCTTTCGTGAAGGTTAAGTTCAGCTGCATATGCAGTAAGGAAAATAAGGCAGTTAACCGATGTAGCCGCAGCTAGGTTAGTATACTATGCTTATTTCTACAGTATTATGTCTTATGGCATTCTGCTGTGGGGATCAGCAGCAGATGTTGACTCAATTTTCATCTTACGAAAGAGGGCAATCCGCGCGATCTATAAAATGGGACCTCGCGGGTCCCTCAGAGATAAATTTAAAGAGATCGATATACTAACTCTACCTTCACTCTATATTTTGGAATGTATTTTGTATGTCCGCAAAAATCGAGGGCTTTTCAAAACTATAAGCGACTTCCATAATTTAAATACACGCAGTAAGCACGAAATTGTAATACCCAAATTCAGATTAACTAAACCTAGCAAGTCTTTTCTTATAAACAGTATACGCTTTTATAACAAGTTGCCAAAGTCAGTTATAGAACTGACCGATGGGAAGTTCAAAAACCACATCAAACGTGTCCTTATTAAAAAAGCATATTATAAAATAGAGCAAAATAGAGCAGTGGTGGCCCAGTGGTATTGGCCGCGACTTACAAGTTGTAGATCGTGGGTTCGAGCCCAGGCAGGCGCTTTACTTTGTGTAAATTATTTCATCAACACAGCTCTCAAACGGAAATGGAAAACATAGTGAGGAAACTGGCATGTCCTAGAACCAAAAATTCGAAGACATGTGAAATCCACCAACCCGCACTGTGCCCGCGTGGTGGATTACGGCCCATCCCCTCTCACAGAGAGGAGGCCTGTGTCCCAGCAGTGGGAACATTAATAGGCTGATGATGTGATATTATAAAATCAAGGACTACGTTGAAGGATCGACGATCAAGGATAACGTGATTGCTCACGTCCTGTCGAATATTCGCAACGCAGTCTACAAGCATAAAGATGTCTCTAAAATACTTTAAAATATTGCATGCATAATTATATCACATGAAGAAACAAGTAAAGCATATAATAAAAAAGTTGTAACGTAAATGATAATAATTATTAAACGATATTTATAAATTTATCCGTTGGATGCGAAACGCATAGGACCAATCAATGTGGCAACGCTTGGGGGAGGCGTATGTCCAACAGTGGACGTCTTTCAGCTGAAATGATGATGATGATGATAACTTTATTCAACATTCTACAATGTTCGTACAAATAATCACTCGTGTAGAAATAAATTGCAAAGATTGGAATATGATATTTGAGACAGTGGATTTCGATACCAAGAGTTTCATACTAGCGTACCAGTGACAGTTTTTCGAATCAGCGTGTTTGCGACAACGTAATTCGAAATAGCGGTTTTCGACTCAATGTGTTTTCTAACTGGCGTTCCACTCGTAAAGTTTTTCGAAATAGCGTGCGTCGCAATAACGTCATTCGAAACTTCATATCACACCCCTGTGGACTATGGACTTAAAATAATTTATTATTTTATTAGAAATTGATTTTTTAACTTGTGATCTTGAAAAATTTATAACCTAAACAAAAACTACACAAATGCAAACTCGTTTCAGTAGAATGAAGTGTAGTCAATGAAGTGAAAAACGGCGCACAATGTGCAAATAGTGCTTTGTTCCTCCTTTCTTCCTTCCTTGTCCTTTGGCCTCTCTTACGTATTTTGTGCTACTAATTTGCGATCGGCTGCCAGTCTAACCGCATTCAACTGAGTACCAGTGTTTTACATGGATCGACTGTCTATACGATCTCCACAACCCAGTAACTGGGTTACACGATTGGTCAGACTGGTGTCAGATTTCAGGCTTCTGACTACCCGTAACGATTGTCAAAGATCTTCAAATGTCAGTCGGGACCACCGGCTTTAAACGTGCTTTCCGAGGTGCAGAGGAAACTCACTGGTGTATGTTAAGAAGACACTCACTGGTGGATGAACATCTTCATATAGCGTTAATTTAATTTATTCTTTTATATAGGCACGTGACAAATTATATACACAAACCTTCCTCATTTTTTACTCTTTCTAGTAGCGAATACTGAATCAAAATTCGTTGCGCAGTTTAAAAGAAATAAATGGAGAAGCTGACAGAGACAGACATCTACTTTTTTGGTACCTATTTAAACGTCTAACAAATAATAGTGTATCTGATTGTACTGGTAATCAATTTTGTTAAGTAAGTGCTCGACTAATTACTGTTGGCCATATATTGTTCTTATTAGATACGTTTATATTGCTTTGAATTATTTTTATTTGAGGTCAATGTGGCGACACTAAGCCCGGTGGTCCAGTGTTCAACTTTGGACGTCTTTTGGCTGAAATGATGATATTTTTTTATTAAAATACTGATGATCGGCGTCATCCCGTCGGACTGGAAGGGAAAACGCTACGCAGATGATAACAACCTTCTGAAGACTATAATTACCACTAGTGTAGACGAGTTTATAAATAATGGTAAAGGTCTTTATTGGCCCGTTATACCTTTACTTGAAATCATAACACGCGTTTACTGTCTCTCAAAACTATCACCGAAGAAAAAACTCCTCTAAAACTCCAATAATAAAAAATCACTTAGCCCATAACTCAAATGATCACCAACTGAACTATAAGTTGGCGAAAATGAGCGTTACAAACATCTACCCACAAACAGCACTCGGACATAAGCACTGCAATAAAAATTATATACGTGGCCATTTAGAGATGAAACTGTGCATCCCTGGCTAAAGGCCAATACAATTATATAGTCGGTAAGTGGACTAGGCTAAACAGACCTTGTATTATCCCTGAAGTATGAAGTTTGCAGTTTAAAGGATTTAATAAGCTTTTTTTTTTGTTTTTAAGTGGTATCAACGCTTATTTTTTATGTGGTCTACTCGTATATTTTGATTATAGTTCTTAAATGCAGTTTTTAATGTGAAGTTTGCCCCTGTATTTAGCTACGGTGAAACCATTCTCTGACACAGCCATAAGGTCCTCATATGACATGTACGATCAACAAGAGTAATTCATGACCCACCGACATTCTAATACTATAAGGTCGAATTTTGCTTAAATGTATATTTCCTTAACAAACGTGCTATCGATTTAATAAGACAGCGGCAATTATAATTAGTTTACCCAACTTTCTGTCATTTTAATGACTTGCCATCATTTTAATATCTACTTGACGTTTTATTATTTGGCATTTTTAATAGTGTTCTTTACTGTTTTCCAATAAGTAAACAATGCTGGACGATAGTTAATTCCAAATTCAAAACATAATTTCAGCTATTTAAAAAAAACAATTTTTAATCTACTGCAACGAACACAACGGTTAAAAAAATCTTATTTGCAAAAAAATACTACCGACTTCCAAATACAAAACTACAAAGTGAAAAATAACTTTATTTTTTTAAGTCGGTGTCCATAACGCAAAATTGGTACCTACGAAAGACACCGACTTAAAAAAATAAAGTTATTTTTCACTTTGTAGAAGTCGGTAGTATTTTTTTGCAAAATAGTTTTTTTTTATTTTTACTTTTTATTTGAACCTACCTAATAGGCAAGTTAGTAAGGTAATTATAAAGCCAGAATAGATTTCATGAAACTTGAACATAACCGGTGCAATAAGAGATCTGCGTACCCCTTAAGAGCGTACTGGCGTGATGTTATGTTATGAAATGGTATAAACAATAAACAGACATGCGATCGCAGCAATCCCGAGAGATTTGCCGTTATTTTTTGAAGAGTTCTGTTGTATATCTCCGAAGTTCTTCATCAGATCTTCACCAAATTAAAATGGGACCAATTTCGGCACATAATTTTTCAAACAAAAAAATAATTTTCAAAATCGGTTCACAATTACACGGAGATATCGGTGAACATAAACAAAAAAAAAACGGATTATTGGCTAAAATTGTCATAAATCAACTTGCTTGAATGTATTTGGCGAAAGGTGGGTTATGGTGTGCTTTTCTCCTGTGACCTTTCATACTAGAACTGTGCATTTTTCCGGAGTGAAAATTCTTTTATGGCATTTAGCGATAGTGTAGCTTTCTGTCCGTTAAAGAATTTTCCTAATCAAATCAGAATTTTCAGTGGCAAATTAATAAACCTACAAACAATTGTATCTTTTTTGTGGGTGAAAAACAAAGTTATTTTCCAACAAAAAAACCTGCTGCAATCCTAGTATTTTTTTTCACACCAAAAACACCAACCGATCCGATATGGACTTAGTTTCCTCCTGATTTTCATAATGCCTCCCGTTCTGCCCTATCCAAAGCGATAAATACGGACCCACAGTAAGATTATATTGGCCTCAAGCCAATTTTAATTTCGCATAGAGTGTTGCACGTATATTTGGACGAGATATTGCCATGTTCACTTGTAAATATTCACGTTTGAGTTCAATTTTGCTCTTTATATCAGAGATTATGCAGGGAAATTGAGAATGTTAAGAAATTGAAGTGGGGTGTGTGAAGGTGAATGTGTTTTTTATTCGGTCGGGTTACGTAGATCGGGAATATAAATTGTGAGTGCATTCAGAACAGGAACGTTGGCTCTTCTACTTTTGGGATGAAAAGAGCTCTCTAATATCTATGCTGACGTGGGAATGGAGTGGGCCTGCGCGAGGATTAACTGTTTGATATTCGTTCTATGGCTGGGCCGCGTTGAAATATTTTATGATTTATCTTTTTTTTAAAGAATTACCGTCATTTTAGGATTCATTGCTTATTGTTAAAAGTGACGCATTTGTTGTATATACTCAAAGCTTGCATCTACGATATTCCTGCAGTGATTATCTTCCTAATATGTTCATGATTTTTTTTCAATCTGAAAATTGACAGTGTCTTTCTCTGAATTTACGGTACGCAATTTCCTACAGGCTTAAATGATGCAGTTCCATAGGGACAAAAACCGACATCCTCTATTTGCCCCTTGTATTCCTCTATTTTCAAAAAATCTTTCTTATTGTGATCATGCCTTTGCGTAGTAATATGTGCGTTATCAATCTATCATTCAATATTTGATTTAAAAAAAATATTTGTGAAGAGCACGGTCAGTTGTTCGGTAGACAAAATGGTGTCTTCATCTATAAGCAGCCTAAGATGGTGATTATAATCCTTACCGCAACCAGCTAAACTGCTTGAAAATTCAAGACATGTGCAGTGGACTCCGTATTTCATAATGGTTAATGGGTAACGTATTCAAAAGAAAATGGACGTACTAATCACTGTAATAGAGTTATATTGTTTTGCATAAAGAATGTGACGAACATGGTCTAATTTTTAAATAATTTGTGACGAAGTCTGGTTTTGTATCTGTGTTATTTAAGTTATTAGCTTTAATCGACTTCCTTTTTTACTAGATGCGCAAAACTAAACTCTATGCGCTGGAGCAAAAAATAAAAGGTTAATAAACCAACGTCAAACGGTTATAATCCGATTAATTAAAAAAATACGACCTTACAACGCGAAATGGTTACTTTGTAGAGCGCTTTAATTTATTATCATAAATAATAGTTCCAAATTCCAGGCTTTCGAAGATGCTTTTTAATGTCTGCTATTGATTTTGGTTTTAATAATACAATTTTTTTGTTTAAAAATATTAATATTCTTTTAAAATACAGAAATAGAATAAGAAAATAATAATTTAAATGTTTGACATATTAGTGCTTGTGTGTATTTGGTTGTCGTATGAAATAAACATCTTTTACTATTATTTTTGCTGCTTTGACACAAAGACACTGTAAAAGCTTTTTTTATGGTTTGTTTACCTTTTATTTTTGCTCCAGTGAATAGAGTATAGGACAGTACGACATCACTAAAATGTTGTACTACGTACTACTATTACATTTGACTTCTAATTCACAGTAAATCATTCCTCCAATTCACGTAGGTACGACATAATTTCGAATGACAAATCAAGTTTTCCCCAAAAACAAAGCTATAAATCTTTATTTGCGGCGTTAACCAACTACTATTCCTACTAGGTGTAATGCCCATCATCCACTGGTTTCTATGCTATGTAGAATTTATGTGGAGAGGTTTTCTACGTTAGGTGCGAGGTTCATTTGTTTGCCACGTTAGCTGCGGGATTCATTTGTTTTCCAGTCACAAATTTCGTGCGTAGCATGGCCGTAAGCTCTAAGCAAGCTATAATATATTATATAATGGCTCCTTCTGACAGAATGATGATATGCTTTTTTATTTACTTGAGCAAAAAGTCAAAATTTTAAAGTGACATTTCGGTAGTGCATTAAAATCCCTCATATTGAAATTTTCGGTCTCATTATTACTGATAGACTGTCACTTTGTCTTGACCCTAGCCCTCAGTTTAAGAATTTTAAGTTGCATATTTCTCAAACTCCACTGAAAATCTGAAATATTAAGGGTTTGACACATTCCTATCACCAAATACCAACTCAGTTCAGAAACCGGCACTTGGTTTACCACGATTGCCGCGCGTTTCATTCGTATGTCAGCTACGCATTTTTGTGTATAGCGTGGCCGTGAATCGAATTGGACGATTGAATGAAGGCGAAGCTAAAACACAACCGTGGACTGCTGTGGTTCACCTTCCCTATGGACGCGTCATTAATCAACAATCTTTAGATGAAGCACGACAGTCTATAATGTATGCGTTCACTGAAAAGTGGATCAAATTCATAAAGCATGTTGCAATTAAAAGATATGCTGATTTTACACTGTTGTATTTTGTTGTTCATAACTTTCTAATGGCTTCACTAATGTTGACGTTGTTAACTTAATTATAGGTAACCTGAATCTTTTTATTTCTGGGCAAAGACCTCAACAAACGTAGACCACTGATCGTTTGTTTTATCCGTCTCGTCCCTTCATGAGGAGCTCGTGGCTAAAAAATAACAGCCACACGGGTCGAACTACAAGGTTAAGCTACGCTTGACGATGTCGGTCCGTGGATGGGTGACCATTTGAACATACCGAGTTTCCTTCGTGCCTCGGAAAGCACGCTGAGCCGTTGGTCCCGGCTGTCATTTGAAGATCTTTGACAGTCGTTACGAGTAGTCAGAAGCTTGAGATCTGACACCAGTCTAGCCAAGGCGTACCGTGTAACCCAGTTACCTGGGTTGTGGAGGTCAGATAGGCAGTCGCTCCAAGTAAAACATAGGTACTCAGCTGAATCCGGTTAGACTGGAAGCCGACCCCAACATAGTTGGGAAAAGGCTAGGCAGATTGATAGTTCCTTCATCTTCTACAGGCCCTAGACCCAATAGAAGATGGTCGGTCAAAGCAGCTTCGAAGAATTGGTAATTTTATTTAATTCTCTATTTCAAAGTGTTCTTAAAAATTTAAATAATCATAAGAATAAATAAGTTAAAAACCCCACTGCTTATAAGGCGAACTAAAAAGACGCCAACAAGAAGAAAATCATACTGTGCAGTCGTAGGATACATGTTCGCTAACTGGCTGACCAAAACCAGATGTATCCTCCGACGGTACAGCATGATTTTCTTCTTGTTTACGTCTTTTTAGTTCGCTTTTTAAGCAGTTGGGTGTTATGATATTCTTTTTATTTTTTTTTATTTAACACTTTCTAGTTATTTTTTTTTCGAATTAGGTACATTTAAACATGTAAGTGTTGTATATTGATGAAATCGCCTCTTAAAACCCTTTATTTTGATACCACACACGATGGGATTGGATGTAAAAAAAATTTGCGCCCCCACAATATGGCGCCCAAAAGCCGCCATTTTTCTATTTTTCAATTTTAATGTAGCCAGTGACACTCGCAGGGTTATGACGCATCGATTGACGTATGAACAATCAAAATAGGCCAACGCGTTTGGTCTCTGGAAAGCCTCATAAGAACAAACAGACATATATAGACTGATAAACAGATTACCCTCCTTCGGCAGTCGGGTAAAAACACAGCATATTATTATTTAGCAGGTTCACAGTATAGCCACATAGTGTCTAATGTATTGTTTTAACTATTGTACTATTGTTTTCGCTAATGGGACTATGAACCTGTTAATTATAAAAAATACAGAACAATTATTATTATGCATATTCATGTTTGCATTAATTGACCAAATAATTAAGAGATTAATTGCAAAAAGCATTTCATGACTTATTTATGAAGTTTTTCATCATATTCTTAGCGTCTTACGACCTTGACCAGCTCATGAATAATAACATTAAACATCACAATTGAATAATAAATTATAGAGTCTCTCTAAAATCTCAAGAAAATGTATTTGATCTAAGTGCCGATATAAAATTGAATCACTGTATTTCTATCTCGGCAACCATGACGTAATTTCAAAGACTACATTCAGACGTCATAAAACTCAATCAATATAACCATTAATACATTTGTCGAGTCGGCAATCTATTTTATTGGCGTGAACTCAAACAATTTCTATCCTTCTTCAGACTAGTTTGAGTTTAAAATGCCTTAGCAAGCCAATCTAATAAGATTGATTGTTGTTGAGTAAGTTCAATCAAAATTACGCAAAATAGAGATAGCTGTTCTATTTCCTGGTAGATAAAATGAATGGAAGAAAAATACAGTTAAGACGCCTATTTAGTTAATAAAATTGAGTATGTTGGTTGACGAGGATTGAGGATTCTTTTATTTTTTGTTACCTATATATCTCTTCTTCTAAGTCCAAAATTTGCTGTAAAATCAGTGTAGGAACCCGAACGGGCAATAATTATGTTTTATTGCTTTTGTAAATAGTTTTGATCCAATTTCGTATTCGTTATCTGCCGAAAACATAACATTGGTGTCCAGTGTAATAAATTGAGAAAATGGATAGTTTTGCACTCCTCTTCATTTATTATTCTTTTCCTAACTTATAAACACTTGAAGAACTAACAAAAAACATGCTTGCACATCCTACAATACCAATAAACCAAATCATAATCCCAATTAAACTTCGGACCAACAGCCCTTCATAAACTCAGAACACAGTATCACCGCAGCAGGTCCGATTCACACTCCGTGAGTCACATAAACCATTTAAAGACGAGTTACGACATTGCCTCGTAGCTCTGCTGTGGCTAAATATAGGCCAGGGCTTCATAGATCGCAGTGCTATCCATACATCCTCGTTTGTACTATAAAGGATACCTGTAATTTCTCACTGCTGGTGCTCGACCTATTAGTTTGTGCACTCGGTTTTGTAAACGCTGTGAGTTTTCATGTTCTCTGGTTAAAAGTATGAAGACTATTAGTATTATTATTGTAGAAGTTAGATTTGTATTGTTTTAGGAATGGCAGAAGGAATTTAGAAGCACAAAATATAATAATTATTATTATTTTTACACTTAACTTAAGAAGAGTTAGAAGTTAATGAATAACTACTTAGTTACTTAACTGAAGTCTCAGTAAAGTAACTATACAATTAATTTTCATAAGAATATCTATTCACAAAAAAACATTTTAAACAAAAATTCAAGTGTATAATGCACTCTTTAGAAATAAGGGCACTGATTACACAGCGTTTCTAGGGTTGTGTCCCCGAAGCCGTATATAGTCAGGCTGTAGCTTTATACAGAGATACTGACCTGGAGAACTTCGTTCAAGGGGTTTTATTCTGTTCATCTATTAAATGAAAATAAAAACCGGCCAAGTGCGTTCCGGACTTCGCACATTCAGGGTTCCGTACCGAAGAAAAATTGAGACAGATTTATCAATATATTGTTTTTTTTTTGTAAATTATACGAAATATTAAACATTGTCACCAAATTTCAAGTTCGTAGGTCAATGGGGAGTTAAAAAAATCTTACAAAATTGTGTGACAGACGACAGACGGACAGACGGACAGACGGACAGGCGGACAGACGGACAGACGGACAGACGGACAGACGGACAGACGGACAGACGGACAGACGGACAGACGGACAGACGGACAGACGGACAGACGGACAGACGGACAGACGGACAGACGGACAGACGGACAGACGGACAGACGGACAGACGGACAGACGGACAGACGGACAGACGGACAGACGGACCGACGGACAGACGGACAGACGGACAGACGGACAGACGGACAGACGGACAGACGGACAGACGGACAGACGGACAGACGGACAGACGGACAGACGGACAGACGGACAGACGGACAGACGGACAGACGGACAGACGGACAGACGGACAGACGGACAGACGGACAGACGGACAGACGGACAGACGGACAGACGGACAGACGGACAGACGGACAGACGGACAGACGGACAGACGGACAGACGGACAGACGGACAGACGGACAGACGGACAGACGGACAGACGGACAGACGGACAGACGGACAGACGGACAGACGGACAGACGGACAGACGGACAGACGGACAGACGGACAGACGGACAGACGGACAGACGGACAGACGGACAGACGGACAGACGGACAGACGGACAGACGGACAGACGGACAGACGGACAGACGGACAGACGGACAGACGGACAGACGGACAGACGGACAGACGGACAGACGGAAAGACGGACAGACGGACGAACGGACAGACGGACAGACGGACAGACGGACAGCCAGACACGTGAGTGGCAGCAATAGTGGTTGGATCGGACCGTTCGAGTACGGAACCTTAAAAATGGATACAACAACAACAATACTCAGAAGTTAGTATAGAAATAAATAAAACAAATGACAGACCTTTCTGTTGATGTCCTTCAGAAAGATCAGGCACGGTACTTACTCGAAATCAATGTGATCAAATCAATGATCGTAACTTAAGTAGAAGGAACAAGTAAGGATCGTAGCAGATGACGCTCAGTAGATTCTGCCGTCAAATACATAAAAACATAAAGTAATCAAAATAAAATACGGATGAATAAAATCATCAAAATAAGACCAACTAACTTCATGAATAAAATATTGTACACACATCAACACGGTCTAGGGATATTTCATACTCTATTAAATAACTCGAAAAGTACTGGCCGCATTGGAATCTTATATACACCGATTTGTTTATAATTTATCTCAGACTAATTCCAAATTCAAATTTTTGAAAATTCTTTTGTTTCGGTGGCATAAAAATGTCTTGATGTGTAGGAGAAGGAATTTTCATTTGTATACGAATACGAATTACGTTTAGTTAAAGTTTTTTTTCATTTTTAAACGAAATATAAAGTTAAAATTGAGGTATTGTAGCCATGCAACGCCAACATTTGACGAGGGCGGAGATGTTACGAGCTGTGGGAATGCTGGGTCTGTTCGGCGTAATGTTGCTGAGGCCATAGGGACCCACCAAAATGTAATTTCAAGATTGTGGACACGCTATCGTGCCACAGGTGAAGTAGCGGAGAGGCACCGGGGGCCAAGTCGCATCACTACCCCCAGACAAGACCGATTTTTGCAAATTACTGCGCGAGCTCATCCAAATGCAACGGCGACTCAATTGGTCCAAAAGCTGCGAGTGGAACACCAAGTGCTTGTGAGTGACCAAACTGTAAGAAGGCGACTGCATGAAAGCAATCTACGCTCTCGTAGACCACTCCGGGTTCCACCTTTACGGAGAGGCAATCGTGGACGACGATTAGAATGGGTTCGGAACCACGTGGACTGGGGCCGTGAGCAATGGTCCAATGTGCTGTTCACGGATGAATCCAGGTTCGGCTTCCATCCAGATTCACGAAGGACGCGTGTTTGGCGAGTTCCTGGACGATGGAGCCATCTTCAGAACCCTCAGGAAGTTCACCCATACCAAGGAGGAACAATTATGGTTTGGGCAGGCATTCGTCTTGGAGGACGGATGGATCTCGTTTGGGTGCGGGGCAATATGACGGCAGAACGATACGTCCAACAGGTGCTGGGGCCCGTAATCTTGCCCCACAGAACACAAATGGGGCAAGACTTCCTGCTCATGCACGACAATGCCCGGGCATACACGGCGAGAACGGTAGCAGCTTGGTTACATACACACAATGTTAGGGCCTTAGACTGGCCTGCTCAATCGCCAAATCTAAATCCCATTGAGCATGCGTGGGATATGCTGCAAAGAAGAGCTCTGAAGGAAGTTCCTGAAAATCTGGTTGCAGAAGATCAACTTTTTGCGCACCTCAGAAGGACATGGGACAATATTCCGCAGCAAGACATTGACAACCTTGTTCTGAGCATGCCGAATCGTTGCCGATGTGTTATGAACATCATGGGCGCTTTCTCAGACTACTAACTTCAAGTTTATAAACATAAATTAAATGATTTTTCTATTTTTTTTCAGTTTTTACTCATAAATTAAAAGTTAATTCATATACGGTTTCCGTCTATGCTTCATTTTTTTTTCATAAAATCCTGAAATTTTAATCGAAGTACCTTAACCATTATTAAAAAATGGTAGAATATTAAATAACGTATCTTTTAAATATATACATGTCATATAAATAATTATCACATTGATAGTAATTCGCTTTTTTAAAAATATCCCTAGACCGTGTTGATGTGTTTATGTTTACCTACATAAAATTCCCACAGGTTATTCCACTCCATCCCCGATTATCCAAATACCTTTGATGTGAATTAAAAATCAGTGAAAGGCACATCATATTAAGACAAATCTTTGTACGAGTGAAAGCGCCCGTTTTATACACACAGGGATTTTCCAGAGTTGTGATTATTTGCGTTAGCATAAACCGCGGGACAAACGCGGCGTTTTCTCCACACCAGTGCGTACGTGTCTCTCTTTTCAGCTTGGTTTCTATTGAAGTAGTGATTAGGGTTGAAACGGGACTTTGCCTCTGCCTCCGCGATTGCGAAAGTTCTGCAAGAAATAGTTCACCTATATCTATTATTGTCTCTGGCATTTTTAGAGGCATTGCAACAGGGCTCTTATGAAATAAATCGGCTTCAACTAAGCGTAAATGTGGTTGAGATATAATTCGAGATTTTGGCTCCCCGTCACTGCCGCTATCAAGTTAACTACTGTTTAGTGGAACCACCGTAGTACCGATAAAGCAGATGACAAAGCCGCAAAAAAGTTTTTTTTGTGACATATTGTTTGCTCCTTTTAAATTATCATTTGGCTATGTTTTTTGTGTTTAATTTGAGGTAGTTCATGTTTTGCACCTCCGCCTCTACCTCCGCTAAGATGTTCTCCATTACATCCCTAGTAGTGGTGTTATTCTTTAGAACGAATGTGCATTTGTATTTATGTTCCTAGAAACAAAGTCTTTGCTTTACTGGTATAAAGAACGACTCTAGGTCACCTACAGTCTGAAATGGATACAGTCCTTTATTTTCTTTTCCCTTTCAATCAATTCAAATGAGTTTGCGTTTTTGAATTGAATGGGCTTGTAGCACCTGGGATCGAAAACGGGGTATACATGGGGTCGTCTGGCACCCATGTGCTGGTTTGGTCCCTGGGGTGGTCATGGCGTACAGTGTGTTCTGGTACGCCGGTGATGGGGGTACTCCCCAGAGGAAGGTCCGGTGAAGGACAGCCGCGGCAGGTTCGCGGTGAATGCTAACGCGTGCCCGTGTTCCCGCCATAAGTGGCACAGGAGGACACCGTCAAACTATTTAGTAATCTGTGACACCGTGGAGTTTTAGTGGGTTGGTGTCCCACATAACTGCGCTATCTCCCCGTGGTGGCATAGTATGCATGAGCATTTCTGCAAGTAAAAAAATAAAAAGGTCACCTATAGTCTGAAATGGATAAAGTCCTTTATTATCTTTTCATTTCAATAATTTCGCATGCGTTTGTGTTTTTGAATTGAATGAGGTTGTAGCACCTGGGACCGAAAACGTGTACCAAAGTTGCTTTTCTCTCGTCTCGTAAATAAATCATTTTTAAAAAGTCAATCCAATACTTTAAGATCCATAACTTTGTTACTAGTCTTGCCAAGGGTTATCGTGTTACAAATGAAATAAATCACTTCAGCTTCTTCCGGTTAGAATGGCAGTCGACAACAACATGGAAAATGGTAAGGCTATCCATAAAAAATAATATCAAGGATATCTCAAGTAGCACTACATTAGCTGCCATGTATCTTTTTCCTGATTTTGTGACCTACGTCTTGATAAACCTTCACAAGCATATAAAATAAATAAAAATAAATAAGCCTTTTATTTCCGGTTTAAATACATTTACATTTAAATTATTCTTATTAACTTACTCAATAACAAAAAGGCTACTAAAGACTTTTCAAAGCCCTTTACTCCAATGAGACCACGCCTTTACAACCAGCGTTATGACTTACGGCCAAACCGCACGCCCCTCATGAAATATGCGTTTGAAATACGCGCCCTTCACAAATACTACTGAATATTAAATGTGTAAGTTTTACAAGAGAATAATAGACTAGCTGTTGCCTGCGGTTTCACTCACTTCCTAGAGCAACCTTTTCTATTTACTTGGGTAAAAACATTTTTACAAAAAAATACAATCGGCTTCCACAAAAAAAACTACATATCATCATTCAATCATCATTTTTGACACTGACTGCCGAAATTGAAATTATTTTTCATTTTGTTGTCTTTTTTGTGGAAGTCGGTTGTATTTTTTGGAAAAAAGATTTTTTTTTCACTTTTTAGTTGTGGTACATGATGAGCAAGTTCTAGCTCTATAGTTAGGTATCTATAGAATAGATTACCCGAATAACATCAATATTGAACACAACCCGAATAACTGGTGAAACGAGAGTGTGCCAGAGTGACAGTAGGAGTACACATCTGCGTACCCCTTTAGACCGTACCCAGGCCGGTACGGTCTAAAGAGGTACGCAGATATGTATGTTATGAAATGGCGTAAACAATAAACAGACATGCGATTGCAGCAATCCTGAGAGATTTGCCGTTGTTTATTGAAGATTTCTGTTGTATATCTCAGAAGTTCTTCCTCAGACCTGCACCAAGTAAAAATGGGACCACATGAGAAGTTTACGCGAGTGCACAAGCTTTCAAATAAAAAAGAATCATCAAAATCGGTTCATCTAGTAAACTGAGATAGCACATATACAAAAAACCTACAGTCGAGTTGAGAATTTCTTCCTTTTTGAAGTCGGTTAAAAAGTATCTTATATTTGAGTCTAGGTCATTCTCTACTGTGTCTCACCTTCAGCACATTTTTTTTAAAGCAGTTATGCTTAATGCATAATTTGGTATTGATTTAATTACCTGCTATATGAAGCTTGATTAATTCTTTAGATTACCTATAGATACAAATCTACGTACATACAGAACAAACAAACAAAAAATATTCTTTATAATCTTATATGCTTAGATATATTATTATATTGTTACTTGTAAGTATTCATCAAAGTGATAAAACCAACAGTTTATGAAGCTAAGAGATCCCTTGCGGTTGATGATTCAAGTCTATGGATGAAGGTGTTGTTCTTGCAAAGAGGTTTGTTAAGCTGTGATCCTCTGCTGTGATGAATCAGAATTTAAGATTCGAACATAAACTGTTTAAGTTTATAGTGTTCGTTTCGAAATTTAAATGTTTGCGCGTTCTGTTATTTTGATTGAAATCGTTCTGGATCTTTATAGTGGGTTCTTGGGTAGTGTACAGAGAGAACTTCTATATTTTTCATCTTCTCTTGTGTGATGATATTATTGTTCAAAGGCAGCCAAATAATATCAGTTAACTATTACTTAAACGACAATGGCAAATTTCTTTAAGATTTATGCATCACAAAAGTTACAAAGGCGAACTTAATGTGTTAATGTACCATGGTAAACAAAGAGTAGTGAAGAGACTCAGTTTTGAATAGTCTTACAACGTTATAATTATTCTCTCTTAGTGTATTAGTTGCCAAACAGACAGGCAACCAACCTTATGATAAGGTATATAAATGACCACCAGACATCGGATTATATGCATTATCATAATGCCAAAATATGCATGTAAATATGCACTAAAAAGGGGGGAAATATGCACAAAATATTCAGTATCATAATTCTTTACTCATTGGAATTAATATATTTTTTTCACAATATATTTAATTATCAGTTTTTTGTGACAAAGTACAAATCAATATTTTTCTGGTTTTCCTAGAGCTAACTTGTGACATTTTTAACTTTATATAAGTGTGAATATGACTGCGTCCGCTGTTGTTATTAGATATAACTTAAAATTTGGCGCCGTTTCTGCAAAAAAAATTGTCAGGCCAGACCTGGGGTTTTACATAGAACAGCATTTAATTAATAATACAAAACCGCTAACACATTTAACTACTGAAATAAGCACTATCAATGAAAAGGTACTAAAATATGCAATAACGTTATAACATTAAGGTTTTATGCATTTGCATATTATTATGCAAATGCATATAACCCGATGTCTAATGATCACCTAAAAGTATATTCAGTATCTGAAGCAGCACTTGTGTATGTTATATATGTTGACCATCTTAGAAGACAAATAAATTGGAATCGTTTTATTTGCCTGTAATTCTTCTCACTCGTTGTCTTCATTATTGAAGGTCGTGCGCTTTGACGGAGTCTTCGGCTCTTCTCAGGGTGATAATTATACTCCTTCAAACGCAGAGCTTGGTGTCATATAAAGGTTTGGTACCCAATTCTTCCCTGGATAAACCGCTGTGTCTGTGCTGTGAATAATTAATATATTAATACGTTAATAAGTAAGGGATAAATTATCTCTCACTGCTGTTTTAAAATGCAAATTCAGTAGCTGCTGAAGCTGAATTAGGATTCCACCAAACATTTTTATCTCAACTACAAAGAGTTTTCTCAACTGGAGGTCCTGGAATATTGCCAAAGGCACCACATTTAGCAGTAGATTGGCGATCGCAGTATAGTGTTATTAGTAGGTACTCGTATCTTTACGGGCTGTCTCTGTTGCCTCCGAGAAGATGTATATCGAAGATAGTGATCGATTACCTTGGCTCTACATACTCTAAACTTAAGGATAGTTAGATATACAAGGTATTTGATATATCTCAGGGGTGAAAGTACCTACTCATGAAAATGAATAACTTTTGCTGAGCAGTATATGGGCTACACTCACGAGGCATCGGCCGGCGGCGGCGGTTGCGTGGGCACCGTTGGAAATACATACATGCATAAATTCACGCCTTTTTCCCATGGGGGCAGGCAGAAACTACAGAACGCCACTTGCTACGATTATTTCTTTTGCATCATTCATGTACATCTAATCATACCGTTCGAAATATTGCCATTTACATAATTAAAAACTCTGTGGTGTACTTGGTATTAAAAACTCTGTTGTTTACTTGGTATTAAAAACTTAACTTAATTCACATCCTATGATCTGGACCATTGAGCTACATAGTGTGTAGGTATTCTATAAAGGTTTCAAAAATCTGGAAATAAAATTATATGAAATTTCTTGATTGCATAGTTAGCTTTAGCTCCAATGATAACGCCTACTCGAACACCAATGCAAAAAGTCACTTACAAACAATACAAAATCCCATTTTAACAATCCATCCCAGACAAAACTAAGAATCAATTTTCCCACTGTAAAATGAGTTTTTAACAAAACGTTTTACAAGCACTCTTACCGAAAATAGTCTCAGAATTGAGAAAAGGCCGGCTAGCATATGTCGCGAGCCATTGGCATCCTTCCACTGGTTTTGCTACTTTGCCGCCGTGGATGCGCTACCTTCGTGGCTTCGGGGAATTTCGAGCTTTTTCGGCTGTTTGATGTTCGTTGCTGGTTTAGCTTTTAAGATACGAATTCGACTTGGTTTTTTTTTCCGAAAATATTATATATCATATTAACTTTAAAACTTTCGCGTTTCATAATTGAGAAACAATATAAAAATAAACAACAACAAACAACAACAACAATATAAAAAATCGAAATCATCGTGTTAAATACCCGTGGTATATTGATTCTCTATAATATATCAGTCTGTCTATCGGAAACGTTTTCACACCCAACCCGCTTAACCTTAGAATAATCGATCATAAATAAATGTAGCATTTGGACCTGGAAAAGAAAAATACAAAACTGTGCGATATTCTATGGGAGCGACACTGCGGCACAAGCATTAGAATCTCAATTCCATTTTATTTTTTGCTTAAAACATATTTTAGTCACATAAGACGCAAAAACGTTTATTTGCAATTACAATAAAAAATATTATAATTGGAACTGTAATAGGACAACTTCTATTTTTAACTAATTTCATCATCATTCCAGATCATTCCATTCTGTGAAAGCTATCAACATTACCAATCACAGCAAAATACACAAATACAATTCTCATGCATTACTAACTCGCAAAAAGATTTAAAAAAAATCTAACCAAAGTTACCCAAATATAGTTGACAGTGTTTAGCTCAAAGGTAATTATGGACGCTCACCTATCGATATTCATTGAACAGGACAGTTCGGGTAACAACGCATTTCGTGTCGCATTTTATTAAAGATTTGCATTTTAAAATAATTTGATAACACGTAAATGCCCAGTCATGATTGTTGGTCGAATAACAGAATGTACTCGTATAAAATGATTTAAAACGATCAAAAGTGAACATGGGAATATTTGCGGTATGGGAAGTTATGTTATTTACAAGGTGTAATTGAAATAACTGAAATCCAGCAGCCGAATTGCGTAAGTGAATTCGGCAAAGGAAACAGTTTAGTACCTTCATAGAGTTAGAATCATTTTTTTAAACTTTTTCTGTATTGCGAAACTAATTTGGAAATAGTACGATCATCCTCCTGATGATTTATTTCCAAATAATTAGGACATAATTTAATTTTGTTTTACTTACATCTAATAGTCTTTTAATGCTTTTAATTCAAAATCTATAATGGTCCCTTAAAACTGAAAAAAAAACAATTTTTAGAGTGTAATATGCAATACGTTAAGTCGTTTTAGTGAAGGTTCCAAACTCCTTCTTGATTCCTGTGCCGAATTCACTTACGCAATTCGGCTGCAGGTCAGCACCAATGTGACTTTTTCAAGTCATGTGTACTTTCTAAGTTTATCTTGGACATTGCTGAAATTAATAAAGGAAAACATTGGTGAGGAAACCTGGGGGGTGACCATAAGCTCTTAGAGTAAGGTTATTTTGAGTGTGCGTAAGGGACAGATGTATATGACTTGTATACACCTGTCCCTTACACACACTCAAAGTAACCTTACTCTAAGTGCTTATGGTCACCCCCCTGGACTTAATAAAAGCCTGAAATTGCTAAAGGTGAGTATACACTAGAGCATTTTCGCGAGTATTGCAATGTAATGTAACGTTCTTACGAATGTTACAATGCAGACAAATGCTCAGTTTCATAAAGCATTTCCATGTATTGTAACGTTATTGCGAATGTTCAAAACTGCGTTCGACGTAATGCTCTCGGCGAGTGAGCATTTACCTGTAACATTTCTTTATACCTTGCTTCATCATTGACCTCACTCCACGTCACCCGCGTTCGTGCCTTTGCTCGATAAAATGTTACACCAAAACGCCGGTTGGTTTTTAAAATTAGGTTGTAACAAAACATCGAGTATCATGTTCGAAGTGTGGTTCGAGTTAATTTAAAAACAGTGAATGTTCGATTTTCTGTTATAAGTTAATGTTCTAGTCTATAGTCACCTTAATATGCCTTGAGCAAGCGTAGTGATTATTGCTCGTGCCTTCTCTGTATGAGAAGAAACCTTTGCCCTTCAGTGGGCCAATAACAGGCTGGTATTGTGGACAACTATTATTTTGTAACCAAACTGGAAATTGCGGCATATTATCCGCTGCTCCATACACTTATGTTCGCATAACGCATAATCTGAAAAATCGTACGGAACTTTTTCAAGGCTATTGACTTGAGGGTAGGCCCTCAATCAAATTGACAGTTATAACAACATGTTTTATAAAGATTAACGTCCTCGACTCGTGTTTTTTTTCCATTGTCGACTGACTCGAGTTGAGTACAGAAAGTTTATTTCAATTTGATTTTGTATAAGGGTACTTTATCAAAGTACAGCCTAAAAAGTCTTATCCACTTAGGTATTGATCATTCGTATGTTACACACAAACCAATTTTTATACGCTATAGTAATTTTTCCTGATTTTCTTTTCTACTCTCTCAGGCAGCAATGTACGCCTAACATAAAAATATCTCCGAAAATGAAGATCCGCTACATACCACAGTAAAAGTTGGGTCAAGCAGTAGCCAAATCGATTTGAAGTGCAAGCCTTGGGGCTGGATTCATGTAGTCATTGTGCCAATACTGTTTAGCTTACCTAAGAATTGTTCGAGCTACTTTTAAAAATAAACTTGGTATCCTTTGTGGCCAGACAATTTGGTCTAGTCTGTGGTCCCCTTTGTTCTTTTCAATTTAAAATTTTTGTTTTGTTCCTTTATGTATTTTTATATATTTTGAATTTTGTATACAGTTGTGATAGGTTAGTTACTTTGTGGTTTATATTTTAACTAGCTGTCGCCCGCGGCTCGGCCGAGCGGTATTAGTAGTTCTAACAATATCTTGGCAAATTTTAACCTTTGTGATATTCTGGTGTATAAGCTATATTAGTGTACAGTTTCATCAAAAATCCGTTTAGTAGATTTTGTGTGAAAGAGTAACAAACATCCATCCATCCTCACAAAGTTTCGTTTGTAATTATAGTAGTAGGAATTACTGTAAGATGAACTGGCGCGAAGTAAAAGTATAGGAAATAAAACCGGCCAAGTGCGAGACAAACTCGTGCACCGAGGGTTCCGTATCTACCCATTATACATATAAAGATGGACATAATTGCCTCAAAGCATTCAAAGCGTGACTTTCGCGGTTTCTGGAAGAGCGCTAACAAATTGAGCATTCGGCCAGGCCAGCCTGTTAGTGTGAGTGATGTGAAGGATATTGCAAACCTTTTTATCATCTTTTTGTCATCGCTAGGGAGTTCTTGTAAGATGCTGGATGCTGAGCCCCGTTGTGGCAAGGTGGGCACACGTTTCAGTGCCAAATATGTGGCCAGGGTCATCAGGTCTACGTCTAGAGGTAAGTCCCCTGGACATGATGGGCTCAGTAGCTCGAGCGTTTGCAATACGCCGGTCCTCACTTACTGAGGGTTTTGGCACTGCTGTACAATTGATGTTTTGGTCATTCATAATTGCCTAATGAGGACGACCGTGGTTTCCATTGTTAAAAGTAAAACAAGTGATATTTCGGATAGGGGAAACTATAGACCTATTTCTCTAGCAACCACAGTCGCTAAGGTGCATGATGGTCTGCTTGATACACAGCTAAACGAACATCTTGTTCTGCACGTCAATCAGTTCGGGTTTTGGCCAGGACTTTCTACATAGAGTGCAGTTCTGTGTCTCAAGCAGGCCGTCAGGTACTACACAAAAAGATGAACACCTGTTTTCACTTGCTTCCTCGATCGGTTTAGGGCTTTTATGTAGGAAACTTGAACCTATAAGCATGCCTATAGAGCTTATAAGTATCTTGAGGCATTGGTATGGAAGCCAGATCAACAGAGTTCGGTGGGCGGGTGTGCTGTCGGAGCCTTATCAATTGGAGTGTGGAGTGAGACAGGGGGTTTGACCTCCCCTGTCCTCTTCAATTTGTATATGAATGCCCTGATTGAGGCGCTTAGCAGTCAACATTTCGGTTGTCATATTGACGGTGTCTGTGTCAATAATAAGCTTTAAAGGACAATGCTGACATTGAAAGGAAACGGAGGGCTCTTTTCGAGCGTGCGAATATGATAGGTCGCAGGTTTGCACATTGTACTGCAGAAATAAAGGTGACGCTCTTTAGAGCACTCTATACCACCTTCTACACTTGCAGCCTGAAGGATAAGTATTCACGGGCGTCGTATGGAGCCCTTCGTGTCCAGTATAACGAGTTTAGAAAACTGATGGGTTTGCCTTGGCGTTGTAGTAGTTTTTACGCGATAATGCGCAAGCGCGCAACATCAATTGTGGCCCGAGTTATGGACAGCCCTAACAGGGTTCTGAAAATGATTGCTGACAGAGTGGACTGTTCGTATATATACGTAGTTCACTGCTTTCAGTTACATATGTCACCGTATCGTATTGTTTACTAATACTTAGTTTTAATGCACATTGTTACTAACCCTTTAAGACTCTTCGCTTGAAATAAAGATTTAGAATTTGAATTTTACCGCCATAATAAAATTGGTTATCGGTGGCTAAGTTTTAAAGTTATAGGCAAATCTAGATTTTCGCGAAAACTTGCAAGTGCCATAATTTACCTTAATTTTCAACTTTTTAAATTTTTTGCAATTTTACTTTATGTGCTGTAAATGAACATCGGTGAAAATCGGTGGTGACACACAGACAGACAGACAGACGAACAGACGGACAGACGGACAAGAAAGTGATCTTATAAGGGTTCTTTTTTTTACCTTTTGAGGTACGGAACCCTAAAAAGGGATCAGTCAGGAGCCAATGAAGTGCGTATCTACACAGATGACTTAAAAGGGTATCTGGCAGAATCTTGATGTTCCGAAATTATCATACACACTTCACCCCCTGCCTTTCTTACAAATTCGTGCGTGAATTCACCAAAGATCGACCGAACTTCATAATAATAAATGGTCACGGGCAACAGACTGTAAACAGTCAGAATCGATTTACCGAAAGTATACCCGCGAATAACCCAAAAACTTCTCAGCCCGAGTACAAATAACTTTAGAATAATCTTAGGAACAATTACGGTCCATAACCCCCCTAACAAACAAATTTTTAAATAGACGGAACAGACAGCCCATTTTGCAGGGCTGCCTTGACGCGGAGGAATCAGCCGCACACTTCATCCTGGAATTCGAGGCCGTAGCTTCTCAACGTCACTGATAATAATTATAATACTAGCATACAGATGCCTCATCCCATACAATGAAACCGTGCCGACGTAACTAGCGTTTCTCGTCTGATTAAGATATGTTTATTTTTATAATGACTTCAATCGCGCCACTTGCAAGTGGCTGCTAACACCTTAGCAGCCACTAGCAAGTAAAAGAGATTTCTCGGTTCGTGACATTTTTTTTTTAAATATAGTAACGATTTGTTTTATAGTATTTTTTTGCAAGTGTTTACAGTTTCATTGTACCAAAATGTGTTACGACACAAATTAAAAATCAAGTGACACGCTTAAGAAATTTAAAACCGCCATCGCCATCTATTGGAATCAATTTTAAATGATGCTTTTAAATGAACTTTGAAATGGGAATTAAGAGCCCAATTATATTCCATAATTTTGTGCTCAGGAGAGCTGATTAAAAAATAACATGCTGTTACAAGATAAGGCAACGCCATCTAGTGACGAGAGGAAGAACTAATATTCTCGAAGTTTCTAGTCGCTTTGGGAACAGTGTGTTCGAATGTCGATTGTTCTGGAAGATTCTCGAATTATCTAGAACCGTATGGAACGCTCCAGAAACATCTTCCCTGCTATATAAAGCTCTTTATATAGCACGGAAGATGTTTCTAGAGCGTCGGGTTCGTCGTGAGACAGTTTCGATTTGGAAACGACACAGAGCGATCAGAAAAGGAAAATAGTGCGAAGCAATAGAATTGTTTAAAAAGTGTTTTTGTAATAAAGTGTGATTAATTAAAGTCTGCTGTTTAAATATTTTATCCCTGAACCCCAACTCGTAACAAATAATGTTTATGATCAATTCAATAAAATGTTAATTTTACACACAATTCATTAACGAATCGATGCATATCGCGCCATCTTTTTTTTTTTTTTTTTTTTTTTATTTGTTTTGGGTTTGCTCTTGACTCTAGTCTAAGTCATAGGTGACAGAGACAGAGTCGACGATGGAGTGAGCTTACCCAGAAGGAGCCTGTTTACTCGTAACTTTGTAGAGATTCGGGTTGAATGCGTTCGGAAACACAGACGCAGGTAGTGAGTTCCATTCATTCGCTGTGCGCATTATGAAGGATGTTTGGAAGCGCTTGGTGCGAATTGGTGGAATGGCAACAAGGTAAGGATGGTAACTTGCAGTGCGTCTAGATGTCCGATGGTAGAAAGGGGCTGGTGGGATGAGGTCGTGTTGTTCTTGAGCACACTCACCGAAATACAGTTTGTAGAAGACCGACAAGCAGGCAACCTTGCGGCGATGAGCCAAGCTGTGAAGCTTGGTATCCACCAGTTCAATGTCACATGTCATCTAGATACATTTATTTGAACCAAATTTTCTTTGTTAGCGCTGGGACCTCGTGTCAACGTGAAGAAATCCTCAGAATAATAAAGTTGGTCCGCGAAGGCTGTGAAGCTCCCAGGAAGCTTCTGTGCTTTTGGGCGGAGCCAGGCTGTCTTTTTTAACCAGAACCCCCACGCACAAAGGACCGAATGAGAGTCTAAGTGCGGCAAAGAGAGAGTCCCATCTCTCTCTAAATTGTTAGATTAATTTTGTTTTTTTTTATCGCATATACAATGTTACAACAGGTTTATTTAAGACTTTTGGTTAAAGGGCAAAGGACTAGATATTCTATTTATGAATTCTATTGTTTTTTCGTAAATATCCTCAACATATCATTTGATCCTAAGTTCAAAAGAAATAAAACTGCCTTCTCATGCTAATACTGCCAGAATTTTGATACGATAAACATATATCGACAACACACACGTTTTTAGAACTACCTTTCACATACAAAACCTAAATAAATTTACCCCTGAAGCACCTGAAAAAGTGCTCTACAGTGCCTATTTTTATCCCCATATCAACATGGAAATATAGCATTATAATGTCCCAAAATACCCAAACGTTCTTTCACATTACGTTTTTCTTACACAATGGAAAAAAGGTTGGCATTAAGGCATAACTTAATGGTGTGAGACGCTGGGTATTAGAAAAATATGTTCAGCGAAAAACCGCTGAACTGAATAAATATTCTGCCACAATATCACGACAATGCAGCTTCATATCTCACTCACACGTCTAAAAGTGTTGTAGGACTGAAAGATAATGGTCGTGGTCAGTTATTGCATTTTGTCTTATTTGAAAATCGAATCAGGTATGATTCGGTTTCAAAATATACCTTTCACGTTTGTAGGAGGTAATCGCCAACACTACTCATCCGATTTCATAGGATAATTTAACGGAAACGGTCGTAAACAATCGGTTTAAAATGAACGGTTCCGGTATACCCTAACCTAACCTGGTTAGGGTATAGTGAAGCTGCGAGAAATATCATGGTTTTAGGGTTCCATATCCAAATGGTAAAAACGGGACCCTATTACTAAGACTCCACGATCCGTATGTCTGTCCGTCTGTCACCAGGCTGTATCTCATGAACCGTGATAGCTAGACTGTTGAAGTTTTCACAAATCATGTATTTCTGTTACCGCTATAACTAAAATAATAAAAACAGTATAAAATTAATATTTAAGTGGGGCTCCCATACAACAAACGTGATTTTTTTTGGCGTTTTTTGCGATAATGGTACGGTAACCTTCGTACGCGAGTCGTCCGACTCGCACTTGGCTAGTTTTTTTTAATAGGTATAATTGTCTTTTTTTCTTTGTAAGTGAAAATCTCTGATAGCACTAATATACGATCATTACTTTTTTGTTTGAAAACTACACTATTTTATATGACCATAGGCTATTCCGAAAAATATACGGTTCCTGTAGCATTGGCCACAAGAGTGAAGCCGTGGGAAAACCCAGTACTCAATATCATGATTTATAACCAACAAGGAAGGCATTGTTAGGTTTCCTGAGAGTATGACGTCGTAGCATTAATCTGGTCCAATCAATCATGGTGCTGAATGCTGGAGCCCCGATGCATCAATATTGAGCTGATAGGTTCGCCATAACGAAAATTGAGTGCAATTTTGACCGTAAGAGTTCGTATTCAACCATTTTTAAAGAGGCTGTATGAACAAGGAGTTCATTCACTAGTGAGCCATTCCCTTGCGTGAATTGAGCATTTTCTAGGAAAATAAAATAAGCAGATTTTTGAAAATAATAAGTACTTTTAGCAAGCCAGCATCATCATCATACTCATATCAGTCCAAAGACGTCCACTGCTGGACATAGGCCTCCCCCAAGCGTCGCCACATTGACCGGTCCCATGCGTCCCGCATCAAGCGGATCCCCGCAACCTTCACCAGGACATCGGTCCCCTGGTGGGAGACCTTCCAACGCAATGCCACTCAAGAACGCCACACAACTCGGTTCGCGGTCGCCACTCAAGAACTTTTCTACCCCATCGGCCGTCCGTTCTGCGAGCAATGTGCCCTGTCCACTGCCAATTATTAAGTTTGGCAATTCTTCGGGCTATGTCAGTAACTCTGTTTCTCTTGTGGATCTCTACATTTCTGATTCGATCACGCAAGGATACTCTGAACATAGCCCATCTCCATCGCCCGTTGGGTGACTGTAAGCTTTCTGAAAAAGCACATTGTGAGCGACCACGTCACAGTAATATAGGTCATAACTGGCAACACAGGTTTCGTCTTGAGGCACTGTGTAAGTTTGACGAGAAGATACCGCGCAACAAACTGTGATATAGCTTCCAGTAAATAACATTTGCAGACATAATACAAAAACTCGATAGCTTTCTCAATTCGACCATATATATATGTATAATTTTTTTTTATGTGTGTTCGCGGATAACTTCGTCGTTTATGGACCGATTTTGATGATTCTTTTTTGTTGGAAAGGAGATATCCCAAGGGTGGTACCATGATAAGGTACCACCTCTCTCACATAGCTCGGTCTTCGTCATAGTTATTATATTTGAATTTCTGTTTCATTTAGAATAAATAATGATATGGTATTTATTATAATATTTATTAGTCTATTGTTTTAGTAATTATTTATGTATTTTATTAGTTAGATTGTTTATTAATATCTGATTTTAATTATTGTTCATTTTATTTTATTTTTGTACTCCTACCACTGTTGTGTCCTTTTTAACCCAAAGGTTGACTGGTACAGAATGCCTTGCTGCATTAAGTCCGCCTATGTATCACCATTGTACATGAAGTTTAAATAAATAAATAAGGAAACTACGATCTGATGATGTGATCCTAGAGAAATCAAGGTAAATCTTCAAATAATATTGGCATACATATAGCGATTTTGGTATTTTCATCAATAATGCACTCAGAAAGTATAATTTCGTGAAGAAGACCACAAGGGCCACTGGAAATTCGAAATAAAACAATGTATCCTAGTCGCGTTTGGGCTTATTGGAATCGTCATGAGATTTACTTTATAAATGATTTTCATGTTAATTGGAGGTAAATACCAAAACAAAAAAAAACAAAATAAAAAACGTTTTAACAAAAATTCAAACTGACTTCCAAAACAAAACACTACAAAGCGAAAAATAACTTAATTTTTCGAAGTCAGTGTCGTATAACGGAAAACAATGGGTACAAAAGACATTGTCGGTTTGATTTTTTGTTATTAGTCCGTATTATTGTGCAACCACGGAACCCTATTCCTGCGCGTGGCCCGACATGCACTGGGCCGGAATTTTGCGCTTATTTATTCACAAAGAGGCTCATAACATTTATTTCTATTAAAACCAGCCTTCTGTTGTAATAAAGCCTTCTCGCCATAATTGCATCGCTTGGCATCCGGCCTGGTGACCGCGGAATGATGTTATTAGCGCATTGGTTCAGCTCAGTCTAGCTTTTGGCTTGCTATTTGGCGACTGTTCGGTCTTAAATAATCTTGTTTTCATTACGGATTCTAAATTAGGGAGTTTAAAATGTTACGAGGCACACAAATGAGGAGACTAGCTCAATAATAACTGCCGGAAGAGTCGATCTTTTATTTATTTATTTATAAAGGATATACAAGACCTCCAACGAATGATGTACGCAAAAAACAATAAATCATCAATATGAAGTAATTATAAGTGCACTCCCTCAATTATAGAAGGCCACAGCATTATTTTTAGAGTATCGACTAAATGAAAACTAAAATATAAACTCTTATTGCAAGGTAATAGTAAAACATATTAATATTTAAAGATTAAAAAAAACTATAAATAATCAAAACATGACATACCTACTTAAAAAAAACTCTCCTTATATTTAATTTTGCCAATATTATGGCAAATTAGACGGCAAAAAAACTTCAAAAGTAATAAAATGCAAAATGTATACATTCTTTTTACAAGAAATATTAAAATAAACAATTATTATTTAAATAAACATTGGTTAACTGAACCGTATTTTTTAGATGCATCTTCAAGGGTAAGCAACGTTAGCTGAGGTTGCTTCGTGGATGAGTTTTCATTACATACCAAGACTTTTTTTGCATACCGCAGCGTTGTACCATCCGATCAAGAGAACATAACGAAGATTTGAAACTCCTCAAGAGGTTTAATAGAGAACGAACGTTTACAGTTTACACGAAGTTCCGACGGCTAATTCAATCGGGCGCATGGGTAGTGATAGTACCATTATTTTCAAACAGCAACATCCCAATTTCCTTCCTTCTACAAATATTTTACAACCTAACACAAATCAAATGTTATCAGCAGCCTTTTACGTAATATTTCATCTTCAACTTAGCCTTACCGATAACATCTCAACAGTATCCAGAAAAAAATCCCGTCTCACTCGAGCCCATGTGCGCGAATGATAAAAATATCACTTCTTGTTTAACGAAACTGTATTCGCAATATGTTCCCGGCTATATTGCTTTTTACTTGTCCCTTTTAGAGATGTAACCGAGCCTGTCTTTGCAATGGCGGAGGCGCTGGTATATCTTGACCTTAGCAAAAGTATGGGATGATTACTACATACTTTTGGAGTTGTCGATTCGTAGACTAATACCAACTTTGTGTGAAACGCCACAGAAAAAATAATTATTATTAAAAAAAGTCGATTCACACATTTTGGGCGAGTTAAATTCGTGCGAATCCTCCAATAACACAAAAGTTGAGGTTAAGAGTACATAAACACAACATTATTTTTCAATTAAAGAAAGTAGTCCTTTTTAATCGCATAGAAGGAATTCATAATTTCACAAATAAAGAATCACAGCGGCTTCTAGGCGATTATATTATTATTACAATTCAGAAATCCCAAACACGTGAAAGTTACAATCATAATATGTCCGTTGATTTTATTTATAAGTTCTCCGTTACGAATCTTGAAATTGCCGGAGGTGAATGCGGATACGGAGGTACAATTTCTTGCGGAAAGTCTGAGTTGGCGGAGGCAAACGCGTTTGTTTACAAACCTAATCCCTTTCTATTCTTTTCTATTGTATGAAACCATCGTGGTGTCTCAAGAAAGGAATATACACTGATGTCGATGCTGAAAGTGTTTTTTCATTGTTCAGGTTGTACGATGTTTTTGTATGGCATCGTTAGTGACAGTCACTTTACTTCCGTAAGGCATAAAAACTACCACAGACTACAATTCGTTTAAAAAAACTGTTATAGATTGTTATCCGTGCAACAACTTGTATAAAAAACTGTCGTCGTGTCATGTCACATTTTTGTATTGCATTTTCACGTAGTTTTTATTTGTATATAGTATTGACTAGAATTCGTCATCACTTCAGCCAAAAGACGTCCACTGTTGAACATAGGCCTGCCAAGTATAGTTACAACGACCGGTCCCGTGCGTCTCGCATCCACCGGTTTCTCATAGTCTTAGCCAAGTCATCGGCACAACTCACTACAGTTAAAAGCAACCGAAATTTAGATAGTGTCTTACATTTAGATTATGTTCACCAATGAGTATATAAGGTTCTTGTATTTTGGAGAGAACTTGAATATTCATCATCCGTCATCGTATATTTTAAAAGCAGAATATCTAACGTGGTATACGAAACTTATGAGGGAAACCACGCCTACTGTTATTCAAACCGAAACACAGCTGGTGGTACGCCAAGCATTGTTGCAGAAAAAAACAGAAAACGCGTAGTTTATTCTTTACCACATTGCCGTAACAAAAATAACATCGCTATAAAGTTTGGAGGTCAAAACTAGACATGGCTAATTAACCCAAGTTACCGTCAAGCAAAATCTTTCAATCTCCTTCCCAACTTGTTTACCCCAGAAAAATGAAAAACAAACAAACAACATACTATCAACAATAACAATTTTTAATTCAGAATTTATCGAGCAAAGCATTTCATTAATTACTGCTACTGCTCACTTTTATGGCGGACAAACAAACACAGAATAGATAAGTACAGAAGGCCAATTCCAGACAACGAGCATATACAGGGAGAGCAAAAAATTGTGGATCAAATGAAATAGGACGATAGTTGCTGGCTAATAAGAATAAAAAATGAAAAAGTTTTTTGGTACACTATGACTGGGGCTATTTACAGCCCTAAATATCGCCCTGTTATATTTGATCCATGATTTTTTGGTCCACCCTGTATATATGCATTTCGAGACACGTTTGGCAGGCAGAAGGCTGAAAGTCTGATACCAATGGGTATGGTGGATTGTGGTCAGATAAGTTGTCACTTCATGTACAATACAAATATTTGACTCTGGCTAGACTGGCATAATAACATTTGGGCTAGATATATTATGATGACGTAGACATTCTTCTCGTAGGTGCAGCGAGTGCAAGCGAACTCGGAACTGGCATTCGTTTAATACCGGGTAAAGACAAAGAAAACCAGCAAACGATCACTAACGAATGGGAATCACTGCGCGCTCGCTTGCCTTCATTCAGTCATTCTTGCTCGTTCGTTTAGGGAGTATTAGTTTCTGCCAGCGGCTTCGGCCACGTGAATGTCGAAAGTAATCCCGAGGGAATATTTTCCCGGGACAAAAATTTATCCTATGTATTAATTCTGACTGTAATCTATCCCTTTGCCAAATTTCACCTAGGTCCGTTCAGCCGGTCTGGCATAATTGAGTGACGTGACAGACCTACACACATTTATAATATCACATCACATCACATCATCAGCCTTTTAAAGTTCGAGTAATTAAATAAGTAAGAGTAATTAAATCTTACTAATATTATAAACACCCCCCCCCCCTATGAGACCCCCCTGTCCCTCTATGAGAGGAGGCCTGTGTCCACTGCTGGGAAGATAGATTATAAGATTTAATTACTCTCGCATGTAGCTGGCAGAAGGTGAGCGAGCATGCGGCGCCCATAGCAATTTCTTCAATTGATTCTAATTCGTTAGCGTTCATTTGTGACAGTTTGTGATCCCCGTACATGCGTGTGCATGCTTCTGTATTCACTATTTGTTTGAAGCTGGCCTTCGGTACCTTTCTATTCTGTAAAAACAACTGTCAACTGTTTGCAGAGGGGATACTTTTTAAATAAAGATGTCGTCGTATTTGTGTCGTGGCAACAATAATAATAATTAAGTGGTAACACTCTCTGTTCTTGTGTAAAGGCTTGTTTGTGGCCTCTGTGGGATTATTGTGATGCTCAGACACTTGATAATTGCAGTTCTGTTCATCCTTTCCACTGTTTGATGGAGATCGTTGACTGTGTAAAATGTTTGGGCACGATAAAAACACTAATTTTGTAAATTGTTTAATCTTAATTTGATATAGTAAACAAAATTTAACAAAATGAGTCAATTTCTTTGTACGACCTTTACATTGAAAATGATTTTTAGGGTTCCGTACCTCAAAAGAAAAAACCGAACCTTTATAGGATCACTTTGTTGTCCGTCTGTCTGTCTGTCAAGACCGTTTATCTCGGAACGCGTGGAGATATCGAGTAGAAATTGATATCGTATACTCAAATTTGCTATCCCTTGCAGCTGTCAAACTTCAATCAACGCAATCAATAGATACAGCCGTTAATGACGCATATTAAACACTCGCGAGGAAATCAAAATCTACAGGGTACTTCCCGTTGTCCTAGAATCATGAAATTTGGCAAGAAGCAATGTCTTATAGCACAAGTAAAGGAATAAATCCCAAATCTGTAAATTTGTAACTACATAAAAAAAGATAACTTATTTGCAGTTAGTAAACTGACCGCGACGTATGTCGATTCAACTATTGTAACTATGAAAGTTAATTATGTCTCTGAATTCTGCTTTTCTTATTGTTAGAGCAATGTTCGGTGCCCCCATAGTTTATGAAGTTCTGTAATGTTAGTTAATTATTTTGGTGAATGTGGCTGTTTTTACGGAACCCTCAGTTCGCGAGTCCGGCTCGCACTTGACCAGTTTTTTTTTAAATAGCTTTGGTTCTTCATTGGGGTTTGCATCAGGAATTTTTCACTTTCTGTTTTGAGTCTGGATTTCAAGGCTAGCTTCTAATAACATCCACCCCAATATTCACATACTATTTACTATACAGCTCTACCGATCCCACATGGAAAATCAAGCGTGGTATTATGTAATATTACCTTGTTACTCTTTTTCCTTCTACATCGCTCCTGCACAACATTCTCTGTTTAGTACAGCCACAATAATTTATGGCGGTAGTGATCAATCAATATTATTGGCTGCCAGTCTCGGCTCCGTGTTTCCGAGGTGGTTGGCGACAGTAATTGATATACTCTTACCACAATAGGTCTGTTCTTGTTGTTAACAGTTCCTTATTGACAATCAATTATACCAATCAACCCAGCCTATTTCAGTCGGCTTACCAGCGATTGGACAACATTCATAGTGACCATGACCGCTCTATTAAGATCGAAGTGAAGAAGAAGATCGCAGTCCTCTATTGGACATAGGCCACTCCCAAACTGCATCTTTGATGGTCCTTCGCTGTCTGCATCCAGCCTGTCCTAGCTATATTTTTTAGATTCATCGAGGAGAGATGATCCATCGAGCCTCAGAGCCTCATCTGCCACTAGAGTCGGGTAGCTACACGCGAATCCCAGAGAAAAATTGTCAATTCCATGAACCTGTCATAATACTAGGTTCCATATCCATCAAATTGAGACACAAATCAGCGACAAAAACAATCAGAAACATAAATAAGTAACACCTTGTTAACTTTTGTATTTTATATTCTCAAGTCAATACTCAAATCAAGTTTATCTTTAGCCGCAAATCAACAAAACTTTCCGCAAAGTCAAAGCCAAGCAAAAATCGTTTGACTTCGAACTGGCTTTTTCTGCAAGTAAGTATATTCTCGTAATTTAAATTTGTAATAAGCTCCGCATGATAAAGGAAAACATCCTGGGGAAACTCTTGTTAATAATACAGTGTAGGACCAGTTATAGTAACGCCATCTGTTGCCATGGTTGTGAACTTTAAGTGCTACGTAGCGCGAGCGTAATTATGTTTGTCCAAATTAATTATTGTTTTGGAAGAGTATTTCGTTGTTTGATTCGTATTTATTTTTTCTTTCAAAATTGTTTGTCTCTCTTTGATGATTTTTCGTATTTTGACATTTTATTTCTTTATAATATTATAACACCCAATTCTGTTAAAATTAGAATTTGCTTTGACAACATCCGTTCTATTTATTTATTTTAAATATTTCTCTACAGCAACAAGTTAATACATGCATAATGGAGAGGAATTGTACTACTTCAACTGAAGCTATGAGGGTCCCAGAGAAAAGAGTGCGACAGGATAGTGAGGAGATTATAGAAGACGAAGATGGGTTTATAACCGTTAGAAAAGGAAACAAAAAGCAAGCAAGAAGGTTATCAGAGAACTTGCATAGTAGTGTGAGCGGCGAAAGAAGTGTACAATCGCAGGGTTACGTTGTGAGCATTACAGGAAAAGATAAAGTATTGCCAAAACAATTTGGTTTAGCCAAGTTATTAAAGTCAGAAAGTATCATGAACATAAACAAAATTAAGTATAAAAATGCATATAAGGTAATATTAGAATTTGAAGACAGAGAGAACGCTGAAAAACTGGTTAAGTGTCAAAAGTTTCTAGATTTGGAGTACAGATGCCAATTTGCGAATGAAATTAATTTATGCTATGGAGTTGTCAAACAGATAGACTTAAACATAGAAGTAGAAGAAATTCAACAAAGCCTAGAAGGTGAATACGAAGTTGTCAGCGTGAGGAGATTAAAACGCCTTGGATTTTCTAGGGAATGGGTGGATAGCGAGACAATTCGACTATGTTTTAAAAGTTCCTCTTTACCCCCATACGTGTTTATGTATGGGTGTCGGTTTAAAGTGGAGCCATATATGTTTCCAGTGACGCAATGCTCTGGTTGCTGGCGGTTTGGGCATTTAATAAGGTCATGTCCAACAAAAATAGTACGCTGCCCGAAATGCGGGGAAAATCATAGCAACTGTGACACTACCAAATACAAATGTATAAATTGTAAGATGTCACACATGGCATTGGAAAAGTCATGTCCCGTGTTTATAAAAGAAAAGGAAATACGAAAAATAATGTGTGCGAAGAATATTACATACCGAAGAGCCCTGTCTACATATTTGGAGGGGAGAAAAACAGCAGTCGAACATCAAATTGAAAGGGAAATTACTCATGATAAATCAAACTATTGCAATAATAACAAGACTTCGTATCGAGATATTTTAGTAACAAAATTGCGGCCAGAGAAACAAATTCAGGTAAGAAATGAACAAAATATTAATAGCGAAGACAGAGGAGATCAAAGTATGGAAGAGTCGGTAGATTCAATAATTCTGGGTAAGCCTGAAAGGAAGCAAACAAAAAAGAAAAAAAAGACTGTTCAAAGTCGTAATTTCGCATTTGATAATTATGAAGAGGATCCAAATCTTCAACAGGAAAGAATGGAAAACAAGGAAGAGACCACAACACCTATTTTAGACCTTAAAAGATTATTGCATAAGTTAAAAGAAGTGTGTTTGTCGGACTGTAGTTTTGATGTCAAACTTAAATTGGTATGTAATTTTATATTCGAACAATGTTTTCAGTTAATTTGGAGGTTACTTAAGGAAGGGGATGTTTATAATAAAATAATTTCTATATTTAAAAATGGCTTGTTCACGTAAAAATATTAATTTAAATATAACGCAGTGGAATGCACAGAGCTTGAAACCCAAATTAGAGGAATTTAAATGTTTACTGTTGCAAGAAAAAATACATGTAGCATTAATTAGCGAAACTTGGCTGGGGGAAGACGTTTATGTAAACATTAATCAATACAATATATTAAGAAGAGATAGAGAAGATTCGTATGGTGGGATTGCTGTCGTAGTTCATAATTCAATAAATTTAGAGGAGTTGCAGATAAGTCCAGCTAATCCGGGCATCGAAATGTTGTGTATTAAACTTAATAATTGTAGCTTTGTTAAATATATTATTTTAATTTATTGCCCTAGTTCCGTTCAGACTACACAAGCCGACTGGGATAGGATATTTTCTTTGTTTCCAAAGAATTGTTTAATAGCAGGAGATTTTAACGCTCACCATACAAACTGGTCGTATAAAAATGACAGAAGAGGAAAACAAATTTTTGAGTCAGCATTAGAGTTTGGTTTTACGTCTCTGAATGCTGGACAGCCAACTAGGATTAAATTAGTAAATAACATTTTGCAATCCTCTTCTCCTGATATTACATTTGCATCTGTAGACATCGCTATTAACTTTGACTGGAATGTTATGAACGAAAACTTAGGTAGTGATCACTTATTTATTAAATTTAAATTAAATTACTGCGAGGATGTTTACTTCCATAAAAAACGTAATTACAAATTAGCCGACTGGACTGGTTACAGAAATGGTCTTCTTGATTGCTTTTCTTTGTCTAATGCAGATGGTGAAGTCCAGGATTTGTATGATTATTTCACTACTCAAATAAATAGATCAGCAGATGAGAATATTCCTATAATTAAATTTTGTAATAAGCCAAATAATAGGTTTAAACCGAAAGGGTATTGGAGTCAGGATATATCTAAACTGGTTGCTGAGCGCCGACTGGCACTCAAAAAATTTAGAGGCAATCCAACACCAACGAACCTTGCATCACTTGAGGAAAAAACGTTGAAGGCTAAACAGGCTATTCAAAAAGCGAGATCTAATGACTATAAAAATTTTTGTGAAAGCATTGATTATAAAGTTTCAGCTTCAGACATGTGGCAACGATTGCGATGGGTGAAAGGCTACAAGAAAACTAAGATTCAATGTTCTCAGGAGCTAAAGAGAGAAATGTTATGTGATCTTACACCCGATTATGTCGTTTCACCTAAACCTATCTTTACATCTACAAATGTGTTACTCGAGTCTGAGTTTACGATGCCGGAATTGAATAACTGTTTAAAGAAAAAAGATACTGCTCCAGGAGAGGACAAAATTACCTATTCTATGATATTACATCTACCACTTATTGGCAAGTTATATTTACTTAAAATCTATAATATTATGTTAAGCTCAGGTAATTTTCCATCGCAGTGGCGTCAGATTAGAGTTATCCCCATACCGAAGTCGGGTGCTGGCGCAAATGCTAATAGCAAACCAAGACCTATTTCGTTGATGTCGTGTACATGCAAAATTTTTCATGCTATGATAACCAAAAGACTCGAATGGTTTGTAGAGAAGAATCAGATTTTGTCGCCAAATACAGTCGGTTTCAGGAGAGGACAATCCAGCCTTGATTGTCTTACGCGGTTAGTGACTCAAATTCAGATAGGCTTTTCCAAGAATTTCCCAACTATAGCTTGTTTTCTTGATATCAATAGTGCATATAATAATATATTAATAGATAAATTATTGCGGGTTCTTGATAATTTGGGTGTTGGTAAAAATATTTGCCAATATTTATGGAACTTTCTTAGCGAACGTCACCTTAAAGTTGCCGATGAGCCCGCAATCGATATGGTCAGATACGCACGAAAAGGTTTAGCCCAAGGTGATCCCATCTCACCGTTACTTTTTAATATAGCCACTTCTAAAGCTTGTCAGGATATTGTTGAAGTGTATTCATGCCAGTACGCTGATGATTTCGTATTATATTTCAGTTGTAAGGATATCTTAGAGGGACAGAACAAAATTCAAAATGCTTTAAATATTTTTACGGTTTTGTTGGACGAGTTAGGGTTAGAATTATCTATAAATAAATCAAAATATTGCGTTTTTAGTAGGGGATTTAGAAAACAGCAAATACAGCTTTTAATAAACAATATTGAGCTTGACAACGTATGTTATTATAAATATTTGGGAGTTTGGCTAGACAAGACTTTACGCTGGGGTAAACATATTAACGAAATAGTCGAAAAAATTCAGAGACTTCTCAATTTACTTAAAATTCTTACGAGTCCTTCATGGGGCATTCATCAAACTCATCTTCGTAGGCTCTATATAGCTCTAGTTAGAAGTAGATTAGACTACGGGAGCTTTTTATATGATAGTAGTGCTAAAACAAATATTTATAAGTTAGAAAAAATCCAAAACCAGGCTTTAAGAGTAGTAGGGGGTTTTATAAGAACTACACCAATACACGTCATGGAGTGCGAGCTCTGTGTTCCTCCACTGCACGTTAGGAGAAGATGGCTAGCATTCAAGTATTGCTTAAAGTCGTATTCAATATCCGATAATGTAGTAATAAAACTGCTATTAGATCTTAGCGCTATTAGACACATCAGATATTGGGTAGGTAAAAAGCTTCCATTACTTGTTAGTGTGATTATGGAGGTTAGGGAGGAATGTATAAGGTCATCTCCGATTCTGGACATGTTTTCTTTGGATACATGGGTTACTAGGATTAACATTCAAGATATAATAAAGATTAATTTGGAATCAATCAAAGAACCTAAGAAAACATATGATCCAAACACAATAAAAGCAGAAACATTGGGAGAATTATCGAATAAATATCATGATTATTATAAAATCTATACTGATGGGTCTAAGAGCGCTAATGGTAGTGGCGCTGCTTACTATGATCCTTTGAAATCGGATAATACAAACACTTGCTATAAAATAAGTAATTATGTGTCAGTTATGTCTTTGGAGCTTTATGCAATTTCAGAAGCACTCTCCTATATTTTAACCATTAATATTAACAGAAATATATTAATTTGTGTAGATAGCAAAAGTGCACTACAACATATAGCTCGATGCGCCTCTGTGTGCAGAGGTGCACCGATAGCTTATGAAATTATTTCTAAAATATGCATTTTATCTAAAAGAGGTAAAGATCTGAAATTGCAATGGGTTCCATCACATATAGGCTTAAAAGGTAATGAGGAGGCTGACCGTTTAGCAAAGTTGGGTATAGTTGAGGGAATAGAAAAATATATTGAAACTAATTTTATAGAATTATTGCCAAAATATAAAAATAAATGCTATGAAGTTTGGAAAGAATACTTCGATAAAAGGTCTAAGGAAAAGGGAATTTGGTATAGGTCTATAGTTTCGGAGCCTCCTCATGTACCATGGTTTTGTAACACTAGGCTTAGTAGAAAACTCATAGTAACAGCTCACAGACTGAGATCTGGACACATGCCGCTCAATAACTTTAGATTTTTAATGAAAAAAAGTAATTCCCCGAATTGTGAGGAGTGTGGCACACTAGAAGATGTTATACACCTATTGACGGAATGTGTCAGATTTCAGTCTGCGAGAGAGATTTTACTAAGAGAGCTCGAGACAAATATGTACGATGTTGGTATGTTTCATCATATTTTGTCGACCCCTAACTCTGGTTCTGCAAATAAGTTAATTAAGTTTGTGTTGTTACGTTTTACGTTATAAGGTCCGATGGGACTGACATATACATATGTATAAAAGTCCCTAACTAAAAATAAAGAGAAAAAAAAAAAAAAAAAAAAAAAATATTTCTCTACAGTCGGCGTAAATATTGTAAGGATTTATTTTGATAACTTTCTTTTTGATGTTTCTCGCTTAATTGTGGTGTTACGCGCCTAAACTTTATGTTTGCCCGCTTAATTTTAAGATTTTTACATCCGCTGTCAAATTTATGTTTCTTGTTTTCTGTGTATAAAAAGCGATGTACTAGGTAAAAGATCAAACTTTCGCTTACTGAACTAAACTATTTCATTATTTACTCTTTCTGTGTGTTTACCGTGTATAAATTTTGGTGCAAACCAATATTATGTGTGAACGATGGCGACCACGCACCGACATTACAGACGCATACACTCGGAAATAAATAATATTCTATTCTATGTGGGTAAATAATTAGGCTACTGACTTTCATTTTATTTCGTACACACGTTACTTACTTCTACAGAATTATTTTGCTTCATACACAAAAATTTCTAACTTGTGTTGAAACAAATTTGTAATATTCTACCGTTCCGGAATATCCTAGTTTTTAGGTCCAACCACAAATTGGTGCCCGTATTGTCGTAAGTTTTCTCCTTAGATCGCAGAAACAAAAGAGACGTGCCAAAAGCGAATTGCATTTTTTTTCTCTACAAAATGAAATTGTTTAGTCAAAGGAGGGGGATATACTTTCCGAAACTTACGCGACGAAAATTCAGCGCATGATTCCTACGAAACAATTGTTACGTATCATTTCGTAACGGGTAGCCCAGTTGCCCTTAATTTGAAAAACCTACCAAAAAACTAGCTAATACGCAGTTTTACATTGGGATGACTCCAGTTTTTAGTGATCGTGTTCGTGAAAAAAATGATTCAGAAATTGGCATCTCTGAATAGGCCAAAATCTATTTAGTATTTGGAAACTAGTATAACGAGATAGTTATATCTTGGTTTGGCACATACATACAAAAATGATGATAGTTTTTAACCGACTTCCCAAAAAGGAGGAGGTTTCTCAATTCGACCGTATATATACATATATATATTTTTTGTGTGTGTTCGCCGATAACTTTGTCCTTTATGAACCGATTTTGATGATTCTTTTTTTGTTGGAAAGGAGACATTCCACGGGTGATATAAAAATAACTTACTTTTCCGAAGTCAGTGTCGAAAAACGTAAAACAATACGTACCCGGGACACCGACTTCGGAAAAGAAAGTTATTTTTCGCTTTGTAGTGTTTTGTAAGTCGGTTTGATTTTTTTGTTACAAAATTATACACGAGGACAGATTGACTGTCGTGCTAGCTTATTAGCACAATCGTGTCGTTTAAGCTTAAAAAAACCAACGTCGTGGAACTCGGGCATAAATAAAGGCAATAAACGTTTTGGGAATACTTATTTCGTGCGTATAGCTAAGCATTGGAATGCCCTGCCACAGTCTGTGTTTCCTGATAAAAGCAGGTGGCTTAAGTCAAGAGTGAATAGGTTATTTATAGGAAAGCGGACTCCATCGTCGATAACATCATCGCTTACCATAAGGTGAAATAGTGGTTAAACGTGAGACTATCAAATAAAATAAAATAAAGTTTTAGAACGATGGATTCCTTTGTGAGAGTGCGTAAGCACTCTCACAAAAAACTGTCGACATTATAGTACCCAGCTTTGTTTCCAAAGTCAACATATCTCCAGTTTCTACGATCCAAGGTCCAAGGAACCTTCCGGAAGGCCAACTGGACCCCTATAATCGTAGGAAGACGGTATATTTGGTTTGCCACGCGAACGACTCCGGGTTGCCATTAGAAGGGTGGGAACATTTTCTTATTTACTCAGCTATTCGGGACGCTCGTGTTAAGGACGGCTCGTTTTCAGGTGCTGATTTTGGAAATAATAGAAGAATATGTACCTAGGTACATTCGGGTTAATAATTAATTGTGTTTTGAAAAGTAAAGAGTAAAAGCATCGTTATCATAAGCTGCAAACATTTACGTCTCAAATCCTGCTGCCTTCTGGCATTTTTTTTTTGTTTTAAATAGTATTCACTGCATGGAATTTCACTCCAAAACTAAAAATATACCCACAATTATAATTGAATATGAAATCTCCATCCTGATTTTCATCGCCTTGCAAAACTGCTAGACGAAATTTTCGTCCGCATCTAAAGCCACAACATTAACGGATCGTTTCAACACCGTTTCGTAACCGAAGAATCACTTGTTAAGTGCTCACTTAAGTTGAGTCGTGTTAAATTACTGACAAGAAAAAAAAGATAAACTCCTCGATTGCAATCTAAGTGTTCTATCTCCATTTTCATTACAGCATAATGATTTTAAGTAGTCTGCCTCGAAGTCGCTTGATTTTAACCTGAGATTAAGATTTGAGATAAGATGTGAATCTTTTAAAAGGTGAACCTAGAATGTTCTCTGTGCCTTCCGATATTGCGTCAGTATTTTTCGTTAAACGCTTTGTGAGCACCTGCGAGATTTAGAATAATCTGCTCGCGTGTGTGAGTGCTATGAATATTTGAGCAGGCGTTTAGAGTGTGATCATTGCTACATAGTTTGAATTTTGATGTGCCTAGTACATCGTGTTATTATGGCACGTGTCCTAATTATTTTGATTCATGTTTTATTTATAATTATGTTTTTTTAATACTGTACAAGTTTGTGACCAGTTTCAGTAGGTACCAACTGCGGGTATGTAGCCACTCAAACCAAATTTCCAGACACCTCACACAAACCAAGTAATTCCACGTTCACAACCAATTTGAATCTTATCAAAATTCCCAAAGACATCAGCTCATTGACAGACCGACCAACAAAAACCATGCAACCGAAGCCAAGTTCACAAGTTAGCAAAATCTGTAACGCAAAGTGTCACAGTTAGCAGTTCGGCGGGCGATATTAAACGGGCTACACATTATCCGAGAGGAATATTCATGAGAAAGCGACCGCATAGCAAACTGAACGCACTGGTTTCGCCCATATATCTAAAATGTACGTGTGCTTAATAAAATCTAAACTGTTTTTATTGTGTGGTTTAATTTAAGAAAATCACATCGTTTTGTCAAGAGAAGAAGAAGGTCGGGTCATCATCTTCATGTCTGCCGAAAGACGTCCACTGCTGCATAAAGAATCTTCTAAGCGTCGCCATCACCTCATCGACCGGTATTGTGCTTCTCTAATCCAGCAGATTCCCGGGGCCTGAACAGGTCATCCGTACACTTTATGGGAGTCCTTGCAATGCCAAGGTTACATGACTTATAAATAGCGTTTCCAATTATCTGGTGACTACGTCAACCCAATCTCTTTAAACTTGAACGTGTTGATATTTGTAATAATAAGAATGTTTTATAGGATGCCAGAATTTACGCATGATCTAATGCTCACGGGGCTCTAATAATTGATTCATCAAATCTATACCAAGACAGGTCAATGAACGACCTCCTACGCAGACATTTTCTTCTGGAATAAACATCATTAAACACATTTCTATAGCTGTTTACGTCCCAGACATTCAAAGAAAAACCTTTCAGCCTTCCATTTATACCACAAGAGACATCTATATTCCGCACATACCCTAACTGAACTCTTAGGCTTATAATAAAGTCAATAAACCAAAGTGAAAAAGCCTAAACGAGCAGTAGGGAATCAACAAAACCTCTAGCCGTCATCGCAGGCTCATAAAAATATAGGAACTGCTCCACAACCTTACTTAGACAACCAGAAAATCCAAAACCAAGGGACTGTGATACCTATGACCTTGAGATTAAGTCCTCACCGAAAATTCTTGATGGTATTCCATCGTTGGTGATATGTCTAGTGATAAATAAGAGGTCTGACTTTGAGTGATAGTGGGCACATTTACGGGCCCGAAGCATCCCACTCAGATTTGTGTTTGCTTTGTAGAGAATATGTCTTTTGCTCTAATAAATTAAGAGGCGAATTATTGTGATGTTTTTGGGTAATTAATGTTCGGTGAATAGTGTGTTTTAGTTATGTTTCTGTTGGGGACGAATGTCAGTTATTTGTGGGCTCTTGAGGTTTGAGGGTAGCTTTGAGAAGTTAATTTATTTCCAACGTAGCGTTTTATAAGTGCACGACTACAATACTTTGCTAAACAAGCTTAATTTCAGAAAAGAATGCGTACTTACATTTTTATTCAAAATCAAACTTTTTTATTTCACACAGATCTACATGGGCACTTTCTACTTACGTCGACAAAAGGTGCACGGTTCGGGTTGGTCCTTTCCTATGGAGAAGAACCAGCAAGAAACTCCATGGTTACTCTTTTAAAAAATTGATTGGTTTTACAATATGTCCATGTTACAGCATTAGTACTTAGATATGGGGGACAACGTAGGCCCGACTATAAGTCGTAAGAAACTAAAAAAATCGAAAGAATCTATACAAAGGTAAAAAAAAATATAACAAGAATAAATTTAACACGTGGCAGAAATGTTGTTATCAGTGCTGTAACTATTCTTAGCAAAGGCCTTTATAGATGATTGAGAACCATTGTAAAACGTCTAATTAAAAGAAGGAAAACGAGAAAAAATTAAGATTGAGAATAGTTAGAGACATCCTCATATTTGTGCCGTTTATGAGTTACCAGGGAAGCCGCATGTGCAGAAGGTGCTAAACCCAAAAAAAATAATCTTCAACGTAGTCCTTGATTTTATAATATGCTTTTTTAGTAAGGACACGTTTAATGTAGTTTTTGAACTTTCCCTCGCTCAGCTTATAACTGACTTTGGCAATTTGTTATAAAAGCGTATATTGTTTATAAGAAAAGTCTTGCTAGTTTTCGTTAATCTTAATTTGGGTATTACAATTTCGTGCTTACTGCGTGTATTTAAATTATGGAAGTCGCTTCTAGTTTTGAAAAGCCCTATCTTATAAGATAATTTCTAATTCATCATCATCATTTCAGCCAAAAAACGTCCACTGCTGGACATAGGCCTACCCCAGGCGTCGCCACATTGACAGATACCGTGCGTCTCGGATGGTCGGAATGGCGACCGCGAACCGGAAGACGATACGTTTGAAGGCCTCCTACTAGGTGGACGGATGACCTGGTTATTGCCAATTAGTAGAATTAAAATAAAACTTGTTATAAAGTTACTTACCTCAATCTCTTTAAACTTATACTATAGTGCAAAGTATATTGTAACATTAACTGTTCTGAATTTGGTGAAATAAATAATTAATGTTTATTTTATGAACTATTTTAAACAACATAATAATTTTTATTCCCAGTGTGTCGATCTCTATCAACATTTGGGTTTCGGTTGTCCGAGAATCTTTTGTTTTCGTTTTTATCTATGTTAAAACACATTACAGCAGGTACTGTTGCATGAACATTCAACACCATACGAGTTATTTGTTTTCCAATCCGTGTTCACGGTAGCCAAAATAACGCAATGTATTTTAACAGTTAAAACTAAACCGATAGAAAACGCGTTAAAAAGTCCTAATTTCTTTAATTTTATAGCATATTTTCACACCTAGTTATGAAGAAGAAACATTGCATTTTCTTGTACAAGAACAACTTAAAAATAAACACCTACTACATCATCTTAGCACTTAAATAAGGAGTCTTATAGCGTTAAAAACAGCGACATATACTCTCGCAAGTGGGGCAATGTATCCCATTTAGCTAAACGCTTACACGGAACCACTCCGGGCAAGATGGATCATGATGAATGATACTGAACAGCAATTACTTGGAATTTTTCTTATCTAAGATCTTGTTTCTTGGCAACGTTTAAAATTAAGGTTTTTGTGATTAATTTGCTGTTAATGTGAGTGGAATGATTTTTGGTTGGGAAATATTTGGGAAATTTGAAGGGTATAAAACATTTCAATTTAGTTTGTTATATAGTCTACTGGTACTATTGCGGCCCACAGCTGACCAAACGAAGTTTATTTGACTAAAAGTACTACTTTTTTTTTTTTTAATGCGTGGCGTCTCGCTGTTCGGCCAAAGTAGCCGTCCTCTGCTTAACCGGACTAACCTGTGGAGACTAAGCTATGTAGCCTCCGGCCAGGCTTAAAGTTTCTAAACCTAAAGCGACAGCACTAAGGGTTACCCCAGTTGGGGTCGGACCTCGGCTCAGGGCGTCGCTTGGGGGATGGCAAAGGCCGGATCTGATAAAGTGATTCTACCATCCGTTCGGAAAAGCCTACGTGGAGAAGAACGGACAAGAAACTCCGGTAATATCTGACTGGTATTTAACTATGGCTCAGCACGCGGGCTAGCTTATAGAATCGAAAAGGATTACGCGACGAGCCTCTGCGGTGAGGACGGAACGAATATGTAAATTAATCTTGTATGAACGGCGGGTTCGTACTATTTACGAACCCACTGACCGTCCTTGTAGACAAGGCTATCGAGCTCCTTAGTGATGGACTCATACCTCGAAAAGAGGTTGGCGCATTCAGCGGGAAGGAGAGAGCCCGCATTCCGGATTTCAGTATCCAGAGCACGGGCTTGAGGGGTCATAAAAATGGAGTACGCGCTAATTATATTTTTAGCGACGCATACATATGGCTTTTGCCCGGAGGGGGCGATAGGGGGCTGGCACTTAGCAGCAGGGGTGGTGGAAGCCACCTTCTGGCTTTGTGCGATCATAGCGGCGGCCATAGGGGCGGCGGGGGGCATTGAGTCGGGGATAATAATTGGCGCTGCGATGGGAGTAGCCATCAGCGCTGGAATCGGCTGGGAGCAAGACTGAGGAGCCACACTTTGGTGGTTCAGCTTACCCCAGGGTGAAGGCCTCTGAGGGGCTAGTCTGGGGGGGGGTTGAGTGGTAGGGGCTTGGCGCGCTTGGCGCGCGTCATTACGCCTGGCCATTTTAGGCGCAAGTTTAGGGGCTTTTGGGCAACCACGGTAATTAGCCGGGTGCCCGACTTGTCCACAAAGCACGCAGCTGGGAGGCTCCGTGCATTGTGATCGGTCTTTTGGACGGGAACAATCCTTGGTACTGTGCTCTCCCATGCACTTAACGCACCTGGGAGGAGCGAAGCAATTGGTCTGAGAGTGACCGTAGAGTTGGCAGTTGTGACACTGACCAACGAGATGGGGACGGTATGGCTTTTCAATGGAAATGCCTGACAAGTTGCATACGGTCCTGACATTAAAAATGGGATTGTGACCCTGGAAGGGGAAACACACGACAAGGACCATGTCGTAGAGATCTCCGCCTCTCCGCCTCTTGCTTTATGCAATCGGTGGACCTCTGACACAGGGACTTTTTGCGCTAATAAATCCTCTCGGATTTCTTCCGTCGGGATTTCCTTCGGAACGCGCTTAATGACCGGCGGCAGAACTGGCTGGGGAGAGGTCTTAGCTACTGGCTTTTTGGCCTTGGTAGCGTGAGGGGGACTTTTCCTCATTTTCCTCTTTCCTCCAGAGTGGACTATGAAGTCTCTGTCATCAGAGTCAGAAGAAGAGGACATGGTGGCATAGTCCTCTGACAAATCGGGCTTATTGGGGTCAATTGGTAACACCTGATCGATGTGGTCAGCTACTGCTGCCCATTCATCGTCGGTACTGAGGGCTGTGTCCATATCGATGGGAGAGTCACCTTCCTCATCGGCCCAAGTTTTGGATTTGGATCTAGTATCTGCGTGGAAAGCGGCTATGCGCTCCTTGTACTTTTTGTACTGAAGACGGTCGGACTTCCTACGAGGAGGAGGCTTAGTAGCCGAAGTCTGGGGCTTTAAAGGGCTACGGTCTCTCTCAGAGGGAATTGGATCTGACTTTCTAACCTCACCCTGGGAAAGGGTGGGTGATCTAGGCCCGGAAGTGGGCCTGACGGGTGGGGTGGGTGATCTGGGAGAGTCCTTCTCCTCACATGGCACGGGGGCCATGCTAGGTTCGGGTTCCAGTACATCATCCACGGTCGGATTTATGTTTGGTACTAGGGCTTCTAACACTGTGCCAAAAAGACAGGCGAGTCTACCTCGGAGATGACAGTCCTGAGCGAACCTCTCCTTAATGGTTTTAATGGCATATAGCACATTTTCAGGGAGATGACTTACGTCAGAATAGGGCGGGGGGACAGGGGCACTGTAAGGTGCACATCTGGCAAGAGAAGCAAGAATGATCTTAAATCGGGCCTGGTTTTCATGACGCGGACTAGGATCGTCCGACATCAAGTCCTTGACGAGCTCTATTAACACCTCAACGGGATGCATCGTTGTCAATAGAGCCAGAACAAGGAGAAGAGAAAAGAAAATCTAAAACTACTAAGGGGCTGATAACCTTATTCCCCGGGTGGATGGGCCCGGGGATGTGTGAATCCTACCCTCCCAGCCGGGTTAGACTGGGAGGTGAGTATCTGGTGAGCCCTAAGCTTGTTATCCTGCCACCAATCTTATTGGGTGGCAGGGGTCCTAGGGTACCGGTGAACCCACCGAAGGTGGGCCACCCTCCTCCTGTGTACCGAAAGTCTGGCACGTCGGGGTTGAGACACCCGACCGTGCCAGGTGAATCGCTGTGGGGCAGAGACAGGGGTTAACTAGGCTATCTACCAAGGCCAACTACCCTGCTCCCGACTCCTTCTGACTGCCGTGTCCAGACGGGACTTGGCAAGTGGGCGGGTCACCACTTCACTTGGCTTCGTTAACACCGTTAGGTATCCACCAAGGACCACTAAGTCGTGGTTTTAACCCGGAAGGGGCCAAAAAAGATGTCCCTACTAGTAACCGTAGCGACACCTGTGGGCGGCGCGCGGAGACGCGGCGACCGCAGTGACGTCACGCAGTGGCGCGACGAGTCGGAGAGAGGGGCGCGGCGGGGCGCGCGGTGGGGGCGGCGAGAGCGGCGGGCGGCAGCGAGACGTCCGCTCGGCGGCGATGGCAGGCGAGAGTGAAAAGTACTACTGGCACCTCTGGACACTTGTAACAATAATGGGGCGCACTTCTGGTCACCTGAACGGTGTATTTATTCATTTAATACTTTATGCACACATATGTACAGAGGCGGACTTAATGCCTAGAGCATTTTGTACCAGTCCACGCGGTTATGGATTAAGTGCACATTTTTTTTTTATTATCTCTTGGCTCGCGCTTGACCACTATCTCACCTGATGGTAAGCGATGATATGGTCGACGGTGTAGCACGCTTGCCTAGAAAAAACCCATTCACTCTTGACTTAAAGACCCCTAGATTGTAGCTATCGGGAAACACAGACTCCGGCAGGGAATTCCACTCCTTAGCTGTACGCATAATAAAAGTGACCCCGTAACGTTTTATTTTTTCCTTAACTCTAATCCCCACCAACGAAATTGGCGCCTATTAATTGCAAACACATTCATTCCAGTCAATCTTTCTTGCCTCTCGTACTTTTATTCTTCATACTAAATTTCTTCTTGCATTCATCCTCTTGTACACTGTGTGGGTTTATTTAATTATCTACGGGCATTTTTATTTCAGTCGGGTGTAAAAATCTTAAAATAAATATAAAGTTACAGTTATGTTTATCCCAGAAATAAAATACAAAAAGTGCTGTTTATCACAGTTGTGCAAGAGTGCAGTTTATCACAGAAAATAGGTACAAAATCATACTAAAATTAGGGATAAAAACACAAAAGCATAGTTATCAAAAATATCACAGAATTCTTACACATTATAAACTTAGGTACTAACTTAAAATACTGCCGGCTATACGTTCCTGTGCTGCATTCTGTGCTTACATTTAAATAACGTACAGTGATATTAATGAAGCACAGTGCGCTTCAGGTTTTGTTCCTGTGTTTAACCGCAGTGGCTACTTTAATGCAGTATTCTAAAAACCTTTCCCTTGTCTTTTTGTCCATGAGCCCATGCAGGCTCTCCCTCGTTATTTTCCTGTCCAGCTCACATTCAAGTCGGTAGCGTTCCCTGATAAATAACGGGCACTCTACAAGTATGTGCTGGATCGCAGACGCACGATGGGCTCTCCTTACACTTGAAGCGATTCAAGTATTAAGAGAACCCACCGTGACCCGTCAAAACCTGCGTGAGGATGCCTTCGGGCCGCACCTGTTGTACAGTACGGAAAGCCACTATTGCGTCCGGAAGAAACATTTTCGTCACAGAAGCAGTCTCGCCCGACACATATCTCCGATTCCATTCATCAAGCGATTCCAAACGGATCTGTCGCTTGATAAATGAAATCGGACACTGGTCGTAGTCCGGCTTCCTCCGCAACGACAATGCTGCCTCCTTAGCCAGCTCGTCCGCTCGCTCATTCCCCGGCAGGCCCGCGTGGGCCTTGATCCAGAACAAAGTCACAGCTTTGTTCTAGCCCAGGGCATGAAATATGGAGGGGCCAGTGGATGGAGAGAGCCATGGTTTGCAAGCGTCTGCAATGCTGACATTGAGTCGCTATACAAACCATAGCTTGCCTCTTGCCGCGCGAGGATTACTTCGGTCGCTTTGCCATGGGCCAGGAGTTCCGCCTGGTAGACTGTGCAGTACGCGGCAAGGCTAAGCTTAAGACTCTGGGCTTCACCATCATTATCCCAAATGGATAATGCGGCTCCGACCTTCCCCTCAATCTTGCTGCCCTCGGTGAAGATTCGCACCGCCTGCACATTGTTACTGTCTAGTAACTCTTGATCTGCCAGGCACATGAACTTCAGTGGCAATTGTGTAGCTGGATGAGGGGCTTCTGCAAACTCCACCGCACTCTCGATCTCCCTGTCTCCTGGCACAAACCGGGATGACCCTCTCCTCGCTCCATACAGGGCGGCTGCCTTTTGTATGCGCAGGTCTACAGGTAATATCCCAGACAGCGCCAGTGCCGAGTTCAGAGTGACAGTATGGTAAGATTTGCAGAGCTTCTGAGCAAATCCTCGTTGAACAGAGCCTAGCTTCTTCCGTATTCCCAACTTTTTTGTAGCGGGTGCCCAGGCTGCGGCTGCGTACCTAACTATGGGCTCAATCGTTGCTGTGTAAATTGTGTGTATGACTTCCGTGTTTAATCCCCAGCTCACTTTTGCGGCTCGGGACAGCCGCTTGTATACGCTAGCTGCCCTCTTGCAGACGTTCGCGGCATGCTCATTAAAAGTGAGCTTTTCGTCTATGGTTAGACCAAGCAACTTCATTTTCTTGACCATACCGATGTCGAACCCGGCCATGTTCAGTATTGGAGTGTCGTACTTAAGCTTATTGGTTATGGTCATCGCACAGGTTTTATGCGGTGCAAACTTCAGCTTATTTCGGACGCCCCAACCCTGAACATGGGCGAGGGCTGCATTGGCAGACCTTGAGACTTTAGTCGCCGTGTCACCATCCACGACCAAGACGATATCATCCGCGAACGCCTGCACGTAAATTCCACGCTGCTCAGGGTCTTGCAGTAGTGGGTCGAGAACGAGGTTCCACAGGATTGGACCACCGATCGACCCCTGAACACAGCCCTTTCTAGTCTCTCGCGTGCATTCCTCCCCGGCATACCGAACCTTGACCTTCCTACCGTCGAGATAGCTGTCAATCAGCTTCCTGACGTTAACCGGGCACTTTTCCTCAGTCAGTCTGACCCTTATGGCTGGCCACCAGGCGCTATCGAAGGCGCCCTCTATATCCAATGACACCAGGACAATTAGCTTCTTCAGCCTCAACTTGTCCTTTACGTGCTCCACTAGCGTATAGAGGGCGTCCTTTGGCTCTGGGGCATGAAGCCAAACTGACGAGAAATAAACCGCGGTACAAGCTGATATTTTAGATGCGCTACGACCATCCTCTCCAAGACCTTCCCCAGAACAGGCAGTAGACCTATTGGTCTGTATGCCTTAGGGGTGGTGTAACTATCCTTGCCCGGCTTTCTGAGGACTACGACTGTAGCCTCCTTCCAGGTGGTCGGGAAGTGTGCCAATTCGAGGCACTTGTTGTAGAGGGCAAGGAAAGCGTCCGGGTCCTGGTGGATCGCTCGACTGCAGATATAAGTCTCAGTCCATCCCCTCCTGGTGCCTTTTTGGGATTCAAACCCGCCACGGCGGACTTCAGCTTCAGCGTCGTAAATGGGGGATCATGATGTTCATCATTTACTCGGCTGGATGCTTCTCTAATTTGCCTGTGGTCAGCGTTGTCCTGGTCTACTCTGTCTTCAGGGTAGAACGTATCCGCTAGTAGGGCGGCCGATTCACTCGGTTTGAGGAACTTCTGGTGATCCTGCCAATGATCCTGTAGATACTCTCCCAAACTCCCTCACGATCCTGCTTCCGGCAAAACTCCTTCCAACTGGCGATTTGGGCATTCATTGCCTGCATCTCATATTCTTCTTTTGCTTTCAGGTACTCGCCAACGACCTTCGCTCGCTGGACCGGCGCGGCGTTGCGGATGCGGTTCTTCTTCGTCATCATCTCCCTCTTCTTCACAGTGAGCTCCTTGGACCACCACGGACAGGTGATTTTAGTTTTCTTATTTATTTTTGGGACAGCGGTTTTACTTGCTTCTGTAATGATATTTATATATTCGATTACTGTATCTTCCAAATTTACTTTATTTATTATTTCTATTATGCTTTCTGAATTTACGTTGTTTCTAATTTTAAGCTCATTAAGTTTATTTCTAAAGGCTTCCCAATCTGCTTTTCTGGTGCTAAACATCCTAGTGGTTCTAGTGATGCTAACACCTTTTTCCCTTTTTATATTGACGTTAAAAAATATCGTGTTGTGGTCCGAGGATGTGGCTCCTGTGTCGACCCGCCAGCCGTCCACCATGTCAAAAAGGTCGAGCGAACATGCCGTGACGTCCACATGGCTTCTATACGCTCGACCACCTCTTATGGTGTTAAAGGTGGGAGCGTCACCAGTGTTTAGTACCTGAAGCTCTAGTTCGTCCAGGGTTGCGGACATGTCCTCTCCCCTTGAGTCTTCTTTGATGCTGCCCCACCAGGCACTTTTAGCGTTTGCGTCGCCACCTATCAGCCCCCGAAACGTTTTGTGCGTATGTGTGGGATGTCCACCATGTACCGATGATGCATCGCCGTGCGTCTGGTTGTTCGATGATGGAACGGGCTGGGCGGAATTAAATCATGCAATTCCATCGCACACTCCCCGAAATGTAACCGATAAAAAACCGACAAGCTGGTAACTCGGCGACGATGTTTAAGGCGATGTTTTTGATTTGACCAGTACCTCATTGCCGATGAGTCTCTTGGCCCACTTTTAGATCGACTCTAGTACATCTAGCTGGTATTTGGCAGATCCGTCCCAGAGATGAGAACAGTACTCCATGCATGAATGTGTAGTCAATTATATTAATATAAACATATCTCTAACAGGTAGGAATCCCGGCGCAAATCTAAGTGATTACCAATAAATTAGTCAAACTGTGGGGTTTCTACAATGACGTACTGGAAAAACTAGTTAGACATTATACTTATCACTCTTTGAATCCGCAAAGATTCCATAAATGGCATGATTTTCAAACTCAAACAAGAAGCTTCATAGATAACTTCTGGAAAAGCAAATGAAACAAAAACGCTTTACCTATAAATTCTAATTTCTTAAAACCCTTTTAAATCATTTTACAAAGTAAGAATATTACCAAAAAATAAAACTGAGGAGTGGTGTCCCTCAAGGGGCCACTAACTCTAGTCCATCTAGCCCTTCAACCGTTGTATCTCAGTTACTTGCGATTTTCCTTGAAGTTAACAAGTGAAGTTCAGCAGGTGATACCCGGGGAACACTTAGTGGAGCTATCAATCTCAAACTCTGGCACTGTGGGCTGCTTGAACGGGTGTCGGGACAAAAATATTTTATTTATTGGAGATGTAATTTAGGAATATATAATAGTAAATAGGTAAGACACTACAAATGTAGTAATATTTACCGACAGCAAAAGTTCTCTTCAGCATCTGGCACGATGCGCCTCTGGACACAGAGGTGTATCGATTGCTTACGATGTGATGAGGAAAATCCACTCACTTCTTTTAGATAACATCAACATAGTATTGCAGTGGATCCCGTCGCATATTGGCCTGAAGGGAAATGAGGAGGCAGATAAGTTAGCGAAAATGGCAGCTTTATCGGGCTATGAAATTTATATTTTTCCCATTAATTCGGAAATACTACCAAAATTCAAGAATTATTGTTATGATCAATGGAAAGATTACTTTAATAAGCAATCAAAACTAAAAGGAATTTGGTACAAAATTATACAAAACGAGCCTTCTCGTATCCCATGGTTTGATAATAATGGCATTGGCCGTGGTACTGTTGTAACTGCTCATCGGGTTCGTTCCGGACACATGCCGCTGAGAGCTTTTGCGTTTCTTATGCGAAAAGTTAGTTCTCCCAATTGCGAGGTGTGCGGTAAAAGAGAAGATGTGCAACATCTTTTAGTGGAGTGCGTCAGGAACGAATCTGAGAGAAATATAATTATTAAAGAACTTAATATAAATAGGTTAGACTTAGGCATATTTTGTTATTTTTTGGCTAAGCCTCTGTCTCGTGAGGCTAAAATGATTTATTCATTAGTAAGTATTTAAAGCACTGTATTTTTAGTTTATTTATTTTGTTAGTTAACTTAAGATTAGTTTATGATGGGACTGACGTGAACTGTGTTCAAAAGTCCTTTAAAATAAAGATTAAAAAAAAAAAAAAAAAAGTAAATAGGTACTGATTTAATGACAAAAAAATTGTATATGAACGTGGGATGAATGTTTAAAAAGATGTCGAGTATTCCGAATCTTTGAAACTTTTATAAATACTAAAAACAGATTGTGACACAGTCTACCATTGGCCTATTGGAAGTTAGGTAAAATTCTAATAATCAAATAAGCCGCTATAACTGCTATGAAATTGGCTCCCTCAATGTCTAATTTATATGAGTACAGATGAGCGGTCGAATATATCATACTCAACTCACTTTGCGTCATACATTATGTTTAACACTTTATCTTGGTTGGCACAGTGGCTGAATGATAGGCTCCTGTGATGTGTGTCGCTGGTTCGATTCCCGCTCAGACCAAATATTTATTTATTATTTATTATATACTTTATTGTACACCACTTAAATACGTACAGAACAAAACATAAAAAATACAAATATTTATATGGCCTACAGATAGTTGCTCCGGGTTTGACTGTTTGTGTCTGTGAATTTAAATCTTTGTAAATGCACCCACGATACAGGCGGTATCCCTAGGGTGGAGAAACAAAAAGGACAAAGAAAACAACTCTACATCATTTTTATTCTTATTCTTTATTGTACACAAAACAAAAAACAATTAAGAGTTTTTACCGCTCTTCTGACAAAAAGATATCAGAGTATTGCGTGGAATAACTAAAATAAGAACTAGAAATGGAAAGTTTTTGCAAACCCTATTTCCAGTCCAAACTGGAAATAGGGTTTGCAAAAACTGGACCAGCAGCAGCAGGAGTAAGATAGAGTAGGTAAGTTAAAAATTAACTAAATCAATATTATTTTGTTCAGCTCTCACGCGTCTTTAGCTCCACAGTGCAACGACATGAAGTAGATGCTAACTCCTCTACTCCGTGTTATTGCACCTAGCATGTTTGTACTTAAAGCTATAACAATTAAATCGCTCCTTTGTACTAAGTTTTGATTGAAGCTGTCGATTACGTCATTATAGCGGCGGGATTAAACTCGCAGGTTGATATATGAGTATATGGCAGGTAGTTTACTTTGTGAAAGGATTAATTATGATCTTGTGTGAACCTCGTTACTGGAAAGCTTTTAGAAGATTGGTGATTGACATATTTATTAAACTACTAGCATGCAGATGAGGGTGAAGCTTCCGTCAAAAGCTGGTTAGGAACCGTACTAAGGAAACCTTATACCAGGATAAAAAGATGTAGAAGAAATTTTTCCGTATGCCAAGTTTCATTAAAATCTATTGATTTGTTGAGCCTTGAATGTTTAACAAATGTCCTAAAATACAGATTCTTTTAAATAGGGAATTTTTTTTATAGCTCTGACGCTAAAATGCACCCTCTTGAGAACCACTAAATTGTATGTAGTGAAATCTTTAAAAATTACATTGTATATGACTGCGAAACTCCGCTAGAAGCAAGACTCACAGAACCGGTCGACGAGGTGACACTTGAGTGAGGCCAGCAGTGAAAATTATGAAAATCCCTCAGCAGAAATGATGATGGTGATTTGAATTTGAACAAGACCACGGATAAAGTTAAAGTTGTTCTCCAATTCCTTAATAAACAAAAAAAACACCAAAAAAAAGACATTCATGTCAAAACCAGAACATTATACACCCACCTCAGAGCTATATTCAATCGGAAATACAACCCATTTAGTTCACATCGGTACAATAAACACAATAAAATAAAGAAAATGTCCTAACAACTAACCAGAGGGTGTGTTTTTGACATAAAAGGGAAAGGGGAATAGAGGGGGTGAATCGTAAAGTTGTCAGAGCCAGAACGCAGTAAATATTGACCCACTGGGCTGCGATATGAGAACGACCGTTTTAGTTTTGTGAATAACGTCAGAATAGGGTTTATTGGGTTGTTATAACTAGTTTTTCTATATCTATAAATGAAAAAGTTAGTTGTAATATCAGAAATTAAATTGTATATTTGAGATTTTTTAACACAATTTTCTTCTTTTCAGTTTATAGAATAATTTCGATTCAAAAATCGGTGGCCCCGTTGGTATTGTTGTTGTTCGCGTTCATTAGAGCCTCAAAAATTTAGGATACTTGGGGTACTCCACCATGATTGGCATGCTCTAGGCAGGTGCAAAATAGACGGGTATATCGTCGAATCGTTGAGCTCCTTAAATTCTAAGTTGAGCTGCTCGGTTATTAGCGTGCACTGACTGGACAGGTCCACTCAATCTGGCTGGTTCTTTCCTCAAAAGACCATTTCAGACATCAGTCTACATGGTCTTCACATGATCTAATCAAGATTTTGTCTGGACTTTAAAAGAGACTGAAACCTCTGAGTTTGTTTCGGCCTTTCTTCTCAGAGTAGTCAGATAGGAAACGCCGACTTCATCTAGTTTTAAAAATATGTTCGACATGTAAAAGTGTTTGTACAAACCAACTTACAGAAATAAAATCATTTATCATTTATATAAAACCGGCTCTAGGCAATTAAGTTGCATTCGATGTCAGCGAAGGCGATAGACGAAATGTCAAAATGTAAGGTCACGTGATTTTTCGATATCGCATGTCAATCCCATACAATTCTACCTTTTTGTCAATCTCTATCGCGACGATTTTGATGATAGAATGTTACTTGTCTAGGGCCTCCAGGTTTTGTTTGTATTTTTTTACTGTTATTCTGCCTGTGAGACTAATCTTTGTAACGTGTGTAATGAAGGGATATTCGAATTTTGGTTTGTAGGTTCGTTTTTAATTCGTTCGAAGTTTTTAATATTCGGGCGTTGATCGACCTTCCTTTCGCTCTCACATTTTATTTAATTATTTTTTATTTATATACCTACACTTTATTATACACCATAATAAACAAGAAAAAAGAACTTAATACTAAAAACATACAATGGGCGGCCTTATCGCATGTCGCAATCTCTTCCAGGCAACCTGGAATGGACAGAGATTACCTGGACATGACATGGGGTTGTCAGTGGTGCGACAATACCAACAGAGAACAAATTATAGATACAATAATACTTACTAGAAATACAAACACATACATATGCTAAATAATAGATACATACATACATACGTACTTATTATATAAGCAATGAAAATAAATGATGTACGACAATCATAGCACATTATGTCAAAAACCAAGAGCGCCATCACAGCGATAGGTAATGTTCTTTGATGAGTTTTTTAATTACAGGCAACAACTGAGCACGTTTTATTAGGTCAGGCAATGCATTCCACTGACGAGCAGCCTGGACGGTAAAAGATTTATCCATGAAAGTTGTGGAATGCATTGGCATTTTAAGTCGCAAGTTATCTGATGATCATAGAGATTTCATGTGGGAATCGCAGATAAATTTAGCATTTTGCATTTTTTTTAGATTTTAAGGTCAACCAATGATCTTTGTGACTTAATTGTTCTAATTTAATAAAGTCTCATTCACATTTATCAGTTTTATTTCTTTTACTTACCGAGTAAGAACTAAATCCAAATAAAACTTTCTAATATTATGGAAGTGAATGCAAATTTTTGCCTCCACGAGAAAATCTAATAACGGAATTATTGTTTAACCAGAACCCTGTCCTAAACATGTTCCAACATAGACTGTTTACTTAGGTATTTCGAAATAACATAACTTACCTCTGTTGGGCTACTATGAGTTCGCGAAGTGACGTCATACACAATGTAGTTGCGTTCAAATATTAAATGTTCTCTTATTTAAATACGGGCAAAGGTCTGTTTATGAGAAATTTGGGTAGTTTATATGTCTGCCAGTGTAAATTTTTAGGTTTTGTATTTTAGATTAAATGTGTAACAAGGTCTCCTGAAATTTCTCTCTATCACTTACAGAATCATACAGAACAGACTGCTGAAAATAAACTGTCAAAATTTCTTTAAAAGTTATCGATACTCAAATCTGTATTTGATTAATTTCTATTTCTTGTCGAGTCGAGGAATATTTTTTTAAGACGCTTTTGGCTCAATTAGTGGTCACGTCATCAGGTCCTTAAACGAGCACGTGTACCGATGGGTACTTAAAGCACTCCAGCTTATTTAAAAGTAATCCATTCAGCCTTTAGAAGTCCATACTGCTGGGGATGAGCTTTCTGAAGTTGCGCTACAACACTAGGAGAGCATTTTTCGGTAAAGAACTGGAAATACCGGTACAGCGAGCTGAAAATATAGTAAGCAAATCCGGCAGTGGGCTGGCCATTCAGGAACGATGGAATTTGTAGTAAACGAGTCACTGATCTGGGTCCGAGACCGTGAATCAGCAAAAATATAGAGTAACAGAACTCGGAACGTGGAATTTAAGAATTTCAACATGAATAGTTTGATGGCCTTTCAGAAACGAATAGGCTGTCCATATGACTGCCTGCAGAAGGCAGAGAACTGGGTTCAATTCCTCGAAAATTCAGTAACTGTAGTTTTCAGGAAAACTGTCAACACCTTACTTGGAACAGGGTTAAGCTTTAATGATTACATAATTTATCTAGTAGTAGACACGCTTCGATCGACAATCTTTCAAATGAACACGTTGTTATTACACGATACTTTGCGAAAACACCACGATTTAAACAGTAAAACGCCCGTAATTTTAGAACGGCTGAACCGATTTTCATCAAACATAGCTAAGAATACTCTCGATAAAATCAACTTCCAAAAAAAAACGAAATCAAAATCGGTTCATCCGTTTAGGAGTTATGATACCACAGACATATACACAAATACCTACGTCAAACCTATAACACTCCTCTTTTTCCCCTCGGGAGTTAAAAATAGGGTATTCATTTAATTTAAGACTAATAAAATTATACACAACATATTATGCTAAGACTGTTAGGTGCCTATACCCAGCCGTGGGTTAATACAAATGTGATGACCTACATACATAGGGACACAACTCCCGGTAAAGCTAGACAGCTAGGCTTTACAACTAGATTTACAATTTAGATTTAGCGTCAGAGCGTCCGTAACAGATTATCGGACTACAACATACTTGTAGGGGTCTAACATTGGTATAGGATTGTGGCATTTTGAACGATAAATCTACTTACTATACTTCTATTACTTCTATATACTTATACTTTCTTTACTTCTGTATTATAAAGCTGAAGAGTTTGTTTGTTTGATCGCGCTAATCTCAGGTACTACTGGTTGGATTTGAAAAAATCTTTTTGTGTTGGATAGTACATTTATCGAGGAAGATTATAGACCATATAACATCACGCTACAATCAATAGGAGCGGAGCATAAAAGAAAAATGTTGCAAACACGGGCAAAAAATCCTTTTTGAGAGCTTCCGTTGCGTGCGCTGCGTAAGCGGTTAAAGTTACACAACATTCATGTATGTAGGGTAGGTAGGGTAGGGTACGTAGGTAGCCAGTGGACGGGAGCGAAGCCGCGTGGGACAGCTAGTCTACTTTACTTCTATTATACAAGCTTGTACTTAACAAGCAGGTAGGTATATATTGTAAGGGAATTTATTAATTATCAAAAAAACTGCTTTCCGCAACGCTGTCAATGGAAAACGTAACCAAAAGAGGCTGGCAGTATTGTATTTCCATGTTGAATGGCAATGATGACACTTTGGCCGGAAAAAAAGGCTCACCCCTCTGGTCCTGTGAAGAGTAGACTAAGGTTCGTGTTCCAGATGCTCATACCCGACTCAAACTCAAAATTAGTCACACTTACCAATCAACTGCCGACCAATCACAACTCACGTATTCGTCATATTATTATGGTTCTTCAGCTTGACATACTCAACAGACCAAGATCCCAGACGCGCCAGACGTTACTGAATCTTTCTACACAAAATGTGTGGTACGTATTTTGTAGTTTTACTGTTACTTTGTGTTTATTGTTTGTGTATTTTGAACAATTTTAAATAGTATTCATCGCGTAATTAGTCAGTACAATCGTCTCAGAGCTGCACCTTATGTGAGGTCTTAATCACAAGACTGAAATTTTATCAAAGTTTCATAAACAGATGTAAATAATGAAAATAAAAGTCCAAGTTAGCAAGTATGTGTACCGTCAAAGTACATACTAACACTAAAAAATTCCACTGATTTTGTGTTGATAGATTTCTGTAACGTTTGGGGCGTCTCGGACTAGAGCACGTTAATTATTTTTCGCAAAAGTTAAAAACAACAAACGAACCAATCACAATTCTCTATTTTGAGTTGTGTCAATGCTGCCGGAATAACGGCCAAACAGTTTGCTGATCAGTCTTTAAAAACTCGATTTACACTCGGACCCCATGTAAACTACTTCGTGTTAGTAAAGGCTTTAGGATGTAAGCAGTCATAAATTGTGTACGGAGAATACATTATTTTATTATGCAGAAATTATGTAGGTACAGAATGCTACTTATAAAAATCCTTACTTCGTTCACTCTTTGTTTCGAGCCCACTTTAGTTATAACCTTTTCTACACTTTGTGTGTTAACTGTATTTTGATTAAGATATTCAGGTAAACGAAGTAAAATGAGTAATTAAGGATTGTAGCAGGTAGCGTTTTGTAGTTTCTGCATTGGAAAAAGGTGTGAATTTTTGAAATTTACTCTAGGCGCTTTTACGAGCATTTCTTTTTACTTCGTTCGCACATATATTTATCGAATAGCCTATTTTTTATATCGCGCAATAATATTGTAGGTGTGTGGGCCAAATTACTTAATAAATTATTAGTTCGCCATACAAAATTCTCTTTCCACACCTTTGAAGAAAATTTCCGGGATAAAAACTATCCTACGTCCTTCCCAGGGTCTCAAACTATCTCCATACCAATTTCATCTAAATTGGTTCAACGGTTTAAGCGTGAAAAGGTAACAGACAGGCAGACAGAGTTACTTTTGAATTTATAATATTTGTATGGATTTTAAAACTTGATGGAAAAGAGTGTCCGTGGCGTTTCATGCACATTCTTCTTCATAGAGACCTACTGACGCTTGTCAATGTGCAACTAGATTCATCTTATTTTTGTTTGAGAATTCGTAAGTAACTTTATGGTTTATTTGAATAAACTATTTTGATATTGAATGTTCATGTTTGTATTTTTCTCACTATTTTCTCGGTCACGTGAATATTTCGTGAGACATTCCAATAGTAGGAACCGACATTACTTTATATGAAGTTAAATCATGTTTACCTTATACTTGTATGAGATAAAACAATATCAGGTAGTCGGTAATCTTGTAGGAGAGTTTTGTCTGCATACACACGTCTTGTGTATTTTTCTCTCACTGAAGGAATTCGTGTTTTATTACAATTCCCTGGTACTTTGTAACAGTTTCAATTTTGTGAGTGATTGCGAAAATTCTTTCTTGGAAAATTTGTTTGCAGTTTTTGTAAAGAATTTTCTCACAGTTTGAGTTATAACCGTATAGGTTCACACACACTAGCTTCTGTGAACGGCTTCCTCCGTGTGAATATCGGCAATTATTCCAAGGGCACGGGGACCCAACGCGAAGAAAGAAATTGTGGTTCAAATAAATTGCACTAGATGGCGTGATAAGCTTCGATTCGTTATTGAGTTATGTGAAATATTAAGATTTTCTAGAGACAATCATAAAAAATATATGTTCTTTTTTAATTAACTCTCCCAATCAAAAAATTAAGGATTTCAAAGATTATTTTCCAATAGATGGCATGGTTTAAAATTACTGAGGCATACACTTGGTTTTTTTAATTTGTTTTGTAACACACTTTGGTACAATGAAACTGTAAAAACGTACAAAAATTACTACAAAACAAATCGTCGCTGTATTAAAAAAAAGTATTTACAAACTGTGTAACTTGCAAGTCACTGCTAACGCCATCTATATCCGCAGGACGGAAACGAACGCGATCGATGTTCTTAGAAAAATTGTTAGTTTAGTCAGACGAAAAACGGACGGTTTCTTTGTATGGGATGAGGCATCATCTCCCGGAATAAAAATAATTCTATATCATAATCCAGCATGTAGTCTACCCGTGTACCAAGATTCATTCAAATTCGTTAACACTTGAAAAGATAATAAAAATACTGTCGCGTTTATAATATAATATTGACTAGTATCTGCCCGCGGTAGAAGTAAGTTATTAGGATATTATTATTAAAGTATCTTATGTGTTAATCCAAGTTATAAACTATATGATACAAACATACAAACTATCACATTTGTTATATTAATAAGATATAAGGATTAGTAAGTTTAGTAAGTATTAGTGCTCGTTCACACAGGGTTCCGTTTTATAGGTCCACTTTATCGTATACGTTTTTATTCGGCGCTGATTTAATTAATTGTATGAGCGACTTCACACACATGACAGTATTCCAGATCCAGTAAAAATACCGATCCGACAAAATATACAGCTGTCCGTTTAACAGGTCCGCTTTATAGTATACGTTTTTATTCGGCAATAGCGTAGGTAGTTGTATGAGCGAGTACACACACACAAAAGTATTTAAATATTGATCCGTTTTGGACCGAAGCGACGCGGGGCTTGCCATTATCCCAGTAGTGACGGATCCGTTAAAACGGTACTGTAAATGTGGTTTGAACATTATCACCAGTAGCGATGGATCCGTTAAAATGGTACTGTATATGCGGTGTGAACATCACCTCCAGTAGCGACGGATCCGTTAAAACTTTCCTGGAAATACGGATGTTCTGTGTGAACGAGCCCTTAGTATGGAAAGTTTATGTCGATAATTACTACTGGTTCAATTGAGAAATCCAAAAAAATAAAACACCAAGAAACGGTATCTATTCTACTTCTGATTTAACATCCTAAACTTGTAATCGACTTTGTATCCATTTCTTATAGCGTTAAGGTTTAAACTTCTTGTGATCTCCTTTATTCTGTGAAAGACATCTTCTATGGTGAGGTTTCTAAGGGTTTTCGTCTTGGCCTTCGGCAATAGTGATGATGGTACCTGCTGGTCCTTTTGCAGGAGTGCTTTTCGGATATAGTCTGGCATATCTATGGACAAAGGCATTTTTTTATGTACCGTTGCTGGCTTTTTAGGCATATCTATCTTAATCTATATGAAAAGTTTCTGTTAATCGTATAAAACTAATTTTTCCTGCGGCCTCGCTTCTGTGGTTTAATTTAAAAGAACCGTGCATTTTTTGGGGATTTAAACTAGCAAGTGACACTCAGCGATGTAGTTCTTTATCAATAAAAGTTTTTCTCAAACATGCATGGAAATATTGTCATTATTATAGAAAAAAGAACACACGAAGTATAGAATTTACGGACAAAGAAAATCAAATCCATTGCTGGTGCGTTTTTTGAATTTGGAACATTACAACGCTCCAGCAATGTTGATCAAATCCATTGCAGGAGCGTTTTTTGAATTTGGAACATTACAAAGCTCCAGCAATGTTGTTGTAACTTTTAATATTAATTAAATTAAATGTATAATATATAAAGTATGTTTTATTTCCCTGCATTCTTTTGAGAAAAGCACTATATATGCCTCGGTGGAAATGGCAATTGCCTGTCTCGTATTAGTGAAGTCCTCGCCCACGGCTCATCCTTCAAACTCATACTCGACCTGCAATTGCCTATTTACCGGCCTTTGTAATAATGTACTATTTTTAAATCGGAACAGTATTTCCATAGATTACGTTTTACAAAGAAATAAACAATGTTACCTCTTTAAATTATTACTTTATGAAACAAAAGAATACTACCGCATATTGTAGTAGATTGCCTTTGATTTACCAACGCCACTGTGCAAAGTAGACAAAACAAAGTCGCATTAACAGTGAACATTGGAAATGGATTCAAGCCTTTTCCGATCATAGGGATATAACAAAGCTACAAGTGACCAAAAGCCTCCAAAAACAAAGATAATAAAGTCAATACCTCCATGGATAGAGTCGTACTGGTGTAACACGAGGATCGTGCCCGCAATCAAACATAGTCGACACAGCATCGCACGACAGTAACCAGCACTATACTGAGTTGAAGTCACACTGCACTACTTATTAATCTTTTTTGTTCCTTTTTTTTAAATCGATAATGGTCTTGATTATGAGGTGGAAGTATCAGATTGTTACAATCCAGATTTTCTGACGTTGTTTACTGTGATTTTCTCTGCTGAGGTCTCAAGTCATTATACGTAGAGTCGGGTTCTGAATTATATATTAGAAATTAAGAACGTGTCAAAGCCTACTTACTGTAATGCTTTTTTTTAAAGGTTTTCAAGATTTAATAGGGTTTGAGCAATACTTAATCAAAAATCAGGGATTAGTAATCAAAGCTTAATGAAGGGATTCTGAGATGTAACCTATGGTGGTGTTAAGACAATCCGCGCATACCAGCTTGTACAGATTTATATCTCGTATAAAAGCGAAAGGTCACTCACTCATTCATCACGAAATATCGAAAACCGCTTGACGTATAAAGATGAAATTTGGCAGGGAGGTTCCTCAAGTGACGTAACTGCGTACTAAGAAAGGATTTTTGGAAATTCTACCGGTAAGAGAGTAAAAAGGGGGATGAAATGTTATATGAAATTTCTACAGATTGTAAGTTGGGCACGTGAAATTTTAGATTTACGCTGTTGGTTCATAAAAATAATTTATATGTTTATTGGTTTTTGGAAATTCCACCCCTAAAGGGTGGATTTTTTAATGAAATTTTTACTGTTTGTATATTGGACACATGAAATTTCAGATTTACGCTCTTGGTTGATGAAAAGAATTCATGTATTTATTGGTTTTTGGAAATTTTACCGGTAAGAGGGTAAATATGGTTGTAAATTTTTATGAAATTTCTACAGTTTGTAAGTTGGACACCTGAACTTTAAAACTCTTGGTTAGTAAAAAGAGAATTCATGTATTTATTGGTTTTTGGAAATGCTACTCCTAAGGGTGTGAAATTTTGGAAATTTGTATTTCTTATATATTTTAAATTTGTTGGGGTAAATAGTAAATGTTTTCAGTATTAGTTTTCCATCATTCATCATTATTAGGATTCTTGGAAATTCAACCTTTAAGGGGTGAAACTAAAATTCATATGTGGGATAAAATACGGATCACGCGAACGAAATCGCGGGCGAAGTGCTAGTCTACTAATATTATTGTTAAATAGGTTAATAATTTATATATCTGTTTGTACTGGTAAGTTGTTGAGGTGGAATCTAATTTATATCGCCCAATGAAACTCATTGACCGATATAAATTAGATTCCATATATATTTTTATATTTATTAAACAGTAGGTACTACGGACTGATTCAGTTCGTAAATCAAAAGTGTTTTCAGTTTTCATTAACATACCAGGACAGTTTTTCTAGACAGACAAACAGCAATTAAAATCTTCAGCTAAGATAAAAACCGGCGAGTTCTCAGTACACTCTCAACCTAAGCGCTGTGTTTGTGATCCACTTCTTTTTGTTTTTCAAAACGTACTTTGTTTTGAAAACTAGCGTGTAGTGGTGAACATGTGCGTGAGTTCCGGACCCGGGATTAAATGTCCGGGATAACTTTGTTGCGGGAATTGAAACTGCGAACTATTTTTGTTTGTTAGTATTATAGTAGCGAGTGTACCCACAAGCATTTTTGGTAAAAGTTTGGTGTGACCGTGTTGCAGCGTTTATTGAAGCCATTTATGATTTAATAATTAAAATGTTGGTGGGTTTATTGTAGAATTCATGAACAAAATTTTGAATTCATAAATGTCACGGTAAAATTACCCGGTTTTCGTTAACGTTTATCTATCCTTATCTTAGGCTCAAATCACATAGAGACATATAACTAAATCATTTATTTTAATAAAAAATATTTAGACTATTAAAAATTTCTTAATAGTAGTTAAACTACGATTACCAGTCAGAGAATTACATTTGATCAATTATTTAAATTTTGCCAGTAGACAGTTTCTATCCTTTTTAATATATCTGTGGTCGAACCGCAGGCCCTCCACTTTCCCGTAACGTACTTCAAATAATTTTAGATAATTTAGCAAAGCCCGGGATTTAATATAAGACAGATCACACCACTACACATAGCACTAACTTCTTCACCAACACGTTTTGTTTTCAGCGTTTGACTGTTTTGGCGAAATCCGATCTTCATTTCAAAATTATTTGTACCTACACAATTACACGGATGTTTCTGTACTTCTATTTCTTAAATTATATTTCATGTTCTCCGAATTTTGTTGAAAAGGTTTCACGTGTAAGCTGAGGGGTGGCCTTGGAAAAATAATTACGTGATTAAAAATCTTGAAAATTGTATGAAGTACTTTTAATTTGGGCCAGGATACTTGCCTTATCTGATCAGAACCACAATAAGATGAAACAAGAGTGAGGAGACTGGCACAACTAAAGAATGACGCATGCCAAGCATTTTACCAATATTATATATAATTATTATTATTCTAATGGATAGATAAAACTTGGCCAACGGTTAGATCATGGCCTGGACTAGGGCGTATGATACTTTTTATTCTGATAGTTCACCCGAGCGAAGCCTTGGGCTGCTAGTAAGTGATATTGTCTATTGCTACCATAAGATTTATCGATCCGCTACAAGAGGTTGAATCTACTGAATTTGATGAAAATGCTGGCACCAAATATAGGATGTAAAGATGCCCAGGTCTTTATAAATTCACTTTTGCATTAACTCTGAAAAAGCAACTTTAAATTTATTCAGACCAAAAACACGGCCAGGAAAATAGAATATCATAAACACCACTTCATACGACCTCACTTTACAGGCAACAACTGATAAAGTTCTAAACACGAAAGTTTGCCTTTCAGGTCATGCAGGAAATAATTCTCATAACATTTCCTGAGTAACTGTAGTAAGTACTTTATCGATTAAACCGGATTTATCGTCGCTAACTGCAGTAAACTAGCTATTGGAGTTCAAAAGAAGTTTGTACACATCAAAGAGGCGATGTATTGGCCAAGTTTTTGTAGTTGTATATTCTATATGCTTAAGGCAGCGATAAGAGTTACTTTTAGAGACGAAATAAGAACGATGAGAAAATTAACGAACATAACAGTGTTCTTAAATTGATTCATCATTATCAGCCTACAGCAGTCTACTGCTGGACTTAGGCTTGTCCAATCGCACGTCATTTATCTCGCCTGTTGACATCTGTCATCCAGCTGCAACTAGCCAACCCACGAAGATCGTCTATCCACTCAGCTTAAAAATGGTCCTAAATTTCTGTCTTCTGGTACAGTAATTTATAGATTACCGATTACAAAAATATCAATATACAAACAATAATTTCCACCCATTTATTATATTAGTTACTGTAGAAATCTGCAAGAGAACCGAGGTTACCGACATAGCCAGAAGAATTGCCAAACTTAAGTTGCAGTGGGCAGGGCAACGGATGGTCGATGGGGCTGGAAGGTTTTGGAGTGGCGACCGCGAAAAGGAAGACGATGCGTTGGAGGGCCCAAGTCATCTGTCCAGATAGTGGGAGCACTATCTGGTCAGATGACTCGGTGAGGGTGGCGGGTGTCCGATGGATGCGAGACGCAGGGGACCGGTCAATATGGCGACGCTTGGGGGAGGTCTATGTTCAGCAGTGGACGTATTTCGGCTGATATGATAATGATGAAGTTGGTCCTGTATGTCTCGTATCCAGCGGATTATCGATTATATCGCGACCTTTACCTAAACATTACTAGATTATCAGTTTATATTGTGGGAAGCACGCTGCGCCTTCCTGTGTTCGGTTACCTTTCTAGAAACTTGTTACCGCATCGGTCATCATATCTGCAATGTTCACTGCCACTTAAGTTTGACAATAGTTTAGGTTATTTTAGTTCTATTACAAATCTCCTCATTCCTGATACGATCACTGAGAAATTCCAAACATTTTTATTCCTATACATAACATAGAACAACAAACGAATGTTTTCCTTACCTTTGAGCGAGAGAATAATAACGAACGAAGTGCATTGACACCGGCAGACGTCACAAGGAACCTTTGTTATTGGCACAGAAGCGTAGAGATGCGGCAGAAGCGTACAGAAGCCATGGCAGTTAACAAACTTCGTTCCGCGAACGTCATTATGGAAATTGTGGTAATGTATATAGGATGTAGATATATGACGCTTAGGTGAAGGTTCTTGTTTCCAATGTAATGAGAATATCCTTCTTTGCTTTCTTGGGAAACATTAAAGCTTTTTTTTACAACACTGATAAACAGCTAGCCTTAACTACTCGTATCAATATACAGTGAAACCTGGTTAAATGAGACATCAAGGGACCTGCAATGTTGTTTCACTTATAGAGGTATTCCACTTACCCAGTGTCTCAGATATCCAGGTATAAATAAATATCTGTCTCATTTACAGGGGGTTCCATTAATAGAGGTCAGAATACAGGTTCTTTCAGTTATAGAGGTGCAATTATTAAATAAAATTGGTCCTGGTCAGATGGGGATACTCCGATCAGCCACAATGTGACTGTGGAACCACACCACAAACGATGCCCTATCTGTTGTCCTGCTCTCTCTGCACAAACTCCTGCACCATGAAGGACCTGTGCGAGGCCAACGCTAGGGCTGTCGACGTGGCTGAGTTCTGGTCGAAGCACAACATCTAATTTAAAATCTGAAAATGGAATCATCGACACGATGAAGAAGAAGATTAAATAAAATAACGTGTTATGTAAACATTATAAATGAGTTTTAATCAAAGATTTGCCGATTAATAGGATATGCAGTTTTTCAGTTCCTGACATGTCAGCACCCAGAAGTATTATAACGCGCTCTTTACTAAGTTTTCCGCCATGACAGGACTCACCTTTTAAGGTGAAAGTTTTATCGGATAGACACTTATAAAATAAACCCGCTTCGTCTGCGTTAAAAAATTTCATCAACAGAATAATTGCGTAAAAGAACTGGCAGGTCTTCAACTCATTGGCTACATTTTTGTTAACATCAACAGCGTTACTTTCTCCACAAATTGCTTTGAAAACTATACCGTTTCCTTTTTTAAAACTTTCTATCCAACCATTGCTGCTACAAAAATTATGAATATCGAGCCTTCGCGCGAAATCTTGTGCCTTTTCTTTAATCATCGGTCCACTTACTTATTTAAGTGCGGAATTTGTGGGTAGAATAGTAAGTAAACAAACAAAACGATGTTATCTCAGTTACAGAGGTTTATGCATATAAAATTCACTCGCTGTCTCAGTTCTAGAGGTAACTGTGAGGATAAATCGAAAGAACGAATCCCAGATATAGAGGTTTGCTTCGTACCACTAACAGGGGTAATTCAGTGCCAAAGTGTTGGGACCTCAGCATGAGTTCCAGTTATGGAGTTTTCTCACTTATCCAGGTCCCACTTAACCAAGTTTCACTGTATTATTATTTTCTAAACTCCAGTTAGGTAAACCAACTTCAATCAATCTGCCTAGCCTTTTCCCAACTATATTGGGGTCGGCTTCCAGTCTTACCGGATTCAGCTTAGTACCAGTGCTTTACATGGAGCGACTGCCTATCTGATCACCACAACCCAGTAAATGGATAACAAGGTACCCCTTGGCAAGACAGGTGTCAGATCTCAAGCTTCTGACTACTCGTAACGACTGTCAAAGATCTTCAAATGACAGCCGGACCAACGGCTTAAACGGCGGTAAACCAATTTCGTCTGTTAATAAAGTTAACTTTGCTCTATGATAACAATAACAAATAGAACATAATTGTCTAGTTTCTGAACTAATAAACAATTTGTCTATCCTAAATACTACTAGGTAAACCCTATTTTATTAAAATAAGAGAATACGAAAATACCAACTAAGTTTAGTTACAATAGATTTATATTTATTCAACCAACAGAACCGTGATAATAACTTCAGAAATCTTCTGAATTAATATAGCTCCTCTCATATTCCCTGATGTACGTATGGTCGTATACATTTCTGCTTTCAAAAGAGAAACATATTTCATATTTTGTACATCTCGCAATCCACACGTAGAACATTATCTATTGAAGGAGAGATATCGCGAAAGTGCCTTATGTAACATCTCTCTCAATCATTTGCTTTGCGACATGGAATCGATAAGTTAGGTTATAAATCATGGCTTCTATCCGGCATAATGTCCTTCAGCTATGTGTATGGAATCTGGGGATGTACGTATTTGTGTGTCCTCTTTAACTATAACAACATCAGCAATTTATGATGAATCAAAACGGAAAATTGATAAAATTATTAACCAGACTCTTAAAAATTCTATAAATTTTTCGTTCCATCGATGAGGTACTCGTGAGTAAATAATAACAGCCACATGGTTTAATTTGCCAGGTTAAGCAACGCTTGCTGAGGTCGGTCAATAGATAAGTGACCATCCATTCATCATCATCATATCAGTCGAAAGACGTCCACTGCTGGCCTCCCTCAAAGCGTCGCCACATTGACCGGTCCCTTGCGTCCCGCATCCAGCGGCTCCCTGCAACCTTCACCAGGTCATCGGTCCACCTGGTTCCTACCTTCGAACGCAACATCTTCCGGTTCGCGGTCGCCACTCCAGAACTTTTCTGCCCTATCGGCCATCCGTTATATACCGAAAAAAAGCAAATAATTTCATCACCACTGTTCTGAAAACGGTGAAGGAAAACATCGTGATGAAACAGAACATGCCTTAGACCTAAAAAATCGAAGATATGTGACATCAACCAACCCGCACTGGACCGGTGTGGTGGATGACGACCTATTCCCTCTCACAGAGAGGGAAATATGGTCCTGCACGCACAACTGACCAAATGGGATTTTATCCTACATACCAAGATTCTTCTGTGCCTCGGAAAACACGTTAAGACGATGACAGTCGCCAACGACCTTGGGGTAACAAAACGTGCACTAGTTTCACACCCGCGCGATAGTAAAATTCAGTAGTTTTTGTACTTTCCTAATTATTCTAAGACTTTGCTTCAGTTTAAAAATTTAGATCGTTAAATTGTCTTTGAGATGGTGATAATTGCATTAAAATACACCAGGCGGTTTTGGCGCGATTGTCGTTGGTTTGCCCGTGTTAGACATAACTTTACACTATGTTATACGAATAAAACAAAAAAAAAACTTAAATCAAATTATTAAGAAAATGGTCTTATAAAACATATATTTATGCCAAAAAATTATGACTTGCCGTTTAGACGTGATTCTCATTTAAAAAAAGCTACTCAAGGGTATCTGTGCCTTAAGCAGTTGTTCCCGACTGTCATTTGAATATCTTGGCCAGTCGTTACAGTAGTCTAATCCAGAAAACCTGTCACCAGTCTTCAGTCTATGGAGAAGAATGTGCAAGAACACACTTTTCCATCAAAAAGGTTTTAATTAGAAGTATTTTGTTACATTTTTCTTGTTGAAAAATTACATATGTGTACACGTGAGAACGATGTAAAAGCACATAAAAGGTAGATCCTTTTATGTGCACGTTTTTTCATCGAGTAAAATGAACAACCTTAAAATACAATAATTAATTAAAAACCGGCCTAGGTAACCAAGTCATGATCCACCCTAACTGATGGCGCCTGTTTACTAACATGCCGCATGGATTGGCACCACTCAGCTCAACCATCATGAAGGGAACCGAATGATCCAACACATGTGCCATCATCAGAGAGACATTTGAGAGAGCATGACTCACTCTTAACTGCCAGGGCACATTCAAGTCAGCAAACATTATAGGTACATAATAACATAATCTACCATTTACTAATGGTACATTTACATAGTAATCACACATGTGATATGCAGTTATTTAATAGAAAAAGTGTACATAATACCACTGAAAAATAAAGAATGATAAAAAACCTCTTGGAATACACGTTGTAACATACAAATTGGACTCCTTCAATCTGTCAGATTGGCTAGAGAAAACAAGATACAAAAAACTCAGAGAGAGAAAAAGATTAAGAAAATGTACTGCAATAAATAGCACCTAGTTAAATTAGGAAAATAAACGGTTTGCATGTGGACGTAGTATCAAGCTGCATTACTTTGTACTCAATATTGATTACTATCAGAATCAACACTTTAGCAATACACCCCTGTCCGTGTCCAAGCCCATTATAGAAGAGAATAGAATATACTTTATTGTACAACAAATTAGTTACATTTTTTTTAAAACTATGAATTCTACGGGTACAATAACGGTAGTTTCGCTAACAGTGATACATGAACTTAAAGAACATGAATAAAAAGGGAACTGGCCGCGGTGTCACACAGTCTAGTCATCCTTTATTTCTTTGGTTTTCTCGAATAAACATCCACATTATAAGTGCTAGTCTAGAGTCTCTTCGGAGGATAATGATGCCCCAACTTCTTTTCTGCCCTTCATGCCCAACCACACCTTTCAGGCGTTGTTCGTGGTGAACAAGAGAATTGTCCAAGTAGTCAAAATCTAATTGAGAATATATTTTAGAAAATCATCCCCATTCACAATTTTTAAAACGTTTTTTCCTTACCATTAACTTAACCGTTCGTGTGCTTAAACGTAGATCCACGCGAGACACAGTTGCTCTTCTATTGTTTCAGTAATAACGGGCACAAGACCGGTTAAAATCTATCCCGAGCAAACCCAGTAACCCAAGCAACACCTTACGGAATGCCATGAATCATTAGTGTGTCATTGAACGGCTCGATTTCACGTGATTAATGTGCTTAGCAATTATTTACCCCCTAAGGTGATATTGCTGGGGAGACCCGATATATCGGCTAGTTGGATTGAGTTAGGTTGGCTGGTATGACCCGGCGTAGGTAGGGGTAGGTTGATGGCATAATTTTGGGTGGGGTTAATGTTAACATAATTTAAAAGGGTAAATTGCAACTATGAAGTTTTCTCCGCTTTATTGTGTTTGCTTTAAATAAAGCATGTCAGAAAATAAAACATCTTGTATAAAGATAATGCTAATTATGAATATATCCTGTACTAATCTAATATCCATTGTCTAAGTTACCCAGTTTTTTTTCCTTACTGGGTAAAGACCTCGTTCATCCTTTTCCTCATACGTCTGTACTTTGCTTTTCAATAGGAGTTGATTTCGGCTCTCCATCTTCATCTTGGTCTGCCACCATGGCGCCTAGCATGTAATGGGACCCAATAAGTGTTACATACACTAAAAAAATAAAAAGCTAATTTACAAAATAACATAACAATCATCCAAAAAGCACTAATAAAACAAATTGAACATCACAAAATAGTCAAAGAGCTGACGTACAAAAAGCTAACTGTATCCAATCTTGAGTTATTTAACAAAACACGAGTAGAAACGATCTGTCAAAGTCCTGGAGCCTATTCATGCCAAGATAAATACTCGGAGAACGTGATAAGAGAGAGGACTACAAACATTGTACTTCAAACCCCACTATGTTTGCTCTGAAATATTTTTTGTCTCGCTCCCTCTTGATTAATGCTTTGATACGTCAAAAACATTTATGTAGTCAGTTTTATGGGATGACAAACGGGTGGAGGGAATTTGTATGATATAGTGTCACGATTGATGGGGAAAAGTATGCGAGCGAGCGTTGGGTTGTCAAGTTCGATTGGAAAAGTTTCATGACGACAAAAAGGAGGGTAGTCGTGTTTTACCTTGGTCGAGTTTGATACAAATTTATCATACCTGGGTTTAAAAATCCAGGTTTAACAAGTTGATAGTTCTAACCTTGTTTTCAAATATAACTTAAAAAGAAAACATTTTAATAAGTGGCTTTTCTTATCCAAGAATTTTCTATTCGATTAATGTTAGCATGTATGGTTTATTTAACAAAAAAAAGTGTACTTATTCGATAAAATGGAAAAAAAAAACCAGATTCAAATATAACTAACCGTTGCAAGAAGCTTCTCTAAATTTGAATCTGGAATTGAAGGCACAAAAGCAAAGACACTAGTATTGATCTCACTCTGGGACGGATCTGCCAAGTACCAGCAGGATGCACTAGAGTCAATCGAAATACGGGCCAAGAGGATCATCGGCAATGAGATACTGGTCGAGTCTAGGCTCCAGAGCCTTGATCATCGTCGCCAAGTTGCCAGTCTGTCAGTTTTTATCGGTTACATTTCGGGGAGTGTGCGATGGAATTGCATGAACTACTTCCTCCTAGCCCGTTCTATCATTGAACTACAAGACGTACGGCGATGCGTCATCGGTACATGGTGGACATCCCACCCATACGCACCAAACATTTTGGTAATACTTTTATTATGCGTACAGCTAAGAATTGGAATTCCCTGCCGGAGTCTGTATTTTCTGATAGCTACAACCTGGGTGTCTTTAAGTCAAGAGTGAATAGTTTTCTTCTAGGTAACCATATCATCACTTACCATCAGGTGAGATAGTGGTCAAGCGCGAGCCTATGAAATAAAAAAATAATAAAAAATACACTAGCAATAATCAAAACCATTTTTTTTTTGTATGTCACACACAACTCTAGTCAATCTAAAAGATAAAGTAATAATTTACAATCATGTGAAGGATTGAATATGATAACAGTAACAAGTTAATATACGTAAGATTAACTTACTTTGAACTTAAGCCCGATAAGTAGGATGCTGTCACGTTTGTAGACTGAGAACTTAGATCAGTTCGTATTATCGCGGGTTCTTCATGTACCTAATCATGGTTCATCTTAGACAGTTCTGTAGGTGATTAGGACGATCGCGATTATATTGGCATACTATTGGCACAATAAACTACAAGGCCTTGTGGAGTATAGATTATTTTAGAAGGCCTAAAATAAATTTTGGATTTAGTCAAACTTTTATGCCTTGTGAAAAAAATCTGCACCTTAGAATGCATGTGTGTACGAAATGCCAAAATGTAAGGAATTATTCACGTGACATTTCAATAGCGCTTGATTATCCCATATATTTTTTATGTTTTTCAATCGCTCGTCTGTCCCATTTCAAAACCTAGTAAGGGACACTTTTTACAAAAATCGATTTATTTGATAATCTTGCTAACCTCGTAAGTCCCTACCAAATACAAAAACACCAGCGTTGAAAACTCATATAAAACCAGATATATTTAAGCATCGATACCTAGTAAGTGCACTCTTCTCTCCCTCGTTGCCAGTTTCTAGTAAGTCACTTTGACCTTTTCAAAACCTAGCTAGTCTCTGGACTTGCTAGGTTTGTATTCTTTACAACCAATAGTATTTTTTTACCTAACATAAATACTTTTCAAAGGCCACTCACCACGTCACTCCTGTAAAATTTCGTTTTAGGTCCTTACTAGGTTTTGAAATGGGGTAGCCGCGCTATCCGACGCATCTTTGATAGAATATATCTTGTCAAGAGCCTCTTGTATTGTTAGTCATATACAGCAAACCGACAAAACATTTTGCTCCAAATAAATTCAAAGTGAAATTTGATCAGTTCGGCCCTAAAATAATACAAGCTAAGTGGAAACAAAAATGAAAATACTATCAAATGATATTTAAACCAGAACGAAAAATAAAGCTCATTTCTATAAAATAATAAACTAATCATCATCAGCCTTATAATGTTCCCACTGCTGGGACACAGGCATCCTCTCTTTGAGAGAGGTATTGGACCTTAATCCACCACGCGAGCACATTGCAGGTTGGTGGATGTCAAATGTCTACGATTTTTTGGTTCTAGGACATGCCGATTTCCTCACGATGTTTTTCTTCACCGTTTTAAGAGCAGTGATGACGAAATAATTAATGAAACAAGCTAAGTGGAAAATAAGAACGGAAGATCCAAGCTAGTATCATTAAATTATAAAGTTATGCTCATTTCTGAAAAATAACATACTCATATTCTTAAAAACACTCGCGTTAAAAATGTCATTTATGCAGTTTTCTGCATGAACTCAATCATTTTCGCTTTCCTATTATGTCTTTGCAATTTTCCGGATAAACTTGCACACTATTATAACGTCAACAAAAAATTTGGGCCAATAAATGAGTGGAACACTTTCCTCAAACGCCGTGACTTAGTGAGTTAGAAGCAAATCCTGTGTGACTTATAGACGTTTTTTTTATTATGCCTGATAAATTTATCAACGTCACCATTTATATTATATCAACTCAGGGACACCAGTAAATACATCACTATTCTCATATACTTTAAAATCCCTGGTGTAAACATTATTAATATTTCGCAAGTTTTTTCATGAAAACAATCATTTTCACATTCATAAATAAAGAAAAGAAAGACAGATAAAGTGTTTGTCATCAGAATTATTCTCCATTTTTTGCTGGACAAACTGCACGTTATTATAACGATCAAGACTAAATTCTCCCTGAGAGTTGAGCATTTGGAGTCGCCTCATGATCAATTTCAAATCTTCTGTGGTGCGGATTTCGACTCATCTTAGAGACCTTCATGAAGGAAGAGTTCTGGGTAACGGATTGTCGGGTTTCCGCGAAAGGCTACAAGACACCACGACTCAGTGCCATACGTCACCGACCCAACGTATTAAATATATTCGTGTCATCTTTGTTTAGCATTATGCATTACTTTATTTTTGTATATTTAATTTGTGTGTCTATATGGACCTTAGTTGCCTGAAAATAAAGAATATTGTCATTCCATTTATTCATTTTATTTACATATTTCTTATATTTTTAAATATTATTATTATAACATCATCCAAAAATGTTGTCCGTAATAATGAATATAACGCTTTCCTCAAACGATAGTGACTAAGTAATCTCTGTGTGACTTGTGACCGTTTCTTTCTTATGCCTCACCGATTTGTCAACGTCACCGTTCATATTTTATCAACTCGGGGACAATAGTAACTACATTTTGATATCGGCAAGCCCGCCGACTAGTTTTCAAACGTGTGATGGATTGTTCGGGGTCGTATCCATTTTGTCTCTATGTTTTTCTCCCCCTTTTTCTTCGGGGAGGAAGTTTTTTACTGACGTATTGTAGTTGTAAGCAGTTGTGAGTTTATGTGGATTTATTTCCGCTTCTGTGCGGCTGGTTAAGCATTATTTATGTATGGGGTTGTGCAATATGTATGGAGATTGTGTGAGCTTAGTTTTGGGGGGCGTGTATTTTTTTGGTGGTAAAAAACGTTGAATCGTTTCGTATTTTCTGCAGGTTTAACGAAAGCAAGTTGCAGAGATAATTTCGACCTACTTTCTCACATATTATTTTTTCATTCATATTCAATAAAAAATATAAACAAAATAGCGTCCCGACGGTAACAGCACAAAATAGAAAGTATACAGAAGGGCCACTCCCGCCTTTTCAAAAATTGACAGCTAAACTTGACAGACTCACTAGGGTTGCTACTATATTGATACCGAATTAAAAAAAAGAGTAGGTTGTATAAGTTACAAAAATAAATACATCGATTCATCTAAACATACATCATATCGTGCTTACATGATTTAGAGGGTAGAAAGAGCATCAAATATCCATTACAGTTCACACCACATACGACGAATATTGGATGGTAAAAAGAGGTACACCATTGTTACCTCTTTTAATTAATAATGATCCCACCAAAAACATAAAAATGTGAAAAGCACCAAGCTAGACAATTTTTTTTTTTTTTTTAATAAAATTAAAAACCCCGACTGCTTAAGAAGCGAACTAAAAAGATGTAGGTACTTAAATAAGAAGAAAATTATGCTTTGCAATCGGAGGAAACATATTTATGATCTAGACGACTTAAACCTAAACCATATTTTATTATTATGACAAGTTTCATACCCTTTCCAATTTCGTCAATGGACTTAAAATAATTTATTATTTACCTAGATATTTAATTTCTAACTAATCATCTTGAAAAATTTAATGACCTTTATAACTTAAAATGAATTAAAGAACGAATTTAAATTATATTTAATTAATTTAAAGTATATTCTGTCTGTAATAATTAATATTGGTAACCCAGCCAATGCAACCTCTTTACAGTGCCTACTTTATGTATGAATGACGTGACAAACGCCCGCACAAAGCACTCGTGACAGCCGCGACTGAGCTCGGTCCAATATTGCCCATTATTCCTTGTAAAATCGTAATGTCAATGTGTGCGTTCAAAATGGCGCTTTGTTCGTAGTGGACTCTCTGTCTGCGGAGCGCCGCCGCTTATGTACTTTGTGGTAACAGGGACTAAACTACCGACTGACCTACTTTTATTAATTTTGAACTTTTGAAAATAGAATTGACTTATCTAAACCAGTATATTTAAATTAATAGCACCAACATAACAAATCATTTTAATTTTAATTCAAGAACCTGTTAACTGTCTTAATTTGAACCGGACTATCAACTCATTAATGATTGACCTATATCAATGGGCCAAACTAAACACACCTCTGATTGGCTCCTAGTCAGCTGCACCACCTTAGGTACGCAGACTGGAACTTAAGACAATCTTATCACAGTAGTTTATCCAGTCTACAAGTTAGCTGTTTGATTATTATCACTTAGATACAGTACATAGGTAAGGTACTTAATGATTTTATACATAAAGCTGAATAAATATACCTATTTACGGAGTAAATATTCGAAACTTTAAGCAGTTTCCAATATTTTCGGGGTATATAAGAGCACAACTTATACCAATCAGAATTATTTAAACAAAAACAAGTAAAAATTACAAAAAATATCACTTTAACGATACGGTTTAATATCATTATTTAGCCAAGGTGTGTCACAATATATTTTAACAATTTTAATGCACCTTTGTTTAGTATATTTAAAAAAAAACGAATATTAGACAAAGAATATGTTTTTTTATGTTGCAATATATTTATACATCAATGAATGTTCTGCTTACTAAAAACTGCATCTTTTATAGTTATTCATGCATATCACAGTATTTTAACCCCCGCCGGAAAAAGTTTGACGTGTGTTACTGTGTATCTGTGTGTCTGTCTGTGGCATCATAGCTCCTCAACGAATGAACTAATTTTGATTTAGTTTTTTTTGTTTGAAGGTTGATTTTGTCGAGAGTGTCCTTAGCTATGTTTGAATAAGATCGATTCAGCCGTTCAAAAGCTATGGGTGTTTAACTGTTTGAATCGGGATGTTTTCGCAAGATATAGTGTTATAATTACGTGTTCAATAGATTGCCGATCAAAGCGTATCTACTATGTACTACATAAATTATGTAGCATGAAATAAAAATTTGTTTAAATAAGATCGATTCAGCCGTTCAAAAGTTATGGGTGTTTAACTGTTTGAATCGGGATGTTATCGCAAGATATAGTGTTATAATTACGTGTTCAATAAATTGCCGATCGAAGCGTATCTACTATGTACTACATAAATTATGTAGCATGAAATAAAAATGTGTCGGGGGCTTTTTAAATTTTGAAATTTTACTTGTTAGATATAGTAAAACACGTAAGAAAACAAACAAAGATCAAAACATTTCAAATTCAAGGCCACACGCAAAGGTAACAACACTTACAAACAACCTTCATAATCAAAGTGATAATTTAATCTCATCCTTGTAAATTCCAATTAAGTAAAATAATGAGCCATTCCAAATTTCTAGGCGTTACGAAAGGTAATTTAGAGGGTCAAATAGGTAGAGAGAAGTTCCAGCCTCCCATTTTGTAGTTGTTATGAAGCCAATTATAATAATAGTCCAGGCCGAAGTTCTAAATAGATGTCATACCTTAACTCGTAGTGAGCTCCTGGACTAAATAGGGATACTTTATGCGGGTATGGGTTGGAGCCTAACAAGGTTGAATGAACTTTTGAATGAAAATAGTTTTGAATTTGATTGGGATTATAGTTTATTGACAAGAGCAAAATTATTGTCACATAGTGCCTTAGTAGATTTTGTTATTTTAAATGTTATGAAAAGCCAGCTCTTGACCTAGATATTGCTTTATAGACAGCGCTGTAGGAAGTCTTCGATAAGACGACAGAGCCCATGAAATAACTGTTCACTTGTAGGTGAACTTTTGGGGAACTTATATTCCAGCATTGTCGCTGGCAGATACTTCCATACTTTGACTGAGCGCATAAAAATTGTTACTTCCTATAATGAAACAGTTTCAAATCGACCCTGTTGGTAATAAAAGGTACAAAGATTCCTATTTATTTGTAACGTTTCATCGTCCATGTATGTTTTCAAGAAAATCATTATAACTTTTAGGATTTAAGCTGATTCTTGCTGGAACAATATGCAGCGGCCTCATTCAATATATATAAAACAGAAATATAGTTGCCCAACATTTTTTTCCTCCTAAGATTATTATTTACCATTATAAAACAATACAAAGTCCAACAACCCAAGATTTTATGAAGATAATACAATAACCAACTCTCGAAATAATTTTCTTGAAACTATCAACAGAAATGAAAAATAATTCAACGAAATACAAATGCAAATGCACTGCAGAACTTTAAAATAAAAAGAAAATACAGAAAAAAACGTCTGAATTTAATTTAGTTTCTTACTAATCAATGTAATAACTGTGATACACATTACTGTCCCGGACGGCTAGCAAATTGCTCCATAACCGCATAGCCGGGAATGGATGTCGCGAATTATGGTAATGTATTATGATAATGTCGAGGCGCAATGGCCTTTGTAGAGACACACGGGTTTGGCAGGTGGCGAGTGACTGAAGGATCGAACGTTGTCGGAGTGTAAAAACGATTTAGTAACATTGTAATTTTTACAATCACAAAGCGTCGAGTGATAGTGAAATTCCTTCAGCTATAATGATTTTAATTGCGATTGCCAAAAATTATGTCAGTCGTCACTTGCTTTCCCCGATTACCTACTTTATCTGGTTGCTATCGGCGATCATTCATGAATTGAAAATTATACGCAAATTGCTGTTTTTACCTTAGAAACAAAGTCAACAGTTAGAAAAAAATACTACTTACTTCCAAATAAGAAAACTACAAAGTGAAAAATAACTTTATTTTTGGAAGTCGGTGTCTTTCGTAGGTACAATTTTTTTTGCGTTATGGACACCGAAATCCAAAAATAAAGTAATTTTTCACTTTGTAGATTCCTTATTTTGAAAGTCGGTAGTATTTATTTTTAAGGTTTTTTATTTTTTAGTAATTGTACCTGCCTAATAGGCCAGTTGTTTAGTAAGTTTCCTATAACGCCAGAATAGATTACCCGAATATCATGAAACTTGAACATAACCAGTCAAATGAGAGATCTGCGTACCCCTTAAGAGCGAACTGGCGTGATGTTATGTTATGAAATGGTATAAACAATAAACAGACATGCGATTGCAGCAGTCCCGAGTGATTTGCCTTTATTTATTGAAGAGTTATTTTGTATATTTTCGAAGTTCTTTATCAACTTCACCATATTTAAATGGGACCAATTTCGGAACATATTCTTTCTAACAAAAAAGAAATTCAAAATCGGTCTACAATTGACGGATATATCGGTGATCATACACAAAAATAAAACACAAACATGTAGTCGAACATAGAACCTCCTCCTTTTTCGAAAGTCGGTTAAAAATAAATAAACATCTAGGTAGATGGTATACCTATCTACAGATCGACCAACTTAACTGTGAATTATGAGTGGCGCTGTTCGTCACCATTTAACCAAAAATAAACAAAAACCGATCTTATGCTTATTCAAAATGTAAGTTCCAAAAACGTCCGTTTCACAAGGTGTACGATCTTGCACTGGAAAAACAAATGAATATTAAAACATCTCTGACACCGGACATAAGCATCCTTCAAACGTCGCCACATCATTCAGTATTGCGCTTTTTCCATCCATCTCGCAGCTGTCTCACCATGTAGGACCAGGCCCGAGTCAGCAGCGCGTAGTTTTCCACGCACGCCTCAAAGAGATGTTAGCAAAAACTGACGGGGTCCGCTAGAGCCGATGGCTGTCTAATTCGTGGATAAATTTGAATAAGAGTTACCGTAGCCCTGGCTCAAGCTACTGAAGGAACACGGTGGGTTGTGGACAGTAAAATCCTGACACGCCCTCCCGCTTCATGCAGAGCGGCAGAAGTCATTGGAGAATTTTAAAATACAGAAAAAAAAGCTCTCTCCATGTCAACCTTCCACGGTTTCCACCTTGTGGGTGGCCTTCCAACGCTGCGTCTTCGGTCTGCGGTCGTCACTAGTGTCCGACCGAAACTGGTTTTTACGACCGAAACCGAAACCGAATTTCGGCAGTTTCGGCCAATACCGAAACCGAAACTTTCTTAGAAGGATTATGTTTTGAGGGAAAAATAAAGAAAACATTATTATAATCAAATCAGTCAGTCTTTATTTTTAAATCTTTAAATGTAGTCATCGACATTTTCACTTATTGGTATGATAATCAACTTAACAAACCCTCATTTAAGAGAAAAATATTAATTGCGTCTTAAAAATACTAGACTTAAAATCACTACTATAAAATAGATGTGTTTATTTGAGTAGTTAGATCACAACGATCAATATGCATAGGTACCTTATATTTAAGTAATAAACAAAACAAAATAATATCACTTTTATCTTAAGAACAAATTAACTTCTTCTAAACTTATTCGTCATTTTCCATCACACTTCAGTAAAAAAAACAAAAATGTTAAAAAAAAATCTAAACTACTAAATTATATGCTAATCGTAATCATAAGAATGCAAAAGGCGACGACTAGATACTAATAATTTCAAGTAGGTATCTGTAATCGTTATTTCTTATTTGTATTTATAATTAAACAATCTTATCTCATTTTCGCTTCGCAGATTGCTTCTTCTATCTGAATATTTTTTTCTAGCAGCACTCAATAATTGTTCACTGGAAACACTCGTCGGTGGAGCTGACAAGAATTTCAGTACCATCTTTCTCAAAGACAGAAATGGACTAGAATCCCAGTAAGAATAAATATCTGCACTTCTCTGTAACCTAGGCTCTGACAAGTATGTTTGAATAGTTTGCTTAATTTGTGATAAACAATCACTGTTCTCCACACCAGAGGTTTCTATTAAGTGACAAGTAGATTTATCATGGGCGTCCCAAAGCCCTTCTCCTTTTCCTTTTTTAAGCTATTCTAGATGAACAGGTGGCTGTGGATCATCACCAGAATGACAGTTTTCACTTATTGTGTCGCTAATGCCGTCCGTGCACGTCTTCAAATGGTTTTCTATTTCCAAAGTAGCAATATCAACTTCATCAGAATTCAGATATGTACTTTTAAATCTTGCATCCAGTAATGTTGAAGTTATTAGAGCAGGATGTCCTTTGACATATGCAAATCGTCGATTCATTGATTCATGCAACCGTTTTCATTTTTGTCTCTAGTTTTCAGCTTTCTATTTAACAGTGATATCAAAGGAATTGCAAGGGATATGCATGCGTTATCATATGACAGATCAAGTGTAGCTTCATAAAAAAACTTTAGTACCTCAGTAAGATTCTTTATAATTTCCCAGTCCGAAGGCGAAATAATGTCAATACGGCCATGTTCCAAGCTGTATACATTTATGGCAGTTTTTTGTTCAAACAATCTTGCTAACATGTTGTAAGTACTGTTCCGTCTAACTTCAATATCCTGAATTAATGAGTGTACTGGTAACCCGCATTGATTTTGACATTCAGTCAATTTTATAGAAGCCTGCTCGCTTCGTTTGATGTGCCCTACTATATGTCTGCAAGTTTTAATGACTTGTTCATGTTCTTCCTCCGAAAACAATGCATCTTTTACTACCAACTGTAAAGTGTGCGACATGCAACCTAACGATTCAAATTAACCCCGCATAGTACTGACCATATTTTTTGCATTTTCACGCAAAAATAGAAATATTTTAGTACCGATATTCCATTTGTCTATCATTTGTCGTAATTTTTCTTTAATGTACGATCCGGTGTGGTCATTTTCAAGTACTTGAACATCTAGTATAACTTTAAGGCGATTTGGTCCAACAATAAAATGGCCAGTGAGACTTAAGAGTGAAAATGTTTTAGGAGGATTTGTCCATATATCACAAGTTCCACTGATCCACTCACATTTAGCAATCAAATCCTGTACTTTTTTTGTAACTTTTTCGTAAGTTTGCGGCATTAAAGTGGTTCTAAAATATTTTTCTGATTTTAAATTGAAATTTTGGGGACCATGAGGATCTGTCAAATAAAGTCTCTTAAAAGCCTCACTATCTACTAATGAGTATGGAAGCATATCGACAAGTATTAAATCCATGATACCTTTATCAATTCTGCGTGATATTTCATGACGATCTGGCCATTTTGATGATTTTGAAGCCTGCGTCTGCGCCATGTCAGAGATTGTGGTCTGCACCAGTTTGCTACCGCTACCACTACCACTATAAATGGTGGTTACTGAGTTTTGTGAATCATATCGCTTTAATTTAGATTCATATTTGTGCTCGTCGATTTCCAACTGACTTTTTAGATATTGCTTATGTTCTGTTTTATGGAATTTAGATAAGTATAGCTTCAAGCTGGAAAACGGTTTGCCTTCTAGGCTCGGAGCTTCCTAGTGAATATAATTTATTGCACTGTTCGCACTTAGCTTTAGATGAAACAGACGAACTTTTTTCGAAAAATTGCCAAATGCTGTTTTTTAACGACATTTTCCTTTTATCATCAATGATTGTGGAAAAAAGGTTTGTCAATTAGGTGTAAACAATTTTTTTTTATTTTTTATATCCTATAGGCTGATGATGATGATGATGATGATGATGACTTATGGCTCTGAGACGTGGTCGCTTACAATGGCCCTCATCAGAAAGCTTACAGTCACCCAAAGGGCAATGGAGAGGGCTATGCTCGGTGTTTCCTTGCGTGATCGAATCAGAAATGTAGAGATCCGCAAGAGAACCAGGGTTACCGACATAGCCCGGCGAATTGCCAAACTTAAGTGGCAGTGGGCAGGGCACATTGCTCGCAGAACGGATGGCCGATGGGGCAGAAAGGTTCTGGAGTGGCGACCGCGAACCAGAAGACGTTGCGTTGGAAGGCCTCCCACCAGGTGGACCGACGACCTGGTGAAGGTTGCAGGGATACGTTGGTTGCGAGACGCACGGGACCGGTCAAAGTGGCGACGCTTGGGGGAGGCCTATGTCCAGCAGTGGACGTCTTTCGGCTGATATGATGATGATGATGATGATGATATCCTATAGGCTCGCGTTTGATCACCATCTCGCCTGATGGATAACCAGTATTTAATGCATTTTAAATTTAGGTATTTATATTCGTTGCCTATCATGAATTTTATTGCGAACGATTTTAGTTTGGGGGTAGGTAATAAGGTTATAAAATCGAAAAACAGAATTAAAATATAAATTTTATTATACAAATACTTAGGTAGGTACGTACTCATTTAATTATAAGTGTGTTAATTTTATAAAAATAAACAGTAAGGGACGTAGGTACCTAACAGATTTTTGTCTAACCCAAAAGAAAAAATATTGTAATGAATTATTTTTTGATGTTTACAACCTACTCATAAGCTATATCACGTAATAGAACTTACCGAATTAAAAAAAAAAACACTCTAAAACTCACAAACAAAACTAACTGCAAACACAAGCCAGTCACGAAATGATTAGGTAGGTGGACGCGGCAAAATGTCTTCGTCGCTTACCCGCTTCGAACAACAACCGATCACCGCGTGAGAACTCCCGAATGCAGTTTCGGTTTCGGTCGAAGTTTCGGCAGGTTTGCCGCCGAAACCTAAACTTAACCGAAACTCATATTTTTGCCGATATTTGACCGAAACCGAAACCGAACTTTCGGTTGGACACTAGTCGTCAGTCTAGAAACGTTCATGCCCTTCGTCCACCACTTCTATCAACGAGCAATGTTTAGGTACACACTTTGAGAAAAACCCCTTTGTTCGCTCAACATTTCACCCGTAAGTCTCACCAGTTAAGAATGGCAGATGGTGACAATTGTGCGCTATACACAGCTTCAGCTAATTCACTTTTCCGTCCAATTAATTCCATTATTACAGTATAACAGATTACAAGGTGTCTGGTTCTTCAGTTTTTTTGGAGGGTCCACTCATTATCAAGGTTATTATTAAACATCGAAGTGTTATGGGATGTATGAAATTGTAATTGTTGAGTTGTATATTGGGTGGTTGAAAAGGTCAAGGCTGTTTGATAAGAATTTTAATTTAGTTAAAAGAACGTTGATAATAAAATGGTTTTTCATTTTAATAATATTTTGAGTTAAAAATCAAATCAAATAATTTATTTCAATAAAAACGGAGATTGTAGTACATGGGCATATACAAAGTAAAATAAAAGTTTAAACCATAACAATTACAATAAGGTGGGTGAAGTTCTGCTTCCCTAGCTAGGTTACAGAATAACCTGTATTAAGTAATTTAGAAGTTATTTAATACTACAACTATGTTTATTTTTAGTGCATGTGTGTGCGAGTGAGTATTATATGCGAGTGTTTGTATGTGTGTACAGAGTGTTTGTAAATGTGTGTGATTGTATGTATGTATTGTGAGTGTGTTCATGTTTGGTAGGTCTTGCGAGATGTTCTTCAACCTGTCACTGTCACCCACTGATGCACTTTTCGTTTTCATCATAGGTTTTGTTTTGAAGAAATTGCCGTAAAATATTTTTACAGTTAAAGTTAGATAAGCCATAAATAAAACAAACTCTTTAAATTTTATTATACAGAGCCGGACCCAGGTGTTCAAAAAATCTATTTGCGACCTCTTGCGGTTTAAATATTGTTTTCGCAGCACCACCCCAGCATGTAATGCAATATGTAATAATAAATAAACACAAGGAAAAAATAAACTACACGTATAATAATATTTCGGAGGATTTTAAATATGTAAATAAATATGTAAAAATTTAAAAAAGTTTGATAGTAGATACTAAGATACAAATGATCTAGAGTGAAATATACGCAATTTCAGTGGGTAACGGTCTTCTCTTCTTTTCATATGAGGATATGGCTCAGAGGTATCCACGCTTAATTAACTAACACTCTGGTTTTAGTTAATTAAGCCTTTGGGAACCCCACGGACCTCTGACTTGGCTATTTCAGACTTACATTAACTATATAAGATCAACTTTCAGCGCGATTTCCTTCACGGTTACCTGTGATGTCAATGTGTACAAAGTGTGTAACCAATCTGAATTTGAAAAAGTCACATTGGTACTTGCCCGGATTTGAACCCACGACCTCAAGCACGAGAGGCGAGACCACTGTGCCACTACGACACACCACGGAAATGAAAAAACTCAATCTTTATTTATATGTTTTTAGTTCACATTATTCGCTTTTCACATAACCTTACCATTAAATCCTGAATGAGAAAGAAAGCTTTAAATTTTATTTTCCAGCTTGTCCGAGAAATATGTACTGGCCCGATTCTCCCTTTTAAAATATCAGCTAATAAGTTTCAACAGAAAAGCTCAATAAAAATGCATAAGCTTTTTCCGAGTACCGTAGCTCGTAGCACCCCGCTACGAGAATGCTACGAAATGACGTCACAGTTACGATTCGTAGCCGCGGTGTACCTCCGTAGCCATTTATGCGAGTACAACAAAGCTTTGTTCGCGAATTTTTATCCGTTTTTTGAAGAGAGGATATGCGTCAAAAATATTTATACTTCTTGTTGTGTTAGCTCGTTTTTGTACGAAATAAAATGTCGGTTATATTCATTTGTTTGTAACGGTCGTTTTAATTTGAAACGAAAGTGTTAAATGTAAAGTTTTGTAGTGGGTTTTATTTTGTCAAAACGCCGGTTGAAACTGGTTGCTGAACCATAAAATGTACGCTAGAGCTACAGTTAGATTAAATATAGGCATTAAGACTGCATACTATGTTCGAAAAACTGCAATCAATATTTTTATTATATAATATAAATATTTTATATCGGTCTAAGAGGACACTTCTACATACCCTCGTATTTTCCGAAAACCACACAGATCAGCAATACCTTTACTTACTTTTCCTTATCCTCGTGGTTACCCACATGTCTAAAACACAGAAACCCTTTCTCAGCGAAACCTCTTTGAAATCGAAAAGAGGCTAATTTTTCTACCCCATTAAAAACTGTTCACCGTAAAATGTTTAGACCATTCCCTTGTAAAATGTACCCTTTTCTATACAAGCTTTAAGCTAGTTGTAGACCAAGAGCTAAACTATGTTGATATTCTATTTATTATTTAATTTTATATTTTATTAGCTCGCAGATTTTTTCAGCCCTATCGATATTTTATTAGCTGAGGATATTTTTACTCGACTGCGGGAGGGTAATTGTTTTCGAGCGTATGTATGTATGTAAGTATTTATGTATGTATGTAAGTATGTATGTATGTATTTCCAGTTCTATAGCACGCTCTACAGCCCAAACAGCTTGACGGAATATGACATATCAGGTGTCGTTGGATTTGTCTCAATTGTGGGAGTGACAGTATAATTTATAAAAATAGTGACCCCCTAAAACAAGGGGGTGATACAATTTTTTTTCGTTCTCCTAACAATATGGGTACCAAATGAAAGCTACTAAATAGGCCATTCCAAAAATATATACATATATTGTACACTTTTATGTTCCTATTTTGGCACAAATTCAAGATGAGCTTAACTTTTATAGCAAAATAAATAATCCTTTACCACAAAACTTATTTGGAGAACTCGTTCATTACTAAAACTAAAAACTCTGAAATAAAACAAATTATTATAAAAACCAAAAACCCGACTATATTCGATAGTTCTTCTCGCCAAACGTTGCTACCACTTATCAGCCTTGGAGATCAACCCGTGCGGCTGTATTATTTTGCCAGGACTTCCTTGGTCTGCATACAAGTATAAACAATTCTCTCAACTATGCGAGCTGCGCTCATACTAGTCCCACAGTCCCATACTGCTCCAACTTCATGTCCAGACAATTACTGTCCATACCAGGTTGCCTGAAAGAGATCGCGGAATGCGATAATGTCGCCCATTTTATGTGTATTAATTTAAGTTTCTTTTTTTAATTTATTTATGGTGTGCAATAAAGTATATAATAAATAAATAATACTAGCATATCTCATGGTATGCAACCAGCTTTACGGTATTTTACACGCTCCCGTGTTAAAAGCATTAACTAAAATATATAAGGGTGGAATCCGATTAATGGCTATAAACACGCTTACAGCTAATTGAGATCTGATGTTAGGATTTTTAAAGGTATTATTTAGTTCACCCTTAAATTAGACTCAATTGATATATTATGTGCTTGCACAGAGGTAGGTTATCGATAAGGTCTAGTGGTGTTTTGTAGGTTCAGTTGGCTATGTAAATGAGAGGTGTTTGTGGTTAATAATAATAGCCGCATTGGTCAATCTTCAAGGTTAAGCAACGCATGTCGAGGTCAGTCCATGGATGGGTGAACATCTTAACAAGCAAGATTCCTCTGTGTCTTGGAGAGTGTGTTAAGCCGTTGGTCCCAGCTGTCACGGATAGTCAGAAACCTGGAATTATACAATAATATAATATATCCTATACTATTAAACCATTATTAAACAATCAATATTTGTAAATATACAAAACTAGCTTCTGCCCGCGTGTTCGCCCGCGTAAAAGAAGTCTTATCATCCCAAGGGAATACAAACTATCCTATGTCCATCATCAACAATACATATTATTGCGCGTTAAAAAAATAGGTTATTCGAAGTACTAATGCTGGGCAGACGAAATCGTGGGAAAAGGTAGTAATTTATAACATTTATAAATTTGACAAAAGTCTTGCCAAAGGGGTAACATATAACACAGTTACTGGGTTTTGGAGTACAGATAGGCAGTCGCTCTATGTAAAATACTGATGACCATCATCATATCAGCCGAAAGACGTCCACTGCTGGACATAAGCCTCCCCCAAGCGGCGATATTGACCGGTCCCGTGCGTTCCGCTCCAGCGGATCCCCACAAGGTTCACCAGGTCATCAGTCTACCTTGTAGTAGGACAACGCAACGTCTTTCGGTTCTCGGTTGCCTCACCCAAACTTTTCGGCCCCATCGGCCATCCGTTCTGCGAGCAATGTGCCCTGCTCATTGTCACTTAAGTTTGGCAATTCTTCGGGCTGTGTCGGTAACCCTAGCTCTCTTGCGGATCATAGCGAGCATAGCCCTCTCCATTGCTCTTTGAGTGACTGTAAGCTTTCTGATGAGGCCCATTGTGAGCGACCACGTCTCAGAGCCATCGGTTATCACTGGCAACACACACTGGTCATACACTTTTGAAATACTGGTACAGCTGAGTCCAGTTAGACTGGAAGCCGACCCCAACATAGTTAGGCAAAGTCTAGGCAGATTTATTTAGTTCTTAATGTAAACTCAGTAGGTTGTAGGTTTTATAAGAGCTGTGGATTTAATGATTAATACATAAATAAATAGGTACGGTGGTGCTGGCCTCGCCTTTTATATATGTAATGGGCACAGTGTCTAAGACCCTCGCCTTTCTTGCTTGAGGTCGTGGTTTCAAATCCATGTAAGATATACCAATGAGTAGAAATACCAATGTGACTTTTTCAAATTCATAAGTACTTTCTAAGTTTATCTTGGACATCACAGGCAACGGTCAAGGAAAACATCGTGAGGAAACCTGGGCTTATAAAGTAAATGTACGTCTGAAATAGCCAAGTCAGAGGCCTGTGGGATTCCCAGAGGCGACTTAACTAACTCTGACACAGAGGTGGTCACATCCTCATACGAAAACGAAAGAAAGTCGCCTATTAAGAAAACCATGGACAGCCCACCAAACAAATGTCTCGATCCTCAAGGAACTACAAATAGAGAAAGCGCAACAACTGTCCTCAACCTGCCTGCAACGCGTCGTGAGATACTTGGGGCACCGTGCCCGTAGAAGAACCAACAATATGGAATGACTTATGGTAACTGGCATAAAAGAGGGTAAAAGACCTAGAAGCCGAAGCCCCAAACGGTGGTCGGATCAAATATCAGAGCAACTGGAGATATGGAGATACCGATCAGCACCGCAATCCACCAGGCAGCTGATCGTAACAGATGGAGAAAAGCCGTTGACAGTCTTAAACGGAGTCACGATTCTCATCAGTGAGAAAGCGATTAGGATGATAGATAGGTAAGATGCTTGAATCTTTTAAAACAACGTTATGGTGTACCTTTGTGAACCATTTTAATCGTTCCTTAAATAGAGTTAAAAGATTAAACTAAATTGTTTAACTGTTGTACTACAGAATTTAATAAAAGGGTTACAGTGATATAAACTGACTCAAGAAATATGATCTAATTTGGATTCTAATACAATCTTGTAAACTCAATTTGTTACTGGGATTCACAATTATATTTGAGTCGTAAGCCATAAGCGTCTTTATTATTGGCAGATTAAATTATTCTTCATTATACACGTCTTAATTCATCACGGCATAAGCTTGCCGTTTTGTAAAATGTAAACTTGAAATGATTACTTAGTCAAGATCCCGGCAATCTGCTTTATTTTATAATCTTTAGGCTCGCGTTTGACCACCATCTCGCCTGATGTTAAGCAATGCTGTGGTCTACGGTGAAGCACGCTTGCCTAGAAGAACCTATTCACTCTTGACTTAAAGACCCCTAGGTTGTAGCTATCAGAGAACAAAGACTCTGGAAGGGAATTCCACTCCTTAGGTGTGCGCACAATTAATGTATTAGCAAAACGCTTTGCATATGAGAAGCTCCGCATCGGCTGATGTGGCAACGTTTGGAGAGAAGAAGAGCCTAATATCCAGAAATGGACAACAATGGTCCACTTATACGACATACGATGGATTCTGTTATGTACGTACTTGCTACCTACAAAGATAGCGAACAAGATGTAACCAAAATAAAAGCGGAACAAAGTACCCCAACATTCTACAAAAAAAGCGTGTTGAAAACACTTTCTGCCTTCACCCCTGCTTAAAGCCAGGTTTCATTATAATTTAATTACGACTCGCTCCCTCCCGACACTTGCACTAATTTCTTAAGTAGAAGGCAAAGATCGATAGGACACCGTCGCCCCAGGGCAAACCCTTATCAACAGTCGGTTGACTTAGATTCCTTAATACACATTCTCTCATCCTACTTACCGGATCAGCAACTAGAATTTCAACGTTATCTCAGACATATAAGATTGGATTTAGGTTAATGAGAGGTGGTGGTAAGGTCATTTAAACTCAAACAGTCTAAAATTTACTATTGACAACGTAGTTATTTCCATGTATTGTTTACCGTCAACTTATTTTCAATAACTGTGGTTATGCAATCAAGTTATGAAAACGAATTTGTTTAGGAAAGTCCTTGTGTTTGTTGAAGGGGAAATTGGGTCAATCTTATTGTGTGTTCTGGTTTTTGGTTAATTTAATATTGGGTATTGATGTTTATTTTGATTTCTGTGTTTGTCTGGAGGATTGACAGTATTCCGCGTAGGTATTCTACCCAGGTTTTTTTAATGGTTTCCGTTTCAGAAAATGCTTTTCATGTCTTAGTAGTTTTGTAGTAAAATAATTAAAGGATCAACTAATTATAAAATATACACATTCTTAATGAGTTTTTCTTATGTCATGAGACCGTAACAGAATAAGTCTTCAGCTAGAATGATTGTCAATAAGTCAAAAAATTTCGCCAATAGAACTGTACTATGTCTAGAGTCCAAAAAGGCCTAAACAAAGTTACTTTCTATCTGTGATAAAGATATTGAAAAAGTCAAGTAAGCATTAATGACATGAGTTTCTAAAAAAATATGAAAAATGAAATGACGGCAAAAAGAACAAAAAGAAATCTGCATTTTTGCGAATTTCACTTTTTACTCGGCTGCAAGGAAACGGTTATGTTTTTCGCGCGTATCTTGTATGTATGTAATATTCTTTATTACCTCATATATCTTTCAAACCGCTAGACGGACTTTTATTATTAAAACATTTAGATAAGTGAAGTTAAAAAAAAGAAACATGGCGGATTTTGGGCGCCATATTGTGGGGGTTCCAATATTGTTTTTCTTCCAAACCCATCAAGTGGTGTAGCAAAATGAAGGGCTTTTAGAGGTGATTACAAAAATATATACCACTTATATGTTTTATAGTAATTCGAAAAAATAAATATGACTAAAACGTAGTTAATAAAAAAAGTTAATAAATTGAAAAAACGCGACTGCTTAAGCGAACTAAAAAGATGTAAACAAGAAAAAAATCATGCTGTGCAGTCGGGAGTCAGGATACCTAACTATAGTTTTGGTCAGCAAGCCTGCGAATATGTATCCTTCGACTGCACAGCATAATTTTCTTCTTGTATACATCTTTTTTTATTAGTTCGCTTAAGCAGTCGGGTTTTTGACTGTTTGACAATAATGATCGTTAATAGAATTTCACTTTCTGAAGTCTCTTGTGGTAGCAAGCCTTTATCTCAATAGTGCCTACCTATACTAATAGTCAACCTTATCCTTATTCTCACCTTCGAGGATCAACTAGTTACCATAAACCGTGTAATAATACAATTACATGGGTAGGGAAGGGTGTGGGATAAAATATGTGTTTCTGTTTATATACAGATGTTTCGACCATTTGAATTTCTCTTATGGGAAAAGATACATATAACTATTTGCAAGTCAAAAAAGTTTCAAAATTAACAAGTGATAAAATAAGCCGATTTAAAATTAACACCACTCAGTGAAAACAATTTTGTGAGATATTATAAATAAAATCGTTTTTTTTTTCTTTCTCACAAAATTATAACAGTTCGCCATCATTAACATAACAAGAAAATCTCACAGAACAGGGGTGAAAAAATAAGTCATAACATTAGTGTTGATAGGTTGCTATGCTACCTAGTTTTTACGGTAGTTATGTACAATCAACCGTCAATCATCTAGATATTCTATCTGAACAAATACACTAAATTCCACCACTGCTACTCTGTATTATTATATACTGAGAGGTCATGTCCCAGACTACGAAATTTTCTGTCGCCAAATTAAACGGATTAGAAGATTATACGTCATGGAAATTCGCAATCAAAATGTTACTAATTCGCGAAAAACGTTTCAAGTACACGTCTTCACTACCGGAGAAAGATGATTCTGCAGAACTAGAAAAGGATCAGGAGGCTTTCACGTTGATATGTCTACACCTGGAGCCGCATCTGTATCCGTATGTGCAAAGTCTTTCTTACGCTAAGGAGGTGTGGGATGCGTTGGCAGCTATTTTCGAAGATAAAGGTATAAACAGACGGATATCTTTAATGAATAATCTCTTAGATAACAAGCTAGAGAATCACAAGTCTATGCACGAATATGTCGCATCGGTGATGAGTCACGCTCAAAAGCTAAAAGAGATTAATCAGAGCTTTGATGACGATTTGATAGCCGTAGTACTACTCAGAGGTCTACCTGATGAGTATAGACCATTGCGAATGGCACTAGAACACTCAGGTATGAAACTTACGTCTGAAAATGTACGTCAGAAGCTGTTACAAGAGGATTCCAGTCAGAGTTCTTCGAAAGATGCGTTAGATGCGAACTCGGCGTTAGTAGTAACAAGGAAACAAATTCAGCATTCAGTTTTAAAGCTCAAGTGCTTTAGATGTGGCCAGAAAGGTCACAAGAAGGCAGATTGCTCGAAGCTGGTAAAGGAAGTAGATGGTGAAGGCAAATCAACGGTTTCTACGAAGTCGAAGAAAATTGCATTTGGCTGTTCACTGTCGGTACACAATTCCTTCAGCCCCTCGGCATTTTATCTGGACAGTGGAGCGTCGAACCACATGAGTTTTCAGAAGCACTGGTTTAGAGACTTTAGATAACTGATAAGAATGTTGTGACATGTGCGAATAATGACAAAATGTCAAGTGAGGGTAAGGGTGACATTATGGTAAGATTGAAAGGAGTTTTAATATCTATAAAAGATTGTTATTATGTACCCGGCTTGAAAGTTAATCTTTTATCGATTTCGAAGATGGTGCAGAATGGGTGGAAGGTAATATTTGATTCTGATGGTTGTAGGATGTTTCACCAGTCGATAGGTCAAATTACGGGTAAGCTTGTGGTGACTGCGAGTGAAGTCTCAGGTATCTATAAATTGGATGACTGTTTTCCTGTTGTAGATGGGGCTTTGGCTACGGTTCAAGCTGAGGACTTATTGGCGCTTTGGCATCGGAAGCTTGGGCACGTAAATCTGGCTGATTTACAAAAGCTTCCACAGATCGAACTTGGAGGTAAAAGTGTAATGGATCCTTGTGTCGCTTGTATAAGAGGTAAGGCACATAGATTACCTTTTCCAAAGGGTGAAGCAGGGCGAGCTACTGACAAACTCGGCTTATTACACGCCGATTTGTGTGGTCCAATGTCGGAACGTTCTTATGGGGGTGCTCATTACATGTTTATCATCGTGGATGATGTCACTAGGAAAATGTTTGTTTATTTTCTTAGGGAGAAGTCACAAACTTTAAATTTCTTCAAGGAGTTTGTGACGCATATGGAGAATGAGACCGGATTGACAGTCAAACGACTGAGAACGGACAATGGGACAGAATTTGTTAGTAAAGATTTTAATGCATTTCTTTCCAGTAAGGGAATAAGGCACCAGTTGACGGTCCCCTACACTGCTGAACAGAACGGAGTCGCGGAGAGGTCGTTGCGCTCTGTAACGGAGATGGCACGTACTATGCTCATGGATAAAGCGCTAAATCAAAAGTTTTGGGCAGAAGCTTGTAACACAGCGGTATACGTGAAAAACAGACTGCCTCATAGCGCTAATAACGGTAAGATTCCGGAGGAGTTGTGGACAGGGAAGGTACAAAAACTGAATCATATGAGAGTTTTTGGGTCAACGGCGTATGTGCATATTCCAAAGGAGAAGAGGAAGAAATGGGACGCTAAGGCAAATAAATATATCTTCGTCGGTTATTGCGAAGATACGAAGGGTTATCGCTTTGCGGATTTTAGCAATCCTAGACGGATAATAACAGGAAGAGACGTAACATTTATTGAAAGTTCCGATTTAAAGACGTCGGCAACTAGTTCAAATGTAGGATCGTCATCTCTCTTAAAGACTGTAGAAAAGGAAGACAATGCTGTTGTATGGGAAATCGGTGATTCTTCACGAACGGTTCCTCGTACGTCAATGGCAGAAGATTCTTATTATGAAGATTCGGAAGAGATCGCAGAAACAGCAGGTGTACAAGTAGAAGCTAGCGCGGTACCTACTCGTGCAGCTGAGTCTGAAGATCTTAATGAGGCTTCTAGGCAAGAATCTATCATTGAGGATCTTACAGCTGAAAGGACCGGTACAGCTGATGTGCATGAAGCGGTAGAACCTAGGTATCCTCTGAGGAATAGGTTGCGTAACGCACACAGCGGACTGTATTGCTACAATAGTACGCGCGAAGTAGAGGAAGAACCACGAACATATAAGGAAGCATTACAAAGGTCTGACAGTCATGAGTGGCAAGCAGCAATGGAACGAGAGTTGGCGTCTATGAAGGCGCACGACGTTTGGAAGGTAGTTGAGAAACCACCAGGAACCAAAATAGTGGGAAACAAATGGATCTACAAGTACAAGTTTGATGCGTACGGAAACCTGACTTACAAAGCCAGACTGGTCGCGAAAGGTTTCACGCAGTCATACGGTGTGGATTATTTTGAAACGTTTTCACCCGTCGTAAGAAGATCAACTCTAAGGTTATTGCTGGCGTTGGCTGCTGAAAATGATTTAAAGGTGCATCATTTCGATGTAAATACTGCGTTTTTAAACGGTGATTTACACGAGAAGGTTTATATGCAATTACCCGAAGGTTTTGACGGAGAAGGTCGAAAACAAAAAGTTTGTTTATTGCAGAAAGCAATATACGGTCTCAAACAAGCAAGTCGCTCATGGAACGAAAAAGTAAATGATGTTTTGCTGTCAATGTCATTTACACGTTCAGAGTTAGATAGTTGTTTATATTATAAAGATGATATTTTTATTTGCTTGTATGTCGATGATTTTATTATATTTTTTTGAAAATATGGAAAGTAAGCAGAAGCTATTGACAGGACTGCGGAATTACTTTCAAGTGAAGGATTTAGAGGAAGCTCGGCAGTGTTTAGGCATGAGTTTAGAACGAGGTAAAGAAGGTACGTTTTTCTTACATCAGAAGAAGTTTATTGATATTGTTCTAAAGGATCATGGTATGAATCAATGCAAACCAGCAAAAACTCCGCTGGAACTGGATCTGCATAAGGTTTTGGCAGATGGGGGTGGAGAGGAGTTGAATCGCCAAGAACAATTACGATACCAGTCGTTGGTTGGTGCATTAAATTACCTAGCCTGTAACACGAGGCCCGACATCTCAGCAGCTGTGAGCTTCTTAGCTCAGTATAATTCATGTTGCCGATCGATACACATGAAGGCGGCTAAGCGAGTTCTACGCTATTTACAGAGTACTCGGAACTTAGGCCTTGTGTTTCGGAAATCGAAAGATAAATGTAACGGTAGTCATTATATTACAGGTTACGTAGATGCAGACTGGGGAGGAGACATTAAAGACAGAAAGTCTTATTCGGGATTCATTTTTAAGGTTGGAGCGAATATGATCTCTTGGGAATGCAGAAAACAAAACTGCGTGTCACTTTCGTCAAGTGAGTCTGAATACGTCAGTTTATCTGAAGCATCCAAGGAAGCTGTGTATCTGCAGAGGTTGGTGAGTCATGTGATTAAGAACATGAACTCGAAAAATGTCAAGTTGTTTGTAGACAACCAGAGCGCCATATCGATGGCGAACAATCCTGTTGCTTACCGGCGGACGAAACATATAGACATAAGGTATAATTTTGTTCGACATTGTGTTAATGAGGGTTTAATTCGGTTGGAGTACATCCCAACTGAAGACAATTTAGCCGATGCTTTAACCAAGCCATTGCCTCGCGTTAGGTTTGAGAGGTGTGTGTATGGTTTTGGTTTAGCCTTGAGTGCTTAAGCAGAGTTGAGCATGATGTGGGTGAGTACATGATGGATGGTTGCTTGAGAGGAAGTGTTGATAGGTTGCTATGCTACCTAGTTTTTACGGTAGTTATGTACAATCAACCGTCAATCATCTAGATATTCTATCTGAACAAATACACTAAATTCCACCACTGCTACTCTGTATTATTATATTCTCAGAATTACCCAAATTGCACTCAACGAATTTTCGCTCATTAATGCGCTCTCTGTAAGTGTCGAAACCTGACAGACATCAACCGATTGAATGCCGTAATTATCGCAACAATAAAAAATCGATTGTGTCTCGCTTAGATTCGGGCACTCAAGGCGTTAAAGGCAATAATAAAATTGTTATATGTTTCATTAAAAGATTAAAAGCGCATCAACATGTTCGAACTTGTAAACGGAATCCAAAATGGCAACGTACAAATCAAAACTAACCCATTCTTTCCCCCTATCTTAATCCTGAAAATCCCGAAACTCAACAAAACTAAAGCCTAACAGGACATTTAACAACAAAAGAACCAAGCACGAAGTTATACCTAAAGCAAAATCGGATTTAGTTGGTACAACCGACCCGCGTCAATGTCGACTGACAGTTCCAACTGAAGAATGAACGGAATTCGGCTGTTGGTTTACTCGAAATTTGGGTGAATGGTTAGTTTTGAAGACAAGGAGTATTGTGCCCATTAATATCTGGATTCCAGTTGCTGAAATTTAATTTGGAATATTCTGCTGTGGGTTGTTTGAGTTTGATTGTTGCTTGTTCTTGTTGTGTAGTGTTGGTAATAAATATAGCAAGAACTTTCTGTCTTAGGGCTAGTTACTGAAATGAGTATTTTGAATTAAGAAGTGTCAAACCCTACTTTAATGCAACGGTTTTCAAACTAATCTCAAGTTTGACAAATACTCAACTTCAAAATTCTTAATTCAAAAGTCCACAAGTATAATTCACAGCACAAAGGTGGACTCAATCTCGAAGGGATCTAAGAACATCAAATATATTGTTATGGTTATTATTCCCAAAGAGACTGGTTCAACCGATCTCTTTTCAAATAAATTCTTTGGTTTGCCTTGCACATAAACCGACTTAAAGAGTCTTTCAGCCATGGCCGATTTTTATTTTTCCAATGAAATTTCCGCTTTTAATCTCCGCAACCCAATTATTCATGAGGGGATTCCGATACCCTAATTATAATGACCCAATATAATTAAAGATGGCCTTATAACGAGCTTAAGGAGGTACCTTGCCTTTCTCATAAACATATCCGTAGGTATAATATATTATTTATATAGTAATATCTGTGTCTCTTTTTAACCCCCGACGGAAAAAAGGGGTGTTATAAGTTTGAAGTGTGTTGCCGTGTATCTGTGTGTCTGTCTGTGGCATCACAGCGCCTCAACGGATGAACCGATTTTGATTCAGTTTTTTTTGTTTGAAAAGTGATTGTGTCGAGAGTGTTAGTTAGTGTCTTAGCTATGTTTGAATAAAATCGGTTCAGCCGTTCAAAAGTTATGGGCGTTTTACTGTTTGAATCGGGATGTTTTCGCAAGATAAATGTGACGAGGGGTTTTTTAAATTTTGAAATTTTAATTGTCTGTGATAATACCGATTGTTAATTCATTTACTCTATTTATTAAAAAAATTACAAATTTAAATATAATTCAAAATAGTACCGATATCGGGAACAGTACAAGCCGTGTCCAATAATTAAAAGAAAAAAATATTGAATATAGAAGTACCGCTCGAGAGAGAGGTTATTATTTTGTTTTTAACAAAATAATAATTATTTTTACTATAATCCGACCCGAATGGTAGTCATCCCCGTTACTTCTATTAACATGAATGACTTAACTATATATTTGTTGATTTAAAACAGTGTTCGTGGAGTTTCCTGCACATTCTTCTACATAGAGATCTTCACTTTGGCACGTACTTCATTTATTTTATAGAATGCTTTAACAACGACGAATGACTTTATGAGTTCTTGTGAAGTACGTACCGATAAAAGAAACGGAGATTATTACCAGTAGATACCAAGCAAAGAGAGAGCAGTGGTGGCCCAGTGGTACCGACCGCGACTTACAAGTTGCAGGTCGTAGATTCGAACCCAGGCAGGCGCTTTACTTTTTATACATTATTTCATCACCACTGCTCTCAAAACGGTGAAGGAAAATATCGTGAGGAAACCGGCATGTCCTAGAACTAAAAATTCAAAGACATGTGGCAACTCACACTGGGCCCACGTGGTAGATTACGGTTCGTTTCCTCTCACTTGTCCCAGCAGTGGGAACATTAAAAGGTTGATGATGATGACGATGACTAAGCAAACACCCATTGATCATTATACTTATAGGAACAGCCAGAAACATTTCCATAATTATATTGCCTACTATAATCCCCATAATAACCCTGCAACAGAAAACTGTTCCCTTACGCAATCGCAGTCACCTTCATAAGTAGCTGAAAATTTCATTAAGCACAAGATGTTACAACGTCCCCCATAACGATGACAATAATGTAAGTAATTTACAAGTCAGTTCCCCATGACGTCACTCCTGTAACATCGCTTAGCCGACGTCAATGGCACCCGTGGGGACTAAGAGGGACTAAGAACTGAGAATCTTGGGGTACCATGGTGATTTGTTTAGGAACGTTCAAGTTACAGAGGGGTTTTAAGTTGCGTGCCTTGACACGAAGGTGAGTATTTAAAAAATATATCTGTATCTACCTATAGATAATTTATTTTTTTAGTTATGTGCCAGTGTTTGGCATCGGTCTTGCCTGATTAAAAGTGAAGTATGAATTCTACGATGAAATGAATGAGCCTTGAAGATGTCTAAGTATCTATTCTTGCTTCGAAAGTAGAGAGATTATACGCGGTAGGGAAAACGACACTGGCGAATTGTCAACCTTTTATTCAACTCAGCCTAAATACCTATAATACATATAAGTGGAGTACGATTTTGAAAAAGTCACAACCAAAAAAAGGTTTCATTTAAAATGAATGTCAATTACGTAGATAATTAACAAAACAGTTTTAATAGTGGGCCGCAATCACTTTTAGAACCGTTTAAAGTGATTATTAGCAGAGGATTACCTTCCGTGTAATTGTCTGATTTGTTCGTTATTTATTTAGAAAGGGTTGTCGCGTCATGTTTGTCATACACCCCTGGAGGGTTGCTGGCAAATAGCCCTGTAACCCCTTTTTAACGTCCATCGTAACTGTATTTAAAAATAATTTTGCCAAGCAACATTTTTAATGGTTTGTTTGTTTGGTCTTCCTTGCGCTTTTTATACTGAGTTCGTTAAAAAGGTTTTGCTTATTATTTTCTCGTTTGATTTGGTACACGCGCCAACGTATTTTTATTCTGAAAGCTGGGGTTGGGTTTTTGCACTTGGTATTTGAAAAATTGTATGGATAGTAAAACTAAGTTATAAATAAATGGTTTGAGGAGAAATTCTCATATTCAAATAACGTTCGGCTCAGTCACAATCTGATCATTGATATTGCTTCTTGAAATTAAACAATTTTAGGTATGATAATATTGGTCATCTAATTTGATACCAAAATAATAAATCAGTTGATGATTCACTCATAAAAGGGCACTGCCCTTTTAAACAAAAAAGAACTTAAAGCCACATCGTAAATGTTTTATTGTTACTCAGAGTTATCTAGCATCTAACTATATTTTAAAATGTAAAACGTAATAGCAACATTTAATTTAGAAGTTTCTTTTACACAAAGGTCTATTAAGATAGTTGGCAAGTTAAGATAAAAGATACCTATAAATTAAGTTGCTTTCAAAATGACTGTACACTGGCCGTCAGAACTTAGAACCACACTTTTGAAATTGCAATTTCTCCTAAACTATAGAAATCAGAGTTTTTATTAAAAAACATTTATTAGAAAATTTCATCAAATTTCTTTAAAAGTTTAGTATACATTAGTAACGTTTTTAACTTTAAACAAATCCAACAAATCAGCTGTATATAGCTGCTGTATATAGTTTAAAACTCATCGCAATTATAAATATTCCTAAAGCTTTTCAGTAATGTTACTGAAAACCATTCAAACCAGAACGAAATTAAATTTAAATAAAAAACTAAAAGTTTTAAAACTGAACAGAGACAACCCACACACAATAGAATTCTCACTCTATTTAGACTGAAATAAAGTCAACTCATTTGAAACAGGCGTGAACCTCATTCATTCTAACTACATACAAATCTGTCCTACGTATCCCATTGAGAAGCGAAACCGTTTATTTGAAACGTTGCGAAAGCCTGAATAAAATGCTAGAAAAACAACCATAGATAGAGCGCCAATGTGTAGAGATTTTGAAGAAGTATAGCTGAAAATAAAGCTCAAAAAAGCTGAGGCGTAACTATTTATAAGCTTTGGCAAACTATTTGTCTGCAACGGACATTGAATGAGAGGTATGTGTTCAGCAGACTGACGACGCAGAAGATTGGCTATATCAAATAAAATTTTAAAAACCCCTGACATATTTTTATTTCACACTACATAATTTATCTAGTAGCAGACACGCTTCGATCGCCAATCTATATTGAACACGTAATTATGACACGATTTCTTGCGGACACAGCCCGATTTAAACAGTTTAACTGTTTAAATCGGGCTGTGTCCGCAAGAAACTAACGCCCATAACTTTTGAACGGCAGAACCAATTTTCATCAAACAAAGCTAAGAACACACAAAACAATCAGTTCACCCGTTTAGGAGCTATGATGCCACAAACAGATACATGAATACACAAAAACATAAATACACAAACACACAAGTAGTTCCGTCGGGGGTTAAAAATACCATAGCAGTCTCATAATAATAATGACATTGTAAATACATAGCAAACCTGTTGTGTTTTGGAAAAATACAGCTGTCTACCTAAAGAAGTCGATAAGATGACTTCGTTGTGCAGCCAAAACCTTAAGACGACTTTACACTTGCTACCGAAGTCATATGTATGACATATTATGCCGGCTGTACACTCTCGCGTGAGAGCCCGAGGAAACGCTGAACATTGAGTTTTTAAACAAAATACTTCATGATCGAACTCAGTACTGAGAACAATGTAGATAATCCCTGCGGACTATCGCGCGAGAATATACAGCCAGCATTATAACGACACGTATAGTTTCTCCTCTGAGTAAGCAAAGGTTTGACTGAGCCACCATGGCACACTGAAGTCGGTAGACTAACCTGTACAGTTTAGTTGAAGCTTAAAGGTGGCTGTGAAGCAAGCTACTCGCTGCGCAGTACCCCACTTCTCATCCCCGCATTCAGAATCATAAACTTGCGCAATAACAACGCAGCAACTCACCTCATGTTCAGAGCCACCATTAAGTTCGAATCGAACTATAAATTGCCTCTTTACCCATTCAGAAACATCTATTTCTTCACCATCATCATAATAACTTAACAAAATATTTCATGATTTTCGTTCACTGTTATTTCGTACAAGTTGACCTACCGCATTACCTGCCACATAACACAGTGACAATCGACGCACAGATCCAACGATAAGACATTGATGTATAGCGGCAATTGCTTTTTGCAAATTGCTCACACACACTCACACGTACCAACGATTTATGTGCAACAATTATTTTTCACCAATATAAATGAGATTAAACGACATTACGCTATGTTCGATAACAGAGTTTTGTGGTCAATGTTTAATTGAGGGTACCTATTTGAAAAAAAAAATTACGTTCTATTTGTTTTGTATCAGTTAAATGTTTTTCCGTTTTGTGAAATATTGGTGCCGATAATTCTTCAGAAAATAAATGATTGGGATTTGTTGCTTTCCTGGTATCCTTAATGAGTGTATTAGTTGTGGACTGAAGTGGGATTAGATTGGTTGTGAGTGTAAAATGTGTCACTGGAGATGACTATCCCCATGGTTTATTTAATCATCCATTAATATAAAGATCCTTAAGGGATCTGGGGTCTAGTAATAGACAAACTGTCCCACGGCCATGCCTACAGTCCATATCCGCCAGATCTAGGGCAGTCTCAGTCCATTTAATTAATTCGCCGCTTAAGTTGACATGGCCGGCAGTGGCCTTGAAGACATTGACATAATGAAGTAGAAGATGCTTACAACTTATTTTGAGATAGTAACCCAAATAAATTGACGCTATAGTGATAGTTACTTAGCTGAAGAAGAACTTAGATGGCTGCATGACTGGCGCAGTGGTTGAGCGATTTGCTGGAGTACTTCGTGTCACGATTTCCAAGTAACTATTTGTATGGCCTACTGATAGTGGTTCTGGGCTTACGGACACATCCATGTTTCTGGAGAATTTAACAGTAACGTTTTTTTAACAAAAATAAAACTGTCTGCATTCTACGACAGATACGCAAAATAGTTATCGCAGCTCCATAGATTACCATTCAATTCCATTCCCAAATACCTCATTCATTTACCATTCCTTTATCGTCCCCATCATCGCTATACGAAACACTTAAAGAAAAACGGAAGGAACAAAACCATTGCTAAGATGCGAACAGATCCTCAGATAAACATCGATGTATGGCGGCAATTTCCTTTGAAGGGTGGATGCCGAACGGCAAAGGGGATGATGCCGCCCCAGTCGTTCCGTTTTATATGGAGCCGAATTCTCCGACAGTTAGATGCAGTAGTTTAGCCGAGTGACTTCTAGACGTGTTAGTCGAAAAGGTCGGGTAAAGTGGATGTAGATGGAGAAACGTTGCTTTGTTTGTGAGAATCTATGGAGAGATTCACATTTTTGTACCATTTGAAATCGGGCAAAAGTAAATTTATTAAAATCGGAGTTATTTTGTCTAAGAGTGCAGCAGTAGCGAAAGGATAGTCTTTAAGAACGCTTCCTAAACTCTTATTAGCTCTGTTTATTTGCTTGGGAATTCTTTATCAGTTAACTTCTTTATTGCACTAATACCCATATTCCAATTAAGTTTGGAGGACCTCCACTTTATTCAATTTTGATTAGTGTCAATAAATAACAAGACTTAACAGTCAATTCGATGATTTGAGTTGAATTCGACGATATGATTTGGAATACAGGGGTAAAACAATAAGGCTATGACACAAAAGCTATAACAAAAATCCTCTGAAAGAGGATTAATGAACTTAGAACGACCAACATACAACGTAGACATTGTACAAACATGGAAACAATGAGAAGCGAGACAAAACGATACCTTTATGCTATTTTATCTGCGTAATGTTCCATGTCTACTACAAAGTCAATGAAAGCAATAATAATTGTTCAATAACGTAATTAATGCAGCTCGTTCCACTAGAACAAACACAACAATTACACAATCCATTGCAAATACAATAATGGATAACGACTACTGAAAAGTAACACGACCGAGTAATAATAATCCCAACAAAAACATAACATGTAAAGTAAACAAGTCTCGCAAGGCAGTTCTTCTACCGCATTAAGTTGTAAGATTGAACGTAAAACCAAATCAGATCATTTGTTACAAAAAAGAAGGAAGATACATATTCGCGATCTGGCTGACCAAAACCAGATGTATCCTCCGACTGCACAGCATGATTTTCTTCTTGTTTACGTCTTTTTAGTTTGCTTTTCAAGCAGTCTGGTTTTTTTTTTTTTTTATTACCTTTTTTATTAACAAGTTTATAGTTATTTTTTTAATTAGGTACATTTAAACATATAAGTGTTATATATTTTTGAAATCACCTCTTAAATCCTTTATTTTGATACCCCACACGATGGGTTTGGAAGAAAAAAAAATACGTAATTTTTTCTTTTCCAATTTTTATGTAGCTAGTGACACTCGCAGGGTTAAGACGAATCGATTGACGTAAGAATCATCAAAATCGGCCAACGCGTTTGGTCTCTAGAACGCCACATAGGAACAAACAAACATACATTGACTGATAAACACATTACCCTCCTTCGGCAGTCGGGTAACAAATAAATTAACTGACTTGGTTTTACATAATAGGTCAAGATTTTTGTGTTCTTCTTCTTCTTGTTCTTCGTGTCGCTGGCACGACAATCGTTCAAATTTGTTTGGCCCAAAACTTCACACACTTTTTTATTTTTACAACGGTCACACTTTTTTTTTTTTTTGGGAAATCATCCAATGAGTTCTCCCGCTCAGGTTTAAGCGGGAGCGCATGTCAGACTTTTACTGACTAAAACCTACCCGTGTCTCTTCAGTTGCTTAAGCCAGGGCCGCGGTAACTCTCTTTCAAATCTATCCGCGACCCAGACAGGCATCGGACCTAGCGGACCCCGTCAGTTTTGCTGAAATCTCTTTGAAGCACGCGTGGAACATAACGCGCCGTTGACTCAGACCCGGTCGTTATCGCACGGCGAGCTACCCAGTACTCGCCATCCGCAAGTCCGCGCCTACGGTGGCTGGGAATCGGCTTGCGTTTCCCGACGAGCGCAAAGATCACCATGGTTACATGTTTTGGGCCAGAGGACAGCCCCCCTAGCCAAGTTACAAACGTTTCGTATCGAATCTTTCTACAATCGTTAACTCCTTCTATTCGTTTGGTCTGACCACGTGACTTAACGTTCAGATGTGCCATTCCCATACATTGATTCGTATTCTACTAGCGTTATCGATTGTAGATTGTCACCTTGGCTACAGGTGCAGACCAGAAAGTGGAGTATGGTTTGCGACTTAGTACCTCATGCACACTCTGCTGCTGTTCCGTCAGGGTAACCCCATGTTGCCAGTTTGGATTTACACATTCCTACCTCGTTTCTGTGCTGGTTCAGGGACTGCCATGTAGACCACGGAAGGTTAGATGTGTTGATCGGTATTCTTCTTATGAAACCAAGTAAATTATTATACTCCTCCAGACCAATTTTCGGCCACGGCGGCCAATTTCAGTATAAACTAGCCATGCATCGGCGCACGAGATACGAGTATTATAGTGCAACCTACTCGAAGACCTCCTCTGGAAAAACCTAATGACTACTTGCCAGACCCAGGAACTGAACCCAGTACCTCATGCTCAAAAGGAGCTCATGCAACTACTAGACCAACGAGCCAGCTAAAAGGTGTAAACATTATGAAAATTTTAATTAGCGATCAACCTAATTGGATTTCATGGTACATGGTTTATTTTAAATTAATTTTGTTGCTTGTAAACAGGTGATTTAAATGTTAATAGTGGCCGAAGGGAAACCGATGAATTGGATGTGGGAAGCGGATAGTTTTACTGGATGTGGTGTTTGTGGGGAGGAACATGGGCATTCGTGTTCATAAAATGATTAACGTGTTTCGTAATAATAGCTGTTTATGCAACTGTTACGTTATGGACGGTCTTTTAATACGAGTGCCATTTTTCGGTACAAGCGTAGCGCGTACCGAAATAGGTGGGCACGAGTTATTAAAAGACTAATAACGTACAGTTGCATACAAGATTTTATCTACGAAGGAAGGAATAAAACACAGATATAGACAAATAAGTATATTTAATAGAAACTTAACTACACACTGACTATTGTTTATTTATATGTAGATTTTGTATTGTACAATTATTATAATAAACAGGAACTGCTCTATTTGTTATATCTGATGGAGTATTTTGAATATCACTTGATGTTGAAGACATTTTTAATAAAATTTGGAATAAAATTTCACTTAGATTTTTTTTTTCCCGCGTCCACTTTATTTTTTATTTAGTCTTTATTAGGTATAAGGCCAAGATCTTGTAGCCGAAACAGCCAAATAGTATACGATACTTTTGTTCTAAACTTGTTTTATTTTCAAAAACATAATTTACATTGTCTCGATTTCAAAGTAATATTATAGGTACTGTATGTTCAGAATGTCTTTGCTTGTGTTTTAGAATTTATGAAGATTCGTATAATGCAACCCGATGTCGTTATGGGTATCATAATGAAACCGCTGTCAATTTTATAATTCGAATATAACGAAACCGAAGTAGATAAAATACTTAACGATGTCGCAGTCTTGTTTTTGGGTGTTTTTTTAGCTAGTTTATTATATGAATTGACAAAACAAAAAGTGACTCACAAAATTATTCAGTTTGGGAAGAGATCGAATGCCATGATCTCAAGAGCCATGGAGTCACCAGTCAATAGTCTAAGTTGACGTTTATTTGTGTCTTTGTTTAAAAAGCAATGCGTTGATATACAGTACAACTATTTTATTAATGTCTCTTGGCAATCATCGCATTTCCGTATACAAACGAATACTAATTTCCATCAATTATTAGATTTTTCGTGTACAATATTTTGAATTCAGAACGATGTAATTTATTGTTGTTTTGTTTTGATTGCCGTGTGAAATATACAGAGCTGTAAAAATAGCAGCTTTTGCAGCTTGCCTCCCATTTTTTAAATAAAATTACATTAAGGGCCTTCCACCGCTTTAGTACCGTAAAACGGTTACTTTCTAAAGCATACTCCTTAGCAACGGCTAGGATAAAAGAATTGAAAAAAAAAATTGATTCATGTACATTTTATTTTAAACAAGTTTTTTTTTCGTATAATTAACAGTTTTGCTTTAAAAAAATAATTAACAACAAGATATTTTTTGCTACTCCTAACTTTTTGATACTCCTCCAAAACGACTTGGATGTTTAAAAACATTTTTACACAGAAAAATGTATGGCTGGAATTTCTTCATAACTGAAATAGCATATGCAAATCAAATAATATCTTGCAAAACTGTTCAAGGTTCACGGCCAGTACTGTGTTAACATTGGGGCGTATATATCGCCTTAAGTTAAAAGAGTAGTAAAAAATTTATATACTTCCAAGTTGAATGAGAGCGTTCGGTCTGCATCAAGTGAAAAAGATAGAAAACCGGGGATTGTCGAAACACGAAGTTTGCCGAGGGATATTAAGAAAATTGTACGGTACATTAATTTGAAACGGTTTAGTGTTTAACAGGTTTAGAAAGCTTTGTATTGGTCAGCCCCCGACGGATATTCTTTGGTTTTTAAATTATTTAATCCTTTTTCAATTACTTTTTTAACCGTCGTGGGTTTTGCTTTTCGTTTCAAACTTTATAGAGAGCATAGATATTAAATCAGATATATACAAAATTGGACTGTAGTTGTTTTGGAGAAAAATGGCAACATGGATTTGCATAAACATTCTCTCACCCCAAACGCATATACCGTCTCTGTTCCGTCGTGGGTAGAAATACTGGTATTTAGTTGCATCTGGATAAAGCTGGACGACCACTTAGCTGACCGACTAATATTTTCACAGCTGCCTCATTATTTTCTCATATAGTTTGTCTTGAAGCAAGAGCAAAACATTGCTTATACAAATTTTCATGTCCAAACATAAAAATTAAACCCTTTCTTACATCCTCACTAAACCCGATCTTACAAAACCCGAATATGCGACCAAAGCAAAAAGCAATCTGGCTCCGACACGAAAATGACCACAACCGTTGGTGGCTACTACAGATCTTTGCTTAGATAAACAGCACTTTACATTCGGCCGGTTAACCACCACTCCGTAATGAGATAGCTGATTAAAACCGGACGAATAGCGCTTAATTATTTTGTTTTGCAACGTATTATTTATTTTTTCACGAGCAAAATTTGAGTTTTGGCAGAAGCCGTGTTTTTGGGACCGTTATTACGTTATTCTTTGAGAGAGAAGGCAAATTGGGACAGTTTGTTAATTTAATTATTTGGTTATTCAATATAACGTTTTAGGAAGTTTCTGTTTTAACGTTTTGTGAGAGTAGAAAGATGAGATTGAGCTGAAACATAGAATCAGGCTGGTTGTAAACCAAAACTGAGCTGGTTTAGCTGTACTCACATTTAATAATGATTTAAGCAAGTTTGAGAAATTACCTATGCAATGTGTATGCTTACTGTGTATGATGGTATTTCAATAGGTTGGAGTGGAGTTTAAATGATTACTACTATTGATTCGGAGTACAATGATCCAAACCTCAAAAAACTGCAACAAAACAAATATATTATAACAATGTTTGTAAGTTTTAAGAAAATACAAAGAAGCAACACTGATCTACAAACCAATACTGCACGTAAGGAAACGCATAACACTTTACGTAAACCCATAACTTAACCCCGCTCCAACGAATACGCACTTACAAAGAAAACAAGAGAAGATTAGCAGCTATCTCGAACATATCCAAAAGGTACATAAAGTAGTTTTATCGTTGCACAGATAGGCAATGGGCGTTGGCCTGTAAGGTACACCTACCAAATATATTGCGTGTACCGACGCCCGGTTAAACCCAATATAAAATGGGGAAAGATTATAAAATTGTTAGCAGATGGTGCAGAAGATATTTTATTGTAAAATGATGAGGTTTTATTTGTAATCATTTGTATAAATCAATCATCATTGTATAGTTTTAAATAAAAGCTATAAAAGTGTAATGAATTATGATGAATCTATACATGAAATTTTCTAATTAAATAATTCACTTTATAAACTAGTTAATTATTTAAGTTTTGTTTTTGGCTAGTTCCTAATATTGCGTACTGTAGACTAATGTATGAGAAAATAAATGGAAATTGAATATACTATACCATAGTAGTACAGGTCTGAATAATATACTCGACGACACATTTATTTACTTCCGTTATTTCAAATAAATTTTATTCTAAATATTTTTTTGAAAACACGCTTTTTTCGTCTTATTCTCAGCAGAAAAAAAGCTTGTTTATTAGCCCTTTCATTTGAAACCCATATTATGGCAGTGCACAAAATATAACAACTTCGCCATCCTGGACCGTCCGCCATATTGAATTTAGAATGACGTCACATAGCTAACCATGCATTGTCATCCAAACTATACATGTATGCAAAATTTTATCTTATTCGGTGGATGATAACTGCTTTAAAATTCAGTTGCAAGATTTGACCCGAACACACATACATACATACATTGCAACTTTAATAAAAGCTTGTACAAAAGGGAAATATCGGTAAACATTCCTGAATATTCATCAAGATATCCTCAAAATAAATTAGTAATGCAAAAAAATAAGGACAGGTTATTGGCCGCGGCTGATGACATGCCAAAACAAAACAACTATAGTTTTAGTTGTACTTTTTGTAAAGACATGCGGATACCGAATTGTCAAAACAAAAATATCCAATGATTAGACGTTTGTTGTAACATCGTTTCCTTCAATCCCATAAGGACTCTTTGAAGTGACTACAAAGGCCGTCAAATGCCCTCAGCTCTATTTCTGTCAAGGAAAAAATTGGCTTGAACTAAAAAATACCTTTATTCTAAGAAGTAATAAATTTCTCAGCTTATGTAAGCGTATAAAAGTATGCCTTTGTCTGATTAATTAGATGTTCAAAAGTTTCTCTTTTTGTTAACTTTGTAGAATATTAGGGTAGATTTATCTTGCCTTATTGAACATAATTTTACGGAAAGTTTTTAAGGAATAATTTGTAGTTTTGGAGATGCTGTAATGGGTTTAGTTAACAATTTCAGTTTTAAAATTATTCATGAGTATTATTTACATTATGTGTTATTTTTCCCAAAACAGCGACCACATAAAAAGCAAACAAAGATATCGTGACCAAGCATTTATTTTACATAGCCCATCCTTTGTTACTGTGTCTCTATCAGTGGTGTGTGAAACGAGTGTCCCATCTGTGTAATAGATTGCACCAAATAGATTGTATCGACGATTACGGTGATCCATGACAATTATAATATTTGTGACTATGTTTCCCATAGCTTGTGTATATTGTGTCAAACTAGTGTCACATCTGTGTCTTAATCAATACAGCTCGATATTACCACACAGTGCAGTGAGTAGCTTGTAGTGACACACGCAGCGATCCATGCCAAGTGTAACATTTGTTACTGTGCTTCTATTATTTCAAACGAGTGTCACATCTGTGTCATAATCTATTCAGCTCGAAGTTTACAGAGAGCAGTGGATAGCTTGTAGTGATACACACAGCGGACCATGCCAAGTGTACCTTCGTTACTGTGTCTCTTAGAGCTTGTGTCTATTGTCTCAAACGATTGTCGCATCTGTGTCATAATCCATGCAGCTTGATGTTTACGGAGCGCAGTGGATAGCTTGTAGCGACGCACACAGCGATACATGCCAAGTGTAACCTTTGTTACTGTGTCTCTTGCAGCTTGTGTTTATATGTTGCTGTTCGCGCAGTACGAAAAACATTTCATATTGTTTTTGAGTAAATCAGTGATCAATTTTTTTACGATTGTTTTAAATTTATTTTGAGATCGATATCAAAATGTGCGGCTGCGACTAATGAACAGCTGTAGTTTTGATGAACAGGGGGAAATAATTAATTATTCTAATGACTTAAATTAATCTATCTGTCTGAACCTACGTACCTTACTACCTACCTATCTGAAGAATAACATTTCATTAGTATTTGTTAGTAGGATTACCCATTATTCTGTTTTCGACAATAAACAGGAATTAACAATTTCAGTATATAATAAACTAGCTGTCCCACGCGGCTTTGTTCCTGTCAACTGGCTACCTATCTACCCTACATGCATGAATATTGCGTAACTTTAACGGAAGCTCTCAAAAAGGAATAATTCTGCCAGTTCTTGCAACAATTTTCTTTTATGCTCCGCTCCTATTGGTTGTAGCGTAATGTTATATAGGATATAACCTTCCTCGATAAATGGACTATAAAACACAAAAAGAATTTTCAATACCAACCAGTAGTTCATGAGAATAGCGCGTTCAAACAAACAAACAAACTCTTCAGTTATAATATTAGTATAGATTATTGTAATTAATCGAATAAATAAGAAGACAATTACCAACGACGCGCCGTAGTAAAAGCTTTTTTCTCAAAAAAGTATACAACAAGACCTAACTAGCTAATAACTCCCTAAGCGGCTTTCTCGCACTGATCGCCGTTTAACTTTTTCAACAAGATATTTAAATCACTGAAACCATTTTATTAGCTGCTAAACCAATTTAAACAGGCGGAAAATTAAACAAATACCTAAGTATTTACCGTCACTTTTGGCTGGCAATCCTGTTCAAAGGATAAGTTATACAAATGTATAAATAGAAGTCTGAAAGGATTGAGAAAGGTTTAGGCTTCTAAAAATAGAAAGGGCAAGATAATGGGTGTAGGCACGAAAAAGAATAGAGCCTTTTCGACCATTACTATGATATAACGGTCTTCGGTAGGATTCCTAGGACAGTTTTAGTTACCTACCTACTTGTTAAATTTTATTTTTATCTAACCTGTCTGTTGAACCGATATCAAAATTGGATGTCTAACGCCGCCTGTTTATTATTAGGTGAGCTACGCATTGTCTCTGGCAATGAGTGATTTGCACTTTTCAAATAAAGTTAGTCGTTGGTGAACTGTCAAATCGGTCGTTTTAATTACACTGTCTTTGTCTGTCCATTGAATGTGAGAAGCACTGGAGTGGTTGATGTAGTGAAACTTGGGAGAGGCCTATATCCACCGGTGAGTGATGTCTTTCTATTGAAATTTTGATAATATCTAAGTGATTGGTAAGTACATTGGGACACGTTTATATATCTAATTGCTATAATGTTGGATATGATTAAAATTAGGCTAATTAGTTTTTTTTTGCCCTTTTCAGACATAAAAACCAAGGAGATCCAGATCCATTTAAAGTTCTGAAATTATTGTATTAGTTTAATAGTAAAAATAAAACTTATATGCAGATTTGAATGGTCCTGATTCAAAATATTCAAATTTGTCTATTCTACTTCGGTGGTAGTGCTCCAATATCTGAATCTGCAGAAAAATCTATCTGTAACAAGGACAAGTTAACATTATTTCAATCGCTAGACCATTTTCAATACACAATCGAAGATATCGCACACTGAATGGCGATGGCTTCGAATCACTCACACATCAGGGCCATTGTGTACAGGGATGGTGTGAAATGGCGCGGCCTGTTTGTGATACAAAGCGCGGCCTTGTTTGATGTCCAAGTTATATTGGCCTAGTAACAGCTTACACTAACTGTGTACCTGCGATGCAAACTGTGGGCAATGATTTGATTGGCTGAGGTATGGTAGCTATGTAAAGCGTAAGAAGGCAGAATATAAGACGTGATTATTACGAAGAACCTAATAAATATAATTATTTGAAATATCAAGGGCTCCATTTGAAAATAGCCTGATCAATGAATAAAAGCAATCAAGATCAAGTATGAGTCTTCTTCGGGAAGGAGTTATGTACAACCGAAAATATTTGTCGAAAACATATCATATCAAAATGTACTACCGAGATAATAATAATCTTTTGGGCGCATGGTTGGCGCAGTGGTTGAGCGATTGACTGCGACGCTGCGTGTCGCGGGTTCTGTTCCTGCACGGAACAAGTATTTTTATGACCTAAAGATAGTTGTTCCGGCTCTGGGTGTTGTATGTGAGTTTATATGTTGGAGACTGGTAGAGAATGCCTCAGGCATTAAGTCCGCCTTTGTACTTGTATGTTGCATGAAGTTTTAAATGAATACATAATTAAATATGTTTGTAAACGCACCCACGATACAAGAAGAAATTCCTAGTGTGGGGCAACATTTAAAAAAAATAAACGAAAAGCCTATATAATCCAGGATATGATTTGCTCCATCTAATTGTGTTCCGAATTACTTCCAACTCCGTTCAGCCGCTGAGGCGTACAGATTCTTACAATATCTACTTAGCTAAAGCTTTTATGAAAAATAACCACATTCCTAATTCCATAAAAGACGAATCAGTGAAAACTTTCAAAAAGAAACTAACTTTACTTCTATTATATAAATGTTACTATTCCATGTCGGATTTTCTAGCTGATAAATTTTATTTGTGTTGTATATCAATGTTTGATGATAAATTGATAAATTTTTGTAAGTTTGATGATAAATTGCATCAATGTTTGCATGCCAAAATGGTAGAATGTACAAGGATTCTTAATATTATTGTAACCACCTTATTGTAAATACCTACATTCTGAGCAAATAAATAATGTTCTATTCTATTCTAAAACTTCATGCACAAAGGTAGAATGGCGGATTTAATGCCCTTGGCATTCTCTACCAGTGGTGGTGGAGTGCCTCTTAGGATTTGCCATAACTGAGACCATAGTAACCCGAAAAAAATATTTGTTAATTTCTTTTTTAATGTCCGTCCTAAGTATGTATGTGCTAAGTTAAGCTAATTTATAATTAAGTAAAATAATAAGTTGTGCTCTTGGTTTTTTTTTAAATATAATGTGCTATGAATGTCGTAATTATATTTTTCTTTTTTTTTTCATTGCTTATATATTATGTATATATTTATGTTTATATTATTAAGAATATGTATTTTTGCTACTAGTGAGTATTGTTGTATGTTTATTATGTTCATTGTTGGTATTGTCGCACCACTGACAACCCCATGTCATGTCCAGGTAATCTCTGTCCATTCCAGGTTGCCTGGAAGAGATCGCGGAAAGCGATAAGGCCGCCTATTGTATTTTGTTTTAGTATTAAGTTTCTTTTTCTTGTTTATTATGGTGTACAATAAAGTGTATATAAATAAATAAATAAATAAGTACTCAAGTAGCAGACAAAAAGACAAACTTTAGTAATGTCTTACAAAATTATTAATTATATTGATAATAATTATTTTGTCTCGTTATTGCTTGATAGAAACCTGAAACCGACATAATTGGGAAACTTCTATATGTTTGACTAACTAATATAGACAATGGAGCTTCACACAAGACGTGTCGAGTCACAGATTAAAATTATTCCGACTATTTGCCGATACGAGTTCGGCGATGTATATGCCCTTTGTGTATCTGTGACAATACTATCTAAGTCTAGAAGGTGACGTATTCCGCATTGGGCACCCATTTTAACGGCACCTGAGTTAATAGCACCTGATGTATTCCACATGCGGCACCTATCAATATTTTTCGCAGGTGCCGTAAGTGGAATGATTTATTATTTAAAATTTTATTCCACAGTTGGCGCCTACGGATGAGCAGGTACTATTGTCGGAACGTAATATTTTTTAGGACGTCAAAATAAAAAAAACGCGGTTGAAATCAGTAGAGAGTTTAATAACATAATAAAAATATAACTTCCTCTTTTGCTTTTTTAGTTAAATGTTGAACATTATAGGCATTTATACCCAAACTACCAGGAGGCCAGAATCATGAAGGTGGATAGGTTATAGGTTATGGATAGGTTCCAAATTTGGAATACCTAAGGTGCCACTAACTGAGGTGCCTCTAAAATGGGTGCCCAATGTGGAATATTTCTGAAAGGTGTTCCTTACACTTAATAATTTAAGCTTTGCACCTAACTAAGTTAGACAGTCAAATGTTCCAAAAAATTGCGTTCTTTTGCCAGGTTTTTGTCACTTTTGAGGTAGGCTATTTTTTGAACCAAGTTTGTCCTATCATTGTCTAAGTTGTCTCAAAATGTTGTGTTTTTAATACAGCGTATGTACAAAATGACTGGACATCCTTACTATCGTAAAGGAAAACTTGTTTAGAAGGGTAGAGGGCTTCAGGATCAATGCACATTTCTTCTCCGTATCAGAAAATGTCATCACGCCCGCCACGTTATCTGTCCACCACTCTTGGTTGAGTGTTAGGTAACGCCTGAAGTTATATCTACACGTTTGTACCTCGCTGTTTAAAGTCTAAATAGATAAAAGACTAGTGGCTAGTAATAAATATTAACCATTAGTTAGAATACCTTCAAATGTATAAAAGGCAGGATACAAATCAAAATACAAACCACAATTGACTGGCATTTGAATCCTGAGAACCAATCATGAAAATCAGTCAAATTGTATTTGCCGGGGCTGCACGCATTAGAACTTTAATTAAATCTGTCTGTCTGTCTATTTCGATGCAGGCAGGGTTAGTTAAAGCTACACGAACTGGTAATGAGTGAAATGAGCCGAGCTGTATGCCAATATCAGTGGCGATGCTGGTACCTACGTTTTAGTTTGTAGGCTGTGTTAGGGTAGTTTACACAGAACATCCGTATTTCCAGGATCGTTTTAACGGATTATCCTTCGCTACTGCAGGTGATGTTCACACCGCTTTTACAGTACCGTTTTAACAAAAAACGGATCAGTATTTTAAATCTGTTGTGTGTGTGAACTCACTCATACAATACTCATACATACTATTTCCGAATATAAAAGTATACGATAAAGTGAACCTATATAAAGGATTGCTGTATATTTTGTCGCCTCGGTATTTTTACTGGATGTGGAATACTGTCATGTGTGTGAACTCGCTCATACAACTACATACGTCAGCACTGATTAAAAACTTATAAGATGAACGTTGACACAGGGGTCCATTTTACAGGTGTAAAATGGACCCCTGTGTCAACGAGCACTTACGTTGGTGGGGTGAATCATGTTCGATGGTGGATAAATTGAATTAATGCCAATAATTGTTAATGAATGTTTTTTTACACAATAAGAATCTCTTTAAAAGCATCAATAACTACTGATTCATTTAATCTTATTATCTTAATATGCCTCTCTTTCCTTCTTGTTTACAATAAAATAGAATATATCTACACTCACAACGTAATGTTCCAAATATGAATTTAAAAAATATTTTATAAACAGGTACCTTTTTTCGTTTAAATAACTTTTAAATTTTTATAGCACATTTTTAAAGGCCATGTGCGCATTACTCATAAGTGGCGTGTATGTATGACTAGATGATGTATGAATGTGAGTAAAGCAAAAACAGTATGTAAGGATCATAGCAGGTGGCGTTCTGTGGTATCTGCCTACTCCAATGGGAAAAAAGGCGTGAGTTTATGTACATACATTTTAATTTATTAATGCGTATGGGCTCATTGACTCAATGCAGTAAAATCTGAAATAAATAGTATCATTGACTTTGACTGCGCGCGCTGCGCAGTCGCGCAATGAGAATCAAAATTTCCTGCCACACCACATAATTTTTCCGTTTCCACTTTTGTTTTATTTCAACTGTATGAGTGAAGATAAAATAGTGTATGCAACGACATATAATTACGTATTAAAACACTCTTGTGATACTGTTATCGTGTTTTAATAACTCCTATTATATGACCGCTGCATAATCTACTATAAATTTCATAAATCTGGAAGAACTTACTATGTATAACCTCCACTGATAAGCGACAGCATAAGAAATTGCATGAGTTTTATCTCCTTTTTAGGGTTCCGTACCCAAAAGGTAAAAACGAGACCCTTTACTTCACTTCACTTCTTATTTGAAATTACTAAGACTTCGCAGTACGTCTGTCTGTCTGCCTGTCTGTCTGTCTTTATGTCTGTCACCAGGCTGTATCTCATGAAACGTGATAGCTAGACAGTTCAAATTTTCGTTCAAAAAGTTCACCAGTTAGGCAACAGATGGCGCTGTATCAAAGAACGCGTTTATGACAGTTTCACCGTGTGTATGGTGCCGATAGCCACTACGGGTTAGTAGTAACTGTTTTAACAAAGGCGTGCGCACACACTGGAGTAAAGGGTTTAGGTCAAACTCTTTCAAAGTAAAATATTGTCAATTTTCTTTTGGGTTTCGGATACCCAAACACCTACTTGGAATTGAAATATAGATTTAAGAGTTTTATCATGTTATACACAGCACACAAACATTAGATAACACTGTGTCTTGTAAGTTGCACTAAGACATTATGTTTCACAATAAATGTACCTAAAACTATAAGTATTTTTTTATTTCTTTGAGAAAAGTTCACAGAGAGCTTATGGCTGATTGACATCGGCAGGCTTATTACGTATGAAACAGCAATCAGCAATAATCGCGCAGAGATTGTACAATCATCGCGCGATTATCGCTTTACGTCAAAAAATCGGCAGGCTTATTTTTGCGAAATAATTGCTCTTCAATCGCGAATCCGCATTATGTATGAGCCATAGCCACACCATAATAATTTTACGACAGTACTGCTAACAATAAAAATCTGGTAAATAAAATATGCATTTATCGCAAGGTGATCGCGATCATTTCGTATTACGTATGGTTTTTGACAGCAGAGCGACAGCCATCGGCGAGCAATGTGGCTGTCAAATTGCGATTACTTTTTCCCTTGTTGTTGCTTGATTGCCAATCGCTCGCTGATGGCTGAGAAGGTACAGAAGCTTTGAGTTTTTGGCGGCTTTTTCCGTGTGTTATTTTGTGGCTTCTTTAATTATCCGCAAATTAGAATAATAATATAAAAGTAAATATTTAAATAACAAATTCCTAGTGAATATTGTAATTACTTTTGGTGTTGTTTTGTGTCTCTAATGTCTACGAAACTGGACTATTTGTTGAATCATTAAAACAGACGTGATCTCGGTAAATTGGAGGTTTTTTTTTACTGTAGTGTTGGCTACCTCAACGAAGCTTTTATGTTTTCTACTAAATACTTACAAACATATTAGAATGTGATAAGTCCGCAATAAGTGTCTTCTATTTTTTTTATATGGCAAGCACCGATGTCAACTATTTTGCCAATGTCTAAAATATATTGGAAAAATCTATTTTACGTTTCATAGCTCAAATACGAGATGATGTAGTCTATTTAGTGATGCCCTATGCGTTATCGATTCGAATTCTTATAACAATCGACTATTACGAAGAAATTATAATCTATTTTACACATTAGCATTTTAGTCATCCAATTTTTCAAATTAATTATTATATTATGTAAATAAAATGAAAATATCCAATATTCACTGCCATATTTACTTTTACACAAATGCTTTAACTCTTCGAATATTAATTTATCGGAATATTGGAGATAAATAGTAATCAAATTGACTATTGTAAAAAAAAAACAGCCTCAGTGTTGCTCTTTCATAAGCTGGTTAATTCATCAAACGATACATTTTATAAATCATCGGACAGATAAAATAGCTTCTGTTAAAAGTGAGTGTCAAAAAAAAAAGGTTTGACTTAAAAGCCTCAGTAGCCAGGTCACTAAATTGATCGCGCAATAATTGTACAATTATCGCTACTTGCTGTTCCTTACGTAATAAGCCCGCCGGACACGACCACCAATTGTCACTCAGCGATGATGATGTATTTCTGTTGCCGATATAACAATAAATAATAACTACAGAATAATATAAATATTTAAGTGGGGCTCCCATATAACTAACGTGTTTTTTGCCATTTTTGCGATAATGGTACGGAACCCTTCGTGCGCGAGTCCGACTCGCACTTAGCCGGTTTTTCTAACGTTACAATACACAATCAGTTTGTTATTTCCAATTCCATTATCATCAGATATCATTGTCTTCACGTATTTAGTTGCATCCTCAGTGCGTATTTATTACAGTTTCATCCATAATCGTTCAGGAAAACTTGACCAACAAAATTTCTCTCGCAATCCAGTAGAACAAAACATTAATTTCCAGTAACAAAGCTTAATTCACTTCCTAGCTTTAAACCCTTCCCTTTATGTATCATTGTTTGCATCAAACGTTTTCCAAATCCATTTGTAAAAGGCGTAAGAAGAAAAGGAGAAGCCGTAAAGGATTTGGTCTGATTAAGATGGCGCCACCCTTGACCTTGATGTCAGTGCGCAAAGACTTACTGTGACAAATTGATATTCCGAGGTCATGACCTTCGGAGAGCAGGAAAACGTTTTTATTTATAACTATCACTGTTTTTTCACCCTTTTGGTTCGTTTTTGGTGGTTTTTTATGGCTTAGAGTGGGAAACAATCTGGCGATCTACTTGACGATAGGTGGGCATTGCCGTCTTTGAACCTCTGCAATTCCAGGGGTAGATTCTTTTTCAAAGAGTATTTCTGTGATTTAAAACCGACCCCTGGTATTGCAGATGATCAGGCAAGTAGGTACTGGATTCGGCTGCTGTGTCCAGCACTGAACAGCGGCAGGTATAGGCAAAAAAAGTTTACTACGTCTGCGCCAATATAGCTCGCCGTTCGATAAGGACCAGGCCCGAGTCGACGGTGCGTTGTGTTCCACGCGCGCCTGAAAAATATGCCAGCAGAACTGACGGGGTCCGCGAGAGCCGATGCCTGTCTGAGTCACCGATAAATTTGGAAAAGAGTTACCGCGGCCCTGGCTCAAACAACTGAAGGAACACGGGTGGGTTTTAGTCAGTAAAAGTCTGACGCCTCACCACCTCCTGCCTCACCCAGAGCGAGAGAATTCATCAAACAGGTCTGCGCCAATATGAACGTCAGACTCTTCATGATAATTAAACCTGAAGCAATTAAGTATTCATAAAATGCTGTTTGAAAGTTTACATTTTTAAGAATTTTAAGTTGTACATTTGGTGCAAGACAAGGGCCTTGTTAAAACTTATTGAAGAAATCTTACTTCACACTTTTAAAAGGGCACTAACCCCATCTCCACAAAATAATAGCAATAGTTTCTCCATCTGCAAAGGAACCTAAACCCTGACAATAAGTTTTTTCCAACATAATTTATGTAACGACTTAAACGGTCCCCGAACACTTTCTATATCCTACAACCCTGGATTTATTCTCTGCACGTAAAAACTTTTTCCCAGAAACCTAAATGCCATCTGCTCCGAAAAAAAAGAAAAACAGAAAACATTCTCCCGTTTCTATAATATTCAATTTCTGTCATCGATTGCCCGACAGAAATACAGTCAGAGACCATAAATCTAATAAATGGTTATTGAAATGAAGAGGGTATGTCCCTTACAGGTCCTATACTGACTTATTCTATTGGACATGTAAAATATGTCCCGTTTTCGTGTTTACAATATTATTTTCTCGGTTTTATTTCTTAATAGGCGCCAGAAATGTTTGATGTCTTGTTCAATTATTTCAGTTTTTTGTCCTAGTTGATTGGCTGGGAACTTAAGAAACGTTTGTAGCTCCAAGAACTTTAATATTGTTACGACAAAGTTCATTAGCAGTAAGTTAATTCTGTAATTTCAGAATTGAATCAGTAGTTCAGCTATCTCGGTTCAATCTTATAACTTTTTCAGTAATAAATTTCTATTAACTCTTTTTACTGACTTCAAAAAAAAGGAGGTAATCAATTCGATATGTATGTATGTAATATTATTGGAACAGCACAATGTTCACATAATTGTAACTCTATGTGGGCTTCTAAACACATGTCCCAATTTTCATAAATGTATGTATGTTTGTTTGTATGTATGTATGTCTGTCCACGCATTTCTCCGAAACTAATTATCGGATCATGATCATTCCCATTCATGAAAAGCACTATTCCCTAAGTTTAGAGGTACTTAAGTACCTCTCAACTTAGGGAATAGTGCAATTTTCACTGAAATTGGTCTAGCATTTTTTTATATATGGAGCATACAACAGAACTCCTTAGCGACAAACAACACGAATGTGTAAATTGAGTTATTATGGGTATTTTTTCAATTTTTAAGGTACCTTACTATAGAACTTGCTCATTTTTAGTGATGGACGATGGTGTACTAAAACCAAAAATGGAGAAATAATAAAAACTTTTCACAAAAAAATAAACCGACCGACACCTAATTCCGAAACGAAAGTTATTTTGCACTTTTTAGTGTTTTGTTTTTGAAGTCGGTTTATTTTTTTGTGAAATAGTTGTTTGGTTTCCTACAATAGGCATCTCTGCCCAACCCTTCGTGGTTTACATGCGTGATGTTATGTAATGTTGAACCATTTTTTTTCTGCAACCGTCCAAAAATAACTATACTGTGATTTTTAATTTCGTAGACTAAAGTGACAGCTGCCAATGACCTTACTTTTTAGGGTTCCGTACCCAAAGGGTAAAAACGGGACCCTATTACTAAGACTCCGCGGTCCGTCTGTCTGTCTGTCACCAGGCTGTATCTCATGAACCGTAATAGCCCGAGAGTTGAAATTTTCACAGATGATGTATTTCTATTGCCGCTATAACAACAAATACTAAAAACAAAATAAATTAAATATATAAGGTGGGCTCCCAAACAACAAACTTGATTTTTGTGCCGTTATTTGCGATAATGTTACGGAACCCTTCGTGCCCGAGTCCAACTCGCACTTGGCCGGTTTTTTTTTAATGTTACAATGTAGGTAAGGCTCAATCATAAGTAACATGACTCCAAAATTTAATTTTACTAATTGGTGTAAATAATTTTTTTATGAATATAAACGTAATATATTTAAATATAACAGTATTCATAGTACACAAACTTTTATTTTGTTAAATATGAAATCAACAATATAATAAATGCGGTCGATAAAATGAAGTCTGACATAAATGAGTACAAACTAAATAAGGGCCGCTAGTTTCTTAACAAAAAATACAATGATATCCATAACATAAATACTAGGAACAAACACAAATTTGTAGTACCTACAACAAGGCTCACGAAAATAGGTGGCTCGTTTAGATGTCAATGTGTATGCTTTTATAATAAGCTTCCAAGCCACGTACAAGATCTAAGTCTTAATAAATTCAAATCTTTAATTAAACGTAAGTTGTGCCGGAAAGCGTTTTATACAATTAAAGATTACCTTGAGGACAAAAAGGCTTAGGATTGAGCTGCTCCAATTAATTTTGTTTTTTTTTTATTATATTTTACACCGTGAATTTTGTTAAAATATTTATTTTTTAAAGTATTATATTATTTTATTTTAATTATTGTGAATGTGAAAGACTATGTGGATCATTCTTTTTTTGTTATAATTTAAATTTATCTTAGTTTTTAATCATGGTCTGCCAGTTTGAGTAATTTATGCGGCCTACCCGAATGTCCTTTTTTTGGTATTGTTCGTCGAATCGTTGAGCTCCTTTAATTCTGAGTTGAGTTGCTCGGTTATTGACAAATGCGTGCACTGACTGGACAGGTCCACTCAATCTGGCTGGTTCTTGCCTCAAAAGACCCTTTCAGACGTCAGTCTACATGGTCTTCACATTATCTAACCAAGATATTGTCCGGACTTTAAAAGAGACTGCGACCTCTGAGTTGGTTTCGGTCTTCCTTCTCAGTGTAGTCAGATAGGAAACGCCGACATCATCTAGTTCTTAAAAATATCATCGACATGTAAAAGTATTTGTACAAACCAACTTACAGAAATAAATTCAATTATCATTAAAAAAAACAAATGTATTTTTATTGCCGTGAAATAGTTCCATTTTCGATCTACTTCGATTTTCGATCAACTTCAGGTCACTCAGGATAGTCAGGATACGACACTATTTTTATGTAACGATAAAGTGACAACCCCCCAAATGTCAGTTTAGTCAACGAAATAAAAAATCAGAGTATATCTATTATTTCTACATATTTTTTTTATAGGCTCGCGCTTGACCATTATCTCACCTGATGGTAAGTGACGATGTTGTCGACAGTGAATCACGTTTGCCTAGACATATCCTATTCACTTTTGACTTAACGACCGCTAGATTGTAGCTGTCGGGAAACACAGACTCCGGCAGGGAATTCCGCTCCTTATGTGTACAGCACACATAATAAAAGTATTCCCAAAACGTTTTGTGCGTATGGTTGGGATGTCCACCATGTATCGATGGCGCATCGCCGTACGTCTGGGAGGCCGATGATGAAACGGTTTAGGTGGAATTAGATCATACCATCACACCACATTCCATCGCATACTCCCCGAAATGTAACCGATAAAAAACCGACAAGCTGGCAACCCGGCGACGATGTTCAAGACTTTATTTTGTTCTTATTAACTATCTAGTTATTTTCTAAAAAAAAAAACGTTCATAAATCAACCGATACTTTCTAGGATTCTTTATCCTTGGCGTGGCGTGTTCCAGAATTAGGTCAAGGTTGTATTTGATGTCTAGATAAAAATATGAAAAGCTGATATTTTATTCTGAAGTAGTGCGAAAGACGACCTAATTAAATATTATAGAGAAAAGAGAACACTAGTTAGGCTCCGTGAACCTAGCACCCGACTTTGAAAAAACAAAACTTTTTTTGGTTTAATTGAAAGATATCAGTAAGTAGTGGATAGTAGTGAAAATTATTTCGTTAGTAGTGGCGCCAAAAAAAAAATATGGACTGCAAAAAAAATGTTCGCCCCCGACATTGCAAAACCTAACTTTTTTCGATTGTATCTGGTAGGTAAGCGTTAGTAGTGGATTGTAGTGTACTTTTTTTCGTTTGTAGTAAAATAAAAAAAAATAAAAAAAATATAAAATATTTTCGACTTTTTTCTATATCGATAAATTCAATTTGAACGCTTATATGGTTACTACAAACGCTGAAAATTACTGAAAACAATCGGTAGTGGTAGGGAGAGGTTTATAGTTTAATTATTTTCGTTTGTAGTATGCTAAAAAATTATAAAAAAAAATATTTAAAGGTACCGAATTTTTGTCGTACAGATGAATTCAGTTTGAAAGCCTATACGGTTACTACAAACGCTGAAAATTACTGAAAACAATCGGTAGTGGTAGGGAGAGGTTTATAGTTTAATTATTTTCGTTTGTAGTATGCTAAAAAATTATAAAAAAAAATATTTAAAGGTACCGAATTTTTGTCGTACAGATGAATTCAGTTTGAAAGCCTATACGGTTACTACAAACGCTGAAAATTACTGAAAACAATCGGTAGTGGTAGGGAGAGGTTTATAGTTTAATTATTTTCGTTTGTAGTATGCTAAAAAATTATAAAAAAAAATATTTAAAGGTACCGAATTTTTGTCGTACAGATGAATTCAGTTTGAAAGCCTATACGGTTACTACAAACGCTGAAAATGACTGAAAAACGTTGGAAGAGGTGTAAAGAGGATTGTAGTATTATTATTTTTGTTTGTAGTGAGCTGGAAAAATTATAAAAAAATATTTTAGGTATCGAAATATTTTTCATACAGATGAATTCAGTTTGAAAGCCTATACGGTTACTACAAACGCTAAAAATGACTGACAAACGTTGGAAGAGGTGTAAAGAGGATTGTAGTATTATTATTTTTGTTAGTAGTAAGCTGAAAAAATTATAAAAAAATATTTTAGGTATCGAAATATTTTTCAAACAGATGAATTCAGTTTGAAAGCCTATACGGTTACTACAAACGCTGAAAATGACTGAAAAACGTTGGAAGAAATGTAAAGAGGATTGTAGTATTATTATTTTTGATTGTAGTAAGCTGAAAAAATTATAAAAAAATATTTTAGGTATCGAAATATTTTTCATACAGATGAATTCAGTTTGAAAGCCTATACGGTTACTACAAACGCTGAAAATGACTGACAAACGTTGGAAGAGGTGTAAAGAGGATTGTAGTATTAGTATTTTTGTTTGTAGTAAGCTGAAAAAATTATAAAAAAAAATTTTAGGTATCGAAATATTTTTCAAACAGATGAATTCAGTTTGAAAGCCTATACGGTTACTACAAACGCTGAAAATGACTGATAAACGGTGGGAGAGGTGTAAAGAGGATTGTAGTATTATTATTTTTGTTTGTAGTAAGCTCAAAAAATTATAAAAAAGTATTTTGGGTATCGAAATATTTTTCATACAGATGAATTCAGTTTGAAAGCCTATACGGTTACTACAAACGCTGAAAATTACTGACAAACTTTGGAAAAGGTGTAAAGAGGATTGTAGTATTATTATTTTTGTTTGTAGTAAGCTGAAAAAATTATAAAAAAATATTTTAGGTATCGAAATATTTTTCATACAGATGAATTCAGTTTGAAAGCCTATACGGTTACTACAAACGCTGAAAATGACTGACAAACGTTGGGAGAGGTGTAAAGAGGATTGTAGTATTATTATTTTTGTTTGTAGTATGCTGAAAAAATTATAAAAAAATATTTTGGGTATCGAAATATTTTTCATACAGATGAATTCAGTTTGAAAGCCTATACGGTTACTACAAACGCTGAAAATGACTGAAAAACGTTGGAAGAAATGTAAAGAGGATTGTAGTATTATTATTTTTGTTTGTAGTAAGCTCAAAAAATTATAAAAAAATATTTTGGGTATCGAAATATTTTTCATACAGATGAATTCAGTTTGAAAGCCTATACGGTTACTACAAACGCTGAAAATGACTGACAAACGGTGGGAGAGGTGTAAAGAGGGTAGTAGTATTATTATTTTTGTTTGTAGTAAGCTGAAAAAATTATAAAAAATATTTTAGGTATCGAAATATTTTTCATACAGATGAATTCAGTTTGAAAGCCTATACGGTTACTACAAACGCTGAAAATGACTGATAAACGGTGGGAGAGGTGTAACGAGGATTGTAGTGTTATTATTTTTGTTTGTAGTAAGCTCAAAAAATTATAAAAAAGTATTTTGGGTATCGAAATATTTTTCATACAGATGAATTCAGTTTGAAAGCCTATACGGTTACTACAAACGCTGAAAATTACTGACAAACGTTGGAAAAGGTGTAAAGAGGATTGTAGTATTATTATTTTGCCATAAAAAAATTAGATTTAATACATTTCAAGAAAAAAATTAAATTATTACTTGTTGATAAATGTTATTATACTGTTGACGAATACTTAGATGATAAATTAATTTAACATGACATTACTATATTGTTATTATATTCATTTTTTCTTTTTCAATAAGTAACTACTGTAAGTGTGACTTAAATAATTGACACTAAGCGAAACTATTTTTTAATAAATTGACATATTTTATTGAATTTAACTTGTAATAAATCAAATTTGAACACCATATTTGTACGCCTCCTGGCATAACATAGCGCTCCATTACATGTAAACTAAGATCTGTATTTATAAACACCTATGTTAACAAATAAATGATTGATTGATTGATTGATTGATTGTTTGTAGTAAGCTGAAAAATTATAAAAAAATATTTTAGGTATTGAAATATTTTTCATACAGATGAATTCAGTTTGAAAGCCTATACGGTTACTACAAACGCTGAAAATTACTGACAAACGTTGGAAATGGTGTAAAGAGGATTGTAGTATTATTATTTTTGTTTGTAGTAAGCTGAAAAAATTATAAAAAAATATTTTAGGTATTGAAATATTTTTCATACAGATGAATTCAGTTTGAAAGCCTATACGGTTACTACAAACGCTGAAAATGTCTGACAAACGTTGGAAGAGGTGTAAAGAGGATTGTAGTATTAGTATTTTTGTTTGTAGTAAGCTGAAAAAATTATAAAAAAATATTTTAGGTATCGAAATATTTTTCAAACAGATGAATTCAACTTGAAAGCCTATACGGTTACTACAAACGCTGCAAATGACTGATAAACGGTGGGAGAGGTGTAAAGAGGGTTGTAGTATTATTATTTTTGTTTGTAGTAAGCTGAAAAAATTATAAAAAAATATTTTAGGTATCGAAATATTTTTCATACAGATGAATTCAGTTTGAAAGCCTATACGGTTACTACAAACGCTGAAAATGACTGAAAAACGTTGGAAGAAATGTAAAGAGGATTGTAGTATTATTATTTTTGTTTGTAGTAAGCTCAAAAAATTATAAAAAAATATTTTGCGTATCGAAATATTTTTCATACAGATGAATTCAGTTTGAAAGCCTATACGGTTACTACAAACGCTGAAAATGACTGACAAACGTTGGGAGAGGTGTGAAGAGGATTGTAGTATTATTATTTTTGTTTGTAGTATGCTGAAAAAATTATAAAAAAATATTTTGGGTATCGAAATATTTTTCATACAGATGAATTCAGTTTGAAAGCCTATACGGTTACTACAAACGCTGAAAATGACTGAAAAACGTTGGAAGAAATGTAAAGAGGATTGTAGTATTATTATTTTTGTTTGTAGTAAGCTCAAAAAATTATAAAAAAATATTTTGGGTATCGAAATATTTTTCATACAGATGAATTCAGTTTGAAAGCCTATACGGTTACTACAAACGCTGAAAATGACTGACAAACGGTGGGAGAGGTGTAAAGAGGATTGTAGTATTAGTATTTTTGTTTGTAGTAAGCTGAAAAAATTATAAAAAAATATTTTAGGTATCGAAATATTTTTCAAACAGATGAATTCAACTTGAAAGCCTATACGGTTACTACAAACGCTGCAAATGACTGATAAACGGTGGGAGAGGTGTAAAGAGGGTTGTAGTATTATTATTTTTGTTTGTAGTAAGCTGAAAAAATTATAAAAAAATATTTTAGGTATCGAAATATTTTTCATACAGATGAATTCAGTTTGAAAGCCTATACGGTTACTACAAACGCTGAAAATGACTGAAAAACGTTGGAAGAAATGTAAAGAGGATTGTAGTATTATTATTTTTGTTTGTAGTAAGCTCAAAAAATTATAAAAAAATATTTTGGGTATCGAAATATTTTTCATACAGATGAATTCAGTTTGAAAGCCTATACGGTTACTACAAACGCTGAAAATGACTGACAAACGTTGGGAGAGGTGTAAAGAGGATTGTAGTATTATTATTTTTGTTTGTAGTATGCTGAAAAAATTATAAAAAAATATTTTGGGTATCGAAATATTTTTCATACAGATGAATTCAGTTTGAAAGCCTGTACGGTTACTACAAACGCTGAAAATGACTGAAAAACGTTGGAAGAAATGTAAAGAGGATTGTAGTATTATTATTTTTGTTTGTAGTAAGCTCAAAAAATTATAAAAAAATATTTTGGGTATCGAAATATTTTTCATACAGATGAATTCAGTTTGAAAGCCTATACGGTTACTACAAACGCTGAAAATGACTGACAAACGGTGGGAGAGGTGTATAGAGGGTAGTAGTATTATTATTTTTGTTTGTAGTAAGCTGAAAAAATTATAAAAAATATTTTAGGTATCGAAATATTTTTCATACAAATGAATTCAGTTTGAAAGCCTATACGGTTACTACAAACGCTGAAAATGACTGATAAACGGTGGGAGAGGTGTAAAGAGGATTGTAGTGTTATTATTTTTGTTTGTAGTAAGCTCAAAAAATTATTAAAAAGTATTTTGGGTATCGAAATATTTTTCATACAGATGAATTCAGTTTGAAAGCCTATACGGTTACTACAAACGCTGAAAATTACTGACAAACGTTGGAAAAGGTGTAAAGAGGATTGTAGTATTATTATTTTTGTTTGTAGTAAGCTGAAAAATTATAAAAAAATATTTTAGGTATTGAAATATTTTTCATACAGATGAATTCAGTTTGAAAGCCTATACGGTTACTACAAACGCTGAAAATGACTGACAAACGTTGGAAGAGGTGTAAAGAGGATTGTAGTATTAGTATTTTTGTTTGTAGTAAGCTCAAAAAATTATAAAAAAATATTTTGGGTATCGAAATATTTTTCATACAGATGAATTCAGTTTGAAAGCCTATACGGTTACTACAAACGCTGAAAATGACTGACAAACGTTGGGAGAGGTGTAAAGAGGATTGTAGTATTATTATTTTTGTTTGTAGTAAGCTGAAAAAATTATAAAAAAATATTTTGGGTATCGAAATATTTTTCATACAGATGAATTCAGTTTGAAAGCCTATACGGTTACTACAAACGCTAAAAATGACTGAAAAACGTTGGAAGAAATGTAAAGAGGATTGTAGTATTATTATTTTTGTTTGTAGTAAGCTCAAAAAATTATAAAAAAATATTTTGGGTATCGAAATATTTTTCATACAGATGAATTCAGTTTGAAAGCCTATACGGTTACTACAAACGCTGAAAATGACTGACAAACGGTGGGAGAGGTGTATAGAGGGTAGTAGTATTATTATTTTTGTTTGTAGTAAGCTGAAAAAATTATAAAAAATATTTTAGGTATCGAAATATTTTTCATACAAATGAATTCAGTTTGAAAGCCTATACGGTTACTACAAACGCTGAAAATGACTGATAAACGGTGGGAGAGGTGTAAAGAGGATTGTAGTGTTATTATTTTTGTTTGTAGTAAGCTCAAAAAATTATTAAAAAGTATTTTGGGTATCGAAATATTTTTCATACAGATGAATTCAGTTTGAAAGCCTATACGGTTACTACAAACGCTGAAAATTACTGACAAACGTTGGAAAAGGTGTAAAGAGGATTGTAGTATTATTATTTTTGTTTGTAGTAAGCTGAAAAATTATAAAAAAATATTTTAGGTATTGAAATATTTTTCATACAGATGAATTCAGTTTGAAAGCCTATACGGTTACTACAAACGCTGAAAATGACTGACAAACGTTGGAAGAGGTGTAAAGAGGATTGTAGTATTAGTATTTTTGTTTGTAGTAAGCTCAAAAAATTATAAAAAAATATTTTGGGTATCGAAATATTTTTCATACAGATGAATTCAGTTTGAAAGCCTATACGGTTACTACAAACGCTGAAAATGACTGACAAACGTTGGGAGAGGTGTAAAGAGGATTGTAGTATTATTATTTTTGTTTGTAGTAAGCTGAAAAAATTATAAAAAAATATTTTGGGTATCGAAATATTTTTCATACAGATGAATTCAGTTTGAAAGCCTATACGGTTACTACAAACGCTAAAAATGACTGAAAAACGTTGGAAGAAATGTAAAGAGGATTGTAGTATTATTATTTTTGTTTGTAGTAAGCTCAAAAAATTATAAAAAAATATTTTGGGTATCGAAATATTTTTCATACAGATGAATTCAGTTTGAAAGCCTATACGGTTACTACAAACGCTGAAAATGACTGACAAACGGTGGGAGAGGTGTAAAGAGGGTAGTAGTATTATTATTTTTGTTTGTAGTAAGCTGAAAAAATTATAAAAAATATTTTAGGTATCGAAATATTTTTCATACAGATGAATTCAGTTTGAAAGCCTATACGGTTACTACAAACGCTGAAAATTACTGATAAACGGTGGGAGAGGTGTAAAGAGGATTGTAGTGTTATTATTTTTGTTTGTAGTAAGCTCAAAAAATTATAAAAAAGTATTTTGGGTATCGAAATATTTTTCATACAGATGAATTCAGTTTGAAAGCCTATACGGTTACTACAAACGCTAAAAATTACTGACAAACGTTGGAAAAGGTGTAAAGAGGATTGTAGTATTATTATTTTTGTTTGTAGTAAGCTGAAAAATTATAAAAAAATATTTTAGGTATTGAAATATTTTTCATACAGATGAATTCAGTTTGAAAGCCTATACGGTTACTACAAACGCTGAAAATGACTGACAAACGTTGGAAGAGGTGTAAAGAGGATTGTAGTATTAGTATTTTTGTTTGTAGTAAGCTGAAAAAATTATAAAAAAATATTTTAGGTATCGAAATATTTTTCAAACAGATGAATTCAGTTTGAAAGCCTATACGGTTACTACAAACGCTGGAAATGACTGATAAACGGTGGGAGAGGTGTAAAGAGGGTTGTAGTATTATTATTTTTGTTTGTAGTAAGCTGAAAAAATTATAAAAAATATTTTAGGTATCGAAATATTTTTCATACAGATGAATTCAGTTTAAAAGCCTATACGGTTACTACAAACGCTGATAATGACTGAAAAACGTTGGAAGAAATGTAAAAAGGATTGTAGTATTATTATTTTTGTTTGTAGTAAGCTCAAAAAATTATAAAAAAATATTTTGGGTATCGAAATATTTTTCATACAGATGAATTCAGTTTGAAAGCCTATACGGTTACTACAAACGCTGAAAATGACTGACAAACGTTGGGAGAGGTGTAAAGAGGATTGTAGTATTATTATTTTTGTTTGTAGTAAGCTGAAAAAATTTTAAAAAAATATTTTGGGTATCGAAATATTTTTCATACAGATGAATTCAGTTTGAAAGCCTATACGGTTACTACAAACTCTGAAAATGACTGATAAACGTTGGAAGAGGTGTAAAGAGGATTGTAGTATTATTATTTTTGTTTGTAGTAAGCTGAAAAATTATAAAAAAAAAAATTATGTATCGAAATATTTTTCAAACAGAAGAATTCAGTTTGAAAGCCTATACGATTACTACAAACGCTGAAAATGACTGACAAACGTTGGCAGAGGTGTAAAGAGGATTGTAGTATTATTATTTTTGTTTGTAGTAAGGTTTTGTTCACAACCACTTTTTAGGAAAGTTTCAGTTAAACATATAATATCTACGGGACCTAGTTCCTTTTGTAAATTTGAAATAGCCTTCTCTATTAATTCCTGTTTGTTTAATACTCCAGCAATATTCTGGTGGATTACCGTGATTTTTGTATAATTAGTTTTGTTTGCGAAAAAACTCAGTTTTGGTGGCATTACCAACTTTTTTTTTCCACAAAGAAGGTAGTAATTTTGGTTTGTGTGGTTTTTCGCGGTGTTGTAGGTGTATTTGTTCTGTGCTGGATAATGTGCTTATTTTTAAATCGATTAAGGAACTCAGTCTGGTATTTCTTGTAGTCAATTCTTGTGTTCAACTTCAAACATAAATGCGATAGATATTATTGGTGTTTACTTTTCATAGACCTGTTGTTGCTGCTATTTATGTATTCCAAATTGTGTACTTTTACGTATTTACAATTTTCATAATTTTGTATTATTAATTCCAAGTTGTAGTTAATTGTATTTTCGTTTAAGTTAGGATTATATTGTACGTTAGTAACAAGTACAGTATTGTTTCGTAGTTTATAAAGGACGTTACACAACTCAGTCATCAGAGAGTAAGGGTTTTTGTCATTAGATCCTATCATTAAAACTATAATATCGTCACTGGTCAATGTCCTTACGAAGTCGTCATTACAGCTGTTCAGAATCTGAACCCATTCACCCTTGACTTAAAGACCCCTAGATTGTAGCTATCGGGAAACAGACTCCGGCTCCCTCCTTCCGGAGGAGGCACAATTGCCCCTCCTTCCACTGTTTCGGAAACCTCCCAGCCGTAAGACACGCGCTGAAGAGGTCCCGAAACCTGCCCTCCATGAGGGACGCCGCGATGGCCGCCACCCGTGCGGGGACGCCGTCCGGTCCAGGGGCCGTCTTCTTCGCGCGAAGGGTCAGAACCCCCGCGCGAAATTCCTCCGCCGTTACCGGAGGGACCTCTTCCTCCGGCGAAGCCACCACCCCCCCCAGTGGGGGGTTCATCGTTGGTGGGGTGAAGTCGGTCCTGCGCGGAAACAGGGACCGGATCACCCCATCCAACAACGCCGGCTCCAGGGTGTCTTAACCTAACCTAACCTAACCTAACAGACACTATTGGGTTTTGGCCGCACTATTAGCATTTGGCGATCTTGATTTTGTGCAAGCATCATGCATAATTGAATTGTGCGTTCCATTGCAATTGCGACACCGTTTACCATTATGATCGAATAAGCAATTTATGCATACTTTCAATTGCGAAACTGTTTTTAGCTTGTTTTCGCCAGTCGATTCTAAAAACCTTTTACAATTATATAGGCCGTGCTGATGATCGCAAAGTGGACATTTATACGGCATCGACACGTGTAACGCTTTGGAGAATGATTTACTGCTGTTGCTATGCTGATTGTTGTAGCCTGTTTGATGATTTTTGTTAACCGAAGTTCTTGTATCTTGATTGGTCTTTTGTGTAAAACTTTCATGTTTTCTACGCGAAGATTCTAGACTTGTAAACTTGCTCTCTAGGAAGTCGAGAAACTCTTGTAGTACTGGTAGCTCACGTGCGTTTTTCAAGGAATCTATGTAATCCCCAAATGTTTCCTGATCCAATTTTTGTGACAATAAGTTCACAAGTAGTGGATCCCATGTGTTGATGTCGACACCCAGGTTTTTTATACCATGTATGCTTTCTAGTGTTACGTCATGCAATTTTTTGATTTGTGTCCACGATTGCTGTTGCATGTTGGGTAAACCGAGTAAAGTGTTGACAATAGAGTTAAAAATAAGCTTTTTATTGTTGTAGCGATGGTTTAAAAGCTTGTGTTGTAGTTTTCACTGCTTATTGGAAGATGTTGCATAATCTTTTCTGCCTCACCTCGCAACTTTCCTTTCAAAAATTGCATCTTCTGGGCGGCTGACATTGACCGATTGCTGTGTATGGTCTCATTAAACAAATCTTTAAAGGAGTACCATTGGTGATATTTTCCTGTGAATATAGGGATATCCATTTGTGGAGTGCTATGTTCTCTGTAAGACACGGACCAGAGTTTCTTGTTGATTGCTCTTTTGAGACTGATGAACATTTTCTCATTGTTGCTGTAGATGATGTCATACTCTTCATCTGCGCCACACAGTTCACCGTCAATTTCCCAGTGTAGCTCATCAACCTGCTTCCATTTTGATTGTAAAGTTCTAAGGGTGTCCTCTAATTCCCACTTTTCATTGAGATCTTCCAGATCAATGTTGGTGATGGCCCTATTAAAGGCTTTGATATTCGCTGTTTGCTTGCGAACCATGTCATCAAGTTTACTTGTCGAACCCTTTGACATCATCACTTGGCTGGTGCCCGGACCCCTTTCCGCTTGCTCTTGTTGACGATCTTCCTGTTTGGATTGAGACCGTTTGTGTGGTGATGGCGGGATTGTTGCAGCTAATCCCACACATTGCTCGGCAATTAATGTTTTAATGCTAGTGTATAGCTGACTTGTTTGCTCGTGTTCCGAGTTTAGAAAATATCTATGCTCACTGACCCCACTCGCACAGATACGTATGTGATTGTTCTGGTAATCCTCCCAGTAACTCTCAAGTAGTTCCGAACGACGTCTGAAATTAAATAGTCATCCGTCTTTCTTTCGGCTCCGTCCTTTTTTATGTTAATTTTCAATTTATTGAGCGCTTCACTAATCTCCTGTTGCGATTCGTAAAGTCGTTCCATGTTATTGGTGGATATAATGCTTATGTTGTTAATTAAAAAGGAAAGATCTTACTTGTGTTCTCCGTCTCTTACGGATGTTAGTTCGATGTTGATGTTGGCGGAAACAGATCTGCTGTTGATCCTGTTCCCTTGCTGCTGGCGACGCCCTGCTGCTGACGGCTTGCTAATGTTTGTTTGTTGTTATGCGGACTGCTGCCACAATGATGATAATTCAACGAACGAGGGTCCTCACTAATTTTTGGTCTGCTTTAACACTAGTCGACTCCTTCCGGACGGAGGACTATCAAAAACTCGCGAGGTCCCGCCCGATGGCTCGAAGGACCGTGTAAAGGTTGTCTGTTGGGATGTTAAATGAGAGATAGAAATATTCACTTAAAACTGTATATTGTTAAGAAAAATGTTACAAATGTTTAATAGAGCGAGGTAGCACGCGCGACGGCACTTAATGATAATCGATCACGTACTGAGGTTAATTGGTATTTGGGTCGCTTGACGTAAACGCGTATAATGCTGATTTGGCTATAAATTTATAGTTATGATGTGCGGTTCGCCGTACAAATGGCGATAAACAAACGGGAACTGCTAAAGCAACGTCGAACCCACGTACTATTCTACGCCCGAATTTAGAAAAAAAATCAAGACTAAAATACATTTACCATTTATTTTTTATTTTGTTGCTAACAAAAAATCTATACTATAACCCATTTCTAACCTCTATTATCGTGACTTAATATAATTTTCATTTTCAGCGTTTGTAGTAACCGAATAGGCTTTCAAACGGAATTCATCTGTACGACAAAAATTCGGTACCTTAAAATATTTATTATAATTTTTTCAGCTTACTACAAACGAAAATAATTAAACTATAAACCTCTTCGTACCTCTACCAAGGTTTTACAGTAATTTTCAGCGTTTAAAGTAACCGTATAGGCTTTCAAACTGAATTCATCTGTATGAAAAATATTTCGATACCCAAAATATTTTTTTATAATTTTTTCAGCTTACTACAAACAAAAATATTAATACTACAATCCTCTTTACACTTCTTCCAACGTTTGTCTGTCATTTTCAGCCTTTGTAGTAACCGTATAGGCTTTCAAACTGAATTCATCTGTATGAAAAATATTTCGATACCTAAAATATTTTTTTATAGTTTTTCAGCTTACTACAAACAAAAATAATAATACTACAATCCTCTTTACACCTCTTCCAACGTTTGTCAGTAATTTTCAGCGTTTGTAGTAACCGTATAGGCTTTCAAACTGAATTCATCTGTTTGAAAAATATTTCGATACCTAAAATATTTTTTTATAATTTTTTCAGCTTACTACAAACAAAAATATTAATACTACAATCCTCTTTACACCTCTTCCACCGTTTGTCTGTCATTTTCAGCGTTTGTAGTAATCGTATAGGCTTTCAAACTGAATTCATCTATTTGAAAAATATTTCGATACCTAAAATATTTTTTTATAATTTTTTCAGCTTACTACAAACTTAAATAATAAATACTACAATCCTCTTTACACCTCTCTCAACGTTTGTCAGTCATTTTCAGCGTTTGTAGTAACCGTATAGGTTTTCGAACTGAATTCATCTGTTTGAAAAATATTTCGATACATAAAATATTTTTTAATAATTTTTTCAGCTTACTACAAACAAAAATAATAATACTACAATCCTCTTTACACCTCTCCCAACGTTTGTCTGTCATTTTCAGCGTTTGTAGTAACCGTATAGGCTTTCAAACTGAATTCATCTGTTTGAAAAATATTTCGATACCTGAAATATTTTTTTATAATTTTTTCAGCTTACTACAAACAAAAATATTAATACTACAATCCTCTTTACACCTCTTCCAACGTTTGTCTGTCATTTTTAGCGTTTGTAGTAATCGTATAGGCTTTGAAACTGAATTCATCCATTTGAAAAATATTTCAATACCTAAAATATTTTTTTATAATTTTTTCAGCTTACTACAAACAAAAATAATAATACTACAATCCTCTTTACACCTCTCTCAACGTTTGTCAGTCATTTTCAGCGTTTGTAGTAACCGTATAGGTTTTCGAACTGAATTCATCTGTTTGAAAAATATTTCGATACATAAAATATTTTTTAAAATTTTTTTCAGCTTACTACAAACAAAAATAATAATACTACAATCCTCTTTACACCTCTCCCAACGTTTGTCTGTCATTTTCAGCGTTTGTAGTAACCGTATAGGCTTTCAAACTGAATTCATCTGTTTGAAAAATATTTCGATACCTGAAATTTTTTTTTATAATTTTTTCAGCTTACTACAAACAAAAATATTAATACTACAATCCTCTTTACACCTCTTCCAACGTTTGTCTGTCATTTTTAGCGTTTGTAGTAATCGTATAGGCTTTGAAACTGAATTCATCCATTTGAAAAATATTTCAATACCTAAAATATTTTTTTATAATTTTTTCAGCTTACTACAAACAAAAATAATAATACTACAATCCTCTTTACACCTCTCCCAACGTTTGTCAGTCATTTTCAGCGTTTGTAGTAACCGTATAGGTTTTCGAACTGAATTCATCTGTTTGAAAAATATTTCGATACCTAAAATATTTTTTTATAATTTTTTCAGCTTACTACAAACAAAAATAATAATACTACAATCCTCTTTTTACCTCTCCCAACGTTTGTCTGTCATTTTCAGCGTTTGTAGTAACCGTATAGGCTTTCAAACTGAATTCATCTGTTTGAAAAATATTTCGATACCTGAAATATTTTTTTATAATTTTTTCAGCTTACTACAAACAAAAATATTAATACTACAATCCTCTTTACACCTCTTCCAACGTTTGTCGGTCATTTTCAGCCTTTGTAGTAACCGTATAGGCTTTCAAACTGAATTCATCTGTTTGAAAAATATTTCGATACCTAAAATATTTTTTTATAATTTTTTCAGCTTACTACAAACTTAAATAATAATACTGCAATCCTCTTTACACCTCTCTCAACGTTTGTCAGTCATTTTCAGCGTTTGTAGTAACCGTATAGGTTTTCGAACTGAATTCATCTGTTTGAAAAATATTTCGATACCTAAAATATTTTTTTATAATTTTTTCAGCTTACTACAAACAAAAATAATAATACTACAATCCTCTTTACACCTCTCCTAACGTTTGTCTGTCATTTTCAGCGTTTGTAGTAACCGTATAGGCTTTCAAACTGAATTCATCTGTTTGAAAAATATTTCGATACCTGAAATATTTTTTTATAATTTTTTCAGCTTACTACAAACAAAAATATTAATACTACAATCCTCTTTACACCTCTTCCAACGTTTGTCTGTCATTTTTAGCGTTTGTAGTAATCGTATAGGCTTTGAAACTGAATTCATCTATTTGAAAAATATTTCGATACCTAAAATATTTTTTTATAATTTTTTCAGCTTACTACAAACTTAAATAATAATACTACAATCCTCTTTACACCTCTCTCAACGTTTGTCAGTCATTTTCAGCGTTTGTAGTAACCGTATAGGTTTTCGAACTGAATTCATCTGTTTGAAAAATATTTCGATACCTAAAATATTTTTTTATAATTTTTTCAGCTTACTACAAACAAAAATAATAATACTACAATCCTCTTTACACCTCTCCCAACGTTTGTCTGTCATTTTCAGCGTTTGTAGTAACCGTATAGGCTTTCAAACTGAATTCATCTGTTTGAAAAATATTTCGATACCTGAAATATTTTTTTATAATTTTTTCAGCTTACTACAAACAAAAATATTAATACTACAATCCTCTTTACACCTCTTCCAACGTTTGTCGGTCATTTTCAGCCTTTGTAGTAACCGTATAGGCTTTCAAACTGAATTCATCTGTATGAAAAATATTTCGATACCTAAAATATTTTTTTATAGTTTTTCAGCTTACTACAAACAAAAATAATAATACTACAATCCTCTTTACACCTCTTCCAACGTTTGTCAGTAATTTTCAGCGTTTGTAGTAACCGTATAGGCTTTCAAACTGAATTCATCTGTTTGAAAAATATTTCGATACCTAAAATATTTTTGTATAATTTTTTCAGCTTACTACAATTAAAAATAATACAACTACAATCCTTTTTACACCGCTTCCAACGTTTTTCAGTCATTTTTTGCGTTTGTAGTAACCGTATAGACTTTCAAACTGAATTCATCTGTTTGAAAAATATTTCGATACCTGAAATATTTTTTTATAATTTTTTCAGCTTACTACAATTAAAAATAATATAACTACAATCCTCTTTACACCTCTCCCAACGTTTGTCAGTAATTTTCAGCGTTTGTAGTAACCGTATAGGCTTTCAAACTGAATTCATCTGTTTGAAAAATATTTCGATACCTAAAATATTTTTTTAAAATTTTTTCAGCTTACTACAATTAAAAATAATATAACTACAATCCTTTTTACACCTCTTAAAACGTTTTTCAGTCATTTTTAGCGTTTGTAGTAACCGTATAGACTTTCAAACTGAATTCATCTGTTTGAAAAATATTTCGATACCTGAAATATTTTTTTATAATTTTTTCAGCTTACTACAAACAAAAATATTAATACTACAATCCTCTTTACACCTCTTCCAACGTTTGTCTGTCATTTTCAGCGTTTGTAGTAATCGTATAGGCTTTCAAACTGAATTCATCTATTTGAAAAATATTTCGATACCTAAAATATTTTTTTATAATTTTTTCAGCTTACTACAAACTTAAATAATAATACTACAATCCTCTTTACACCTCTCTCAACGTTTGTCAGTCATTTTCAGCGTTTGTAGTAACCGTATAGGTTTTCGAACTGAATTCATCTGTTTGAAAAATATTTCGATACCTAAAATATTTTTTTATAATTTTTTCAGCTTACTACAAACAAAAATAATAATACTACAATCCTCTTTACACCTCTCCCAACGTTTGTCTGTCATTTTCAGCGTTTGTAGTAACCGTATAGGCTTTCAAACTGAATTCATCTGTTTGAAAAATATTTCGATACCTGAAATATTTTTTTATAATTTTTTCAGCTTACTACAAACAAAAATATTAATACTACAATCCTCTTTACACCTCTTCCAACGTTTGTCTGTCATTTTTAGCGTTTGTAGTAATCGTATAGGCTTTGAAACTGAATTCATCTATTTGAAAAATATTTCGATACCTAAAATATTTTTTTATAATTTTTTCAGCTTACTACAAACAAAAATAATAATACTACAATCCTCTTTACACCTCTCCCAACGTTTGTCAGTCATTTTCAGCGTTTGTAGTAACCGTATAGGTTTTCGAACTGAATTCATCTGTTTGAAAAATATTTCGATACCTAAAATATTTTTTTATAATTTTTTCAGCTTACTACAAACAAAAATAATAATACTACAATCCTCTTGACACCTCTTTCAACGTTTGTCTGTCATTTTCAGCGTTTGTAGTAACCGTATAGGCTTTCAAACTGAATTCATCTGTTTGAAAAATATTTCGATACCTAAAATATTTTTTTATAATTTTTTAAGCTTACTACAAACAAAAATAATAATACTACAATCCTCTTTACACCTCTTCCAACGTTTGTCAGTCATTTTCAGCGTTTGTAGTAACCGTATAGGCTTTCAAACTGAATTCATCTGTATGAAAAATATTTCGATACCCAAAATATTTTTTTATAATTTTTTCAGCTTACTACAAACAAAAATAATAATACTACAATCCTCTTTAAACCTCTTCCATTGTTTTTCAGTAATTTTCAGCGTTTGTAGTAACCGTATAGACTTTCAAACTGAATTCATCTGTTTGAAAAATATTTCGATACCTGAAATATTTTTTTATAATTTTTTCAGCTTACTACAAACAAAAATATTAATACTACAATCCTCTTTACACCTCTTCCAACGTTTGTCTGTCATTTTCAGCGTTTGTAGTAATCGTATAGGCTTTCAAACTGAATTCATCTATTTGAAAAATATTTCGATACCTAAAATATTTTTTTATAATTTTTTCAGCTTACTACAAACTAAAATAATAATACTACAATCCTCTTTACACCTCTCCCAACGTTTGTCAGTCATTTTTAGCGTTTGTAGTAACCGTATAGGTTTTCGAACTGAATTCATCTGTTTGAAAAATATTTCGATACCTAAAATATTTTTTTATAATTTTTTCAGCTTACTACAAACAAAAATAATAATACTACAATCCTCTTTACACCTCTCCCACCGTTTGTCTGTCATTTTCAGCGTTTGTAGTAACCGTATAGGCTTTCAAACTGAATTCATCTGTTTGAAAAATATTTCGATACCTAAAATATTTTTTTATAATTTTTTAAGCTTACTACAAACAAAAATAATAATACTACAATCCTCTTTACACCTCTTCCAAAGTTTGTCAGTCATTTTCAGCGTTTGTAGTAACCGTATAGGCTTTCAAACTGAATTCATCTGTATGAAAAATATTTCGATACCCAAAATATTTTTTTATAATTTTTTCAGCTTACTACAAACAAAAATAATAATACTACAATCCTCTTTAAACCTCTTCCATTGTTTTTCAGTAATTTTCAGCGTTTGTAGTAACCGTATAGGCTTTCAAACTGAATTCATCTGTATGAAAAATATTTCGATACCTAAAATATTTTTTTATAATTTTTTCAGCTTACTACAAACAAAAATAATAATACTACAATCCTCTTTACACCTCTTCCAACGTTTTTCAGTCATTTTCAGCGTTTGTAGTAACCGTATAGGCTTTCAAACTGAATTCATCTGTATGAAAAAAGTCGAAAATATTTTATATTTTTTTTTATTTTACTACAAACGAAAAAAAGTACACTACAATCCACTACTAACGCTTACCTACCAGATGCAATCGAAAAAAGTTAGGTTTTGCAATGTCGGGGGCGAACATTTTTTTTGCAGTCCATATTTTTTTTTTGGCGCCACTACTAACGAAATAATTTTCACTACTATCCACTACTTACTGATATCTTTCAATTAAACCAAAAAAAGTTTTGTTTTTTCAAAGTCGGGTGCTAGGTTCACGGAGCCCACTAGTTACCTACTCAGCTATGTTAAGCGGGTAGGTAACAATGTTAATTGAAAATTAGTAAAGATAAATTATTGTATTTTCTTCGTATCCGTACAAGTAGTTTAGTAACCAATTTAAAGGTGAATACGGTTAGTTATTTGGATAAAATTAATCAATCTCGTTCCAAATATATCTTGGCTAGTAGATTATGTGGGAAAACTATTTAATTTAGGAGCTCAATCAATGCTTACCGAGGTCGGTCCGTGGATGGGTGACCATCTTTACATGACGAGTTTCCTTCGTGCCTCGGCAAGCAAGTTAAGCGGTTGGTCCCAGCTGTCAATTAAAGATCTTTAACAGTCGTTACGGGTAGTCAGTAGCCTGAAATCTGAAAACAGTCTTGCCAAGGGGTCGTGTTGTGAAGATCAGATAGGCAGTCGCTCTATGTAAAGCACTGGTACTCAGCTGAATCCGGTTAGAGCGGAATCCGAACCCAACTTAATTGTGAAAAAGGCTGGGCAGATGATATAATTTAGGACGCTAGCAATAAAATGATTGTGGTTTTATTTTTCTTTGGCACAGCAACGGAGCAACGGATCAACCAATTTTTTTTGCAAAAAAGTGGTTTTCAGTTTATGCTGGAAAATTATACGGTTATGGTGTATAAATCTAGTAGTTAAATAAACTCTGGGAATAGCTGGCTTGTCATGTCAATCGGTATTTGTTTTCCTATAGTTTATGATGTCCGGCTGACAATGTACGCTGCAACCACCATGCGTCATCGAGTTAGTTTCGTTTCAACTGGTTTTTGTTGTATCGGCTGAGCAGTACGCACGTCACTATAGTACTTACTCATGTGCGTTGTACTGTCAACAGAAGAGATAGATTTATAGTAAAAGTCTTTGGTAGGTACCCATTTTTCCCCTTTTTGACACCGATTTCCGAAAAGAAAGTTATTTTTCGCTATGTAATGTTTTGTTTTGGAAGTTGGTTTAATATTTGTTTTAAGTTTTTTCTCGTTTTGGTTTTGGTACTTTAGTTATTGCCATGAAAATACGCATTATTAAGGATAACTCAAAAACTATTCGTCAGATCTTGATCAATTTTAAAAGCGACTTCATATGAAGCACCAGCTTTTAAATAAAAATCATTATCATCAAAATCGGTTCACCTAGTAAAAACGTTTTGAGGTAAAACACATAAAAAAATACAGTCGAATTGAGAACCTTACAAAAAAAGGGGTTACAATATTTCACGATTTGTAATCTTGCTTTGGTGAGTAAGGTAGTGACCGAGTGGCGTCTAAAGACTGAAACAAAAAAAAGTGTTGGTCTTACGAAACCGAGACAGGCAGACAACAATGTTGTAATCGAGGGTAGAACCTGGTTGAGACTCGCATAGGAACGTGAGAATTGACATAAGAAAAGCTGCCGGGGTTGAGGGATAGAGCTCAAAAGTTTTTGCAAAACAAAATATTGGTCGATTTTACTATTCTGTCTTATGCCACTGTATCTAAGCTTCATGGACATAAAAAAACCTACACAGATAAAACAACGGAAAAACTGCACAATAATTAAATGAAAATCAATATCAGCGCAGCGTCATTTTCTTTTTAATATCGTTGCACATGCTGAGATAGGAGCCTTTTTGGTCTCGCACGGGGTTATTTATTTTAATTTTTTATTATTGTTTGTGTTGCTTATCTCGTGTCTCCTGTGCGGGTCACAAATAAATATTTTTCTTTCTTTCTTAATTAACCAAATGTCTTATTTTCCTAGTCAGAAACCAGATTTCCAAAAATGATTTGTTTTCCCATAGAGTTCACCGTTACATCTTACTTACTTAAAGAATGAAAGTAACATCCAACGATTGCAATATTGATTTTATCCCGGAACCTACAACTTGTCAATAAGCACTCACAATAACAAAGAGTCTTTACGATTCCAATTTTATCTAACAATAAGGAGAAGTCCGTGAAAAGTTAGAAACTCTCGAATAAACTAACGTACTAATATTGGAGAAAGACTAAAATTCGCACCCTTACCAAGAAAGTGACCTATTTCTAAATTACTGCTATTTCTGTTATAACCACCATGCGTCATCGAGTTAGTTTCGTTTCAACTGGTTTTTGTTGTATCGGCTGAGCAGTACGCACGTCACTATAGTACTTACACATGTGCGTTGTACTGTCAACAGAAGAGATAGGTTTATAGAAAAAGTCTTTAGTAGGTACCTATTTTTCCCCTTTTTGACACCGATTTCCGAAAAGAAAGTTATTTTTCGCTATGTAATGTTTTGTTTTGGAAGTTGTTTTAATATTTGTTTTAAGTTTCTTCTTTTTCTCTTTTTGGTTTTGGTACTTTAGTTATTGCCATGAAAATACGCATTATTAAGGATAACTCAAAAACTATTCGTCAGATCTTGATCAATTTTAAAAGCGACTTCATTTGAAGCACCAGCTTTTAAATAAAAATCATTATCATCAAAATCGGTTCACCTAGTAAAAACGTTTTGAGGTAAAACACATAAAAAAATACATTCGAATTGAGGACCTAACAAAAAAAAAGGGGTTACAATATTTCACGATTTGTAATCTTGCTTTGGTGAGTAAGATAGTGACCGAGTGGCGTCTAAAGACTGAAACAAAAAAAAGTGTTGGTCTTACGAAACCGAGACAGGCAGACAACAATGTTGTAATCGAGGGTAGAACCTGGTTGAGAATCGCATAGGAACGTGAGAATTGACATAAGAAAAGCTGCCGGGGTTGAGGGATAGAGCTCAAAAGTTTTTGCAAAACAAAATATTTGTCGATTTTACTATTCTGTCTTATGCCACTGTATCTAAGCTTCATGGACATAAAAAACCTACACAGATAAAACAACGGAAAAACTGCACAATAATTAAATGAAAATCAATATCAGCGCAGCGTTATTTTCTTTTTAATATCGTTGCACATGCTGAGATAGGAGCCTTTTTGGTCTCGCACGGGGTTATTTATTTTAATTTTTTATTATTGTTTCTGTTGCTTATCTCGTGTTTCCTTTGCGGGTCACAAATAAATAGGTATTTTTCTTTCTTTCTTTCTTTCTTAATTAACCAAATGTCTTATTTTCCTAGTCAGAAACCAGATTTCCAAAAATGATTTGTTTTCCCATAGAGTTCACCGTTACATCTTACTTACTTAAAGAATGAAAGTAACATCCAACGATTGCAATATTGATTTTATCCCGGAACCTACAACTTGTCAATAAGCACTCACAATAACAAAGAGTCTTTACGATTCCAATTTTATCTAACAATAAGGAGAAGTCCGTGAAAAGTTAGAAATTCTCGAATTAACTAACATACTAATATTGGAGAAAGACTAAAATTCGCACCCTTACCATAAAAGTGACCTATTTCTAAATTACAGCTATTTCTGTTATGCTATAAACTGACCTTCATCATCATCATCATCAGCCTATTAATGTTCCCACTGCTGGGACACAGGCCTCCTCTCTGTGAGAGGGGATGGGCCATAATCCACCACGCGGGCCAGTGCGGGTTGGTTACACATGCCTTCGAATTTTTGGTTCTAGGACATGCCGGTTTCCTCACGATGTTTTCCTTCACCGTTTTTGAGAGCAGTGGTGATGAAATAATTTAACTGACCTTAGAAAGACTAAACTCTAAAACCCTGTGGTGAAAAAGAGCCCTAAATATAAGTAAAGAAAAATTAATCAAAAACTCGACTGCTTAAGAAGCAAACTAAAAAGACGTTAACGAGAAGAAAATCATACTGTGCAGTGTCCGACTACACAGCATGATTTTCTTGTGATTGCTTCTTAGGCAGTGAGGTATTTTGATTTTAGTTTTTTTTTTTTAATATAAATCTTTTTAGATAATACTTTTTTATAGATTTAGGTACATTTAAACATATTAGTGTACTATATTTTTGATATCGCCTCTTAAAACCCTTTATTTTGATATCCCATAAGATGGATATGGAAGAAAAAAAAATTGGGCCTCACAATTTAGCACCCAAACGGTATTTTCAAATTTTAATGTAGCCAGTGACACTCGCAAGAGTGTATACGTAATGAGTTAAGACGAAACGATTGACTAGTACGCCACGTAACAATACATACATACATAGACTGATAAACACATTACCCTCATTCGGCAGTCGGGTAAAAAGGGGAAAGCCCTATTATATCGGTTACTTTTATCCAAAAAAATACGGTCAATACTATAATAATTATTTGCTCATCTATACTTCCTTATCCTTACATAGTATAAAACAAAGTCGCTTTCCGTTGTCTGTCCCTATGTATGCTTAGCATATTTTGATGCGGTTTTTATCAATAGTTAGAGTGATTCAAGAAAAAGGTTTTTATGTATATCACACGCGGGCAAAGCCGCTGGCAGAAGCTAGTATATTATAAATGCTAAAATAACTATGTCTGTCTGTATGTCTGTTACCTTTTCAAGTTTAAACTTTTAAACTGATTTAGATTAAATTTGGTATGGAGATAATCATTATTTGGAGGTATGCGGAACAGGGTGTAAAGTCCCACAAACCTCCATAGAAAAGCGAGGATCCTCCGACCAGACGAGTGTTGTGTCTGGTCCGGGCAACTGCCCAACGGTTGTTGTTGGACTGTTGTATGTGTTCTAATCGCGCCGAAAACTTTGCTTTCGTGATTCAGGATTTGTGTGACATCATGTCATTAGTTTGTAAGTGGCGGTGTCGATGCCGCTACAATTTCTAAGAGGGTAAAACGGGAGGTGAAAGCTTGTATGGTGAAACAATAATTTCTCACGTAAGGCGGCATACACACCTAAAATATTCTTGCGCGATATAAAAAATAGGCTATTCGAAGTACTTATTCTATAAAAAAAGGCTATTTTCCCACAAATTGCATTATTTGAGTTAGGTCACTTTCATTCTGAGATGCGAATTTTGTTAAAACAAGATCTGTGTCGTGTATTGAAGTGAATTAAACAAAGACGTAGTGTGCAGTGATAAAACACGAAATATGTACGAGGGTACCAGGATCGCAGCCATCGCAGGAGTACAACGGGCTCGGGAGTACAAATAATAAACTCTGCTACCAAATCGAGTGGCTTGAGTTATGTGGAAAGTTGTCCGACCCCGCACTGGCGAACATTTGGGGACGCGCAGTTATGGATAATGGAAGAGATACCGTATTGATCCGTTCGCTGTAACACAAAAGCATTTCGTTGTTGTGTTTTTATTTTGTTTTGTTTTTTTGATTTATTTCCGTAATGTTTACATATAATTTTCAGGACCCAACAATATGCTAATTGAAATTGAAACATCATTAATTTTATTTTTTAACAAATAAACACCTTTTCTTTCTTTCTTTCAATCCATTGTTGTTCCATAAGTTATGACCCATGATGTCTAGTCTTTTTTGACAGATCTTAATGTAACTATTCAGTAACATAAGTACATCTTTACTTAAGCAGGTGGCGCTCTGTAGTTTCTGATCACCCCCACTCCCCCATGGAGAAAATGCGCGAGTTTATGTATGTATATTTATTGAAAAGGCGTCAGTTATTGCATATTTCTAGGTATCCTCGTTCCTCATTTCTGTTAGTTTAACAGATTCACGTAAAAAAACTTAAGCCGCAAAAAAAGTTATTAAATTCAGACTTAATCAACAAAGTAACTCTGTTAAAGCGCTGAACCGATTTAGATGATTTTTTTATCCCGGCCACAATAATTAATGGGGGGAGAGGGGGTGAAGGGGTGGATAAGGTGATGGAAGTACTAATATGTACTATGCAGACGAAGCCGTGAGCAAAAGCAAGTTACAAATAAAAGAAGAAAAGGAATGACAAATTGATAGATGTTTTGATATAAGAAACATTATTTATGTGTCTCGGTCCATCGTATAAGAAATATTTGCTCATTATTGTAATAGTGTATTAGAGGTCATTTCCCATTGTTTATGGTCATTGTCTATGAAGCCACTTCCGTTTCCACTGTACTATCATTTATTTTGGTTTATGGCGGGCTCGTAATATTGTTTTTATATTCGTACATGTGTCTTAGGAATAGATTATGTATTGGGTGAATAGACTATCGAATTTATTGGACCTTTAGCGATGGGACGCACCAATCATGTTTGTGGAATGAAGTTCCTTAATTTGCGGTAGGAGTTGCCTGGTATACTTTACGAAAAAGCGTTATGCTTCTCAAGACGTTCGGTTCCGTCCGCAATAGTTAGGATCTTATCGTCAACCACTGGCCACCATACTTGTTTACATTATTTGATTATTAAATGTTACTTTTATCCATATCAAATTGCATTCGAAGTTGAAGAATAGACGTCAAAAACTTCATTCGTGACCGCACACGTTCTTTTTTGTAGTACTTAAATACTTTTTTTATAATTTGTAACATTAATACTTCTTTTAAAAAAATGCTCTTTTTTTTATGTCTATATTATTATAAAATGCAAACGAAATGAAGAACAGAATCATTTTGAAAAAGGAGTTTATCAGTAAATTCATTATTTCACTCCACTCCCCGGAAAATTAATCAGACATCGTCCGTTCGTGAATTGTCAGTGTTATTAAATTTATAGAAATTTTATTATTTATTCTGAATGCTTTTCTCTGTGCAGTCCTTATTATTAAAATAAAATATAGCTGAAATATAATAAAGCTTTTAATCCGTATGAAAAGCTAGACGAACAAGTCTACATAAAGATCCTAGTTCTTGTTCTGAAAAATGCAATCTTTATGATAAGTAAGTATTCTAGTTTTGCCACCGAATTTATTTTCGTAAAATTTGAAAAATGTCTCACGGAACCGTACTTACCTACCTACTACCGATAGTAAGTATCGTATGTCCTAATCTGTGGCCTACTTGTCTTCCAAATTTTATATTAATCTGTTGAGCTTTTGTGCTGTGATTGATTAACAAACACACAGTCTTTAACATTTTATACGAATTATACTACTTCCCTGTAGAGCGTAGTCAAAATAAAAAATGTCTTATATTTATTGACAAAAATAATTTCACTTTAAAACAAAATTAATTGCCCACCACTTCCAGCGTCCCTACATCACCACTCGGTACACTCGCCGCCATAAATAATAAGTGAGAGACCGGAGGCGCCGCGGATACGTAACAAAAAGTAACAAACAGATCTCTTAAATAAAGAAAACACGGGCATATGTTAACATCTGTCGGCTATACTCGAATGTACAGTACACTGGCGAGCAGTGTAAGTGTTCTAAGTTTAAATATCGCGCGTGCCGACTCTCTGACGAGTAGTTTTGAATTTAGAACTTTATTTTGTTGCGAAAAAATGGAATTGTTGGTTGGCGCTTTTTTCGCTTAGGATTTTTGCTGTTGCTCATCTGAGTCAGTAGCCCCAGCATTGTCTTGCAGCGATCTTTTTGCGAAAATTCTAATTTCTAATGTACAGTCAAGTTTTCATTTAAAATTATAGTTACATTTTATTGTGAAAATAAGTACATAATTTGCTTAGGGTGATTTTCTGAAATGATTAGTTGGAGTTAAGAAGCCAAAGCCTAATAAAATATTAAATTTTACAGGTTTACAGGCTTAAGAAGGGTTTGACACTTCAAATACTTAATTCAGAAATCGGGGATTAGAGTCTATAAGTGTATTACTTATTTAGCTGAAGAGTATTTGTTAAATAATTTGTTTATTTATCTAATGTACAAACATTATTATCTTTGACATCTGTCACAGTCTCACTCTACTCGCATGTACAGTTGCATAAAAAAAACATTGACCCTCCCGCAGTCGGGATAAAAGGGTGTCCCGAATTAGAGAATATTTTTGTTGCACAATTTATTTTTTTAAATTACAATCAAGCTTAAAATTGGTAGATTGTTTGGCAGTAATTATTTTTGTAGTGATTCCATCCGAGCAAAACCCCTCAGTCTTTCTAAAAGTTTCATCCTTTATAATATATATATATATATATTCGTATATTACCGACATAGGTCATTTATTTACTTGTAACAGGCCTTTCTACTTGTCAAGAAGGTAATATTTATCCTACCCCCTATCCTTACAATATGAAGTAAAATAAATATTATAAATGGCTGCCACCTGTCATGTTCCGTATGAACTATAAATAACGCAAACATGCCTGAACATGGATATGTTGTGCGTCGAGCATTGGCAGCTTGTTATTACTTATATTTAATTAAACTGTTGAGATATTTGTACTGTTCATGTTTTAATTTGCATACCTAGATTCTCGTAGGTATCTTGTGTACCTACTTTCCAATTATAGGTACATACTATCTCAATATACTCGAGAGCATGGACAACGTCACGTATTTATAAGCGACAAAGATGGGTACCAGTGGTGGCTCAGCGATAAAGGCCGCGTCCAACAAATTGTAGGTCGTGGGACCCAGGCAGGCGCTTTACTTTGTGTAAATTATTTCATCACCACTGCTCTCAAAACATTGAAGGAAAACATCGTGAGGAAAAATGTCATAGATTCAAAAATTCGAAGACATGTGATATCCACATTTATCGCCCATTCCCTCTCACAGAGAGGAGGCCTGCACGCACAACGAACCAAATGGTAGTCTAAGCGCGGAAACGGGATCTGTCTAACTCTTATCCTAGTCGACAAAGATAGTCAATGCTGCTTGATTTATTCTATCTTTTGATTGATATTTGTCATTATTGCCGATAGTGTCAGTTTGTCTAATCCCTCTGGATGAGGCACGTATAGACCTGCAAAGACATAAAAACAAAAGAAGACCGTAGTTGCCGATACCTAAGTATATATAAAGAGAAAAGAACCAGGGTTACATTGCCCGAAGAATTGCCCAACTTAAGTGGCATTGTGTGTGGCGACCGCGATCCGAAAGACGTTGCGTTGGAAGGCCCTCCAGGTGGACCGATGATCTGGTGAATGTTGCGGGGATCCGCCGGATGCGAGACGCACGGGACCGGTCAATGTGATGACGATTGGGGAATGCCGATGTCCAGCAGAAGACGTCTTTCGGCTGATATGATGATGATGAAGTATTAAAGGAAATTACCTGACATACTCACTCTATGACTCATTCATAAAATGCCCAAACGAAATCACTTTGGCAAGTTATATTTTTAACTGCCCGCGGCTTATAGAAGATAATAGGGCGAAACGAAGTCACAGTTAAGAAGCCACTCTAATTTTTTAAGTAGAAACCTATTTAAAAAATACATACGAACGTTTCCTATCTGTATAACTCACAATAATTACACCCTATCTAAAAAGGACTTCAACAAAATACATGAAGCTAGGCCTCTATCCAGGAAATGGCCTGAAAGCAGACCCATTTACATGACATAAATAGTGGGTGAAACGAATGCCTCTTTTTAACCCCCTGGAGCTATGTAGGGACTTCCGAACCCTCACAAATTATGTCTAAAACGTGGACCTTGGATATGTTTTTAGGTCATGTATTTTGGACAGCTCATTTAGACCCTAATAGGCAAACATAACGAGAGCAGTGGTGGTCCAGTGGTAATAGCCGCGGCTTACAAGGTGTAGTTCATGGGTTCGAACCCAGGCAGGCGCTTTACTTTGTATAAATTATTTCATCACCACTGCTCTCAAAACGGTGAAGGAAAACATCGTGAGGAAACCGGCATGCCCTAGAACCAAAAATTCGAAGACATGTGACATCTACCAATCCGCACTGGGCCCGAGTGGTGGAAAATAGCCCATTCCCACACATAGAGAGGAGTTCTGTGTCCCAGCAGTGGGAACATTAAAAAGGCTGATGATGATGATGACTGTGCTAAAGTGAATTATTCAGTATAACCAGTAGGTAGGTATTCAGCTGTATCCAGTTAGACTGAAGCAGCCGACGCCAACATAGTTGAGTTTATTTTTGCCAAGGTGAATTGAGCCTTACTTACTTTACTAAAGCTAATTTTATTACTGTGTAAAATTCACATAACGCATCTAACCCAAATAGGTGTACAAAATCAAACAGTTTCGACATCATCCTACAAAAATACTGATTAGTTTTAAGACTTGATAGCCAAACAGAATCTGTATTCCGTTCACTCCAAAACATGTATAAGTCAAACTAATTGTATTGTAGCTAATTATAAAATTTTCTCTGAAGGATACACTGACAAGCTGATATAAACTCTACATTATAGAGTCAAGTTTCGTTTTGCTTTGGTCGATTAATACCAATTGGCAGTTGTTTACAAAGAGCACAAATCAAAAAGCGATAAAAGCGCATTTTATATCTTCTATTTAGGATTTGTTTCCTCCAATAAAAGGCTGAACATCGTTAAGTGAAGTTTAATACATCTGTACCATTAGACTCTTTGTTTCAAACTATTTTCAGAGATTTGTTAGTGTTGGGTAGATACGGAACTCGTAAATACTGAAAGTATTTAATGGAAATGAACGCTGGATAAGGTAAATAGCAGAAAACCTAGTGTAGATGCGATTGTTTTCTGATAAAGTTAAAGCTTCTTCCAACGCAAAAAAAAATTAGTAGCCTTGCCAAATTTTTTGTTTAAACTGTCAATCACTTTGTTTAAAATGTCTAAAGCGGGTTTGGTTAGGCAGAAAGCAAACTAATGATTTTGTCTGAAAAGCCTGGTACTACTAAAACATTCAGTATATATCTTGCAAGATTGACGTAGGTACCTAGATTTAAACACGTCTTCCCTATAAAAGTAGGCTCGCATAAGCATAGTATAAGTTTTTAAGCTGACATGGTCACAATCATTAGAATTAATATTTGTTTCGGGATATTTAACATGTATATTTAGGTGTGATCATCAGTTCTCGTGATCATGGCGCCTGTAACGGTGCCAAAATATCGAGCTCTCAATCAAAATCTAAATATACATGGTAAATATCCCGAAACAAATATTAATTCGCATAAGCATATAAGTGAGTTTTACAACTTTGCCCAACCTTTCGGTAAATGCAGGCGTAATACAATTTTTACCCGATGACAGCGACGCCAATGATTTTTTATGTGTATATAGCATTCTAATATTATTCTTAAAGTGCCTATGTCATACCTGCCACTAAAGCACACAAAGTTTTCACTTTATAGATACAATTTCCTTATATTGCCCACACAACACAAATTATATCCTACACACACTGCCCCGTTCCACACAATTAACCAAAGAACTTGCAAATTGAATAAAAACAACCCCACAAACATCAGCAAAAGAAATTACACAAATAAACAAAACAAAAACAAGACAAAAAACAAAAGTCAGCTCCCCTCAGGCAAGAAATAAAAAAGACAGTCGTAAAGAGACAGTAATTACCTATAAAGTCACCTGCAGCTGAGACGTCATGCCATGGAAAACATACTTTGGAGACAACTTTTGTAATACTCAAGTTGTACCGACATACTCATTTTGAGTTTATAGGATTTTTTGTTAAGAACTGTACTTTTGGGTGGAGATACAGTGATTTAGCTTTTAATTTGCACACGGTTGGCGCAGTGGTTGAGCGATTGACTGCTGCACTGCGTGTCGCGAGTTCGATTCCCGCACGGAACAAATTTTTGTATGACCTACAGATAGTTGTTCCGGCTCTGGGTGTTGTGAATGTGTATTTATATGTTTGTAAACGCACCCACGATACAGGAAGAAATTCTTAGTGTGGGGCAAAGCTTTTTTTAACAAACAAAAAAATTAAACCGCCCAAGTGCGAGTCGGACTCGCACACCGAGGGTTTCGTACCAGCCTCAGCTTAAAGGTATTATAGACCTGAGTATTTGATATGAATTTCAATTTAATACCTCTACGCGTTCATGAGGAAAGTTTAAAATTATTATAAACATTTTCATTATATGATGTGTGTAACTTAACAATTTAAGGATTTCGCAATTATTCCTTTATCTGTGCTACAAGACGTTGCTTCGTACCAAATTTTAAGATTCTGAGTTCACGGGAAGTACCCTGTAGGTTTTGATTCCCTTGCGAGTGTCGGAAATTTGCGGAAATATGCGGCATAAACGGCTGTATATTTTGATTGCGTTGGCTTAGAAGTTTGATTTTTGGACAGTAGACCTAAGTATTTGATATAAATTTCAGCTTGATAACTTCACGCGTTCCTGAGAAAAAGGGTCTCCACAGACAGACAGACGGCCGGTTGGACGGACAACAAAGTGATCCTATAAGGGTTCGGTTTTTTCCTTTCGAGGTACGGAACCCTAAAAAACGGTTTTTTAAACTTTGCGTTCCCTATATTTTACCCAAATAATTACAACAAAAAATAAATAACTTCTACAGTTGTAAAAACATTCGAACGTAAAAGAGGCGCATTCAAGTTTATAATTCTCGAAACATGACTCACGAAGACAAATTAGAACTTAAATTTGAGACCAAACGGGAACCGAAATAACATTTTGTACATGTCTCATTGAAATGGAGTCATTTTTAAAACTCCCTCTCCCCCAACAGTGATTTTAGTAATGTTTGATGTTCAACATTTGTCAATGTTGATCGTTTATTTTTTCTATAAATACACGACTCACCCTTGTTGTTGTAAGGAAGATGGGGGATTTGGCGAAATTCTTGAGTGTGGGAATATGAAGTGACGAATTTTAGGGAATAATTTTTACTATTTTGGTAGTGACATAATTTTACTATCTCCAGTTAATTGCAGTTTGAAAGAACATGAATCTTGATACCTTAGTGCACTAAATGTATAGCTTGCCTAAATGTTTGCGATTACAAATACCAATCTTACTAATATTAAAAATGAGTTAGTTTGGATGGATGTGTGTGTGGATGTATGTTTGTTACTCAATCACGCTAGAACGGCTAAACGGATCTGGATGAAATTTCGCACAGGGATAGATTATAGTCTAAAATAGAAAGAAAGAAAGAAGACTAGTTTATTTGGCACACATAGATACACACAATGTGGGTACAAAAAAAGAGAAATTAATTTTAAATTACATACATAGTGTGCCCCGCGGCTGCGACAAAAAGTTCCAGTCCAGCAAAATGCTAGACAACTAGGAGTTGCCTGACGCTGGTTTTCGACTGAACCATAAAATAGCACATAATTATGCTACTTTTCTGCTCGGTATAATGTTCCATTGGGATGATAAAACACTTTTCGAAGCGAAGCCGCTTGCAGAAGCTAGTGTATTAATAAAACAGCAATCTAATTGCGTAAGTTATAAGAATGACATTCATTGCTTCATAAATTTTGCTCAAAAATGCATTTACTCGACGATTTAAAAAACGCAATGAATACTGTTAAGTTATCAAAAAAAGTAACAGTAAAGGCGCACTTCGTGGTATTCGCAAAACAGTTACGCAATTACGGTATTTTTTCTAAATGTTTTATATGCTGTACCTATAGAATTCTTCTTCTTCTTTTCGAATCGATGGTTAACTTTTTATAGATTTTGGGCCCAGTAGGTGGCCACCCAGATTGCGGCGTCAGTGGCAAGCATAAGGCATAGCACGCACAGCGATTTTCATTCGCGCGAATTTTTTAGTACTATTTGGGCGCGATTTTTTTTCCGCAGTGCGTGCAGCTTCATACATTTCCATAGGACACAGAATGCGCGGAAAAAAATTCGCGCGAATAAAAATCGCAGTGTGTGCCATGCCTAAGGTCTTCCAAAGTGCAGGTGTATGGGCACTTGGGACACTCCAGCGTGTGTGCCATATCTTGCAAAGGGGCACCGCACTCACACTGGGTTTTAGATGGGTGTATAAAACCCCATTTTGCCAAATTGTGCGTGCAGCGGCCTACCTATATACCAAAATTGATCACACGAAAACAAAACAATTGCGTGAATAAACATAAAATCCGAAAACAATTGAGGATTTAACGATAACATTTCATATCAAAAATATTACCAATATCGTTCAGACTAACCAAAAAAATACCCACCCATATCAGCAAATAATCCGTATATTTTGCTTCACTCAATCCGTTTGCACGAGTTATGAAAATTGAAAGCTTTCAATTTCAATATGTTTGTTAATTCTCTAACTAGCTGAAACGGAAACAATATAAAATTTTAATAAACTATATTTATTTAATTTCGGAAAAGCTTACATTGCAATATCATATTTATATAAAAAAACAGTAAATGTTTTATTTTGCATTCGTCAAAGCATTCATTCATACAGGTTTAACTTATTATTTTATTATTGGTCTACTACATAATATATTAAATTAAATTTATTACACGACAAAAACAATACTTTAACAAAGTCAACAATTCGATATGTGATGTATTTTTCAGGTATTTTTTATATTTTAATTAATAGATTCAATATTTCGATTTACCAAGCTGTAGTATTTTTTTAAGTCTTTTTCGTGCTGACGTCATAAAGTAGTCTGAATGGCATAGGATTTGATGTTGACATTGACGCTTGACACGTACAAAATAATGGCCTACATGCACAAAAACCTTAACTCATAGTTAGTTACTAACACGAGGTTAAATTGACAATATTATATGACGAACTGTCAATTTAACCTGGTTTAGCAACTAACACTGAATCAAGCTTTTCGTGCAAGTGAGCCTTAATTATTTCATTACAAGAGGCAATGACGTCATAAAGTTACCTTTATAGAATAACTTTATGACGTCATTTAGAGGTCAAGTAAAAGTCAAGTGATTTTAGGTATTTTTGTGATAATAATTACGATCTTTAAATTTTAAGACCTAGAAATAAAGAAATAAGGCTTACAAGCCTAAAATCTCGAAATGGTTTTGGAATCGGCATGGGTTAATATTTACTTTAGATACCGAATTCAACATCAACATCTTTATTTCCCATAGAACTAATTACCATAAAAAATGGGACGGCTCGTGGCTAAATAATATCAGCCGCACGGGTGCATGGGTGAGCATCTTTACATAGCGAGTCTCTTCCGTTCCTCGGAAAGCACCTTAAGTCGTTGGTCCCGGCTGCCATTTGAAGATCTTTAACATTTTTCGTTACGGGTAGTCAGAAGCCTGATATCTGACACCAGTCTAGCCAAGGGGTATCGTGTTATACCGCTACTGGGTTGTGGAGGTCAGATAGGCAGTCGCTTTATATTAAATACTGGTACTGAGCTGATTCCGGTTAGGCTGGAAGCCGAACCCAACATAGTTGAGAAAAGAATAAGCCGATTTTAAAATTACCAAAAATATATATATAAAAATGCTTTCCCTGGCTGAGATATTTACTTTATAAGAATGCTTTATTTTGCTTTCGCTACTATTATTATTTCAAGTAGAGTACCTTATTGTTCCACTACGCAAATTAAACTTAATTTATTGTCGTACTAGCCGCGCGCGGTTCCGCCCGCGTTGTATTAGTACTTCTCCCAATACTTTTGTACATTATAGTCTATGTGTATAAGCTATTTCTGTAAAATTTCATCAAAATCCGGTCAGTAGTTTCGCGTGAAAGAGTAACAAGCATGCATCCATCCATCCTCACAAACTTTCATATTTATAATAGTACTAGCTTCTGCCAGTGGCTTCGTCCACGGAGAGGAAGTCGAAAATTATGCCGAGGGAACATACGCCCAGTATAAAAAGTGTCGATGTGCTATTCCTGACTTTAATCTCTGTGCCAAATTTCATCCAGCTGTTTGAGCGTGAAGAAGCAACATACATACAAACACACAATCATAAACTTTCGACATTATAATATTAGTGTGATTAGATAAGAAAAAATACTATAACGAAGTCAACATCATCATCTTCTCATCTTATTGCAATTTATTTGGAGTCGGAAAAAATGATTCCTTCTTCTATTTGCCATGGAACTAACTAACGAAGTCACTAAATCAAAAAAAAAAAAAAAATATTATAAAATTCAACAAAAAAAAATAACCATTCACACAGACATAATTAATTCAATAGTGGTATATTGCATGTATTATTAAATTTAATTTATTACATGACACTTATAATATATTATCGATAACGAAATCGACATCATAATCCTCCTGTTCTTAACCCATACATTGTCTTCTTCCAAACATAACTTTTTGCCGTAGAACTAATGATATCGAAGAAAAAAACTCAAATTAAATTTAACAAAAAAATTGCCCTCCAAACTAATAACCGTGTTAAGAAATTGGACGTACAAAACTCCAAGTCGAGTTAATTCGTCGTGACATAAATAAAAACGGAACGAGAAGCATTCCTTAGGAGGGGGAAATAACAAACATATCTCTCGAAGTAAGAAAACAAACAACGTATGTTAACATCTGTCGGGAAGCACGGGCTAAGGCGAAAGGCGTACAGCGTACACTTGATGACTTATGGCTTCTCATTTTAGTGAGTTTTAGTATTGAAGCTGTTTTTGAGAAGTATGGCACTAGTAATGTTATTGAAGGTGGTTTTATATTGGGAGATTATTAAGACTAGAAAATCACAAAAAAATACCTACTAAAAACTTTGGAAGAACACTAGTCTAGTAGGCTTACGGGAAGATACGGTGTTCAACTAAGTTAATGTATCACGTATCAGAGAATTTTTAAACTTCGCTACATCATCACAGTAAAATACACCAAAAAATATTTTTTCTATCTCTTTTGGAAACTGGACCAACTTACACAAAATAAGTTTATTTGACGACGGACACGAAACGACATTTCTACGCGACAGTATAGACATTCCCGAAATTCAATACGTCAGTGTTGATTGCAGTTAATTATAAAATCGTCCCCTCTTATTGTCTGTTCTATTTTCGGGAGCTCTTACCGATCCTGTTTCAGTTTAATTTCAACTTTATATTTTTCTGCTATGGTTTATTTTTGTGTATCTTGATTAGCGATATTAAACTTCTTTAATGTATACAGATCTTAAATCAAATCTAAATCAGCTTTGACGCTACGAGAATTACTTCCGCTAATAAAATGTTCTTCTTTATCCTTCAAGCCAATGAACCATGAAGATGTGACCTTCTCATAAAGTTAAACTGTGGTTTGATTAGTTTTGTATCGGTCTGTTACGTAAAAGGGTCGGAACTAGGGAATGCATAGTTAATGGGTTATTTACTCAGTAAGTCTTGGCCTTTTGAGAGTTGGATTTCTTGCGTAACATTATTTTGGTGGAATTGTGCAGAGGCTGCTAACAATTTCCCAAAAATATTAGGGCTTGTGCTTGTCTTATATATTATAATTGTGTAAGAAATGACGATATATATGAATGCAAAATAAAATAGGGAAAATATAAGAAATAAGAGAGTTAAGTATGTAAGGATAGTAGCAGGTGGCATTCTGTATTTTCTGCTTCCCTTCCATTCCTACCTCCATATTTGTGAAAAAGGCGTAAGAATTTAAGTAAAATCCCTAAACACGATTACTACCTACAATAAACTATTTGAGACCTAAATGTATTTTTAATAGTACCAAATGTAGAAGGCGTAGTCAGAAGTGTACAAATAAATAGATATATTACTTTTATAGCTCATATATTTAGTAAGAATTTTACAATATGCCTGCCTTCTGGGCGGCTACACTAGAATTGACAATCAAAAACATATTCACTTATTTTCTATTCGAAATTCATTTACCTTTCAAGTAATACTATAGTATAACCGCGACACCCATCTGCAGGTTGTGTGGGGAACATACGGAGCGCATGGAGCACCTTCTTTGCACATGCGATGCACTGGCTGGTAAGTGAATGAGTCTCCTAGGGGCTGGATATCCAAGACCAGAAGACTATAGGCTCATATCTCCCAGTCTCGTTGTAAAATTCATGAAAAGTGTTTTCAACGAGATTGGGGAGGAGTAAGGTATCTAGGGGACCACAATAGATCCCAATGGGTCGAAGAGTCCGAGTTGTTTCTCGGCCCCTCCACAAGATAAGATAAGATAAATGTATTTTTAATTTAAAGCAAGGGAAAGGGCAGTTCATAAATCAAAAAAGAAATAAAATAAAACATTGAAACATCCAATGGACTACCAGCATAACAAAACTGACCCTGTTTCAATATTATCTGAGGTCACCCCCGAGGTTTGCCTTCAATTTTAATACTCTCACACAAAGGCTTCTAATTAATGCTATGGAAATCTAAATTCCTAAAGCATTGTTGCAAAAATGTTAGCACTTTAGCAAGCTCTGCTTTGTTACATTTCACTCTGTTTGTGTAATCCGTTTGAAGTTTTTAATTGTATGAAGTGTGAGTGGCTTAAAATATGTTTGCGTTTTTCTGTACAAATGAGGGCATTTGTAAAATTAACAGTATGGAGCTTGTGGAAATAAACATGCGTTTGTGTTTATTCTTTTGTTTTTTCTGTTTAGTAATTACCAAAATATTCTAAAGATAAGACTGTCGTAGTTCAAAATACCCAAAGACGGAACCTAACCCGATCTATAACTAGCTGAAGTAGCGGAAGTGCGGAGGCAGGCCATGAGCTAGGTAGACCTGCATTTGCTGATGCTTTACACGAGTTGGATGCAGGAAGCTCAAGACCTGGCAATCTGATTTATAATGAAGGCAGACACTCATCATAGAGTGTATATGGATGAGACAGAGAGAGAGAGCAAAATAAGTAAATTTCATACCCATTTTGCACTACATAAAGTATTATCTAGTGCAAAATGGGTATGAAATTTATAGTCAAAGACAAAAGAGAGAAGAATACAGCAATGCTGTCGAATCATCTGAAATTATATTTCTCTCAACAAATATTTCTTGGTTTTTTCGATACAATACAACGAAACTTTGAGGAAAACGGTGACAATAATGCTAATGAAAGCAATTACACAAAAAAAGCTAATTTTAAATAAAGGATTCGAAATTAACATAGTATGAAAAAAAGTCTTTAATAAAAGAAAAAAAGCTACATAATACAGCGTTCATTGTGTATTGCCGGGGGCGAGAAAATCGGTGACAAACTGCTTAATGATTTGACTTCAGAAAGACAAGCTTGATTTGAATTTTATATCCACCAATTTCGTTTGGTATAATTTATATTTAAGCAACGGTATTAGCGCGGATTCTGAATAGAGCGGGATAATCTTGACTGTGAAGAATGTCTTTAGATATTATATTTTCTACTAATGATTTCAGTACTTTCTGTGTTTTTGTTTTTGATGTGAAACATCTATAGGCGCACGTGAGACCGATTTCTGGCGTGGCGACGCGTCGCCACGCGCAATCGACTGTGCGTTTCTCTCTCACTCGATCCGGCGTTAAGCCATATCTTTCGCTCCACTGAGCTCGGATACCTATAATGTATACTCTGTTTATTACAGTACTCATAACCTGTGTTTTTCTGGTAAATAAATCATTTTTCTGTTCTGATAATAAAATGTCTGACCGTGATAATTTAGAGAGTGGAAGTGATCAGCCTCCTGCAAAGAAAGCAAAATCACACTATGACACATTATCAAGTCATCAGTAAGTTAATTATATTTTTATAATTAAAGTATGCATTTATCTGTGCATTTAGCACGCGTATATTTGGTGTGTATTGAGCGCCAGTAAATGTAAAATCTACTCTCTAGGTAGATTAAAATTCACATAAATTTCATTGCATATCATGTTTTTAAATTAATTATTAATTTTAATTTCATTCTTATTGAAATTAATGCATTAAAACAATTGCTTAGAGAATAAATTTATTAAGACTGACAGAACTTTATTTTAAAATCAGCTGATGGCGTGCAGCGCACGAATCTTTTTCTTATTTGTTATTAATTTAAACTTTAAAAAATTAATTAATTTTTCTAATCATAATGGAGTTTATAGTGAAACATTCATTATTTATATTTATAATTTACGATCTTTAGTAGTATATTGAAATAACTAGCTAAGATTCTTGAGTTCACTAATATATTGAAGCCATTTAAAATTTTTTTCTGCATATTTTAATAATTTATTTTATTTTATTGACATTTTTAGTTCCTACCACAATCTGTTCTTTTCTGCATACTACTTTTACGAAATAACGTCGATGTTTCACATCTACCAGGCGTCCCGTGACGGCTCCATTTTTTTTACTTATATTTCAAATTTTCATGTTAATATATATATGGCTTATTTATTCTTCTAAAATATTTATTATTTTATTAATTATTAGCCAATACTATTGCTAAATGATTGATAAATCATGCACATACACAATAATGTAAATAAAAAAGATGACTCATGTTTTATTTTCATTTTGTCTTTTCGTCGCCAATCAATTGACACTTAATGAACTCAGTATCATAGTAACGCCGGGTAATAATCTCTCGTTGAGACTCATGCCCACAGATAAGCTATTAACTGCCAGATTAAACACTTATTAACTTGGACGTGTTACTCCTGAAACGTATCTCTTTCAGATTTATGTACATTTTAATTGCGTCTTCACACAAGATTTCAACGTTACGTTTCAACGGACCACGGCCTGAATGTGAAAATCTCTTCCGTCCCTTTCGCTACGTACTGCACGCGACCTGCAACCCTTACGAAAATTGTGTGCCATCCCTCTCCGACAAGCGCTCGGCTGGCACCGGGCGAATCCCTTATGTAAGTCAGTGCTTTCAGAGCTGCCTCCCCAAACGGACGCGCGCGCTCCAACAGAAAAAATACCCATCGACGATGCCGATATTCAACTTGTTCCTCATACCAAAAAATATCAGTGATTCGTCTTGTGATGCGAAACTTTTATGAACACGAGTGTACACAAGTGTGTTAAGTGGCCATAAATTTTGTTGCGGAATGTCGTATCGAAATGAAAATTTCTTTCAAAGTTACGCGCCGGGATTAAATAAGATTTATATCTGAAAACAACGGATATTTTCGAGTTAATTTTAGATGCTGCTCGCTCATTATGCTCGGTAAAGTAATCCAAGCACGCGTTACTTAAGTCACCAGTGCCGTACAATTTATGCGCCAAACATCGGTTAAAGATAAAATAAAAATAGACGAGCATTAAGTAGGAACTTAAATATATGGAGCGACATTCATTTTAACTAAGTGTCATAAAACTATTTGTCAGCGCGTTAATTACCGGATAGAATAAATGTTGACATATTTAGTGGAAACTAGTAGAGTTGTAAAAGCGAATAAGTTGTGACAAGATGTTTAGCTATTTAGTAATTAGAAGATAGACGTAAATGGTACGTTAATAGAAACAATACATTAAAGTGTTAAGTGACGATGAAAAGAAGAAGAGTGTCAAATTAAAATAGTATAAAAAATAATATTATAGACAAAATGGCCGGGGAATTGAAGAGAATAAAGAGGCATTCATATGTATTGAATGCAATACTGCTATTCATCTCGATGATTTATGGTGAGTGATTGTATTTTGCTAACGTAGCGTCGACTTAATTAGAATTCGCTTGATCTTTTAATTAAAACGTGATCTGATATTGTTACGAATGAATAACTGCAGTATTGGAAACAGTTACATAACACATAGTATTATTTTAACGACACTTCGTGAGTTATAACAACATTGTCCGTAATCCAATGTTATTGGATTCGCAATCAAGTTTTTATTTATTGTTGTTTTGTTAGTGTTTTACTGATTAATGTGTTCATAACTTTGTTAAAACAATATATTAATAGTATGCCATTGGAAAAGTTGAAATTGTCAAAACCGACTCTGAATGTTCTGATAAAGTTTAGTAAATAATAACACCTAAAGTCATATATCAACGCATATTTTACAAAAATTGTTATTTTTATCATTACTACTAAATAAATACATTCGTCATTGAGAACAGAACTGTAACACAAAGATGCAATCGGACCAAAATTCATTGGATCAGATTGAAAACTTACGTGCTCCGGCAATATTTCAGCGAGAGCGCGAAAAGACCGGGGGCCGGATTAATTGCTTCTGTCAGTAATTACTTGGAGTAATGTAGTACTCTTTCAACATTAATCTCTAAAGGATAAGCTTTGCCGCTCCCTCACTCATTCAAATTATGTTACTGTTGCCCGTGTGAGTAATTATCATAATGGTCCCAGTGGACCCTGTGGTACTCCTACACTTTTATTACCGGCTTTGAAGACGGCTGACAGTTTCATTGGAGTTTTGAGCGTTTAAATGAATGCCGGCAATGTGTAAGTTTTCTTATTATAAGTTAAAGTGGTGACCGAGTTTGAAAAGTTCATTAAATTGCTTCAATTGACTGTAGAACTTTGTCCATTGCATCATTTAGTTCTTAATGTGGGAAACTCTTGATTAAAGTGCGGTCGTACTAATGTATGGCATTCGTGTGAAATATAAACTACCTACAATATTTTCCGTCAACTTTTATACAACTTTGATGTTACATCAAAATACATACAGTTAAAATTCGTACAATACTCGTAGCATTACAGAGGGTGCTTTGTACTAACAAACTAAAAAGTTATTCACAATTTAATTGTTCTTCTTTGAATTCCGAACGTAAATATTTAGATAAGGTTCTTCGATCTACCGAATGTTTATATTCCTTATACTTAATCGTTCTTCAAACCTCGCACTAATTAACAAAACTCTTTAATAATGCTTCCCTCTTGAAACTCTGGGTTCGGAAGGACTCTTGAGGCCTCTCATCATGACCTGCCAACGTCTTCATATTGTTTGGCCGGCCGACTGCTTATTGCAGTCACTTCCTTCGTGATCATTATGATTTTGTTTATTCATCATTGTCATTATAAACACGTGTGTCTTTTTTAATGATTTAGAAATACCGGTTTCTAAATTTGAAGTTAAGAGTTTGTCGAACTCTACTATAATGCTACAGATTTCGCTTTTTCTCGTTCCTGCTTATTAAATATGTTGCTGTGCCCGACAGCGTTTTTTTTTTTTATAATTACCACCTTTAAGTGTACATCTTGGATGCAATAAAGATTTGAGATTGATATTTATTGAGATTTTGCAAATTCTCAGGCTAACAGTAAAGGTTGGCATGTCAATTTTTTTATTTCAATTAGGCTATTAAGCGGAACTGCCGAATTTCAACATTTACAGTTCATCATCATCATCATCATAACTTTAATGTACCCACTGTTGGGACACAAGTATTTTTTTTGTGGGAGGCAATAGGCCGTAATCCACCACACACGCAGTGCGGATTGGTGGATGTCACATGTCTTCGAATTATTGCTAATAGGACATACCGGTTTCCTCACAATGTTTTCCTTCACCGTTTTGACAGCAGTGGTGATGAAATAATTTACACAAAGTAAAGCGTCTGCCTGGGTTCGAACCCACGACCTACAACTTGTAAGTCGCGGCCGTTACCTCTGGGCCACCACTGCTCTCTTTTACTGTTAATAAATTAATATTATATGATTCTACCGTAAGTAAATTCGCAAAGGTACTCTGTTATGGAGAAGAACGGAGAAGACTTTCACTGTGCATACTGCTAAGGAGTGGAACTCCCTTCCGGAGTCTTTGTTCCCTGATAGCTACAACCTTAGGAGACACCCCATTAAGTCAAGAATGAATAGGTTTCTTCTAGGCAAGCGTGCTTCACCGTAGACCACATCATCGCTTAACATGAGGCGAGATAGTGATCAAATTCGAGCCTATAGATTATAAAAAAAAAAGAAGAAAATCCTTAATTACCCTTTTAAAACAAGCGTTTTACAATATTACATATACAGTGATTTATTAATAAACATGTTTTCAACTTAAAAAAAAAAAAAAAAAATGTGTTTATTATCCATAATCTATACAATTAAGTTGCCGGGGCTTCCCAGAAAGTAATCCGAAGATACTTGTGATGGGATTAACCTCGCTCTTCCTCGATTAATTACAATTGTTTTGTTGTGCTAATTAGGTATAAGTTACACATTTTTATTATAAACTAATAGAAAGAAAAATGAAGATCGTGCTTATGGCAGTGTGTGAAAGTAGAGTGTGTTTTGTATAAATGTGTGTTCATAAGTATGTTTATGTGTGAATGTATATTTTATATTTTGTGTGTATGTGTATGAGTAGGTGTGTGTGTGTGAATGGGCGTGTGGATGTGTGTGTGTGTGAATGGGCGTGTGGATGTGTGAATGAGTGTTGGAGTGTGTGTGTGTGTGTTGGATTGTGTGTGTGTGCATGTAGGAGTATGTGTATGCATGACGTTCATCCCAGTGTAGCCAAAATGCCTTCCACGGCATCATAATTAAGTGTGAAGATCCATTCCGTCAATGTTTTCTTACACTCGTACAATTGCATAGGGTAAATGTTAAGTACGCGATTTACTTTATTATAAACGAGTGGGGCTTGAGTTACATTTTGGCGACTAGCAAAAGTTGAACGTGCTGAGTATGTAGGGGCTACTATATCAGACCGTCTTTTTTTAAGTTTGGCATGGCTAAAGGGTAGAATTTTGTGATATCTTAGTACCATGTGTAATATATACAGTTTTCTGACGGAGAGCAGCTTAGAGCTTGCGTAAAGAGTTTCAGTAGGGAACCTGTAGGGCTTACAGTACATGACCTTAATCAAGGATCTCTGTGCCCTCTCTAGTTCTATAAAATACGACTTAGCTGCTCCACCCCATACCGAGATACAATATATGATTACAGATTGGGCCAGTGCGATATATATTTTATTTTGAAGTTCTGTACTCATAATGTGTCTCAAAGATTTGAAAACCCATATGAGTTTTCTTACCCTCCCTATAGTTAGTTCGAGGTGTGGGTACCAGCTTAACCTTTGATCTACTACAATACCTAGGTACTTGACGGAATTTACCTTCTGAATTACAGGGCAACTACAGGTAGATTGGGTTGGGGTACGACAGGAATGTATTCTAATCTTAAAGTCAGGCGCAGGCTGAGAGTTTGCGTATTTAGTGAAGCAGACGAAGTTGGTTTTTAGGGTATTTAGAGTAAGTAGATTCTCCCTTAGCCAATCACTAACTCTGGCGAGTCCACGCTCAGCCTCCAGCCTAACTTTATCCCAGGTCTTAGCTGAGAAGATAATAGCGGTGTCATCCGCGTAGGACAGTATCCTTGCACCGTTGATAATAAGGTTACAGAGTTCATTAATGTAAATCAAAAATAGCGTCGGGCCGAGGACACTGCCCTGCGGGACGCCATACGTCACGTTCTCCTCATCACTAACATAGTTTTCAATTTTCACCCCCTGCTTTCTGTTTAGAAGGTAACTGCTGAGAAGAGAGAGAGCAGAACCTCGAAAACCTAAGTTCTCCAGCCTGTGTATAAGTTTAGATATAGAGACGGTATCAAAAGCTTTCCTGAGGTCAAGAAAGGCCACTAGGCATTTGTTCCCCTTATCTACTTCCTTGGTTATCACAGTTGCTAGTTCCTCCGTAGCGTCCTGGGCCGACATTCCCCTTCTAAAACCATATTGAGAGGAAGATAAGATGTTATACTTAGTCAGGTAGTTAACTATTCTAGAGTTCAAGAGCTTCTCAATGATTTTAGAAATGGAGGTCAACACAGAAATTGGCCGATAGTTGTTAACGTCGTCTTTATCTCCACTCTTATACACAGGGGTAACAACGGAGCGCTTAAGAAGGTAGGGGAAGATACCAGTGTTAAAGCATAGGTTGGCCAGGCCACAGATCAGCGGGACTAAGATCTCCTTGGCCTGTTTTAGGAAAAGGGTAGGAATTCCGTCCCATCCTGGTGCACTCCCAGAGTCTAGTGACATCAGTATATTTTCAACTTCCTCCTGAGAGGTGTCTAGGATAACAAAGGAGGACAGATTAGGGCTGTCTGTGTTACCAGATGTAGGGGGTACGTAACTATTTAAGATGTTCTGAGCTAAAGATTGACCAATGTTAATAAAATAATTATTAATATAGTTGACTGAGTCTAGGGGACATGATTTTATCTTAAGTAGGTCGCAATTTGAGCTCTTAGGTGGCTTATAATTTGTGATATCATTAATGGCTGACCACAATGCCCTAGGGTTTTTAGCAGATGCTTTGATTTTGTCTTTGTTGAATTTGTTTTTTAGTTTTTTTATAAGGTTCCCACAGAATGTCCGATATCGTCTATATGTAATTATTAGAATTTGATTATGTGGGTTTAATTTGAGTTTATGGTAGATTGAATTTCTTACTCTAATACACCGTAGGGCACCTGTTGTTATCCAGGGTTTAATCGTTCTTTTGCTATTCGTGATAATTACACTTTTAGAGTTCTAAAGTAAAGCTGTCTTGACCAATTCTATAAGCGCAAAGGCGTATGTATCAGGGTCTTTGAAGATGTTAAAAAAGGAGGTATCAATATTTTTAAGACTATTATGAGCATTTTCGTAGTTGATTATTGTTTTGTGCTTTTTGGGTATATTATAGCAATATTTGTTCTCAAGTGATAACAAAATCAGGCAGTGGTCTGTTACGGTTGTATTTAAAACCGCTGTAAAAGCTATGTTTTTTTGATAATCAAGACTCAGGAAGACGTGATCTAGGCATCCATCCCCCCTCGTGGGTAGGTTGTGAGATGGTAAAAGTCCATGCGTTGATAGCATATTTAAGTAGGTTAGTCTATTGTTTCTTTCATTGTTAGTTTCAGTAGGTGAAATAATTAAGTCGATATTAATGTCCCCTAAGATTAGAACGTTTTTACTATGAGTAATATTATCAAGATGATTGTTAAGGGATGTAATGAAGTTACCTGCATGTAGAAATGATGGGGAACGGTAAATACCCAAGATAGTGTAATTTGGTATATTTAACTCGAGTCCGGTGGCATTTACAAGGTTTAGTTCTTTAAATTTTACTGACAATTTATTTATGATGTATACAACTACCCCGTCACTTTGGTTAATATGGTGTTTTGTTTGGAAAGATGTGTAATTAACTAATTGTGGTACGTTTTTTTTAGGGTTTAACCAACACTCTGTGAGAATCAAAATATCTACTTCATATTTTAGTTGTGATAGGGTGAGTTGCAAGTCATCAAAATTTTTATATATACTTCTAATGTTTTGTGTTAAAATAATTAAATTGTGTGGAGAATTACCCGTGTTTAATTTTAGTTCCTTTATATTACACTTTTCCGATTCTGATGGTATAATCTGATCAATTTCGTTTAGTGTATCGAAACTATCCATTTAAACATATTAAGTTAGTACTCTCGGGATTGCAACTAGGGTAGTTAGATGCTATGAAAAATAGCGGATCAGATTCTAGGAAGTGTAAGTACACACGGACGAGTTCAACATCCTGTATAGGGGAAAACAGGGGGTAACAAATTGTATATTTAGAATCTAAGTAATATAGGTTTTCAACTAATGTAGGTTTAGAACTATTGTATCTGTGGTTGTAGACGGTGAATAAGTATGTTGATATGTTTGTATATTGAGCGTGTTTATGTTTTTTGTCAGAGATCAGGTGATGTAAATGTGGGATATAAAGTTGGTAATTGTGATTATGGTATAAAGGTGTGTAGGTATTTAAGGGTTTGTAAGTAGATTTCTGTGAGAATTCCGATATATAGTAGACGTTTGATATTACTTTTATCAAGCCAAGCAACCCATACCCAGCTTGATAAATGCAACATTGTGTGTAGACGTGTATAAGTGTGTAGATGTGTATTAGTTTGTGTTTAGATATCTGTGCAGGTTTTGTTGTATAGTAGACATTGAACATATTAATTAACAAATAAGGTGTTGGGCTTAGGTAAGCTTTTTTAAGTAGGAGAAACAGTTTTGAGATATATATACCAATAGTTAGTCATTGTTCTTGCATTAGTTGTTGCAACTTCAAATAATTATTCAATTCAGAAAACGTTACAGTTGAGCAGTAACTTTGTCATATTAAGCCTTCTTCTCAGGAGTAAATAATCATGTTCATACTATAATTGCTTTACAAATAGTTACACACCAATGTCACATCTGTCTTGGCAAAACATTTCTTGGAAAGAGACAATGAGTTTGCTTAGTTTCTACCTCCGAAGCCTCAGGCGGTACTATAATCGTGTTCGTTTCATCTACGCACAGTGACAGCTTGCAACGCTATCTCGACAGCTCGGTTACAAATACCATAGCAACCCACTTTACCCTGTCTTATGCTCAGGGTAAGATAAACAGGTAACTTCTGCATTTTGATCCCCTGTTTCAAGGAAATGAAATATAATTTATTGAAAATATGAGTGTTGGGGAGCTCGTGGCTAAACAGTATCAGCCACACGGGTCAACATTCAACGTTAAGCAATGCTTGTCAAGTTCAGTCCGTGGATTAAAATCAAATAGTTTATTTCAAATAAATCTTAGAGGTACTTTTGAATTGTCAAACAAAAAAAAAATATGACTTTAGTTGCAAATTCGCAAGCGTCAGTAGGTCTCAATTGAGAAGAATTTGCAAGAAACCTTTTTCCATCAGTTTTAATTACAAGTATTTGGTTACATCATTCTTGTTGTATAAATACATTTATGTGCGCGTCTAGAGTAACAAATAATTTTAAAAAATACAATAACAGGCCAAGGTAGCTAAGTTATGACCAATCCCAACTAATGGCGCCCGTTCACGAACATGACGCATGGATCGGCACCACTCAGTTCTACCATCATGAAGGGAACCGAATGATCCAACATATGTGCCTCCATCAGAGAGATATTAGAGAGAGCATGACACACTCAACTGCCAGGGCACACAGAAGTCAACGAAAGAGACATAGGTGCAGTGAATATTAGATTTACAGTCGGAACATTTTATTCACACATGTGCTGTGCAGTTATATAATACTAAAAATAAATGAGATTATACAAGAAAAATATATTTATATCTTGTCTTCAGCAGGTCCAACAATACTTCAAATGTTTTCTGCCCATCACTATTTTTGCGCCCTAGTGGCTGCGGATGGGTGACCTTCTTTACATAGCGAGATACTTCCGTGCCTCGGAAAGCATGTGATGTCATTTGTAGATCTTTGATAGTCGTTACGGACAGGCAGAAGTCAAGAAATCTGACACTAGTCTTGCCAAGGGATTTCGTATTACCCAGTTACTGGTTTATAGTTTTTGTGATTGAATATCAATAACATGACGCATTAGCCTACCTACGAGTACCCTAACCACATTTATAGTATCACTCACCTTATTTATTGTTATGTGGTGTATTTGTAACTTTTAGTCTGTAATATACACATCTATTTTAATCTAAATTCGCTGCACATGCAGAGATAGGAAGCTTTTTGGTCTCGCACGGGGTTTCATTTTTATTATTGTTTTATTTTTGCTTATTTCTTGAATCACAAATAAATATTTTTCTTTATTTCTTATTTATTTCATCTATACTAATCTAATACTTTTAAACGAGCAATTCTTGTATATATGTATATAGACACATATATACAAGAATAATATAATACATATATAATCTGAATCTCGGAAACGGTTCCAACGATTTTCATGAAATTTAGTATGCAGTGGGTTTCGGGGGCGATAAATCGATCTAGCTAGGTTTAATTTTTAGAAAACGTCGTTTTCTCTATTTTCACCTGAGCAGAGCTCGGTCGCCCAGCTACTAGTATTAAAAAGAGTTAAAGTTTGTGAGGTTGTATTGGGTAATCTCTAGATCTACTGAACCGATTTAGATGAAATTTGGCATGGAGATAGTTTGGACATTGGACATTGCATTCTCTTGTGATGATAAAACACTTATTACTCGGGCGAAGCCGCGGGCAGAAGCTAATCTTTTATATAAGTAAGTAGGTACTTGTTTTACATACACACTTTGTTACTAAAAAACTGCTTTACGTCCGTCAAGTCAAAGTCACAGGTCCAATTTAAAACCAGTGTCGGGCACTAGTTGCCCGACATTTTGCTGAACTAGTCCTATTTGGCGCGGCCGTGGGACACAATTTTATATTTATATTGTTTTTCTCTTTTATTGTTGTTTAGTTTTAAGTATTTTAAGTTTTTTTTTCTTTATTTAAGTTGTGTGCTCTAGTGGCTTGTGGCAAATAAATGTGTTTTCTCTGTTTCTTTCTTTCAATATCTATTTCCAGTCAGTCGCTAGATGTAATATACTGGTACTCAGCCCCATTCAGGTAGATTGGTAGCTGACCCCAAAATACTTAGGAAAAGGCTAGGTAGATTGATTTATTAATCTTACTAATCCTGGTGGTTCTTTCTAATCGTGGTGGCCCAGTAGCTAAAACCTCGCCTCTCGTACTTGAGGTCGTGTGTTCGAATCCGGCCAAGTACCATGTGACTTTTCCAATTCATATGTATTTTCTTAGTTTATCTTGGACATCGCTGACAACGATGAAGGAAAACATCGTGAGGAAACCTGTCCTTATAGTGAGTTTGTTATAATATTGCGCTCCATTGGTGTTATTTCTGCAAGGCGTTCCAGTGCGAGGATAAACTAATAAATATTATTATATTATTCATTATATTCTTTCACGTAATTTTAATTAAACTTAACAGAAATATACATTACAATAACACATAGGCTATAATTTACGGCAGAGCCGCGGGGGACTAGCTAGTATCATAAATGCGAAAGTTTGGATGGAAGTGTGAATGTTTTTACTCAATCACGCCAGAACGGCTGAACGGATCTGGATTAAATTTGTCACAGAGATAGATTATATTCAGGATTTGCACATAGGATACTTTTTAACCCGGGAATATTTTCTCTCGGGATAATATTCGACTTTCACGGGGGCGAAGCCGCTGGCAGAAGCTAGTGTCATATAAAATAGACTTCTCTTGCTAAAGTATGAGAATCATACGAAATTAATAAATCCACATTGTCGTAAACCATTATAAAACTTCAGTCACTCTCAGAAGAGTTTTGAGCTAAATTTAATTATTTTGCTCGCTGGCAATCTGAAAACTTTTCAATTGAACAAGTAATTTTCGGAATCTTGTAACTTTTATTGAAGTGAGGAGCAGGGAACGAATTAAGATGGACTCATTCAGTGGGTCATGAATGAATTGGAATTAAATCACTTTTGCGAGTTTGGCGTCGCGGTAAAAGGTTTCTGAGCCCTGAACTTTATTCCAAATTTAAGTTTTCTATTGTGTCCGACGTTCCTTTTGACTTTTTTCTTATTAGCCAGCTTTCGGGAAAAAAAAACCTTCGCTTAGATACGAACACTTTCTTCGAGAAAATTTAATGTTATTCGTTGACAAACTTTGAGATGTCTTTGAATATTTTACTGTATTCTTTATTTTGTTTCTTTAAGAAATTTGTGGTTCAGTACATATATTTTTACGTTGGTTTTAAAAGTCTGAAGAGAGGAATTGTTTGCCCCGGTGCGGTGCTCTTGCACGAAGAGCGAACTATTCTTTAGAGCACACTACACTACAACGATCATTAGAACAATGTTGTTTTTTTCTCGACATGTTTTGAAAGATGCTTTGATGTCGTATGAAGCCTTGTTAACCTCGTAGGAAATAAAAGGAATATCAGCATTATTTATGTTAGCGAAGATAATGAGGTCTAAAAGATAAACCCCTATTTTCACAGATAGATGACTAAAGAATACAAAGAAAGAATATTGTTCACAAACATAAAATAAAATCTGTACGGTGTAGTTGTAATTGTTCCAAATAAAATAAAATAAATGATGCTGAAGTACTATATTTGTGACTAGCTTAAAATTTTAGATAGGTACTAAGTAAATCAAAAATAGGTATTTCTGTTAAAATATCCCATTGTTCATCCCCAACAATGTCTGCTTAAATAAATCTTACGTAAGATATCTAAATAACCCACCCAACATTGTTTTGGAATCACTACGTTTATTTATTTATTTTATTAGTTTATCCTCGCACTGGAACGCCTTACAGCAATTACACCAATGGAGCACAATCTTATAATAAACTCACTATAAGTCCAGGTTTCCTCACGATGTTTTCCTTCACCGTTGTCAACGATGTCCAAGATTAACTAAGAAAGTACATATGAATTGAAAAATACACATTGGTACTTGCCCGGATTCAAACCCACGACCTCAAGCATGAGAGGCGAGGTCTATCTACTAACATATCGAAATAAAGTGCGTAATGGCTCATAAACTGTCCCATTTCGTTGCCAACATCACATAGATGATCCATTTTCCTCGATTCTTACAATTTGTAAGCAAGTAGAAACGTTTTACACAAATCATGTTTTGTTAACTTCAAGCATGGATATTAAGACATCTTATCAAAAGCCAGATAATTCCATTGAAACTCCTCCTTTCAAGAGACACATTTAAAGTCTTACAAAATGAACAATTCAACAAGGGCCGATCTTCAATTTGAATACAACGAATAATGACCTTATTTATCCAAGTAATATAATGTTATCAAGGAGAAAAAAAAACTATGAAAAAGCCAATTTCAAAGCAAGAGCTTATTGAAACTCTCTGTAAAATGGTAATGGAGGGAAACGTCGAAACGCCGCCCAAGTCGTTGCTTCTGCATCATTGGATTTTAAACTTTAAAATGTTTAGTTGAGGTTGTATTTTGTTCGGTGCTCTTTAATGCAGTGCGTACGGTTCGTGTTTCGATATTAACGGTATTTTTCAAATGGAAGTTTACAAAGTTGAAGTAGCTATCTTTGGGAGTTTGGCAACGCATTCGCTGTAGCATCGAGGTTTTAGATGACTTTATGTCGCGACCAAGTGAACAATGGTCTCTCGGGTCTTGAAAACTTTTTATATTTTGTTATTATAATGCCTTGAAAAGTGAATCATAAACATGAATGGATTACTCTCACTGTTTCTTCTCCTTAGATTTAAAGCGCGGTTGTGAAGCTTTTCACACCTAGAAAGCACTCTAAAATAAGTCCATTCTGAATAAACCATTTTACATTTGTTGAGGCATCAACACATTTCCAAGATTCTCTGCAGTTTCCAGTTGAATATTTCTGAGAAAGGGTTAGCGGTAATAATTCAAGGGGTCGGCTTTAGAATCCGTTACCTGTCAGTACTAATCAACACTTTACTCGTTGGGTTCTGAGACATATCGTTACTTGTTTGGACTACAATATTGAATTCAATTTCGTTTATTACAGTTTGAGCATTTGTTACAAAAGCTTTTATGGGTTTAATTACCGAGTCGGCAATACTGTTAACGTATATTTCTGTAAGAAAATTCTCAGTAGTATCACCATTTGTTACAACATCATGTAAGGCCTAAACATTGAATTGTACAGAAATATGGCTTCATCTTGTAGCAAAAATATAATACCTATTATTTATAGGTACCTAATGAAAACCCGTGAAAAGAAAGTCCTGTAGTAATACTGTACTATACAAACTTAACGTATCAGCGTGTGGCATTGTGGATCATAACTATCTAAAAACTGAAAACAGTTAAATGCTGTCATATTTTGTCAATATAAATTTTGCCGTGCCATACCTGTCCAATTATATTTTGTAAAAATACAGCAATTTTAAAACTTTAAAAAAATAATGTTAATTTACTTAAAAACTTATTTAATTCTACTCCGCAATGACGATTTTAACAACTCATTTCAAGCTTTTAAGACCAAAACACGATAACCCAAGCCCCAGTAAATATCTCATTCGCAGTTTATGAATCGAAATAGCCGATATAAACACAAGATATTTAATATCCATTAAAATTGACGATGAGTTACACAGGAAGACTTATTGGAACCATGTCAGTGCATTAAAGATTGCAACATTTCCTTTAAAACAATAGAACGATTCGGGTCACCGATTTTTTTTCCATAGACTAAATTATTAGGTAGTTATAATAATTGAATTATGCAGTGTCATGAAATGATTTGTTGGAGGTTCAGCTAAGGTTAATTGAGCGAGTCTAATGTTTATTGCCGTGTCGTTTTAGTGAAGTAGAATCATTTATTTTAATAATTATCAGTGTCGGTGGGTTTTGGTAAATGTTGTAAAAGTGGCTATTCTTCTAAAATTACAATCCATTTATAAAATGCGGAGATTAATTTAGTGATCGAAGTTTGATTATTATAGTGATCGAAGCTGTATCCATATTCAATTAAGTTTTTTTTTTGGTAGGTATTTCTTGGTATGTTACCTTTTATTAAGTAAGTACTATGTGCAGTTTTTAAGCATGAATGTGGAGTGCTATAAGAAGAAGTAATCCGATAAGGCTGCCCATTGTATGTTTAGTTTTAATATAAACTTAATAAATAAATGAGACCAAATAAATTATAGATAAATACATAAAAATAAATTTTATTGAAACACTATTCTATACATACATAAAGCACAACAAAAATAAAACAAATATTATAGTATAAATACAATAAAATACGAACAATAACTGCATCAAAGTAGCCATAGACTTCACCCTAGGATACCCTGAGTCGTGGGATCTAGTATTAAAGATCGGGAGGAGAGAAGAAGAAGAGAGAGAGTATAAAAAGATGGATTGTGTGTAAGTTGATACGTACTTCTACAATTAAAGTGTGTTCTGAAATGACTTTTAATAAAGTAGTATAATAGAAGGAGACGTAGGTATTATACCCCAAATAAATAGGGATACGAACAAGATGATAATGATACAATTAATGTAAAAATGTAGGTACATATGTAGGTATATTTTGCTTATTCACATTTCTAATTGCCTAAGTCTATCACAAAAGAAATCACCATAATTATAAATGAATTACAAAGCCAATCTTTAGATTTCGAAGATCTTTTAAATTCTAATCTGATCGAAATTGTGTTACTAGTTATTCCTACAAATATTGATACCGTTAGTTGTCGTGAAGAAATTAAATCCACATTAATTAAATTTTGGTTTTATTTAAGTGCTGTTCATTTATTTTAGACAAAATAGCATGTAGAAGCATCTCTAGTATTATACTGACTTGTTCAAAAGCTTCACTTTGTTGAAAACAACAACACATTTACACGATCCCTACGTGTCTGACACGAACAATTCCGAAATTCATGAACCGAAAGCTTAGTCAGTTAAGAGCTCATGTGATAACAAAGGTACAGGCAGTATTTATAAACTTTTGTACCACTTTCACATCAAAATTCATCGCATATTTTCTGAAATTACTTCCAACATAACAAATGTGAGACAAAGAGCTGCAATAACGAAACAAGAAGCCAAACGTGAAACATGAGGCCAAAAGTGAAACAGCCAATATCTCGTTGGAACGATCAGATAAATACTGGAGCTGCAAAAACTTATTCAATCTAACACACACTTTTGTACGGGAATGTGCAAGTTTTGTGGCGAATGCTTCCAAATTGAACAGCATGGTTCCTAAGAGAAAATTTATTTCGTGGAGTTTCTCTAATTTGATTCCTAGAAAAGAAGAGGTTGCTGTCGAAACTGGAACAGGGATAGTAAGATTGAATTGTGTGGAAAATTTTGATTTAACGTCGTCACTGTAGCTAATGGACGCTTTAGATCGATGGCGTGTGAAAAAGAGTATATTTTTTTTACACCCGTGTATAATAATGCCTTTTAAAGAACATTGAACATGAATTTTTAACCTTCTTCAAAAAGGAGGAGGTTCTCAATTCAATTGTTTTTTTTTTATGTATGTACTGCGATTAAGCTGAGATTTATGATCCGATTTACGTGATTTTTCTTTAGTTTGAAGCGGAATACTTCCCATTTGGTCCCATAAAATTTAACATAGTTTGACCCAGTAGTTTTCATTGAATGTTTTTATTTTTATTTATGAACATTTTTGTTTACGTGGATGATGTAATTTTAGTTTGTGTACGGCTTTTTTAGGAGTTTTCATTTGGGTAATCTATTCTGACATCACTGTGGGCATTATAAGTACCTTACTATAGAACTTGCCCATTATGTAAAACTAAAAAGAGAAAAAAAAATGACTTCTAAAGCAAAATACTTCAAATCGAAAAATAACTTTTTTGCCGAAGTCGGTGTCTAATAAAACGAAAAACAGTAGGTATTTGGTACCTACACAGACACCGACTACAGAAAAAAGTTATTTTGAAAAAAAAAACGAACCCTGTTTTTTTTTTGTTGAAGTTGGTTTAATTTTAGGGGTTCCGTACCTCGAAAGGAAAAAACGGAACCCTTATAGGATCATTTTGTTGTCCGTCTGTCTGTCTGTCTGTCAAGACTCTTTTTCTCAGGAACGCGTGGAGGTATCAAGCTGAAATTTATATCAAATACTCAAATCTAATGCCTCTTAAAGCTGTGAAAAAGTCAAACTTCTAAGCCAACGCAATCAACCGATACAGCCCTTTATGTCGCAAATTTTCGGCACTCGCAAGGGAATCAAAACCTACAGGGTACTTCCCGTGAACTCAGAATCTTGAAATTTGGTACGAAGCAACGTCATAAAGCACAGATAAAGGAAACATTGCGAAAACCGTAAATTTTTAGTTAAATCATATAATAAAAAAAAATACTTTATACCCCTTTCCTCATGAACGCGTATTGAATTGAAATTCATATCAAATACTCAGGTCTTTAAGCTGAGGTTTGTACGGAACCCTTTTTATGTTTTTTTTTTTTTGTTATATAATTTTACGTCTGTATTTTCCCTTAGGGTTATGCAGAGATGTAGCTCATTGAAGAGTCCATAAACGTAAAAACGTAACGCTCGTTTTAGTAAATGTTTCTCAATAATTCAAACGTTTAGTTTTCAGGTTACGTTTTCTTTTCCATCTTCTTTTATGTGTTTTTTGCCTTGCCTCACACCAACACAATTTTTGTCTAGCTAGCCTATTTTCTTTCTACCTAGTCTTTCATTTTCTTAGACTCATGAAAGACATAGTACACAATATCGTCGGAACGTCTGTCTGTCTAAGTCGAGCTCGTTTACAATTAAACAAGAACGTCTTTAAAAAATGTTGGCAAGTCTCATAGAAACGTTGTCGACCTAAAAATCTCCCCAGTCTCGTCCGAGCCAATTATTGTTAAAACGTCTTCAAGAAATGTGTGGCTGTAGTCTTCTCCACTTTAATATAAGGTCAAAATAAAACGTAATAAAATTAGGGACGAAAATTTGCGGCGATGTATTTTTGGAAGTAGTAGAATATTTTTATTAAACCAGAGTAAATATTTGTGAAGTATTTTACGTTGCTTTTATGCTTAGCTAGCTTTTTTCCGTGGGCTATTCTTCAGAAATCATGTTACTTTTGCGGTATAAAAAGTAACAAATGACACTTAGTGTTAGTTTTGCTTTTTAACAATGACAGAATCTTTGTAAGTGAGTCGGTAGAACAAGGGATTACTATTGACAAAAACTTATAAATAAATTTTATTTCTTTACAAGGTAAGTCTACACAATGGAACAGACACGGGTTTCTTGGCACAAGATTCGCATTAAAAACTATATATAAACCAAGTAACATAGCTGGTTTAGAAAGATTACCTCCAAGTAAATAAGCTTTAGGCAGTTTTCAACAATTTTTTTTTATTAATGTGTAAAGACTAAAGTTTTATACGTTTAAAAGCCTAGCCTATATCCTAAAATAGTTCCCATATGCCCAAGTACAAACTTATGTTTACTTGCTCGCGGCCTTTCAGAATATGACAAATGTGTTACTAACTCGCTATTATGTAAGAGGCCTAATCTTTAAGGGATAAGGAACAAGGCAAATTGGATTTGGCTGACATTGACATTATTAATTAAGGCTCCCGAGGCTTGATATCCCTAAATCCTTACCCGCTGTTTCGTATTTTTTCGGGTAAACTCGGGAGGATTACTACTCAGGTATTGGGTTCTTGGAATCGGTGAGTTCCTCGTTTATTCATATTGTGTGGTGCCTTTGTACGTTAAAAACGGTATTGAATACTTATGGATTGAATCGAATTTTGATAGAAAACTGTTTCAATTGCGTCATGTTAAACGTTTATTCCAGGAAAATATTCTTTTGTTTTCGTTTTTGGTGGAAACATTTTTCAGGATCTTAAAGAATAAAACGATAAGTCTCTTCGGTGTAAAAGGAAGAGGTTTACAATTCAACAGTATTTTTTTTATGTGTGTTACATCAGAACTTTTTACTAGGTGAACTGATCGATTTTTGTAATAAAAAGTCTTGGGTTTATGCACATATCTACTTGAGACGTTGAAAACACTTTAACTCGTTTTCTCTGCCACAGTAACACTATGCGACACTAACCCTCAGTTTCCCACCTTAAAAATATCGCAGAATTAATGTGACAAATTATCAAGCACGCGTTATCTGCTGTGATTAGTTGAATGATTTTTCAACAGCCAATCACAGAAGATAACGCGTCCTTGACAATTTGTCACATTAATTCTGCGATAATTTTAAGGTGGGAAACTGAGGGTTAAGTATAATTAAATGCATACAAATAATACATCCGCAAGACGATGTCTTAAGTTTACTGCACAAATTCTCTGCTACCATTCTATCAAGCTGAGCAACAGATTTCTATGAAAAAGTACAGACTCTGAATTAACTTAAAAACCAGAGAAAAGTGTCTGTTTACGAGTAATTTTCTGCCGAAAAGCTGCTTACCTGTAGCATCACTTACATAGGCATTGCTTTTCTTTGAAACGGGTATTCTTTAGGCAAAAGTTATGCATAAAACTGGCATTTCATTATTAACTTTGCATTCTGTATGCGAAAATATTATTTCTAATTATGTGGATCTATTTTTTTAAGACCTAACCTAGTATAACATATTTTTTCATGCAATAAAGATATTCTATTCTATAGAGAAAAACCATTGCAACAAACACCCAACTAAAATACATACCATTTTTATCCGCAGAGCTCGTGATTAAAGTGCGAATTACAAACTCAAGACCTAGGGATGTTCCGGAAAGTTCTTTACGAGTAGCACTTTGCACTTGTCGACTTGCTAACTTTCTCTAAAGCACTTGTCTCCGGGTTTAATATGTAAAATGTCAGAGAGGGCAGATTAGCAACATTATTTGACACAATGAAATTCCCCCGTTAAGTTTCTACCTTGATATAGTGATGGGAAACTTGAAGAAAGTTTTGAAGATTTAATTTAGTGAGTTCCGTAATGGGTTCTGTGAGAGGTTTCCTGCTTCTTGTTCCTGCAATCTGCGTTGAGTTCAACTGTGTGGTACAATGTTGCGGGGGTTTAGCGCGTTTTACGATGTAGTCTATAAACACGCTTGGTATTAACGTGGGGCACCTCATGAAATGAGAAGTGTCGTATTATGCTGACGTTTACTTAGTTTTCTTTTCGGTGTATGTATTTGGGTAAAAGTTTTGTTTGGCTAACCTAATCTCTGCCGCTACAGAGAAAGGCCATCCCTTTCTCCTTCCACACGCGCGAGCCTGCTCTTTCTCCTTCCAGTTTAAGTTTTGGTGAAATCTGTCCAGTTCGTCTCTCTATCACCTTCTTTGTCAGCTGTGGACCTATCTTAAAGTCTTTGTTTCCTACTGTAGCTTTAAAATCTTTATTGTTTTTTTTTTCAATTACATCGCAAATTTCGTTTGTACACGTTTTGTCTCATTACGTTCATCATCTGATTCTATATAAAAATACTTTTTGGAGATATTTTCGTATAATCATTACAGTAGCTGAAAGGTCCCAAGCTCCATGCTTCAATTTATCGTTTCCATTCTAACTTTTGAATTAGGAACCCAAATAAAACATACAATACTTCTAATCCATGTTTAGACGTTTAACCAAACCCGAATCATCGAATCAGCTCATTCCCATCACTAAGACGTTCTGACGTACGAAGACAAACGGTTGCCATTCTTCCATTGTTGCCGGTTTAAATGCTGAACAGCCTGTCAGCAACATGGTATTATTGTGGTTTATTAGTTCAAATGGACGTATTGTTGCCATGTTTTGTTCTCTAGATTGGATAATTATGGTCGTTCTACACAATGGGGTTGGTTAAGGTGGTTAAATTATTTAGTAGTGGCTTTGGTTAAATGTTTTGATGGGAGGGAAAAGTGGCTGGTTAATTGCGACTTTTCTGTCTCTTTTTGAGATGATGATAATTAATGTCTGAAGAAAAATAAAGAGGGAAATTCTTCTTCCCTTGTGTCTTTGTGATATAATTTATTATACAATGTATCCGGACTCATAGTAATAAAACTTTAAGGCCGTAAAATACACTTAATTTTATTAATAAAAACACCACACACATATAAAAAGATGCAGTTCCAAAATAAAATTGCGATACCAAATGTTTTGTTATTATTGTAATGGTTGTTCCAAGAGTAAAAGGTTTTCATATTCATGAGTGCCTAAATACTATGTTCAGTAAAAGTTTGTTTAATTGATAACCGGATATCCTGTAGAATAGTTTATACCATAGTTACTTAGCAAAGCCAATCAGCCAGGTGGTATCTAGTCTAGGATGCAATTGGGAAATCGCCATTCTAACATACATTGCCATTCCAAAGCGAGAACGTTTTTAAAAAATGGAAAATGGGGTGACATAGAGGGGCAGAGTGACCTTGAAATGTCTGACCCCTCTATGTCACCCCATTTTCCATTTTTTAAAAACGTTCTCGCTTTGGAATGGCCAAAGCGAGAACGTTTTTAAAAAATGGAAAATGGGGTGACATAGAGGGGCAGAGTGACCTTGAAATGTCTGACCCGGAAATTCAAATGTTTCAGTGTCGTTACTTGGCAACCGGAGATTGCCATCTTATCAAAAGGGTTTGTGACATTAGCATTTATTTTTCACAGTACGCAAAAATCCTTTGCACGTTTTTCATGGAGCAAAGTTTTTCCTTTTTAACCAACTTCTCAGTCAGGCGATTCGGCTATGTACCTATGTTTTTTTTGTTTATATTCACCGATTTCGTCGTCAATTGTTTACCGATCTTGAAAATTGTGATTGAAAGGGCATACTCCCGAGGTGGTCCCATTGTCACCAAGTCAGAATCTGATGACGGGTTCCCATAGAATTTTTTGTTTATATTCACCGATTTCGTCGTCAATTGTTTACCGATCTTGAAAATTGTGATTGAAAGGGCATACTCCCGAGGTGGTCCCATTGTCACCAAGTCAGAATCTGATGACGGGTTCCCATAGAAATCGAGGGAATAGCTCAAATATTATGGACATACATATAGAGATTTTAATATATTTATCAACAATGCAAGCATTTGAACACAGAAAGTATCGTTTGGTAAAGTAGAACTGATGAAGAAGAGGGTCACTGGTACACCTTAGTGATAGATAAGTCTCGGGTATAAGATATCTTGAATAGTGAATCGACTATGATGTAGAAAATACTTATAAATAATTGGTAGTCATGCAAATGGTACTATCAAACTGATTTGATGATGAAGCCGGAAGGTAGGCACTGGCATGCCGAAATAAAACAATGTATCGTAATCGTTTTTGGGCTTATTGGAATCGGTCGGTTGGTCGTGCGATGTACTTCGTCAATAAATGATTTTCATGGTAATTTGAGGTACTTACCAAAACAAAAAAGGGAAAATAAAAATATTTTAACAAAAATTTAAACCGATTTCCAAAAAAAAAACACTTCAAAGCGAAGAATAACTTACTTTTTTGAAGTTTTCTAAAGACACCGATTTCGGAAAAGAAAGTTATTTTTGCCTTTGTAGTGCTTTTATTTGGAAGTCAGTTTATGTTTTATGTTGAAAAGTTTCTTGGTCGTAGAGGAAGGAACCAGTAGTTGTTTATTCTAATAAATTCTATGTGACTTAAAGGAAATGTTTTGTAAAGTAAGTACCTATCGTCATTTCAGCCGAGATATGTTCAATGCTAGATTTTGATACCTAACCCCCGATGTCTTAATTAAACAAGTAAAATTTAAAAACCTCCGAAACGATATCTTGCGCTATATCCCGATTCAATCAGTAAAAAGACCATAACATTTGAACGGCTGAACCGATTTTCATCAAACATAACTAAGAACACGCCCTATAATATCACCTATCAAACACGAACTAAATCAAAATTAGTGCGTCCGTTTAGGAGCTATGATGACACAGACAGATACACAAATAAACAAACACACAGCATACGTCAAACTTATAACACCCCTCTTTTTCCGTCGTGGGTTAAAAAATTAAGTTAACTATTTGTCAAACTCTACTTTATCCTAGAAAACTGGCCAAAAATGTTGGCAGTATAGTAAGGTTTTTCACGATCTTAACTTCAAATACATTCAGAAAGCGGCCATTTGTACATAATGGGCACCAAGTATATCCAATAGCGGAATAAAATGCGATTTTTTTTTTTTGTACGCAATAGTCGAAAATCAAGTTGATAAAAAATAGGTTGATAATATAATTTATCTACTTCGGTTTCGTTATATTCGAATTATAAAATTGACAGCGGTTTCATTATGATACCCATAACGACATCGGGTTGCATTATGCGAATCGTCATAAATTCTAAAACACAAGCAAAGACATTCTGAACATACAGCCAGGTCCCTATAATATTACTTCGAAATCGAGACAATTTAAATGATGTTTTAAAAATGGAACAAGTTTAGAATAAAAGTATCGTATACTATTTGGCTGTTGCGGCTACAAGATCTTTGCCTTATACCTAATAAAGACTAAATAAAAAAATACAATAAAAAGTGGACGCGGGAAAAAAATTCTGAGTGAAATTTTATTCCAAATTTTATTAAAAGTGTCTTCAACATCAAGTGATATTGAAAATACACCACCAGATATAACAAATAAGGCGCAACTGCCTTATTTGTTATATCTGGTGGTGTATTTTTGGCTACAAATATCTTACTACCAGAAAAATCAAGACATGTATATGAGAAATGAAATTCACAATTTTCAATGAAAACACACTTCCTAAAATACTTATTTGTCTATATCTGTGTTTTATTCCTTCCTTCGTAGATAAAATCTTGTCTGCAACAGTACGTTATTGGTCTTTTAATAACTCGTGTCCACCTATTTCGGTACGCGCTACGCTTGTACCGAAAAATGGCACTCGTATTAAAAGACCGTCCATAACGTAACAGTTGCATAAATAGCTATTGTGTTGTTAGCTACAAGAAGTTTTCAATTAACTCATCAATTGACATTTAGATCAAGTTGTAGTAACTTAAAACAAAGAAAAATAAAAACCTTGTCTGAAATAGGTTAGTTTAGTTTGAATCTCTCAATGAATAATTTATAAGCCGATGAGATTCCGTTCCAAAAAATAAGAAATTGTTATTTCAAACCCAAAAAAATTGTCGTTGATTTTTTTTGATATTGGGTAATAGAAATTTTACGATTATAAATAAATCCAAGGCTGGCTTAATAAGGTAAATACTACTAGGTAAAAGTAGTAACTAGTACCACTTTTTATTTTTTATTAGTCCTGCATATATTTTCTTTCGTCCTAATTGTTGCTATTTGAAATAAGATTTTCTTGCAGCTTTATCTACTCCTAAAATCCTTAATTTTTTGCAATATCAAACGTTGGAAATTGTCCTAAAAAAGCAGACACTTGAAGAGACCTTTATGATTTTAGTTGAAAGACGTCTACTGCATAAGGGCACAGCGTGAGGGCGGCCCCAAGCATCGCCACAACGCGGTGGTATTATTCTTTAATGTTCCCACTGCTGGGAAACAGGCCTCCTATCTGTGAGATGAAACGGGCCGTAAGCCACCACGTGGGTGCAGTGCGGCTTAAAATTTTTGGTTTTAGGACATGCCGGTTTCCTCGCGATGTTTTCCTTCACCGTTTTGCCTAGGTTCGAACGGCCACTGGGCCACAACTGCTCACTCACTCTCCTAGTCTAGGAGTTAAAAAATAACAAATTCAAAAGTATGTGCCTTCGAATTTGTTATATCATCCACCATCAGAAAATAAATCTTAAACATAAGCAAGTAAGAATATCCGAACTTCTAATCTCAGATATTTGTTATTCAAGGTGAAGCCATACATCTCTTAGTCCAGGAAACATTTCCATATGTACAAGTATTTGATAAATATTTCATATTATTATTCAAATTTTTTTCGGCAACTCGGTGTTCCTTGAGACTAGACGTGATACATCAAAATGTTTTATATGCTTGTTTGTCAGATTTTTTGGAGCCATTAATAAAGTTATGTTTTTTCTTCCTGGACACTGTTTCCTATTTTCTTAGACTGGACAAACATAATAATAAATATTGTTAGGGAGACTGGCCAGTCGTGCATACAGCATAGTGCCTTAATTTCACTTGGCTTGACCTTCTCACGAATCTGTTGCCCTGGTAGCATCAGAGCACTTATTAATAAGTAATGTGTTTATCAGTCTGTGTATGTATATTTGTTCTAATGTGGCGTACTAGAGACCAAACGCGTAGGCCGATTTTGATGATTCTTACGTCGATCGATTCGTCGTAACCTTTCAAATGTCATTGGCTACATCAAAATTGAAAATCGGCTTTTGAGCGCCGTCATGTGCAGGCCCAATTTTTTTTCTTTCAATCCCTAGTCGTGTGGGATCAAAACAAAGGGTTTTAATAGGTGATCTGGTATTGGTCAGCCCTCAGTCGGCATTGGTCAGGCTCGCGAATATTTGTATCCTCTGACTGCACAACATGATGTTCTTCTCGTTTACGTCTTTTTATTTCGCTTCTTAAGCAGCCGGGTTTTCGATTTTTTGGATTACTAATTTTTATTTAGAATGTTCTAGCCTTTCCTTGGCCGTGGCCTTGGCAGCTATACATTTTTTTTCGGTGTAATATAAAATAAAGACTTCAGTGATATTGTTTTTATGTAAAAGAATGTTCGTAATCGATTCAATACTTTCATAGATATACTAAAAAAAAAACAATTTTACCAAATTTTTTGATAATTATTTTGTTATTTAAATAAAGCACTAGCTTCTCATGTGGTCCTATTTAAATTTGATCAAGATCTGACGAGTAGTTTTTAAGTTAACCCTAATAATGCCTATTTTCAAGGTAATACAAGGCACCAAAACTAAAAAAAGATACAACTTATTACCAAAAAAAATTAACCGACTTCCAAAACAAAACACAACAAAACGAAAAATAATTTTCATTTCGGAAGTTGGGGCAAAAAAATGAAATTGGTGCCAAAGATACTGACTTCCGAAAAGGCGCTTTCGCTTTGTTTTGATTTGGCAGTCAGTTGATTTTTTTTGTTTAAAAGTTTTTAATATAAAGTTTAGATGCAATGTCTTTTCCATATAAAAAGGTTTTGCTGTGACTGCTGTAAGGGAGATAAAATAATAAATGATCGATATAAAATATGAAACCAGTGTACTTACCGCAATACAATTTAGACGAAATATTTATCTTCAACCTGGAATTCAAACACTATCCTCATCTAAGCACAAAACCGATTTTTCACCAAAAGCTACTCCATTGTTCCAGAGAAGAAATCTCATTAGAACGCCATCAATCTTCTATACAAAGTCATTCGCAAGTGTTGGAGCTGTTGTGATTGCATTTTCACGCCATTTTTCTTTGAAGACTGAATAGAAATCCGAATGTTATCAGCACAAGGTGTCTTAATATTAAGGATCGGATGCATTGTTTGCAAAGTTTGTTGAATTTTTGCGTACATTAAAATTATGTGTTGCTCGTGACTACAGGAACTGTACTTTTGTATCCGTTTGCAGGTCAGTGTTACGGTTTCTATTAGTTGCACTGCAAAATCGATTATGAATAAATTCACTTGCAAAGTTCAGATGACACCTAACTTTTTGCTAAACAACAACTATAACAATACTTTGCAATATATTAAACCATATACCTCGTATCTATAGAGTGGCTGCCTTTATACCCGACCGCAAGGAAAGGATTATGGTTTTCGCGCGTATCTTGTATATATGTTTGCGTATTTGTATGCATGTAGATAATGTTCTTTTCAACACACTTGCTCATAAAGTGGCTCTAATTTCACCGCAATTAGGCACATAATGACACCTGTTATCAAACTGTGACTTATTCATCTTTATTTCACAAGTGAGATAAAGAGTTTTTTTTTTTAATTTATTGGTTGAGTTGCTTTGTTCTTAAAAAAGTTTTGATACAAAAATATCGTGCTCAATAGTACAAATTCAACTAATTCATTTTCTAATTTCATGCAACATCGTATTTAAATAGATAATTTCAACTTGTACGTGTTTAATAAATAAAACTTTCACTTAAATATAACTTTTCTTTTTGTCTGCCCCATTTTGTACGTGGCTAAAACGCTATCCGCGAAAAGCAAAAAAAAGATAGCTATATATATATATATATATATATATTATATATATATATATATATTTTAATATATATATATATATATTTAGTATATGGTAATATATATATATATATATATTTAGTATATGGCCGATCGCCATTGTTAGATGCGCGCGCATAGGAAAACTTATTAATTTTGCCCGCCATTGCGAAAAAAATTTCACAACTCGTTTTCACTGTTGGAAATGATTTTTTAGTATTATTTTCTTCACAAGTGTGTTGAAAAACGTCGTATGATACACGTGTGTATTGATGATTACCGTCCTCGGCTCTCTTAAAATCCTCACCTAACGGCTCGGGTCTCAATGGCGCCTCAGCGGTAATCACCAACTTTACACACTTGCACCATAATGTACTATTATTACCTTATATCTTTTATACCGCTAGACGGATTTATTAAGACATCGTTAGATACGTTTTGACCACCCAAAAAGGTGAAGTTAAAATAAAAGACACATTGAAAAATCTTTTTTAAAATAACCTTTTTTTTTCTCAGCAAAACCTTTCATTTGATACCCATGTCATGGCAGTGCACAATAAATAACTAGCCCACCATCTTGGGCCGTCCGCCATATTAGATTTAGAATGACGTCACTTAGCTAACCATGCATTGTCATCCGAACTAAACATGAATGCAAAATTTTATTTTAATCGGTAGAGGATAACTGCTTGAAAATTCAGTTGCAAGATTTGACCCGAACACACATACATACAAACGAACATACATACATTGCAAGTTAAATAAAAGCTTGTAATAAAAAAACCGACAGGCTTTTGGTCGCTATATTGTGCAACCCATTTTTTCTTCCATCCGGTATCAAAATGAAGGATTTTAAGAAGTGATTACAAAACTGTAAATCACTTATATGTTTAAAAAGAAATTAAAAAAAAATGATAGCTAAAAAGCTGTAAATAAAAAAGTTAATTTAAAAATCAAAAAGCTGACTGCTTGAACTATTAAAAATCATACTGTGCAGTCAGTTGTCAGGGGGTTAGCCTGTTCGCTCGCGAATATGTATCCTCCGACTGCACAGCAAGATTTTTCTTGTGCTGTACACAAGAAAAATTGTTAGTTCGCTTGTTAAGCAGTCGGGTTTTTTTTACTAATATTTGCAGGAGCTACCGTGTAGTATGAGGTCCAAGGTTTTTTCTTTGATAAAGTGTAATTGGGCTTCCATCTGGCATTTCTCTGTAGCTACCCTGATTCTGGCTTTCTGTCCAGGCAGTGGCAGTGGCATAATTGGAGAAATGTGGATATGCGAAAGGGTGGTTTACTTTTATTCGTGATGTCCTCTGCCTAATCCTGTGATAAAAGCAGATGTAATGTTATGTAATGCCAACCTAAACCTAACAGAAAAATCCCTAGTGCCGGTTTTCTAACAATCTTCCTCCGATTGTTAGACATTTTACTTTGATCAAGGTTACGCCCACGGGAGGATAACCGACCAGATTTCTCTTACACCTTTAATGATCTAAATAGAGGAGTTTATAGCTTATTATTAGATCGATAACAACGTCGGTTTACACGAAGCAACTAAACTTAAAAAATAACGAGTATCTGGGTTTTTATTATGAACCAGAATTCACTTTTATTTTAGGATTATGTTATTATCTCCTGCGATAATACATGAATTCGTTATTTCTAGATAAGTTTTTGCTAGCAGCCTCGTCTATTTGTAGTTTGGAGACTATCAACGGATACATAATACCGGGATAGCAGAGGATCTAGACTAGCCACTTAGCATTCGATGTCAGCGAAGGCGAGCCCAAAATGTCAAAATGTAAGGGATTAATCACGTGATTTTATATCGATAAAAAAATAAATTTTATTGTATCAAAATTGTATTGGAGCGATATCGCTTATCAATCCAATACAATTTTGCTTTTTTGAAAATCACTATCGCCACGATTTCGAAGATAGAAAGTCCCTTGTCTAAGCCCTCAGACTTTGCTATCGTGATCTGGATTTTTTTATTTCTTGATTGGTATACTACTGACTATTTTTCAAGCTTTTATTTAACTTGCAATGTATGTTAATGTGTTCGGGTCAAATCTTGCAACTGAATTTTCAAGCAGTTATCCTCCACCTATTAAGATGAAAATTTGCATACACGTTTAGTTTGTATGAAAATGCATGGTTAGTTGAGTGACGTCATTCTAAATCCAATATGGCGAACGGCCCAAGATGGCGGACTAGTTATTTTTTGTGCATTACTATAATATGGTTATCAAATGAAAAGGTTTCCTCAGAAGAATTCGAAAAAAGCTTGTTTAAAAAAAAGTTGTTTTAAAGAATATTTTTTGTTAAAATTATATCAAGGCAATATATGATTAGGTAAAAAGGATATTATATCCAGAAGCTCTACTCTAGATAAAGTGTAATTTTCTCAGCGAAGGTGATGGTTAAAATGCCAAAATGTAAGGTCGGAGCGAGAAGTCAAGTGACATATTTTAATAATGCCTGGCAATCCCATATATTTACATCTATTTTTCAATAGCTATCGCAACGCTTTGGTCGATTGAATGTCACTTGTCTAAAGCCTCTATACAACATCTAAAATGTATAGAATTTAAATCATCATCTTCCTGTCCTTATCCCATGTTAGTTGGGGTCGGCGCAATAATTATGTTTTCTTCTTCCATATCATCATGTCCCCTGTCTCGCTATCACTGACTCCCATTTCTTTCATATCACTCCTCAGTCCTTACGCAGTCCTACTATCTTTTATTTGGCCTTCCTCTCCCTCTCCATCCATCTACATTTACATTCATAACTCTATTAGTAACATGTGTTTCATTCCTCCTCATCACATGACCATATCAAGACAAACGGTTTCCTTGTGCTATAGAAATTTCACGTAGTCACACGCAAACATTTTGTCATTTCAATGATTGGCAATTGTTGCCTTTCTTTGTCTTGCTCTCTGTCAGACTTTAGTACAATATAAGAGTACTCGAATTCATTTATTTTCATTTGTATTGCTTGAGATTTCAAAAAGCTAAGTTCTGAGAACTCTTACACGAGCTGCTGAATATAATGACTGGAAAACTTTATGTTTATTAATACGTTAAGTCTCTTTATTTTCTCGTGAAGTCTTTACCGTCTAATGTTACCATTTCTGGTGAAATACTCTATTTAAGTATTATATACGTGTGAATATGAGGTACAAGAAAGACTACATTATAATCTTTGTGGGTGGATATACTAGTAAAATGACTATGGTTTTTGTATTGAGAATTTACTTCGAATTCCCAATTCAGCAATGAATATAAACTTTTAGTAATCTTAAACAATCTAGATATGGGTTAGAGAGTTATGAAAATTAGAGCTTTTTATTTATTTATTTAACTATTTTTTGTACACACACATAATACAAGGACAAGAAGAAGGAAAAGAAAAAAGGTACAGAAGTGATGCTTATTTCTAATGAAATCTCTTCCAGCATACCTGCGAAAGGAATATGATAAAAAAGAGATGTAGACATTGTGTGTGGAGGGGAAAAATAATGACATAAAACAATTCAGAGTTATGTAATTTACAATATAACAAATAAAATATACTGACATACCTATAAATACTTATAAGAATACATATCATAACAATTAAAACTAAATAAATACTAATAAATATAAAAAGATAAATATACATATTTTATGCAACTATGGCGGAATTTATGTTTTTTTATTAATTGTTTTTTTTTTGTAATATACCAATAATAATTTTTGAATATCTTTAAATTGTAACTATCCTTTTTGGCTTTGTAATAATGTTTATCCATAATCGGTGCATGTTGTGTTAGCCTGTAAGTAATTGTTGCACTTCATCATCATCATCATTTCAGCCGAAAGACGTCCACTGCTGGACTTAGGCCTCCCCCAGGCATCACCGCATTGACCGATCCCGTGCGTCTCGCACCCAGCGCCTTCCCGCAACCTTAACCAGGTCATCGGTCCACCGAGTGGGAGGCATTCCAACGTATCGTCTTCCGGTTCGCGGTCGCCATTCCAGAACTTTTCTGCCCCATCGGCCATCCGTTCTGCGAGCAATGTGCCAGGCCCACTGCCACTTAAGTTGTTGCACTTATAAACGTAATATTATGCAAGTATACTTTTAAATGTTTTGTGTAAACAATTGTTGGCTAACCTAAATAAATAAACTCGATCGAACTCGATTATCGTTATTCTACTGACTTTAAAATCTTTCGTTAGGTAATTTGATGTATTGGATGTAGGTTAATACAACACGATTTGTGGCGTTTATATTCACCAATGTTAACGCAGTACTGGCCGTGCGCCCGCTCAGAATATCAATATTGAACCTCCTTATGGACGGTTTTGTTTGCAAAATATTCTTTGATTTACATATGCTACTCGTATTTCAGCTATGAAGAAACTCTAGAAAAATGGATTTCTGTGTTAAAATGTTTTCAAACATCCTAGTCGTTTTGGAGGAGTATCCAAAAGTAGCGAAAAAATATTGTGTTGTTAATTATTTTTTTAAAGCGAACGACGAAGCGAAGCGAAGCTATTAGTTACACGAAAAAACCATGTTTAACAACCACACATTTACACGTAAACGTGTAAATGTGTGGTTCAATATATATATATATATATTTTATTTTACTCCTTTTGATCAAGCCGTTACTAAGGAGTATGCTTTAGAAAGTTACCATTTAACGGCACCAAAGCGGTGGAAGGCCCTTGACGGCTGAACAGATTTGGATGAAACTTAGCTACTTGGAGAACCATGACCTGGATCAGAATATAGGATACTTAATCCCAGTATTAGGTTTCTGTGGAATAATTTGCGACCAGAAAGCGGGTAAAGCCACTGGAAAAAGCTAGTTTCTATAAAGTAATAGAAGGCACAGTTCAGTAATGAAATGATTAATCTAGTTCCATAGT